>JAMXBD010000695.1:0-721797 GCA_024138025.1 Combretum micranthum | reverse complement strand
TCTAATGATCAAGTCACCTATTTAAGATAAAGTATTCTAAGACAATTAACTAAATTCCTATATGTGATTAGTGTCCTAGACTCGATATTTTGGTAATTATTAATACTTAGTGTTTCGTGTTTCTCCTATTTATCTCGCATAATTTTTTGTTATTTTTAGAAGTCACATTACTCAAGAAATTAGTTTATTTCAATTTCCATTCTTACCTATTTTATCTTGTTAAAACAAACATTAGACTAATACTAACTTTAATTAAACTAAATATTTTTCTTAATTCTAGTTTTAAAAGTTATTAATCCAAATAGGCTAAATATTTGTATTAAACTAACTATCTATAATTCTTGCATCCTCATGTATATATATTCAGTAGGCTATTAAATATATATAAATATATATATTTCTATTTGGATTCGAAAAAAAAACTTTTGTTGGAAAATTTTAACTGTAAGCCGCTCAAGCCCCCTTCATTCTCAAGTGCCGATGTAAAATTGATTTTGTAAGTTATTTCATATCGAGTGCACCGTGTTGAAAGCTGTCGGCTTTCCAACGTACGCGCGGGCCCTACGCCGTCTGCATAATCTCCAGGAAGCCGCTTACGTTTAATTTTACGTGAAAAATTATTTTACGCAGCCTCTGTTGAGTGTAAGCCACCCGCCTATCCGTTAAGCCGACCGTTCACGTTTACACTGCCGGCCTTGAGGCAGTGTTTTTACTATTCATCATCTT
Organism: Combretum micranthum; assembly: GCA_024138025.1. NCBI lineage: Eukaryota > Viridiplantae > Streptophyta > Magnoliopsida > Myrtales > Combretaceae > Combretum > Combretum micranthum. Next base: position 721,071 of record JAMXBD010000695.1, on the reverse strand, counting down.
CCTCCTCGGTTCAATTCTTTTTCTTTGATTTTCCACACGTTAAAAACATACTCAAACTACTTCTAAAGTTTATATATCTATATAAGGACATAAAACACGTTTGAACACGTTAAAAACATAGATATATAGATCTCGATTCTTAGAAAACAAAGCTAAGGTTTTAGATTATACCTCGTTGGAGCTTGTTCAATGCAATCCGAAGCTCATGATTGTGTTTATTAAGTTCCTAAGATAATTATAAGTCATTACAATCCATATATTTGAACGAAAATCCTTTGAATCGTATCACTTACCTTGAGCTCGTTTTTTAGGGTTTTTAGCTTTGTTTTTCTTTCAATCCGAGCTTGGGTGTTAAGATCGGTTTGTTTTCTTTTTTCTGTTAGTTTTGGTTGTTGTTTGAGAGTATTTTCGTTCTGGAAGAGCTAAGGAATTATGGAGTTTTTTTGTGCCTTCGTTAATGCATTTGTTCATATTATATATATAGAAGAAGAAGAGAAGTGAAGCTGCGGTTGTTCTCTTCCGATTTTCCTTCGATTTTTTATCTTCTTACTGTTGTTTTCGTTGCATTTAATGTGGTCTTGAGCTGGCATTATTCCATTGGTTATTAGATTACTTTGTTGAAATATTGGTGAATTATTGAACAACATCCGGCCCTCTTTCTTCCTCCATTTTTCCACCGAATGCAGCATCCAAAACATAGAAATATATATAATATATTAGTTTATTTATTTAATTAAGTTTTGAGATAATTAAAACGAGTTTATACGATATAAATTAGTTAATATTTGGAAGTTTTTGTACAAAAATATATTTATAGAAGTATATAAAACACTTAGATTTCCAAATAATACAAATTTAGGTTATATATAAATACGTATTTATTTATTCGCAAAATTTTATTTCCCGCGATTTGGATTTCTTAAGCTCGTTAGTCAATTTTTTGTTTCAGGCTCCGATAGCTTAAGAAAACTCGTTTAGAACAGTAGCGTGATCCGATTATTTGTTAGAGTTTAGATTTTGAGTTATTTGATAGTTTATATTTTCGTTGTGTATTTAAAAATCTTAACGTTCATTTTGATCGTCGTTTTCTGTTATAAGTAATAATCATTTATGCAGTATTGGACTTAATACAAAATCAAACTATATATATATCTGTAGTTTTATACTGAACATAAATTCTTATAGTAGCTTTTAATTTTAACTAAAATCTTGAATTTAGGGTTTAAGTTAAATATAAACTCATTACTACTCATTATCTAATCTCGGATCATTATCGGAATCAAAACAATCATTTAATCTCTTATATTCATATTTCTATTTAAATCTATTTGTATATCAGGTTTTCTTAAATTTTAGATCATATCTTGAATTATTTATTCAAGATACGAAATCTCGTTTTTGATATAACTAGGTTAAAGAATTTCTTTATTCGATTCCTAAATTCTTCATTTATCCAAAATCTAAATATTAATCTATTATTAGACTTCGATCAAATCTAAATCTATTATCTAGTTTTATGAAATCTATTAAAGTCTTGTACTAATGTGAAAAATTCCTGGTTTACATTCTCTCCCCCCCCCCCCCCCCCCCCCCCCAAAAATAAGCTTTGTCCTCAAAGCTTGAGTGCGTACCTGAGTTTTCAAACAAATGGGATAGCTTTTCTTGATCTCCTCTTCTAATTCCCAGGTAATCTCTTCTGTCTGTAGATCCCATAATACTTTGACATAGTGGATTTCTTTATTCCTGAGAACTTGCACTTTCCGGTCCAATATCTTAACTGGGTGCTTTTCATAAGTCAAATTTTCCTTCAAATCAATTGGTTCTAATTCCACTATCTTATCGGGATCCGGTACATACTTCCTTAGAACCGATACATGGAAAACATTATGTATACCAGACAAATTAGGTGGCAATGCAAGACGATATGCCAGATTTCCAACTCGTTCCAATATTTCAAATGGTCCAATATATCTAGGACTCAACTTGCCTTTTGTTTGTCTACCATGAAGACTTTTGATTGGACTTATCTTTAGGTATACATGTTCTCCTTCATTAAATTCCAATTCCCTTCTTTTCAAGTCCTCCCAGCTCTTTTGTCTATCTTGTGTTGTTTTCATTCTTTGCTTTATCACTGAAATCTTTTCAATAGTTTCCTGAACCAATTCAGGTCCGACCAATACTTTTTCCAAGTTATCCCAGAATAATGGTGACCGACCTACCATATAAAGCTTCATAAGGTGGCATCCTATGCTTGAATGGTAGCTGTTATTGTATGCAAATTCTACTAATGGTAAATGTTGGTCCCAATTTCTTTTGAATTCCATAATACATGCTCTCAACATATCCTCCAATGTCTGAATAGTCCTTTCTTTCCATCAGTTTGAGGATGATAAGCTGTACTGAAATTCAACCGGGTTCCCAAAGCTTTTTGTAATCCTTGCCAAAATCTGGATACAAACCGTGGATCTCTATCTGATACTATACCAGCAGGTACACCATGTAATCTCACAATCTCCTTCAAATATATTCGTGCCAATTTCTCCAATGGATATGTCATGTTAATTGGCAAGAAATGAGCTGATTTTGTGAGTCTATCCACAATAACCCAAACAGCATCATGACCTGCATTTGTCTTAGGTAATGAGCACACAAAGTCCATGGAAATTGATCCCATTTCCATTCGGTATTGGCAATGGTTTCAACAATCCTCCTGGTTTTTGATGTTCAGCTTTGATCCTTTGACATACGTCACACTTAGCAACAAATTCTGCAATATCCTTTTCATCCATTCCACCAATATTTTCAACTCTTGGTATGTCTTTGTTTCTCCTGGTGTATAGAATATCCAGAATAATGTGCTTCATGCATTAATTCCTTCCTCAAGCTTTCATCATGTGGCACACAAATCTTTTATTCATTCTTAATACTCTTCTTCATCCACATGAAAATCCTTGTACTTTCCCTGGGATATTCCTTGTTTAATCTCTTGAATTTCAATCTTCTTTCTGGGCTTCTTTAATTCTTGAAGCAAAGTAGGTTCCAAAATTAGATTTCCTAACTCAGCTTCCAAACCTTATTGAGAATTCCAAATTTAATCTCTCAAATTCTTATGAGTTCTTTTTGTTCCGTTAGTATTGAAGCCACTTCTCCATAACTTTTCCGCTCAATGCATCCGCCACAGCATTCACTTTACCCGGATGGTAATTAATGGTAAGATCATAATCTTTAATTAATTCCAACCATCGTCTTTGTCTCATATTCAACTCTTTTTGTGTAAATATATACTTCAAACTCTTGTGATCCGTATATATTTCACATTTCTGCCCATAAAATAGTGACGCCAAATCTTGAGTGCAAAAACAATAGCAGCTAATTCTAGATCATGAGTGGGGTAATTCATCTCATGTGGTTTCAATTGTCTAGAAGCATATGCTATTACTTTTCCATTCTGCATTAACACACATCCCAATCCATTTCTAGATGCATCACTATAGACAGTATATAAATCCTTGTCATTGGGCAAACCAAGATTGGTGCTGATATTAACCTTTTCTTCAACTCTTGAAACTTTGTTCACGTTGATCATTCCACTCGAATTTCTCATTCTTCCGAGTCAATTGAGTCAAAGGTCGTGCAATCTTTGAGAAATCCTTCACAAATTTCCGATAATATCCTGCCAATCCCAAGAAACTCCTAACTTCAGTAACAGTTTCAGGTCTTTTCCATTCCACAATAGCTTTAACTTTTGCAGGATCAACTGATATTCCTTCTCCAGAAACAATGTGTCCAAGGAATGATATACTTTAAGCCAAAATTCACACTTAGACAATTTGGCATACAACTTATTGTCTCTCAATATCTGTAATACACTTCTCAATTCTCATCATGTTGTTCTTCATTAGACGAATATACAAGTATATCATCTATGAAAACAATCACAGATAAGCAAAGGTCTAAAGATACGATTCATCAGATCCATAAAAACTGCAGGTGCATTGGTTAACCAAATGGCATGACCAAAAATTCATAATGACCATACCTAGTTCGGAATGCAGTCTTTGGTACATCTTCTGCTTTGATTCGGATTTGATGATATCCTGACTTTAAATCAATTCGGGAAAATACCTTTGCTCCTCTCAATTGATCAAAAAGATCATCAATCTGGGTAAAGGATATTTGTTCTTGATAGTTACTCTGTTTAATTCCCTATAATCAATACAGAGTCTCATTGATCCATCTTTCTTCTTCACAAACAGCACTGGTGCTCCCCAAGGTGAAACACTAGGTCTGATAAATCCTTTATCCAACAATTCTTGTAGTTGCACCTTTAATTCTTTCAATTCCACAGGTGCCATTCGATACGGAGCTTTTGATACTCGGTTCCAGGTATCAAATCAATTGAGAATTCCACTTCTCTGTGTGGGGGTAATCCTGGTAATTCGTTCTGGAAATACATCTGAGTATTCACATACGTTCGAATGGTATGAATATCCAATTCCTTGGATTCACCCTTCAGTTGCTCCAAGAATACAACCGTTCATCTCCATATCTTCTTCATTTTCCACTTCAATTGCTGTTATCCTATTTCCGACTCCTTTGAGTATCTCACCTCTATACTCTTTTCTTTCTCCTTGATTATTGACAAAAGATACTATTTTGAGATGGCAATTAACTTTTGCTTTTACAGCAGTTAACCAAACCAAAAAATAATATCATATTTCTGCATCTCTATCAGAATTAAATCAGAATTGATTCTTGATCTCCAATCTTTAGTGGACAACTTTTGATCATTCTCGTGTCACCACTAAATCTCCAGTTGGCGTAGTAACTCTCAATTCCTTATTCATGCTTTCAATTGATAATCTTATACGCCTTGCTAATCCAGTATTTATGAAAGAATGCGTTGCTCCCGTGTCAAACAAAGCATACGCAGTCTGATCCCCTACTTGAATGATGGATAAGTATCAATTATTAGGTTCATGTTTTTCACTTATAAAGACTTCTATTGCTCATCTACTTGTGATTGTGTCTAATAATTAAATAAACAAATATATAATTACATTACCTGCAATGAGTCCATATTCTTCAGGATCAACCTTTCCCAAATATTTTCTTCATCTCCTTCCTTCTATCTCCACATTTCAATGGGACTTCCATACATGGCAAAAACTCTGGCCGTCGCATTGGCTTTGTTGGCATTCCATTTTCGATCCTGAGGCTCCAATCACTCCTTTAGATTGTGAAGATCCAGCTACTGCAGTTGCTTTCTGTGGACAGTTGGGTGCTATGTGCCCAACTTTATTGCATATGAAGCAAGTTGCAGTTTTTCTTTTTGGACAATCGTTTATCATATGCCCACTTTCCCCACAATAACAACATTTGTTCTGTAATTGTGGACAATGTCTTGGTTAATGAGAACCTTTACATTTCCAACAAGTCACATTATTCTTCCCTATTACTCCTCTTTGTTACATTGAAAGGTTTGAAGAATTTAACTTCTTAGGCACAGAACTTGTCATAGAACCATCATACATTCTTTTCCGAACATAGTTCCCTTCTTCTTATACCTCTCAAGTTCATACTCTTACTCGTTCAATGATACGAGCTTTTTTCCAACATAGCTACAAAGTTATCAATCTCAAATTCAACAAGTCTTCTTTGGAAATGAGGTTGTAATCCAGCCATGAAAGTCTGTCTCTTAAGCTCATCACTGTCCCGATAAGCATTTGGAGCAAACTGTAACAACCGATTAAACTCATGTTCATATTCATCAATGGTCTTAACTCCTTGGGTTAAATTCATCAGGTCAGTGCTATACTTTGCTTTTAGGCTGCTTGGAAAATATTCCTTCAAAAATTCTCGTCTGAATACTTCCCAAGTAATTGGTTGTGACTAACTTCCTTATTTCGAATTCCACCATATCCTTGCTCTTAACCTTAATAAATAAGTCCCATAGGACACTTTCAGAGCTTCAGGTACTTGGAAAACATCAAGGGATCTCTCAATCTGAGCTAGCCAGTCTTCAACTTCTTCTGGCTTTCCCGGCATTCCCTCAAAATATCTGTTGCACTTAATGAATTCCGGCAACAAATTCCTCTGAGGACGTAAAGGTGGTGGTGGTGGTAATTCCTGTTCATGTCGAGGCGGTCCCTGTACCTCGGCGGTAGACTCATTTGGGTTCACTGGTCCATTTTCTTGAAATTGAACCGGTGGAGTATGCCTTTCATTCCCTCTAGAATGTGGTGGAGTCATTGCTGGTGTTCCAACAGGTGGTGCTACATTTGTGGCTTGCATATTTTGAAAAGCTTGCAAAATCAAAACATTTTGTTGTTGAAGACTCTGTAAAACATCCTCAATTTGGTTTTGGGGTGTTGCAGGAGCATCTATTGGTGGATCCCCAGAAATTCTGGCATTTCTACTGTTATTTCTTCCTCTTGGCATTCTATTAACATTAAACATATTACTTAAGTTAGATCATAATTCGTCTTTATCAAAAGTCATCAAACTCATTCATATATATATGCAACACATATATATGCATAACTAAAATACATCAGAGCTTTTCATGGTTAGTGCATTATATACATATCCAAAAATTGCACTACCTAACTTAGCTTCCTATCATAGTCATCAAAAGATACATATATAAGTCATCAAAAGTCTACTAATATCGTCCTGTCATGTCATCATAAACAGATAATAAAACATCATCATATAATACTAAAATCAGACTCAGGGACTGGGATGAAGATGACCTTTGCCCTTCTCCTGAGGGCCTAATCGAGGGTAATCATCATCTCCCTCAGAACTACTGTCATCAATCTCAATCATCACACCCTCGTCTCTTGGAGGTGCTAAGGTCAAAGCTGTGTCCATCACCCTAATACCTCTGGATGCCGGTCTCATCTCACTCTCAGCACTAGGTGGGATATCACTCTCAATCCAGCCTCCATGTGCTGATCCAATCCATCTGGCGTAATTAAAATCTGAGACATATTTCTCGGCCTCAATCCTTCTTTTCTTACCTTCTCTCTCATCTAACAGCTCTATGGTGATACTCCTCGTGTGGACAGTAGTCTGAACTATCTCTTGTACTACTCGATCCTGTACAGGGGTAGGACGCTGGAACTCACCTGCTATCTCAGGGATAATAGGCGGTTTCCTCATCAACATGTATCTACAGTGACTGCATCTACTGAGTCGTGCAAGCATCAAGTCATCATCATAGGCCGCATCACCTCTGACCCGGGCATGATCCTGCCTAACATCATGAGCATAGACTGCTCCTCTGCCAATATCTACCCAAACTCTAAAATCTGGGAGCTCTGGTCTCTCTGATCTGGATGAGACTATAAATGCTATGTTGTCAATCTCCAGACCACCTCCTTTCTACACTATCAGCCTCTCAAATCCGTAGAGCGTCTCTATAGCTGATCCGTTATCTGGAAAAGCTCGCTCCATAAAAAATAACCAGCCTTTAAACAAAGGCAATAATCCTCGCTTCCAGGTGCTGAGGATCTCATCCAAGGTCTTGGTAATCCCGCTCAAATACAAGTCCTCTATCAGAACTCGCAGTCTGCGCCTGTAATCTGTCAAAGTCTCCTCTTCCTGCATACTAAAGATCTCCCATCTAATGTGACACGTAGCAGGATTAGTCTGCACACAATAAAATTTGCATGATTAATAATAATCACACATACTTTATTCCTAGTTGTGCAGTATAATTCTACCCATAACTACCCAACTACTATTAAAGGAGTGCTAACTAAATCTAATTTACTACATTCACCAAATGCAATTCTTTCACATATTTATCTTTCTTATTCTAGCAACCAGGCTCTGATACCAACTTAATTCTGTCACGCCCCGAGGGTACTCTAGTAGCAGTAAACAAGTTACACTTGAATACCATCACTAGATTACCTTCAGAGAATGACAGGTTTTCAAAACAACAGGATCTTTTTATGTTGCTTGATAAGAAATAACAAATATATGAAAGAAATGACTTAGTGAATAAACATTACAAAATTACTACAAACCATATAATTCCTTTGTAGTACACAACTAAATAATCTAATCTAATAGTACATAACCATCAAACTAAAATAGATCTGTAGACTTCTAGCTTCAAAGCTCTTACCGGAGCCATACTCCTGGATGTAACTAACCAAGGTCGTAAAGTGAACCTGAAAAGACTGTAGGAGTATGAGCGAAACCACAGCTCAGTGAATAACCAGACATACCACACATCACACAAGTCATTAACAAATCATATGCAATGCAAGCATTCAACCATATGTACAGATATAAGTTTGGATGATCTAGAATCCAAACAGGAAAAAGATTTACGCCTTCTTTTTAATGGGTTGAAGAACCAAATCTTAATGACCCACCTGCCCAGGAGAGAGTACACAGGAGCATCAGCAATTTCTCATTTTAAGTTATCACTCTTAATATAGTTGATTAAACTGACCATCTCCTGCAACTTCCTTAGAAACTCCCTAAGTATTAATCATTTCAAAGCGATTCTACGGGCGACGTTCTTCGTTGCCTTTTAGTTCCTCATAGGACCGCCAGACCAAAGAGAACCTTGGAAAAAGTTACACATTAGATCAACCAAGCGAAAACAGAGATCCGAAATATTAACACGTAGCAGGCTGTCACAACCATATATGCAATAATGCAATTTGTGCAATGCATGTTCTTATTATTTTGTTAAGTCAATAATTCTTAATCAATTTCAAGGTGACCATACATTACACACACTCATCATTACACTATTTCACAACATCAATCCTTGCATTATCGCTTTTATAAGGATCTTTTAACAATCATACACTCATATCCAATCATACCTTCAGCAAATATTCATTTGATCATCTTGCATTACATATTTGACTATTTACAATCACAACCAGTATAATATGACTGAATTACTCACCTGCTCATACTGACTCAGTCGTAGTAATCCGCTAGTAGATCCTCTAATGAGTCAAAGTCACCTATTTAAGACAAAGTATTCGTTAATACAATTAACTAAATTCCTATATGTGATTAGTGTCCTAGACTCGATATTTTGGTAATTATTAACACTTAGTGTTGTCGTGTTTCTCCTATTTTATCTCGCATAATTGTTTTGTTATTTTTAGAAGTCACATTACTCAAGAAATTAGTTTATTTCAATTTCCATTCTTACCTATTTTATCTTGTTAAAACAAACATTAGACTAATACTAACTTTAATTAATACTAAATATTTTTCTTAATTCTAGGGTTTTAAAAGTTATTAATCCAAATAGGCTTAAATATTTGTATTAAACTAACTATCTATAGATTCTTGCATCCTCATGTATATATATTCAGTAGGCATATTTTATATATATATATATATATAGTTTCTATTTAGATTCGAAAAAAAAAACTTTTTTGGAAAATTTTGACTGTAAGCCGGCTCAAGGCGGCCGGCCTTCATTCTCAGGTGCCGGTGTAAAATTGATTTTGTAAGTTATTTCATATCGAGTGCACCGGTGTTGAAAGCTGTCGGCTTTCAATGTACGCGCGGCCCTACGCCGTCTGCATAGATCTCCAGGAAGCCGGCTTACGTTTAATTTTTACGTGAAAAATTATTTTACGTAGCCTCTGTTGAGTGTAAGCCGCCGGCCTATCCATGTAAGCCGCCGGCGTTCAGCATTTACACTGCCGGCCTTGAGGCAGTGTTTTACTGTTCATCATCTTCCTCCTTGGTTCAATTCTTTTTCTTTGATTTTCACACGTTAAAAACATACTCAAACTACTTCTAAAGGTTTATATATCTTATATAAGGACATAAAACACGTTTGAACACGTTTAAAAACATAGATATATAGATCTCGATTCTTTAGAAAACAAAGCTAGGGTTTTAGATTATTACCTCGTTGGAGCTTGTTCAATGCAATCCGAAGCTCGTGATTGTGTTTATTAAGTTCCTAAGATAATTATAAGTCAGTTACAATCCATATATTTGAACGAAAATCCTTTGAATCGTATCACTTACCTTTGAGCTCGTTTTTTAGGGTTTTTAGCTTTGTTTTTCTTTCAATCCGAGCTTGGGTGTTAAGATCGGTTTGTTTTCTTTTTTCTGTTCGTTTTGGTTGTTGTTTGAGAGTATTTTCGTTCTGGAAGAGCTGAGAAATTATGGAGTTTGTTTGTGCCTTCGTTAAAGCATTTGTTCATATGTATATATATAGAAGAAGAAGAGAGGGTGAAGCTACGGTTGTTCTCTTCCGATTTTCCTTCGATTTTTTATCTTCTTAGCTGTTGTTTTCGTTGCATTTAAAGTGGTCTTGAGCTGGCATTATTCCATTGGTTATTAGATTACTTTTGTTGAAATATTTGGTGAATTATTGAACAACATGCCGGCGCCTCTTTCTTCCTCCATTTTTCCACCGAATGCAGCAGTCCAAAACATATAAATATATATAATATATTAGTTTATTTATTTAATTAAGTTTTGAGATAATTAAACGAGTTATACGAGTATAAATTAGTTAATATTTGGAAGTTTTTGTACAAAAATATATATATAGAAGTATATAAAACACTTAGATTTCCAAATAATACAAATTTAGGTTATATATATATATATACGTAGTTATTTATTCACAAAATTTTATCTCCCGCGATTTGGATTTCTTAAGCTCGTTAGGTCAATTTTTGTTTCAGGCTCCGATAGCTTAAGAAAACTCGGTTTAGAACAGTAGCGTGATCCGATTATTTGTTTGGAGTTTAGATTTTGAGTTATTTGACAGTTTATATTTTCGTTGTGTATTTAAAAATCTTAATGGTTCATTTTTGGATCGTCGTTTTCTGTTTATAAGTGTAAATAATCATTTATGCAGTATTGGACTTAATACAGAAATCAAACTATATATATATATCTGTAGTTTTAATACTGAACATAAATTCTTATTAGTAGCTTTTAATTTTAACTAGGAATCTTGAATTTAGGGTTTAAGTTTAAATATAAACTCATCACTACTCATTATTCTAATCTCGGATCATTATTGGAATAAAAAACAATCATTTAATCTCTATATTCATATTTTCTATTTAAATCTATTTGTATATCAGGTTTCGGTCTAAATTTTAGATCATATCTTGAATTATTTATTCAAGATACGAAATCTCGTTTTTGATATTAACTAGGGTTAAAGAATTTCTTTATTCGATTCCTAAATTCTTCATTTATCCAAAATCTAAATATTAATCTATTATTAGACTTCAATCAGAATCTAAATCTATTATCTAGTTTATGAAATCTATTATAAGGTCTTGTACTGATGTGAAAAATTCCCGGGGTTTACACTTGCCCTTCAGCTATGGGCACTGCTATGGATAGTGGCTTCCCTTACACTTCCAACAAGTAATGTTGGGCCTAGGTTGGTGGGGCTTCCCATCGTTGTTGTCCTTAAACCCATAGTAAGGCTTGTATCTCTTTCCTTTATGGCCTGAGCCGGAGGCGTCAAATTACCTTTTTCCGAACACTCTCTTGTCCGACTCAAAATGTTTCCTCTTCTTAGCCCCTTCAATCAACTGGCTTTCTCAATTACTTCAAGGTAAGTTTGCAAACCCGACTCCTCTGACTTCACCCTTAGGTCTTCATCGAGACCTTCCAAAGACACTTGTTTTTGTAGTTCCTCACTGTTTTTGTAAGATTCGGGAGCATACTGTAGCAGTGATTGAATTCTGTCTCATCTGCTCGATTGTTATGCCTCTTTGTTTAACATACAGAAAATCTGCACTATATCTTACTCGGAGGCTGGCAGGAAAATAGTTCTCCAGGAACTCCCGGCGAAAGGTCTCCCAACTAATAGGGGGTGCCAAACTTCTCCTTTTCGATTCCCACCATACACTGGCATTCTATCTCAGCATGCAGGTGCCATATTCCAGTTGGAGATATGGTGGAATCTCATAAGTTGCGAAAGAGCGCTCCACTTGTGCTAACCAATCCTCCGCTTCGTCGGGCTTTCCAAACGCCCCTTCAAAGTAGCGGTTGCTTTTGATAAAGTCAGGGAGGGAACTCCTTTGATATCCTCTATGTGGCGGAGGGGGTGGTTGGCGAGCATTGTAAAATTACTCTTCAAGGGGTAAGGGGATTTCTACTTGCATTCGCCTATATGGCGGAGGTGGTGGAGGTGGTGGCAAGGGTGCTAAATCCCTCATACTTGGTTCGGGATTCTGTGGTTGATTTTGATTCTGGTTTTGAATGAATGCGTTAAGCAAGTTTGTCAGTTGTCCAATTGCATTCATCATGGCTGCTTGAGGATTGAGTTGTGCAGCCTCAGATTGGTTGGCTTGGGATGATTTTGCTGGTTTGCATTACTAGCTTCGTTTGAGGGTAGTTCTTGCTCCCTATTACGGTTTCTTCGGTTTCAGCTGTTACACAACATCTTATGAGTTTTATTTCCTCTTTAAAGTTTCGCGATTTATAAAAATTTGGTTAAGGAATTCGTAAATTTTTAGGAATAAATTAAAGAGCTATTGAATTTACAAGAGATCCAGGAAAAACCATTACATTAAATCGTCAACCAAAAAGGCTCTTAGAGCAAAAGAAGTCATAACAAGTAAAGGAATTTTAAATCAAATGATGATATGAGTGAAAAGATGTTTATGCAAATAAATGAAATGAATGTAATTTACAACTAATGCAAAAGTATAATGCTTGCGAAACTTCTTTCTTGGAATCAAACATAATACTTCATTAATTTGATGTGCCATACAAGAGTTGTATTACAATTAAGCTTACAAAATTAGCGACACAAATCTAACCTTCCGATATTAGTCGATAACTTCAATCTAGCAACATCTAGAGACATAGAAAAGAAAAGAAAAAGAAAGACAGCATACTAAACTATGAAGAGAACCTAAGGGAAATTGCCATCCCGCATTGCCTACTAACAAAAGTACTATTGGACTCTATGGGACACTCAACTCTACTCCTCCATTGCCCACTCGGAGTCGTCCGGGGTGGGGCTAGGGAATCGTCCTTGGCTAGAAGAGCCTCCATCATCCATTTGGATGATTTGGCTTAGATAAGCCCTCACAGTTAACCTCCTCCTCCTAATGGGTTGGGCTAAGGGCTCCTATTCCTCTTCTTCCTCTTCTTCTTCTTCCCTCATCTCCTGATCTCTCACTTGGTCTCTTCCCTCCTCATTATCTCTATCATTAAATTCGTTCCTATTGCCAACTTCTATACCTAATTCTCTTCTAGCTTCATCCCATAACCTGTTCACTCTATCCTGGGCTTCCCTCATCATCTCCTCATCTCCATCTATCCTTTCTAATGGTTCCTGAATTGCCGGTTCGGGGGCTACGGCATCAACCTCGAGGGGACACTCACCCACCGGGTAAATGTCCTTCTAAATGGTAGGGTCGAACTCTGGTTCCATTCTTCCACTATCAGGTATATCTAGATCTTTATCAAAGTCCCATACAATCTGATCTGGCATTTGGTTGGGATGTTCCGGGCCTATGGCTGGAGGAGTAGGGGTTCTAGGTACTTCCTCTTCTTGCCAATTTGGGTCCTCCTCGGATCCTCTTCATCCTCGGAATCCTCCTCTTCATTATCCTCTTCCTCATTATCCTCTTCGTTCAATTCTTCCCCTTCAACAGCTGGAGCATCTATCAATTGCACTCCTTCATCTCTTGCCTGTGGGGCTAGTACTCCCCCTAAAAATGGTATAATGTCAAGATACCTGACTTGCCATACTATGTGGTTTTGAGCGTCGGCAAAGTTCCACTCCCTATGGTCAAAGAGATCATCATGTGCATGTACATAAAGGGGTCCAATACTATTCCACACCCTAAAGTCTGGATGGGTGGGATTCCCTTCGTTCTTCAAGATGAAGGTAGATTCTCTTAGCATTGGTTCATTAGCATATTCTACCATTACCCTTTCCAGGGTATAGATGGTTTCCAGCATAGTCCATCTTCTCCTTCTGATTGGATCATACCTAAGTTGATCTATCACTGACGCCCATCTCATCTATCTTAAACCCTCTTTCCACAAGCCATACATTTCCATTAAGGCTCTAGGTCGTTGAGCTAGTGCAAAATCTTCGCATAACACCCGCAATCTCAACCGGTATTGTCACGGCCCAAAGGGTACCCTAAACGCAACAGTCCACCACACTCGATATTTAAACTTAAGTATGACATCCTTAGTCATCCCATAAGTTTACATATCGGGTGTAAGGTGTACTTACACAACTTTTAGGATCACACTTTGAATCGAGTAGTCTTAAGAAAGCATACATAGCATTAAGAATAGAAATCACAACAGATAAATAGTAAAATTTTACAAAAACCAAGGGGGCGTACCCCTGCCAAAATAATGGGAGTCTACATCGTTTAGCTCCATGTTACAAATATCTGAGTCTACGTTAAAGAGATTTTCCTAGAAGTCCACGCCTATACTAGGTCCCGACTTCTTCAAAAGCTCCTTAATCCAATGATATACCTGCACAAGTGTCCTTTCGAAACAACCCAAAAATAGGGACACTGCAACAAAACTATTGGGGTATAAGCTAATTGCTTAGTGAGATTCATTTTCCAAATAACATACTCGATCAAGCTAAAAATATCTATACAAGCAAGTTATAATTAAGCAACCATATGAATGCACAAGCAAATGAGCAAGCAAGCATATGATTTTCCGGTAATCATATGTGAATGGATTTACGCCCTCCATTCGGGGTTTGGGGTAGTTCATAAGTCATGCAACTACAGTTCCAATGTTGGTCCATAAGACATGCAACCATAGTCCCAATCTTAAGTGGGGTGGTCCATAAGACATGCAACCACAATTTTAATGTTGGTCCATAAGTCATGCAACCATAGTTTTCATTATTTGAATGGGGTGGTCCATAAGTCATGCAACCCTAGTCCCCTTCATTAAAGACCCGCTGCCTCCCGATCATACTTTTGTTCCCACCAAAAGCATTCTCGTAATGCAATGTGACTCACTACGTGATATGCATGTACAATTTATTCATATAATCATGGCATATTAATTAGATAATTTTAGAAGTGATCATACAGATTTCAGACACTCCAAATCTATACTAGCTCATACAAGTTATTGCAACAAAGCTTGCCTCGATATACTTATCGTTCATTCATACAAGTTTAGATCATCATTCAATCACAATTTTATCTTTTCCTAAGTCTAATGCCACTACTACTACAAGCACATCCAAGAGCATAATTAATTGAGAAATGAACTCACTTGTCCATGTAGTGAAATCCACTAGTCGTAATAGTCCTCGGGGAGTGGTAACCCTTCCTCCAATTCACCTAAGTACAAAGAATACCCTCAATGAGTATTTCTCATAAGGTTCTAATAACTTAACTATTCTAACTACTAAGTTCGTCAATTTCCGCATAAGATAAAGTCCTAACTTTAAATGACCATATCTAACTCATTTTGACTCGGAATTGAGCATATAATATATCGATTTCTATCTACTTCGAAAGATCTATCTATTCCTAATATTATTTTCAAGTTTCGAAAATATTTAAGTCACCAAACAGAAGAAACAGTTCTGGTCGTCCGAAGACTCCAATTCCGAAAAATACTTTTTGTGGATGTTTGTGATGTTTCTAGCATATAGTTCAACTACTCATGCAATATAGTGATTTCCTATCATGAATGATATGATATGAACTTGATGCATGCATGCTTTTGAAATTATTTACTAAAAGGAAAAATTAGAAACTTCTTACTTGTATAACTCCATGATTATACACTTTCAAGAAAAACTAGTTTACTAACTTTGACTATCTCATTTGTTTTGAGGTTATTTCTTTAAGAAAAATCAATTTATCTTTATCTAAATTAAGTCTTTATTAAACCTATTACCCAAGCCTTCATTTCTACATAAAAAATTGCATTCTACACTTTGTAAATAGGTTTTCAAATAGGATTTGTCCAAAAATCCGAATTTAGAAAAATTCATTTTCAAGTTGATTCTCTTGAGGAAAAAGCATTTTATACTTAGAGCTTTGTGTATTTATTTTACCTATACCCTAAGGACTCTATTTATTTAAGAAAATACCATATTTGAAGTTGGAAAACTAGTGTTTTCTAACCATCTATCCATTATTACGAATTTGGCCTACAAGATTTTCAACTCAAAATTTCTATTGGACTTCACCTCTTGTTTTAAACATTTCCTTTGGTAGAAACCCATTTAAACTTATGGAAAATATCATCAAACACCATCTATCACCTAAAGGCTTCATTTTTCTTGTAAAATACATGTTTTGAAGTTGATAAAAGGGTTTTCAAATAGGCCTTTAAAACCATACGAATTTGACTTTGAGTATTTCAAACAAAAACTTTTCCTTTTTGGTTTCATTAACTCATCTACCTATAGATCTACATACTAGCAAGTTATTTACTCAAGACAAAAGCATTTATGACCATAAATGCACATAAACTCAACATAAAGATGAGATCTAGTATGTCTACATGAAGGTGAGTGGTAAAAATGATAGATCTACTACTTATGATGCATGATATGAGTTTAAAAGCATGGACATGAAATTTTATGCTAGATCTCTACTCTACTCCACTCCTACATGCATGAACATGAAATATCTTCAACAAAAACTTGATCAAACACAAGATCTACTCTTGTGATGGCTTGATATTCATGTAGTAGCATTTTCTTTGTCCCTAGCAAGAGCTCATGGGGACTTTGAGTGAAAATACTCATGAATAATCTTGCCATTACAAGATTAAGTAGTGTAAAGGCTTAGGAATCATCACCTAAGGCTTGAAATAGATGAGGAATGGAGAAGAAAATTGAAGCTTGTGTGTGTGTGTGTGGTGTAAGGGAGGTCACGGCATTGAGAGAAAAGAAGAGAGGGTTTGAGAGCTTTTTGGACAATTGAACAAATGAAATGAAAAGTGAAGAGAGAGAAAAGTAAAGGGTTATTTATATTAGAGGAATTAGGGTTTGTGAGTGTTAAAAGAAAATATAAAACAATGCATTTTGGAGCCAAAATGGGAGGGTTTCACGCCTTCCAATGTAAGGAGTGAGAGAGGGATATATTTGATTTCATTTGAAATTTGAATTTATGTAATAATTGTATTAATTGTAATAATTTGTTAAGAGACAAAATTTCTTGGAAAAGGAAATGAATTGAGTGATTGAAAGGTTGTAAGAATAGGGCATGGGTATGTGTGTAGTAGGTTGTACTTGTGAATAGTAAGGAATAGTAGATAAGACATCTACTTTATCGATAGTAACGAAAATACGGGAAAAAGGCTATAATTGTAATTTTTATAGCCCGAAAAATTATAAAATATATATTTTTGAAATCCTTATAAAATTCCGGTTCTAACGAGTATTCCGGAATATTTTTCTGAGTTTCTAGTTCCGGGGCTCGCTTTTCCGTAATGAAGCTCGGGAAAGCTCGGAATAGAAAATTTTTCGAAATCAAAATTTTGTATGGTTCGAAATATACTATAAAACAATAATCCGCATTAATTTATCTTATAGAGGTTCTTTTATATAGAAATCTAAGAAAAGCCGGAATTAGGGTTTCTAGGTTACTTGTACTAATCCTATTTAGGGTTTTGATTTCCGATTTACGGAGCTTACTCAGTTACTATGAAAACCGGGGTTTACAGGTATTCCACCATGGTCTCATTTGTGCTTTTGGTGAAATTTCTAGCCCTCTCGCGTGTCTCACCCAAAGAAACCTACAACAAGAAAAACTACTAATTAGCCTAGCTTTAACTCCAAATTAACCTAGTTGCTTAATTTTAGGTTCAGTTTTAACTCTATTGTCATGCTCAATAACCGAGTGCTCTGATACCAACCTAAACTGTCACGCCCCATAGGGTACTCTATACGTAACAGTCCACCACATGCCATACAAGATTCCCGAATTACCGCCTTAGTCCTTCGGGGGTCTCATATAGATGTAAGGCGTACCTTTACAACAATAGAATACAAGTCCAAATGGAGATAAAAGCCTAACTTGGCATGCATTAGTAATAGGATAAAACTCATGATACAATATTAAACATTACATTTACTAAGGGGCATTCCCCCACAAAAGAATATTTAGCTGCCTTATACAGTCATTCAAAGTCTTAAAAGTTTCCTATGGAAGTCTAAACAAAAATTCCAACTTCTAGGGGAAACTCCTAGCTCTTGTACCTGCGCGGTCTAGTCATGCTGTCTAAGCCAGATATTTGGTAGCTGCACAAGGAAGAAACTATAGGGACGTAAGCTAACTAGCTCAGTGAGTGAAATCTTCCACAATAACATTCATGTCACAATAGTTCAAACAAGTGATTATACAGACAAGTGAATGCACCAAACATATGAGAGCAACATACATATGACTGTCCGGAAATTATATGTGGATGGACTTGCGTCCTCCATCCCGGGTTAACAGATTAACGAATACTACGGTACTAACTTTATGCCATTTATGGTTCACGGGTAACCAACAATTATTTCGTTTCTGGATCACGATTAACCAACCAATTAATCTTGTTTCTGGATCACGATTAACCAACTAATTAATCTCGTTTATGAATCACAATTAACCAACCAATACTAATGCTCCTTCCCATTATGATATGCATATGTCTGAATTTGGCATTAGTCCGAATAGTTGATTAAGTCATTTTATTCAGGCGATCAAACAATTTCTCAAACAATACATCATAACCAACTACACAACCAAAAATTATCACCCGGTTTCGATATTCTTATTTGAGTTCTCATATCATCATCAACATACAATTTCCCATTATTCCCCATCATACATATTCATTTCACTTGGCCTACATTCTAGTGCATTAATTTATCAAGCACATACAATAAATGGATTGGGAAGCGAAACTCACTCTGCCATTGGTTCACCGGTCTCTTAGTAATAATAATCTGGAGGTAAAGACTCGACGTCTTCGGGTTCGCCTAAACACAAAAGAAACACCCTAATAAGTATTCTACCATCTAAGAATACCAAAAACTCCAAGACAACTTAGTGAAATCGAAATTCGCGTCATTTCCGAAGTTCCGATTTAAAATGGCCATAACTTGGTCGTTTTAACTCGGAATTTCGCAAATTTTATATCGATTTCTATCTACTTCGAAAGAGCTTTCCAAATCTGAAGCTTAAATCAAGTTTTGAAAATATTTAAGCCTCAGAAATGAAGGATCAGTTCTGACCAGCGGTTATGTTGATTCCAAAAATATGATTTTCATGAATGCTCTTGAAGTTCCTAAGTGTAAAATGAAAATAAATACCATGGTAATGAATTTCCCTATCATGAATGTCATGATATGAATTATTATGTGCCTAAGTCCTTTTAAATTTTTAGATTTAAAGAATTTAAATAATCTTTATCTTAAGGAACCATTTCATGCCATTGTTAACTAGTAGATTTGTTACACTTGGTCACTTTCACTTGTTCTAAGGATTTTCCTTAGGAAAACTCTATTTTCTTTAAAGAAATTTTGACCCTTATATTAACTATATCTTAAGGCCTTTATTTCTTTAATTAAATCTTCATTTGTAAACTTTTAAGTGAGTCTTATACTAGGGTGGGTCCAAAAATCCGAATTTTTGCAAAACTCATTCTTAAGTGGATTCTTTTAAGAAAAATGTATTTTATACTTAGAACTTTAGGTATTTATTTTATCTATACCCTAAGGACTTTATTTATTTAAGAAAATACCATTTTTGAGATTGGAAAACTAGTGTTTTCTAACCATATATACATTATTACGAATTTTGCTTACAAGACTTTCAACTCAAAAATTCTATTAGACTTCATCTCTTGTTTTAAATATTTTATTTGGTAAAAACTCATTTAAACTCATGAAAAATATCATCAAATATCATCTATCACCTATAGGCTTCATTTTTCTTGTAAAATACATGTTTTGAAGTTGATAAAAGGGTTTTTAAACTAGGTCTTCCATGTCATCCGAATTTACCCTATTCCATTCCTTGAAAAGAGTTTTCCTTTTTGGTTTCATTAACTCATCTACCTATAGATCTATATACTAGCAAGATTATTTACTCAAGACAAAATTCTTGATGACCATTAATGCACAAAAACTCAAAATATAGATGAGATCTTAAATGCCTACATGAATATGAATGGTAAAATGATAGATCTACTATCTTAAATGCTTAAATAGGTTTTGAACACATAAAAACTAAATTTTTATGGAAGATCTTTTGTTCAAAACAACTTTTTGATGGATGATTATGAAGCTCATGGCATGAAAGCTTGTTTAAATGTAAGATCTACTTTGTGATGGTTTGGTATTCTTGTATTGATATTTCCTTGTCCCTAGCAAGAGCTCATGGGGATCTTTAAGTGGAAATACTCAAGAATATCCTTGCCATTACAAGGATCTAAGGGTAAAAGAAGCAAAGTTCTTTTACTTAAGGTAAAAATAGAATACAAATGGAAAGAACAAAAAGTTTTGTGTGTGTGTGTATGGAGCATGAAGCTCACGGCAAGGGAGTGGGGGAGGAGAGAAAAATGAGAGCTTTTTACCTTTTAGGAAATTTGAAATGAGAAGAATGAAGTGAGAGAGAGAAAAAGTAGTTTATATATAAAGTGAAATTAAGTTAAATGAGATAAAATAAGTTAAAAAAAATTGCACAATGGAGCTCAATTTGGGGGGAAATCACGCCGGCCATGCTATGAAGGGAGGGGACTTCATTTTGATTTAACTTGTTTTGATAGATTTATGTATTAAATGTCATAATTTGTAATAATTATTTAGAGATAAATAATTCTTGGAAAAGAAAATGCAATTGAGTGTTTGTAAGAATGTAAGAGTAGGGTGTGGCTTGTGAGTGTAGTAGGTTGTACTTGTGAATAATAATGAATACTAATCAAGATAACTTAATTACCGGTAGAAGAAAAATACGAATAAAAAGGCTATAACTGTATTTTTCATAAACCGAAAAATTATGAAATTTATATTTTTGAAATCCTTATTTAATTTCAATTCAAATGAGTATTCATGAGTAGATTTTTGAAATTCGAGTTCCGGGGCACGTTTTTCTGTAACGGGCCTCGGGAAGGCCCGGAATCGAAATTTTCTCAAAATCTGATCTTTTCTTGGTTTGAAATATATTCAAGAACTATATTTAAGATTAATTTTTCTTAAAAAAAAAAATTTCTTAATTGGAAACCAAGGAAAAGCCGGATTCAGGGTTCCTAGGTCTCACTCCCATCTTAAGCTATTCCGGTTTAGGGTTTTGGTTTCTGGTCCTCGAGTTATCTTGGTTATTAGAAAAACTGGTGTTTACATTCTTTCCTTTTTATTTTTTTTATTCTTAAGGTGTATTTTTTTATAACTTACTCTGTTAGAAAATTTGATGATCCCATCATATTTTTTAATGAGATTGGTCTTATCAGTTATTTAATGGCTCACATTCATACCCAACCATGATAATACCATTAAAATACTTAATCGATCATTTATTATATTTATTTTAATGGCGATTGGTGTGTTCACATAATCATAGAAGTCCCCTGCCCTACTTCAAGTGGAACTTTTACTAGTTTTGAACAATAATTTATCAGCATGAAACCATGCATGAGTTTTCCTCTTTTTGCAATATCATTTTCATTCATTGTAATTTACAAGTAACCAAAGACGATTTATATTTCAATTTTACTTAGAAAAATTTTTCCTTTATTTTTTCCTATTTCCATCTGCCTAGAAGTTATGGTTACTAAAAATCTGTAAGCATTCCCTACATACTATTTTCATGATAATAAATGGGGTCTAATATAGCAAAATA
Source organism: Combretum micranthum (assembly GCA_024138025.1). Classification (NCBI taxonomy): domain Eukaryota; kingdom Viridiplantae; phylum Streptophyta; class Magnoliopsida; order Myrtales; family Combretaceae; genus Combretum; species Combretum micranthum. The sequence continues at coordinate 699,232 of JAMXBD010000695.1, read as the reverse complement.
TATATAAATAACTATATTTTCTTATTTAAGAACAATGAAGTTATTTTAATTTTGTATAATTCTAACACATTATTCTCGAGAATTGTACAATATATAGGAAACTACGATCGTATGGACAGAACCATCCAATTTATCATATAACCATAATAATAAATATAGTAGGTGATATATTGAGTATTTTAGTCGTATGATCATGATTGGATATGAATCAAAGCTATTAAATAATTAACAGGACTGGTCTCATTAAAAAAAAAAATGACAAGACAAAAGAAAAATTTCCAAAATACATAATATAAAACTAAATTGTATTTAAAACAACATGTACTTATGTTACAACCCTCAATAGATATAAGCAGGTGGTTAGAGGACTACACAGCATAGTATGGATATACATGTACTAGGTCTTGTTTCATATAACATATTTGAACTAAAATCAAGCTAAAAGCAGTTAAAGATAGTTGTAACCACTATAAAAGTAGCCGATGTGTTGCTTGTACATGTATAAAAAGAGAAAAGATGAAGAGAAAAGGGTTAGGACCCATGTTACCCTCGAGATTTTTTTAGCTTAAGTTTAGACAGTAAGGAATTAAATCTTTAGAGAAATAAAAGATATCAAAAACAAGATTACATGATATAGATCAAAATTTTACTAATATGTTTATATAACCCTAAAGGATAGTGTGAATCACTAAATCTTTAGTGTATATTTCTTTAGTGTATATTTGTTAGTCAATAATGGCTTAGAAATAAATTGCATAAATATAAAACACTAAATATTAATTTAAAATTTAACTTTTTTGAAATTTGAAACCTAGACTCCATCTTTAATTCTATTGTCTTGAATAATTTGTTTACATATTCACTAATAGTCATCTTACATATATTACAAGCCTTGATCCTTAAACCTGCACTCAAATTTCTCTTGAAACTATACAAAATGTCTTGTAAAATCTGTTTCATCGTAAAATACAAGGTGAGGGTAAACTTATCCAATTTTTATAAAGTTTCCTTCATTAATTATTGAAAACGACATCTTCAAACTAAGTACATTCTACTCTCTCTTACTTGTAAAAGAAGCAACCATAGTTTAAAAATTTTCACCAGCTAGACGTAATCATCACCAGAAGATAAAAACAAGATTTTTAAAATATGTCATACTAATATAATTTAATTAATACAATATCTCATTTATCAATCACAAAACTAAATAAACATAAACTCATTTTGTTATCATTTTCACTATGAAACTTTCTTTTAGCAACACTAAAAACATACAAACTACTTCTCCAAATTATCACCTTCAACATCAGAAAATCTCTAAAGAATCATACCCAAAAACTATCTTCAGTCTTCTTGAGAAAGTAGGCAAAGCAATCACTTAGGGAATATCAATTAAACTGAGGTAATGTTTATTTTTCAAAGTTATAAAGTTATCTTTACCAAATACACTAGTACACTTATGTATCTTACTATTTAAAAGTAAAACACTAAGTTTAGCAGATATAACAAGTTAATGAATTAAAACTAAACTTACTATGGAAAAATAAAAGTGTTTGCATTCTTACTTTGTGAATTTAACTATGTCTAGAGTTTTAGTATACTTATTAGAAGCTTATAAAAAAGTATAACTTTACTTAACAAAAACAAACATGATTGTTCATATAGAAGAATAAATATAAACTTTAAATGTTAGATGAAAGAATGAAAAATCTACGTTTAATTATTAAACTTGCTAAATGTAGTTGTGTTTGAAATAGTTATACAGTTTACAGCCATAACGTATCCGTGATCAAGCTTGATGTAATTACACTTGATCAATCTACGGCCAAAATTGTGCCTACAATTACAAAATGCAGTTAACACTAGGTACCAATGATTGAAATTAATAAGTGTATTTTACTCTATTCAATTGATAAGAATTTAAGCCTAAATTGGTGTATTTTTGGATGAATTCCAATGAATTTGGTGCTTTTAATGTCTTATTGTTGTTTTTCAGCTCCTTGAATTGACAAAAGAAGAATTTGAAGTATTTAGAATTGGATTTAGAGCAAAACAGCAACAATACTTATTGATAAAATCAGTCGAGTCCTAGAAAAACACTAGTTAAAGCCAAAATGTCAAGGCAAAATTGGTCTATCGCATCCTAAATTTAGCTCTTAACATGACCTTTGACAAATGTACTAAGGTGATCAAGCCCTAGATTTGAAGAGAAGTCTTCTCGCGCCACAAATTCGAGGTCTAATCTTGACCATTGATGAAGACTAAATAAAGAACAGACCTCTACTTTATTTAAGTCATGCCTCAATGTCTCGAGCCCTCGACGCCCTCGATTTAGCCCTCAATAGAAGAATGAACAAAAACAACAACGTTTTATCACCTCAAGTAGAGCCCTATCTGTAATGTAGCACTTGACCTACCCTCGATGAGCAATTGTTCGAGCAAGCGATATAGACGCGCACGTAGATAAAGAAAATGCATTCCATTATAAATAGAATCTGCCATATCAGTAATAAAATCTTTATGATTTCCTTGTCCTAAGCCTATAAATAAAAGTGCAGAGGCATACGTTGTAAAAGGTGTACAGTGCATAGAATTTTATGTAATAAATTTTCTTGACCTAGTAGAGAGAGAGAATTCTAAGGCAAAAGAATGAGTTTCTTCCTGCTTTAGAAAATCTTGTGTTTTCTAGGTAAAATTAATAAAACTTGTTGTTTATAATTTTTGTAAGACTCTGATCGTAATTGAAATACTCTTTGTTTCAATTTTATTTCTTCAAAAATTGTGCTTAATGCTTAAACCTATGGCGAAATAATCTTCTACAGCTTAAGGTTTGTGAATCTAAATGCTAATTCATGTGAATTCAAATGTACTTTCAAGTAAATTGACTGGATATTTGTGATTAGCAACTTGAATTTATTTTTGTGAGTCTAATTGTGTGGTGCACCTGTTAGACCCACATTTGATTTCAATCGAATAGGCTCAAAGGTCGTTCTTTTTAATAGATCTATGGCTACTAATGGAGTTGATCATAATCACCTTGAGAGAGAGGTTATGAGACTTTCTACCTCTTGTTTTTAAAATTCATTTAGTTGGTTTTAAAACAAAGGATTCTCAAGCTTTATGTGGGTCTAGATCATTAATAGCCTAAGAAGAGATTCCGATGGTCTAGTCAGATTTAGAGTTTTAACTTACCTTAGTAAATCCGACAATTCAAATACACCAGCAACAACTCTCTCAAAGTTTTGATTTGAATTCACATGATAAAGAATTGGTGAAGCATACCCTAGGCTATTGTCTTGCATCTTTACAAACCTATCCTCAATTTTACCCTGAAAATATTTGTGAATATTCATTAACCTAGTCTAGATTCTATTTTTAATATGTTCTTCTTATTTACTTTGGCTAGATAATAGGATTCAACCTAATTCTTTCTATGCTACTTCGTTAGGTGCGTGTGTTTAATTATTAGTAATTGCAATCCAAAGTTGGACAAAACCAATTAGTTTTACAAATTTTGAAAGCTTCCAATTTGAGTTGCTCTTTTAAAATGTGTCTTATACAACTCAAGCGAACCACACAAACCAAAGCATTTTCGGCGGCTTTGCCATGAATTGGTGTTGGATTTATTTATTTGAAGCGCAACTGGGCAATATCAAAAAACATTTCATCTATTATTCTAGTCGCTAATATCTGTGAATAATGTAAATTGTTTGTTTTTGTTTTCTTTATATATGTTTCTCTTTATAATTTTTCTTTATAAATATCTGTTTCTTTTTCTTTTTGTAAATATATGCTAACCTTTGTTTGTATATATGTATATATATGTTTCTCTTTGTTTTTGTAGATAGCATTCTTTATGTTTGTAAAGTTCATCAAGGATTTTAGTAAGTGGTATCATGATAGATTTAACTTAGTAATTTCATCACACACTTTCTTTTCAAACTATTAAAATAGAATTTATTGGTTAAACTCAATATTATGCAAAAACTCTTTAAAGCTTATTTATATGGTATTATTATCTTTCAAAATTTAAAATAAATTTTTTGCTAAGTTCTAAGGTCGATAATTCTCCATTATGCAAAGTTTTCTTAAACAATCATTTAAATGGTTATGCCAATATGTAATAAACATTAAGATTTAAGCCAAGTTTTCAAGTCAAGTTAAAAATCAACTCACTAGTTTAGAAACCAATGTAGAGAAATAAAATGGACAATTAGTTTTTAAGACGATAAACTCATTTTCCAAGAAGTAGAAAAATATAAATATGAAGAGAAAACATACATTTACACAACTCAAACACTAGCTGCTTCCAACAACTTAAGAAAAATTTGAAAACTTTGTTTTTCTATCACTAAAAATAAATTGTTTTATGAAAAATTATTGTTGAGACAACAACACTAAATCATGCATATAATATGAGTTTATACATATATTAAAAATATTTTTTCAACCACATAAATATCTATGTGTCTGCTATAGGTTTTTGGATAAATTAAAATTTAAGAAAAATTGTTTTAAAGACTAGAATTTTCATGACCAAGTTATACCAGCCCATTTTCGAACCCAAACGTCTTTAAATTTCAAAAATAACCTTAGAAATATATAGATCTTTTTCAGTAGGAAGAAAACAACCACTCATATGCAAAATTCTAACTTAAAATGAGTATGTTATAGTCGTTATAAGTTAGAATTTCTCTAATCAGGATAAAGACGCGAATTTTAAGTTATAAAATTAGAATTTAAGTAAACCTTATTGAAATGCTCATTTCGAGTATTTCTTCTTGTTTAAGTGAAGGAGGACCTTACATCACTTTTATGGAAGACTACTTTGATTAAGATATATCGCTATGGAGTGAGTTATTCCCTTACTATTTACATTTCCTTGTATATACTTGTAAGCAGTGGCACTAAAAGTTAAGAAAAGATAAAATGAAAAGTTGTATGTGATAAATGCATGTTGTATGTGGTGCTTGATGAATAAAAGATAAGCATATCGAAATGGAGAATTGATGAGTAAATTACATGTTCCATTATGATTGTTTGATGTATATTGTTTGGTCACCCTTAACTTGAAAACTAATATTATTTGAAAAAATCATTATTAAAAATAAATCATACATGACACGAAGTGAGTCATATTACACCTTCTTCATGTGGGGAAACGATGAGTTGTAATGGTGGCTAGTAGTCGCTGAGAAGTCTACGTCGGCAAGTTGTAAATCCCCGAAATTTTTGGATCCAAATTATAGTTTAAACCCTAATCGGAAGTTAACCGGATTTCCCAGTATCAACCAAACCCTAGTTTACCGTAACCGCTTAAGTCCGGCATTGCCGTTTTCTCAAGCCCTAGAAAACGAAGTGGGGAAAATTAGTTGTAATGGTTCGTAATAGCTATAAGTTTTATAAAAATATCAGATTGAAGAATTTCAAGTGTCCTTTGAACCTGATCGGACATGATTCTTGAAAGACGTGTCCGAAAGCCCGGAATAGGAAAAATATTCCGAATATACCGTTAGACTCGTAAAAATATAAGATTTCCAAAAATATCAATTTCATAATTTTTCGATAGCTAAAAATATCAGATATCGCTTTTATACGCGTATTTTCTTACTACCGGTATTAAATTGTCATGTCTACTTTTACATTACACTATTTTCTACTATTCTACACTATTCATCTATCTCTATTTTTTCTTACAACCTACTCTTACAACCTATACACCTATTTCTTACACATTTTCATTTCCAATACAACTTCACATCTTTCATTTCTTACTTTTAATTAACAAAATAACAAAAAAATAAATTTCTCTCCTCCCCATACACACACAATGGCGCCGGCCCTCTCTCTCCCCATGCTCAATTTGTTTCATTTCCAATTATTTAATTAACACAATTTATCTCCCACATTTTCCTATAAATACCCCTTCATACCTTCACTTCTTTCACACCTCTTCTTCTCTAAAGTTACTCTACAAAAATTTCTCTCCAATTTCTCTCAAGAATTCTTTCAAGAAGTCTCCTTAGTTTAGCTTCCTTTAGGTAAGAAATTTCTCAAGAATTCCTTATGTTCATCTACTTAGTATGAGCTTAGTGTATGTTTTCTAAAACCATGAAGGTTAAGAAAGCAACATTAGGCTCATGCTTTGTTTTTGTTCATAAACATAATTCCTCTATGTTCATTTATGTTTCTTTTATGTTCTTTACTATCTAATATCTATATAATATATATTATTTAGAGCATATAAGCTCATTGTTTTACAATTTATCTTTCATGCAATTTATTTACCTTATCGCAATTTATTTTATTTCAAGTTGATTTTAAGACTAGTCATTCTAGTCTTAGACTTGTCCTCATCAAGTCAAAACAATTCTTTCCTTTTTCGGAACTAGTTTTTCTTAGTTCCGGGGTACCTTGATGAAGCTAAGGTCCCAATACTTGATTTACTTTATTATTTACTTAAGCTTTTAAGTTATTATGTTCCTTTATATTTCTATAGTTATGATTCATATTCATGCATGAACATAATGTTTTTGTCTCAACAAAAATAGATGAGGAAGTGTCTTTCTAAAACTAAAGGTTCTTGTTAAATAAAAATAGGAAATAGATTTCCTAAAAACTCACGAACATGCTTGGAAAATGATTTTTCTTACATAATCAAAAGGTTTTATGAAAACTTATCTTTCATCAAGAAATATTCTTTTGGAATCATTACAAGAAACAAAAATTGTCATTTTATTACTTTTTGAATCCAAGTTTTGAAAATAAAATCACACTTTAAGAAATTAAAGTAATTACAAGAGATTAAATTTAGAAAAAGAATATTCATCTCAATAACTCAAGATCTTTCAAAAGTAAAATAAATATTCAATAGAATCTCAAGTTCAAAGTCTTTTAAAACCTTAATTTTTATAAGTTGAGACAACTCCATTTACTTCATACATTTGTTGTGAGTCATTACATATAAATATATACCTTTCAAAAGTTTACAAAATAATTGAAATATTTATCTTTTCAAAAGAGCTTTGTTTACAAGAAGGAAAACAAGTGTTTGCAAATTCGTGGCAAATCTGGTCGCTGCCTTTTCGGAACCCAAACGACTTAGTTTTATGGAAATAAGCTTAGAAATGCGTAGATCTTTTCGAGTAGGTAGAAAACGATATATTATACGCGAAATTCCGAGTTAAAATGAGCAAGTTATGGCCATTTTAAGTTGGAATTTCTTTATACGATTTTACCACGATTTTAAGAAAAGATTAGAATCTTGATAGAATTTCATGAAATACTCATTTTGGGTATTCTTCTTGATTAGATAATCACGATGAGGATTGTTCGTATCCCGAGGATTACTACGATTAAGTGGAATTTCCGAACCCATCCAATTCAAGAAAGGTGTCATCATGGCCGAGTGAGTTTATTCCCCGTTATTTTCCATACTCTTGATTGTGCTTGTAAAATTAGTTGCACTAGAATCTAAGCAAAAATCAAAAAGAAGTGTATGATAATATGTTGAAGGAATACTAAGTATAACGAAACTCAATTTGTTTGTAATAAATTTGTATGTGCATTAATATCTTGAATTGTTTGAAATTGGTTGATCACTTGAAAGAAGTTAAATGTAACTATTGGACTTTAATTAAAGAAGTTATTCATGCACTTCATATGTTGAGTCACATTACATTCACTACTATATAATTGGTGGGACAAGCGTATAATAGTGGTGATAGACATAACCGTTATATCATGTAAGTGGCGAGTAGGAGCCGGTAAAAACTACAAAATTGGTGGCTAGTAGGAGCCTGTAATAACTACATGTTTTGATGGCGTATAGGAGCCGGTAAGATCTATAAAAGTTTTTTTTTTAAAAGTTGTGGCTGTAATTGGCCTGAATACCCAACCCCGAATGAAGGGTGTAAATTCATTCAACATATGATTCCCGGAAAGTCATATGTCTTGTATGCTCACGTGGTTGTTGCATTTCATATGTTTGAATAATAAACTTGATTGATAATTTTCTTCGAATATGAATTTTGGGATTTACTCACTAAGCCCATAAGCTTACACCCCTATAGATATTTGTATTCTCAGGAACACCTATTTTTGTATCCAAGGTCTTCCCGTATCTGTGTACGTTTTATATTGAAGCTTTTGGAGGAAATCTACTCGAAGACTTAGATTAGAATTCCTTTGAAATCTTTAATGTAGTATTTTGGATGTTATGAAGTTTATCTCGATCCTTGGAATTAGCGGGGGTATGCCCCTAAGAAATTATGTAACAGACCTTTGGTTATTTATGATATGATATACTTCATTTCTGGATTCTTGTGTGTTTATCTTTACTTGCTTAAACTATGCTTCCCAAAAGCATCTCCTATTACCGTGTTAGACGCCTTACATATAATACTAAGGCTTTCGCATGACTAAGGTAGCCATTCTTAAGCCTTGATATTATATGTGGCGGACTGCCACGTTTAGGGTACCCTTCAGGGCGTGACAGTTTAAGTTGGTATCAGAGTAACAAGTTTATAGAAATAAAGGTAATAGGAATAAATCTAGAATAGAAAAAGATAGATATATTTACGAAAGGACTTAGATAGGATTAGACAAGTCTAGAAATTCTCAAAAAGGAGAATTTATGACCTCCCTTGTCCTTTATAGTTTACTCTTGGAAAAATTAGAATTAAGGCCCAATGTTTGAACTCAAGAAATGAAGAAACCCTTGTGGATTACCGATTAAAAGTAGGAAGCCCCTGTAAGGAGTTTTCCCTATTAGACAGACTTAGAAGTTTCTTACGATATGGAATGTCTTACGTACCATTACAACCCCTATGCTCCAAAAAGCTACGTTCATTTTCCGAAATAATAGATGTTTAGTTTTCCCGATTTTCGAGCTAGGAATTCCATAGGACGATTATATATTTATGCCTACGGTGAGCTAGCAGATCATGGACGAGATGAGGATGTTTCCAACTATCATAAAGCCAGTTAAGATTTCGAATGGCCTGATGAGTATATCCCGAATTGAAGACGATCTCGCGTAAGAAACTTGACCGAGAAAGAAGCAAGGAAGTATCCGATGAGGAGCATGCAGTGCAGACAAAGTTTGATCAACGGGAGCCAAACACGTCTAGAAATCAACCCTCCCGCAAAGGAAAAAGAATGATGGACCGAAGCAACTTGAAGCTGTTCGTAACTAAGATGGCTAAGGACGACTTCTAGACCTAACCACCGTAATGCAACTCCCCTAGGAAGAAAAGATCAAAGAAAGAAGGAAGGATCCACATGAGCAATCCCATGTGTCCAACAAGAATTTTGTAACCAGATCGACTTAGGATATAGGATCGATTAGTGGTTTAATTTATGTTTTCGAAAAAGTGTTTAATATTTGTTGTATTTGGAATTTCTTTTACCCTGATTTCTTTATAAAGATTTCATTCCTTTCTATGCTTTTTAATTAAATATTTTGGTTTAAACAAATTTCATCTCTTGATTTAGTTGATTAAATTTCTCTTGTGAGATATTTCCCTTTATATGTTTATTTCTTAAAAGCTTCCGCAATTTCCGTAACTTAGTATGTAAAAGACTTAATAATCTAGTATTTACGTAAACAATTAAAACAGCCGACCTAGAAGAGGACAACCAAGGATGAGGCAGGCATCGAATAACCCGCCCGAAGAAGTTAACCAACCAGAAGTGCCCCCTGTGGCTCCTGCCCCAGACCAGCAAGGAAATCTCCAAGCCACTCTGGGTCAGTTAACACAGCTTCTTAATGTGTTAGTTCAACAATAACAGAGGAATATGCCACCTCCCGCACCAGCTCAAACACCACCCCAACAGGCACCTCAAGCATCTGTACATGGACCAGTAGCACCTGATGCTCAACCACATACAGCACCCTTGCCGCCCCCGCTACCACCTCGACCATACAGAACTTCACTCCCAGATTTTATCAAAAGTAACCGTTACTTTGACGGAGCTTTTGGGAAACCAGATGAAGTAGAAGATTGGCTCGCGCAGATAGAACGATCTTTTGCCGCCTATGAAGTTCCTCATCATCTTCGAATAAGCTATGGTACTTATATGTTGAGGTTTAATGCCCGCGTCTGGTGGGAGTCCAAGAGTAGGGAATTGCCGCCACCTATCACCTGGGATATGTTTCGGAATGAGTTTCTGGAAAATTATTTCCCTGGAAGTTTAAGAGTAAGGTATAGTGCGGATTTCTTGCACATATCCCAGAAAGGAAAATCCATAGAACAATATGAGACGGAATTCAGCCGACTCCTGCAGTATGCTCCGGATTCTTATAAGTATAGTGAGGAGCTGAAACGACAAGTGTTCCTGAATGGGTTAGATGAGGACTTAAGGATGCGGTTAGAAGAGTTTGACATCCGCACCTTCAGGAATTGGTTGAAAGAGCAAGAATTGTTGAAGGGGCCAAGAAAAGGAAAGCTGGGACTTCTGAGAAGAAAGTGCATGTGTTTGGAAGGAAATTTCAACCAGGAACAAGCTCCAATTTCCCTTCTAAGAGGTTTAAACCAATTAGCAACTTTAAGGGAAATTTCGGTGGACAAAAGGATAATTCCAAGGCAGCAGTAAGTTGTTGGAAATGCAAAGGGGCGCACTATCCGAAGAGATGCCCCCTTCTCCAGAACAAGTGTTATTTCTGTGGTGACCCGAGCCATAAGATTCCTGATTGCCCAAAGAAAGCTTCTACGACTTGTTTCGTATGCAAGCAATTGGGACATTTTGCTAACGAGTGTCCCCAAAGGAATCTCACAGCAAACCGACCTGTTGGATCCTCAGGAGGACTTGCCCCGACAAGGAGTGGGAATGGAAGCGGAAGTCGCTCGGCATCATCTATGCATGGGCTGAGAATTTACAACCTTGAAGGGCAATGGGTCTGCGAGGAGGATGCCGAAGAAGGAGTAGAGTTGGCTGCCCTGGACCATGGAGAGGAGTATGACTATAGCTTGGTTACAGGTTAGCCTCAACCTTTAAAATATATGTCTGTTTTGATATCTGTTGAGTATAAAGTTATGATGCATGTTGGAAATAATAGATGTCTAGGGAACCTTATAAGGACAATAAGAATAGTAACACACGCATCTTGAACACAGGAACCATACAAATAGGGGACCTAACCGCTTATACCCTCTTCGATACCGGTGCAACACATTCCTTTGTTGCCACTAGTGTAGCCTTGAAGACCGGTTTACCTATCACCACAATCACAACAAGTTTTCGTATAAAAACCCCCACCGGTAGTGTGGTGACTACCAAAGAAGTAATAAGGAATTGCCCCATGAAGATACAAGGCCATGAAGCAACTACCGATCTTATAGTAATAGAAATTAGCAAGTACGAAGTGATTCTCGGAATGAGTTGGTTGTCCATGGTGGAAGCAAAGGTAGATTGTAGAAATAAAAAGGTGGAATTCATGGGACAAGACGGGAAGAAAGCTACATTTTTGGGAGAATCCGCAACTTCTAAAAGTTTGGAGTTAAGTTCGTTCGAGTAATTGAAGAGGTTGAGGAAGGAGTTGAAAGTTATGTGGGAAGTACGGAGGAGGATAAGGAAAGACCCAACATTGACGACATCCCCATCGTTAATGAATTCTCTGATGTTTTTCCAGAAGAATTGCCTGGGTTACCCCCAAAACGAGAAATCGATTTTGAGATCGATTTGATGCCAAAAACAGAACCTATATCCAAGGCACCATACCGAATGGCACCTGTTGAGCTCAAGGAACTTAAGAAGCAATTACAAGAATTGCTTGACCAAGGATTTGTTAGACCAAGTGTCTCGCCTTGGGGAGCTCCGGTATTATTCGTAAAGAAGAAAGATGGATCGATGAGGTTGTGTATTGACTATCGAGAACTCAACAAGGTCACTATAAAGAATAAGTATCCATTGCCAAGGATTGACGATCTCTTTGACCAACTACAAGGAGCAAGTGTATTCTCACGCATTGATTTGAGATCTGGATACCACCAGCTGAGGATAAAACCAGAGGATGTGTCAAAGACCGCTTTTAGAACTCGGTATGGACACTATGAGTTCATGGTCATGCCATTTGGATTGACTAATGCACCAGCTGCTTTCATGGACTTGATGAATCGGGTGTATAAGCCGCTCTTGGATAAATGCGTGATTGTCTTCATTGATGATATTTTGGTCTATTCTAAAACACGGGAGCAACACAAAGAACATCTGAGAATGGCATTACAAACCTTAAGGGAGCACAAGTTATATGCCAAATTATCCAAGTGTGACTTTTGGTTGGACCAAATATCTTTTCTAGGACATGTTATCTCAGGGAAAGGAATATCAGTAGATCCTGAAAAGATTAAGGCCGTAATGGAATGGAAACAACCAAGGACGGTGACTGAGATTAGAAGTTTTCTTGGATTAGCTGGCTATTACAGGAAGTTTGTGCAAGATTTCTCAAAAATAGCTAAGCCACTAACTCAGTTGACCCAGAAGAATGAAAGATTCATTTGGAATGAGAAAGGGAACAAAGTTTCCAAGAGTTAAAGCAACGTTGGTATCTGCTCCAATTTTAACCTTACCGATCCAGAAAAGCCATATACCGTCCATAGTGATGCGTCAAGAAATGGCTTAGGATGTGTGCTTATGCAAGAAGGGAAAGTAATTGCTTATGCTTCACGGCAGTTGAGGCCGCATGAACAAAATTACCCGACGCATGATCTTGAGTTAGCCGCAGTTGTCTTTGCTCTCAAGCTTTGGAGGCACTACCTATATGGACAGAGATGCGAGATTTATACGGACCATAAGAGCCTCAAGTATTTATTCACACAAAAGGAATTGAATATGAGGCAAAGGAGATGGTTGGAGTTGATCAAAGACTATGATCTTGGAATAAATTATTGCCCTGGAAGAGTGAATGCGGTAGCAGACGCTTTGAGTCGGAAGAACCATGGAGAAGTTGCAGCCATGCTCACAACTCAAAAAGAACTTATAAAGGAATTCGAGAGATTGAGCATGAATTTGTGGGGCAAAGTGCGGAAATAGAAATTTCCCATTTGGTAATGGAGCCAACCCTGATAGATAGAATCAAAGAATCTCAACGATATGATGAAGTCATACAAAAGTTGAAAAGTGAGATACAGGAGGAAGGTATGACGATTTTGAGATAGATGAGGAGGATGTAGTAAGAATGAAGGGAAGATTATGTGTACCAAATGATGAGGATGAAAAAGGAAATAATGGATGAGGCGCATAACTCGGGATATACCATGCACCCCGGTGGTACCAAGATGTACCAAGACCTTAAAGTCGCTTTTGGTGGAATGGTATGAAAAAGGATGTAGCTGAATTCGTAATGAAGTGTCCCATATGTCAACAAGTAAAGATTGAACACCAAAGGCCAGGAGGACTTTTGAAACCATTGGCCATACCAGAATGGAAATGGGACCAAATTACCATGGATTTCGTATGTGGATTGCCCCGAACATCAGCCGGATATGATGCATATGGGTAATTGTGGATCGACTTACCAAGTCAGCACACTTCATCCCCATCAACATGACCTACTCGATGGAAAAGTTGGCCCGGCTATATGTAAGGGAGATTGTGAGACTGCATGGAGTTCCAGCAGGGATTGTATCGGATCGGATCCTCGATTCGTGTCAAAATTCTGGACGAGCCTTCAGAAGTGTATGGGGACCAAGTTACATTTCAGTACGGCTTACCATCCACAAACTGATGGACAATCAGAGCGAACTATCCAGACTTGGAAGACATGTTAAGAGCTTGTGTTATGGAATTCAAAGGAAGCTGGGAAGTACACCTACCTTTGGTAGAGTTTGCTTACAACAACAGCTATCATTCAACAATTAAGATGCCACCATACGAAGCTTTATATGGAAGAAGGTGTAGATCGCCTCTATTTTGGGATGATGTGGAAAATTAACAATTGGACCAGATCTCATCCAAGACGCCTCAGATAAAGTCAGGATTATTCAGCAAAGGATGAAAGAGGCCCAAGATAGACAGAAAAGTTGGGCAGAAAAACGCGAATCCTTGAGTTTAACGTTGGTGATCATGTGTATCTGAAAGTGAATCCGATAAAGAGTATTCATCGTGTACGGGCTCGAGGAAAGCTAAGCCCAAGGTATATCGGACCTTTCGAAATCCTCGAACGGTAGGAGATTTGGCTTATCGCTTGGCATTACCACCAAACCTGTCGGGAGTACATAATGTCTTCCATGTCTCAGTGCTAAGAAAGCATATCCCCGACCCTGATCGGATTGTGGAGCTTGAACCAGTCAGGCTGAAAGAGAACTTGACTTATGAGGAGCACCCAGTTCAAATTCTGGATCAAAAGGTTCAAAAGCTGAGAAACAAGGAAATCCGATATGTCAAGGTGTTATGGAGGAATCATTCGCGAGAAGAGGCTACTTGGGAAGCCGAGGATGAGATCCGAAAGAAATATCCAAATCTCTTTGAAGAATCAGGTACGAATTTCAAGTTGCAAATTTCAAGTTTTGAGGACAAAACTTTCTTTAAGGGGGGTAGGTTGTAAATCCCCGAAATTTTTGGATCCGAATTATAGTTTAAACCCTAATCGGAAGTCAACCGGATTTCCCAGAGTCAACCAAACCCTAGTTTACCGTAACCGCTTAAGTCCGGCATTGCCGTTTTCTCAAGCCCTAGAAAACGAAGTTGGAAAAATTAGTTGTAATAGTTCGTAATAGCTATAGGTTTTATAAAAATATCAGATTGAAGAATTTCGAGTGTCCTTTGAACCCGATCGGACATGATTCTTGAAAAACGTGTCCGGAAGCCCGGAATAGGAAAAATATTCCGAATATACCGTTAGACTCGTAAAAATATAAGATTTCCAAAAATATCAATTTCGTAATTTTTCGTAGCTAAAATATCAGATATCGCTTTTATACGCGTATTTTCTTACTACCGGTATTAATTGTCATGTCTACTTTTACATTACACTATTTTCTACTATACACTATTCATCTATCTCTACTTTTTCTTACAACCTACTCTTACAACCATACACCTATTTCTTACACATTTTCATTTCCAATACAACTTCACATCTTTCATTTCTTTACTTTTAATTAACAAAATAACAAAAAATAAATTTCTCTCCTCCCCATACACACACAATGGCGCCGGCCCTCTCTCCCATGCTCAATTTGTTTCATTTCCAATTATTTAATTAACACAATTTATCTCCCACATTTTCCTATAAATACCCCTTCATACCTTCACTTCTTTCACACCTCTTCTCTAAAGTTACTCTACAAAAATTTCTCTCCAATTTCTCTCAAGAATTCTTTCAAGAAGTCTCCTTAGTTTAGCTTCCTTTAGGTAAGAAATTTCTCAAGAATTCCTCATGTTCATCTACTTAGTATGAGCTTAGTGTATGTTTTCTAAAACCATGAAGGTTAAGAAAGCAACATTAGGCTCATGCTTTGTTTTTGTTCATAAACATAATTCCTCTATGTTCATTTATGTTTCTTTTATGTTCTTTACTATCTAATATATCTATATAACTATATATTATTTAGAGCATATAAGCTCATTGTTTTACAATTTATCTTTCATGCAATTTATTTACCTTATCGCAATTTATTTTATTTCAAGTTGATTTTAAGACTAGTCATTCTAGTCTTAGACTTGTCCTCATCAAGTCAAAACAATTCTTTCCTTTTTCGGAATTAGTCTTTTCTTAGTTCCGGGGTACCTTGATGAAGCTAAGGTCCCAATACTTGATTTACTTTATTATTTACTTAAGCTTTCAAGTTATTATGTTCCTTTATATTTCTATAGTTATGATTCATATTCATGCATGAACATAATGTTTTTGTCTCAACAAAAATAGATGAGGAAGTGTCTTTCTAAAACTAAAGGTTCTTGTTAAATAAAAATAGGAAATAGATTTCCTAAAAACTCACGAACATGCTTGGAAAATGATTTTTCTTCTTAATCAAAAGGTTTTATGAAAACTTATCTTTCATCAAGAAATTCTTTTGGAATCATTACAAGAAACAAAAATTGTCATTTTATTACTTTTTGAATCCAAGTTTTGAAAATAAAATCACACTTTAGAAATTAAAGTAATTACAAGAGATTAAATTTAGAAAAAGAATATTCATCTCAATAACTCAAGATCTTTCAAAAGTAAAATAAATATTCAATAGAATCTCAAGTTCAAAGTCTTTTAAAACCTTAATTTTTTATAAGTTGAGACAACTCCATTTACTTCATACATTTGTTGTGAGTCATTACATATAATATATACCTTTCAAAAGTTTACAAAATAATTGAAATATTTATCTTTTCAAAAGAGCTTTGTTTACAAGAAGGAAAACAAGTGTTTGCAAATTCGTGGCAAATCTGGTCGCTGCCTTTTCGGAACCCAAACGACTTAGTTTTATGGAAATAAGCTTAGAAATGCGTAGATCTTTTCGAGTAGGTAGAAAACGATATATTATACGCGAAATTCCGAGTTAAAATGAGCAAGTTATGGCCATTTTAAGTTGGAATTTCTCCTTATACGATTTTACCACGATTTTAAGAAAAGATTAGAATCTTCAAGGATAGAATTTCATGAAATACTCATTTTGGGTATTCTTCTTGATTAGATAATCACGATGAGGATTGTTCGTATCCCGAGGATTACTACGATTAAGTGGAATTTCCGAACGACCCATCCAATTCAAGAAAGGTGTCATCATGGCCGAGTGAGTTTATTCCCCGTTATTTTCCATACTCTTGATTGTGCTTGTAAAATTAGTTGCACTAGAATCTAAGCAAAAATCAAAAAGAAGTGTATGATAATATGTTGAAGGAATACTAAGTATAACGAAACTCAATTTGTTTGTAATAAATTTGTATGTGCATTAATATCTTGAATTGTTTGAAATTGGTTGATCACTTGAAAGAAGTTAAATGTAACTATTGGACTTTAATTAAAGAAGTTATTCATGCACTTCATATGTTGAGTCACATTACATTCACTACTATATATTGGTGGGACAAGCGATTATAGTGGTGATAGACATAACCGGTATATCATGTAAGTGGCGAGTAGGAGCCGGTAAAAACTACAAAATTGGTGGCTAGTAGGAGCCTGTAATAACTACATGTTTTGATGGCGTATAGGAGCCGGTAAGATCTATAAAAGTTTTTTTTTTTTAAAAGTTGTGGCTGTAATTGGCCTGAATACCCAACCCCGAATGAAGGGTGTAAATTCATTCAACATATGATTCCCGGAAAGTCATATGTCTTGTATGCTCACGTGGTTGTTGCATTTCATATGTTTGAATAATAAACTTGATTGATAATTTTCTTCGAATATGAATTTTGGGATTTACTCACTAAGCCCATAAGCTTACACCCCTATAGATATTTGTATTCTCAGGAACACCTATTTTTGTGCCCAAGGTCTTCCCGTATCCGTGTACGTTTTATAGATGCTTTTGGAGGAAATCTACTCGAAGACTTAGATTAGAATTCCTTTGAAATCTTTAATGTTATTTTGGATGTTATGAAGTTTATCTCGATCCTTGGAATTAGCGGGGGTATGCCCCTAAGAAATTATGTAACAGACCTTTGGTTATTTATGATATGATATACTTTATTTCTGGATTCTTGTATGTTTATCTTTACTTGCTTAAACTATGCTTCCCAAAAGCATCTCCTATTACCGTGTTAGACGCCTTACATATAATACTAAGGCTTTCGCATGACTAAGGTAGCCATTCTTAAGCCTTAATATTATATGTGGCGGACTGCCACGTTTATGGTACCCTTCGGGGCGTGACACAAGTAGGAGCTAGAAAGTTTACAAAATATGATGGTTGTATGGGCTCGTAACCACCCAACTCCTGACATGGAGGGCGTAAATCTATGCTATACATTATTTCCAGTTAATCATTTGTATTATTGTTGCATATTCATATGTTTGCTTAATTACTTGTATGTTTTATGGAAACATTTTGAAGAAGGAAATTATCTCACTAAGCTAGTTTGCTTATACCCCTATAGCTTTTTGCTTCAATTTGAATGCCTATTATCATGCCCAAAGGGTACCCTAAAGGTAACAGTTCACCACACTTAATATTAAAGCTTAAGTATGATAACTTTAGTCATTCCCATAAGCTTTGATATTAGGTGTAAGGCGTGCTCTCATAATTTTAAATGACCATACTTTGAAATATGAAACTTAAGAAGATACAATAACAAATTAAGAAATGAAAATCATAATATTTATTCATTCATAAATAATGTCTTACAAGTCCTAGGTGCATTCCCCTGTCAAAATATGCTAGAATCTATTACAAGAAATTTTTATATGAATTCTACATCTAAGCTAATGTTAAACTTCATCTAAAATTCCTTAACCAAAAAGGGAAATACCTGGGTGCAAGGTCTCTGTGGCTTCAACCACAAAAAGTTAAACTGCAAGAGATATCTATAGGAGTACAAGCTAATAGGCTTAGTGGAATTATTTCCTTAAGTAAATACTTGAGTAGCAAAATTCAAACAAATTATTTAAGTATTCAAGCGAAATGCAATATACACGTGAGCAAGCAAGGCATATAGTTTTCCAGAAACCATATGTTGAACGGATTTACGCCCTCCATTCGGGATTCGGTGATTATTAGTAATCTCAGACCGAGTCATCTTAGTTAATTCATGCTTTCGATCACTACTGCTAAGCATATTAAGTCTACTCATATCAAGCCATGCTTTCGATTTACCACTAAGCATTGTTTTAATTCCTTGTCGCTAAGCATTTGCTTTCGATCATTGCCTCCAAGTATTGCTTTCAACCGTGTTACTATCCTTTTACCTAAGAGTAATGACCCCATGCAATGTGACTCACCACGTGGTATACATGAATCAATTTATTTAAGATATCATAGCATCTTTATTATCAATTTTAAAGTGATCATAGAATTTTAGACATATGAAGTTTTATACTAAGACAAGCAATCCTTTACAATCAATTCCTGCCTTGATATTCTTAGTGTTCTTTCATACAACTTTACATATATAACATTTTATCTTTCCTTAATTTCTAATGCATCTATACTACATCACGTTACCATGGCGATAATTCTTCTAAATGGAAGAGTCGATCGAATAATCTACTTAGTCAAAATAATCCTCGGGATATGGATATTCTTCATCGGGATCACCTAATCAAGAAAAATACCCGTAATGAGTATTTCTTGATAACCCTCTTGAAATTTGACAAAACTATGTCACAAGAATGTCAAAGTTTGTATAGAAGATAATTCCAACTTAAAATGATCATAACTTGCTCATTTTAACTCGGAATTATGCATATAATATACCGTTTTCTACCTATTCGAAAATATTTATCTATTTCTAAGATTATTTCTATCAAACAAGGTCTTTTAGGTCCAAAAACATGAGTGACCAGATTCACCAAGAAAATCCTATCCCAAAAACAATCATTTCAAACACTCAAAAATCCTTTGATAATTACTTAGTTATCAATATAGATTGAAAATTTCCTTTTTATAGATTTATAGATCATATTTCATACATGTTCAAGTATCTGTTGTCTAACCAAAATTTTTTAGTAAAAACAATGTTAGTTAAAAGTTTGAAAAATCATAATTTACAAGAAATCCTTTTGTAAATTCTTTAAAAATGAAGCTTTTGATTCATTTGTTTTCAAAAAGTTTTTTATGTTTATCTCACTATTTCCTTATTCCTTAAAACGAATTTCTCTATTTCATTTGTTGAAACTTCTAACGCTAGTTCACTTTTCTTATTAGTTTCCTATGTGTTTTCTTTTACTATTATTTTGACCTTTTTAAATTCTTAGTTTGAAAACTTACATTTCCTTTCTATGGGATTTCCTTTATATTATGTTTTTAAGGAAAATATTTTTGTAACAAATAATCATTTTCCTCAATTTTAGAAAATAACTCTATTACTACTATAGTTATAGTTTTAGAAAAAGCCTTTCAAAATAATGGCATTTCCAAAATTATAATGAGTTTTTCTTAAGGCTTTGAGAAAAATGGATTCAGTTTATTAATTAAAAAAAAACTCTAAATTTCTTTTAGGACTCTTCTTTGATGACAAAATTCTCTTTTGTAAAAAGTATAGTTTAAACTTTGTGGTTTAGACAACAACTTTTATTTTGCATGAATATGAGAATAATAACAAGCAAAATTATAATCAACAAACTAATAAGCAAAATAATATAAGTCAAATATTGAGAGTCTTAGCTTTGAATCAAGGCTCTCGGACTAAGAAATGGACTAGTCCCGAAAAGAAAATAAAATTATTTTGACTTGATGAGAACAAGTCTAAAACTAGAAAGATTAGTCTTAAATATCATGAAATAAGTAAATACATTACAAAGCATGAACATAAATAAATAACAAGTGAGCTTATATGCTCTAAAGAATATATATAGATACATAAATATATTTAGCTAGATATAAATAAGAAGTTAGCATAATAACAACAATAATATGAGCAAAGTATAATAACAACATAAAAATATGGAAATTGATATTCATGAATAAGAACAATACATGAACATAGTTTAGTTTCCATAATAATAAGCTTAGGAAACTCACATCATGGTCATGTAAAGTTACATGACATGGTAGTAAAAATATGAAAAAAAGTTTTACCTAAAGAGAAGATGAAAGTAATATGTTTAAATGGGTTTTGTGTATGAAGAAAAAGAAAGCTTGGAAGTATTTTAGGAGAGTAATTGGGAGAGTATTTGAAAGGAGATTTTGAGAGAGTTTTTGGTAGTAAATTTGTGGGTAGTAGATGTGTGAATGAAGTGAAAGAAGAATAGGGTATTTATAGGAAAATGAGGAGAGGAAATTGTGTAATTAAAATAAAGAAAAATTGAAAAAATTAGAGAAAGAAATGGGGGAAGGGCGCCAGCCATAAAGGAAGGAGAGAGGGAGAGATGTGTTTTTTGTATTTTTGTTAATTAAGTGTAATATATGCAAGATAGATGTGATATAAAGTATATTGTAAAGGTAAAAAGTAAGATAATAGATATATAGAGTGTAAGAGTAGGTGGTAGAAAAAGTAGAAATAGATAGATAATGTAAAATAGTAATTAATAGTGTAATGTAAAGTAGATATGACTAATAAAATACTGGTAATAAGAAAATACGCATATAAATGCGATATCTAATATTTTTAGTTACCGAAAAAATTATAAAATTGATATTTTTGAAAACCTTATAATTTTACAAATCTAATGGTATATTCGGAATATTTTTGCTATTTCAAGCCTCGAGACATGTTTTTAGAAAATTGTATTAGATCGGATTCAAAACGAATTGCGGTTAATATGATATTTTTAAGCTTTCTTATTTTATCACGAACTATTCTACCTATTAATCACATACTTACTCTCTTAAGGTTACGAACGCGGGATTGCCGGACTTAAACAGTTACGTCTAACTAGGATTTTATTGACTTTAAGGTTTCTGGTTGACCTTCTAAATAGGGTTTAAGCTTAATCAATCATAAAACTTTGGGGGGTTTACACCTATGGTTGACCCTAATGAGCCCTATTTACCAGGTATGAGCCAAAGCTACTAGGAGTGTTTGGAAGAAGTTGGCATAGTTTAATTTTTAGTGTAGACTTCTAAGGAAATCTCTATAGTAGACTTTTGTTACAGATATATATAATATATATGTTTATTTTGTTGGCTTAAGATTAATAAGACTTTAAGTACGGGGGAATGCCTCTAAGAGTTGCAACAAGTTGACTTTAATGAATATTATATGTTTACCTTTATAAATTCTTACATATTTTTATTATTTTCTTAAACGAAATATCCCTTTGGAGCCTCCTACTGTCCCGAAAGCATGCCTTGTATGTGATATCGAAGATGTTGCATGACTAAGGTAGTCATTCTCTAGCTTCAATATTATATACGGTGAACTGGCATGTTTAGAGTATCCTCTAGAGCATGAAACCCATTTTCTCCTTCAATACTATTAGTTCAGGCACTTAGAAAAGGCAAAAAAGTAGACGAGTGCACAAAAAACCTTTAGGACTTTTGATTGGTGTTGGTGCTCTTCTTCCTTATTCTAGTATAGGCTTAAATTATGATGCAGATGTGCCTCCTATTCAAGCTTTTGGCTCATCTACTTCCTCTTTTTAGGAGCTTCATGACCAAATAGATTCTAGGTTTGCTACCTTAGAAACTCAGATTTTAGACCTTCACTCTGATTTCCAATCCATTATCTCGAATGTTTGTAGGTTCATGGATCATTTCGAATTAGCTAAAAAAATGTCCTAAATAATTTTGAATGCTAATTTTTAATGTGTAAACTTAAACTAGGCTTAACTTACTCATTTTAAATCAGAATTCTACATATATATATATATATATAGTTGTTGCAAAGCTTATTTCATGTACTATTTATTTGTTTATTGATCTAATTCAAATTATTTAATTTTCTCCTTTAAATGTATTATGGCCGAGAGTCACATGTTTGTGTGTGTGTGTATCAATTTGTGTTTGTTCTTTAATATAATTGAATAATCGTTGTCTTAAGCTTAATTATCACCAAATTTATGTTCTTTATAGATTTAAACATGATTTTCACCTATGGTCCTATATGTGGCCATATATATAATATATATATATATATATGACTATATCTATATTTATCTATTTTACTCTCTTCTTCTAATAATTCAATAAATTCTACTTATACCAGGTAATATAATTCCTCCTAAAATTTTAATAAAGCTGGTAGATATAAATTTGTATATTATTATAAATTAAATTATAATTCCATTATAATCTAGATATATGAACCAGACAAAAACATATATATCCATCTATCTTATTTTCATTTTCCCTAGTTTAATCACCTAATCCTAATGACAACTTAAATTATATTTAGTTAAAATAAGGATTACAATTATCAAACACATCTTCCCTAATTTCTTGATAGGACTGAATATACATATTTACTCATATATATATATATATTATTATTTCTTTTTATCATTTTAATCATATAATCCTATTTAACTACTTAAATTAACTCTAGTGACATTCAATTTGAAATTAACCATCATGATTTATCCCTTAGTCTACATCGAACTGATTGGTATATGTTTGTATTCTTATTTTATCTAACTATGAACACAATATAAATATATATATATATAAGAAATTTTCCTTACATCATGATTATTTTTGCACCCCTAAAAAAATGTGACACTTATATGTGTATGTGTTTTTGTATTTGTTTGGGATAATGGTAGGCTATGTATCACATTTTTGGCGATTTGATGTTTCACCTTTAGGTTTTGGTAAATTAGTATCTATACTTTTAAAGTGTGTATGATTTAGTACCTCTGGTAAATAATATTTGACGATTGTTCATTTTGAAAGTACAGGTGCTTGACTTTCCTTTATCTCTATTAATTTTGATATTTCACTTTCAATTCTCTAAAACTTTCTAGCATAATCATCTATTTTAAATATAATTTACCTTTGTGATGAATTCCTTCTTACTCCCAAGATGCTGCCACCGCGGAAGATTAGAACTTATCAACTTAATATTACGATTTTATGATTACCTTGATTTGTATTTTAGCATGAATTTGACCTTGTTCTAGGATTTTGCTTAAGGAAGTGAGATTATTTCCATATAGTTGGGAGAGGATGGACCATAAATAAGAGATAAATTTCTGAAATTCCTAACAAAATAATCCTGATTTATCTTATCTAGTAGCTTTTCCTGATTAGGGGAGCATTAATATTTGATATTTTTGTGAGACTAAAACCATGCTAGATTGTCAACTTTTAAAAGACTCATACCATCTTAGTCCATGTCCACGCCATACATCCCTAAAAGAATGGTGTGTTATAATTCTTTACTTAACAAGCAAACATTAGCAAATTAATATTAACATTGTAAATTACATCGTTTTGTTACTGGGAATTAAAGATACACTATTATTCTGTAAGACTACTTATCGAGATTATAACATGACGAAAGAAATTCCTATATACCTCCCACGTGGTTCCAAATCATTGCACACTCCAGCCTCACTTACAATTCCACATTAGTGACCGCACCATACCCTATACAATAGGCACCATTCAATTTCTCACATTAAAATCATAAGTATTTAAGCAACGAATACTACAGAAAACCATAGCTTGGTAAGCGTATTCTCTCACATGATGGCTTCTCCTTGAATATCCTCAACATGTGTGAATGAGAAAAGGTTGTCGTTTCCACTATGGTCAATCCACGAATGGCCTGAAACCGACCCGGGAGTTACAATTCGAGGGAGAGGGAGATAGGTCATCTGCACCGTAGAGTGGTGGATAGCATCTCGTGTAGGCAAATGTATTTGAGGAGCTATACTTTCACATTTTATAATAAGGTGGGTGAGCATAGACAGGCCAAGAGATGTTTTGCGAGGGTAAAAATTAGTGGTAGACATAGGTCGATTTGGTCCTGTTTTTACTAAAACTAAACTAAACCAAACCATATTTTATGGTTTAAATTTTTTTCCTTTCTAAACAAAACCATTAAGTAACTGGTTGGTTTAGATTAGAAATTTTTCAAACCCTTAAATAACGGTTTGATTCAGTTCAAATTACAAATTAAATCAAAATTCTAATTTAAAAAGAAAAAATTTAGTTCTAATATTTTACATTTGTGTGAATATTCAAATATTGAAATCACCCTACAAAGTTTATATTGTAAATCTCAACAAAATACTTTATAAATTCATCATTTCATAATCCATAATCCCCCATAAAATCATTTATTCATTAACACGATATACTTATGGACTAATATATAGTAAAATATAATTTATTGTCCTCTGAAAAATAATTTCATCAACCATCTATTAACAAATTTAGTAAAGAAAAAAAAAATTACAAATAAAAGTCATTTATAAATAAAAGCGATCTACAATCAAAATATATAATGAAGAACTAACACATAATAAGGTATGTAACTAAATAACAAAATTCATACTCCACAAGTTTAAACAATTAATAAAAAACATTATTAAATTACCAATAAAGGAATATATTTTGAACCCAAAAAATAATTTTTTAAAAAGGGAACAAATTATTGTTAATCAATATTCATCATATAGTAAATATCATAATAAATCATAAAAACATATATGACTTTAATCAATCATCATAACATAATTTTATAATTACAAGTAAAATATTTTTATATTTATCTAAAACGGTTTGGTTTGGTATTACGATTAGCTATATTTACTCTTTCAAACCAACCATAAATTTCCTGATTGGTTTGGATTAAGAATTTTCTAAACCAAATTGTTTAAAAAAAAAACCATATTTTTTAATTTGGGTTGGACAGTTATTTTCCTCTAAAAAGTGATGAACAGGGGAAGGCTAAAGTGCTTTTGTGGCACTCTTTTGGGAATGTTTAGACAATTGCTCTCTTTCAGAACCAAAGTTGATGTTGCGTCATGGGGAAACCCAAGTTGTTTTGGTTTAGGAAACTTCTTGTTCAATCTGTAGGTTTCTTCATGGCTTTCCATTTTGTCTTCTCTTATGCGATTCTTCATTCCTACTTAAGGGAGTGTTTAGAAGATGAAAATTAATATGGGTCTTATATGGTATCTTCATATGACAGCATATAATACGTGATTTTTATATAGCCATACTAAGTAGCAACGCAACATAGAGTTTGTTTCTTGATATACAATTTTGTATGTTGCCTTGTTAGGATAAAACGAAAAAAGGAATAGAAGGAGAAATGAGAATGATAATGGGATTTATGGTTGTACAAGTATTGGTTTTAATTTACCTGAATTAAACAATAAAACAGCAAGGCTTACGTGTTAATTTATTGGGCCAACAGCCCACATTTTGATAAATGCGGTATGATGCTTTTTATGGGCTTTACTGTGGAATTCATATGACGGTTGCCCAATAAGATGGCGCGATGTCTTCACACTGTTAGGAAAAGCTTCCTGACCTAGTGACCTTAGCAATCAAAGAAGGGCTAGCATGACACCATTAAGAAAGATTTCATTTTTATTGTTATTTTTTATGAATTCAGGCAGTTATCCCCGAAAAGTCTGGTACGAATAAGTGGAGAGGAAGGATGTCTAGGATTCCATTCAATAGCTCAGCTAGTAATTAAAAAATATTTAATGAAAATAGTCATGTGAAACAATTAGTATTATATATTATTGATAAAATCTCTTTTATAAATAGTTTTAAAAAATTATGTATCACTTCTACTGATTGTTTAAAATATATTGATATTTATTCATTATTTACTTAGATAAGTAATGTATCACACTTATTGAATGTTCCGAAGCTATTTAGAATTTACCCGCTGCCAAAACATAAAATAGAAGAACAAGTCTTCCCTTCATCGATTCCTACCAGTTCTCTTGCTAAGATTGGGGCCATGAGTCTACGTGCTACTGCTGTAGGCTAATATAAACTATAAGCAAATTTATCTATTGTCGTTAAATAGATTTTCGTATGTTTTGATTTTAAACTTTAAAGTAATATATTGATATTTAAACTTTTATATTTGTATTTTCTTACCACTCTCTGTGTTTGGATATTCCCATCAAAGGGGAACAAGTAAATCTGGAGATATATGACAATGTGAAAGTTAAATTTATGTCGAATTCAAATTCAAAATCATTTGATCTCGAGCATAACTCGATAACTCGGTATAGGCTTTATATTTGACTCTTTAGCTACAATATGCTAAGTAGGTTTGGAACAATAGTTAGTCTAATATCTCCTTATAGGAAATTCGTAGCTTAATCTCAGTGTACATGCATTGAACATTTTAAATCCTAGGCCGAAATACTATTTCTTTCTAAGTAAATTATAAATACTCCTATTATGTTAATTTTACATGCATTCATCCATTTTATATTTGAAACTATGTGTTTAGGCTCCTAAATCTTAAAAGGAAAGAAAAGTGCCCTTTACCCCTAAACAACCATTTTATCCCAAAAATAATTAATTGTCTTTTAATAATTTTTAAATATTTTATTGAAGGACAAAATAATAATACAAGGTCCAAATACACATTTTATAAAGATTTACAGGTTCAAACACATTTTAAAGATAAAGATGTAATCACAAATAAAAGAAAAAAAAAAATCCATTTGCAATTTATTTGAATTTCCCATATCCGTGGAAGTTTCTCTATCATATGATAGAATATACTAAATTTTAATTAAATCATAAATAGGAAGGAATTGAAAGATTATTTCCTTTTTTTTTTCATCTTCTTTCTTTGTGTTCTCTTAGAATAATAGTTTACTTCGAACGAATTTTTACACTATTCTGTTGTTGGTAGTACCTGACCAATCATTGAACCAATAAAATAATTGTAAAAGTAAATATAATAGATGTTTCAATTGCTTGATCATGATTGTATATAAATATGAGCCTTGTAATATCTTAGAGACGCGTCCTAACAATAAGTGGAACAATAAACCTCCCTTCGTTTGGGTGTAGAACTCCTAGTAATTGGATCATGTGTAATGCTTGTGTGTTGAAATTTGTTTGCTTTTACCTTTTGGGTGTCAAACCAATTCATGCTAGCATACTATGGCTGTCATGCCTTATGTGATTTGTTTCTCCCACACTAATTTGCATGTTACCCATTTATTTGTATGTCATATATGTTAAAATAGTTTCCAATTATGTGATCTATGATGTAGACTTTATATTTGAAGGCTTAATAATTAACAATAATGGTAATTGTGTTAAACATGAATAAAAGAATGAGATTTATGGAGAGTATATGAAAGATTAAGAGTTTGACAAGATCCGGACCTTTTGACAAGATTTAGACCTTTTGTTAAAAGGTTTGAACTATCCTTTAAATAAGAACCACAAAATTAAAATAGAATGTGAAAATGCAAAATGATCCGAACTAGTTGAAATATTGCACTAAAGACATCACGGTAAGATCATGTACATGATAAGACTTCACAAATAAAATTATACTAGAGTTACATATCAGTGTGAACTTTTTTCTTTTTAGGTGGTAAAAGGGAGGGGGTGGGGGGGGGGGGGGGGGAGGAGGGGTTCAATGTAATTGATTAACAATATTCATCTTGAACACATGAAATCGGTGATGCAAATATTGGACAAGTTCAAATGTATTAACCATATATCTTATTACGACTACAATACAAATAAATGAAAGAATTATACTTTTAATGCCCTTTCTTTTGGTTTTAAATGTCCTCAATTGAAACACACTATCACATTAATCTTATTGAGAAGTTGCAAGAATAAACATGAATCTCTCAAGACATTCCATGCTTAATGTGACCTAATTCACAAAGATGCAAATGATAAATGAATCTACACTTAGTGAACACATCGACCTAGATCTTTTTCCTATTATAAAGAGACCAAATGCCAAATGATAGACATAATTAAGTTCTATAAAGGATAACCTAAAAAACATTAATAGGAAGCTTTTCAAAAGATTAAACTACCTTCTAAGTAAGTTTCAAGAAGGATTATTTTGTGAATCCCATATAGTTATATGTTAGTCGAGTCAAGATGTATCAATTGTAAAACCAAATCCTAGAAACTCTAAACAACATCAACTATGAAATTTCATAACCTTAAGAAAAAGAGATCCTTCAAAAACAAAATGAAAATCCAGTGATCATTTGACTCAAAATCCTTACATTAAATAATTCATCTATCTTATATCTAACACACAAATCGAGATGGTAGATCCAAATAATATGTAATCACAAAATTATAAAACCTCATACCTTTCGGTGAATCTAAAATTCAAAAATTTAAAATTAATACCAAAAATCAAACCAAGTCAACATATAATGCTAGAAGCCCTAGACTCGATTAAATAATCCTGAGAACTGTAAAATATTAAATAAATCATAAAAATAGAGTAACTAAATTTTTGAACCAAAATTATAGTATAACCATAAATCCCTAGATTTTACGAGTAAATCTTAAAGCTGGAATTAAAACCAAAACCCTAAAAGGTCCACATTAGATCTAGAGGATTTAATCCAGTAAGACCAGCGCTAGAAATCCTAAAATAGCAAAAATGAGATAACCTTAAATTATAGGTCAAAATAATATCTTATAACCTAAAAAGATCATATTCGATAAAAATTCTCTTGTTTCAAACCCGACCAGATCAATTTTCGAAATCAAGGTCCCGACATGCAAAACAATGAAAACAATCCTACAATATATTTACTCTCATAATAAGATAAGGAATCATTGTCATGCCCCAAAGGATACCCTAAACATGACAGCCCTCTACACTTAATATTAAGACTTAAGTATAACAACCATAGTCATCCTAAAAGTCTCGATATCAGTGTAAGGCATACTTTCACGATCGTAGTGGATCAAACTTTGGATCAAGCCGTTTGAGCAGTTACACATATTAGCAATTAAGAAAGTAAATCATAACAATATAATCAAAGTTCAAAGACATAGAGGGTCTTACGAATATTTGGGGGCATTCCCCACCAAATATAACTTAGTCTAACATTTTGAGTTTTACATGAAAGTCTATATCTACTTCTAACTTCTTTACTTCTATTCCAAAAAGCTCTTGACTTCGAGGGTCTTACCTGGGTAAAATATCCCCTGGGCTCCAACCAAAGGTATGAGTACTGCAAGAGATATCTAAGAGGGTATAAGCTACGCGCTTGGTGAGAATTATTTCCATAATTAAAGACTCAACAACCAATAATAAAAAAAGGTTCCTTTAAACAACCATATAGATGCACAAGCACGTGAGCATACAATACATATGATTTTTCGAGAATCATATGTTGAATGGATTTACCTCTCCATTCGGGTTAGGTGTTCCGGGCTGTATAAACCGATTTTTCATAATTACGATTCCATTGTAGTTTTTGTTCAAGCCACTACCTAGCTATAAAAATATAATTCATTTCTTTATAGCTTTTATCCAAGCCACTACCCTGCTGCAAACATAATTTTATTCAGGTGCTTATGCACTATAATTAAATTTGGGTGACCTTTCTCCATTTTGTAGATCTTACGAGCTCTACGAACCTCCTTACTATGCCTTTCACCAAATGTATAGTAACAAATGTAATGAACTCACCTAATGATATGCATGAAGCAATTTAATTAAGTACTCATGGCATATTAAATATTTTACGAGTAATCATGGAACTTACAAATAATCATTCCTATACTCGATCAAACATTCATTATATATAATTCCCGCCTTGATATACTTAATCATAATTTCAATCATATATGTAAAGCGCATGCACTTTTTCATTTTATCTTTTCATAATTCTAATGCCACTAATTTACAAGCAAAAGCATAAGTGCAAAAATGTAAGAAATAAACTTATTCGCCATTTGCACGGAAACTTCTAGTTAAAGTAATCCCCGGGATATGGGAACTCAATCTCCACGTCACCGATATAAGAGAAATACCCAAAATAAGTATTTCTTGAAGTTCTACTTAAACTTGCTAATCCTATTTCACTAAGTTCATCAAAATTCATATAGAGTGAAATTCCAACTTAAAATGTTACAACTTGCTCATTTTAACTTAGAATTTCGCATATTATATACCATTTTCTACCTACTCAAAAAGATCTATCTATTTTTAGGGTTATTTTGTCATAAAAATTTTTTAGGTCATAAAATAGATCATACAAATTCACCACGAAAATCTCAACCCTTGAAACACAATTTTCCAAACTTTTCTTTATCCAAAAATCCTTTAGCAAAAATATAAATGTTCATATGACTGAAAAATCCTTTGAATACACGTATATATAGACTCATATTGTATGCAAAATTTTAATGGTGTTGTCTCAACAATTATTTTTCATAAAACAATTTGTTTTATGGTGTTGAAAACTTGAATCTTAACGATTTCCTTTCTAAGTGTTTTGAAAGAACCTTATAATTTCTAGTTATTATAAATGAGTATATTTTTTTTCTAATTTCTTTTTTAAAATAAATTAATTTTTTCTTAACTTTGGGCCTTCTACGAATTTCACCTCTAGTGATGAAAAAATAAAGTTTCCTCTTATATTTTTTCTTTTAAAATGGTTTTAATGGTAAATTATAAATAAGTGTTTCCTCTTACATTTTGTTTCCTAACTTCTCTATAGATAAGTTCTTATGTCCAAAAACTTGTCTTTTAAATTTTCTACAAAAAAATTTTCTTTGAAGAAACACTTTCAAGATTGTCTTAAGTTGTTGATAATATCTATTGTTTTTTAGCTTATTATGTTCATATTCCTCTATTTCTTTGAAAACGGGTTTCTCATCTAGAAACTTGGCAAACTTTTGTGTTTCTAAGTGGGTTTATAAACTAAGAGTTTATTTTATCTTAACTTTGAAAACTAGTCTAGTTCTTGGTTTTCACTATAGAGTTGGTAAAAATCCTATAAGTAAGCTTTTTAAGAAAATTTTGCTTATCAAAGAATTATTAACACTAAGTTTTAATAACCTTCATGTTACTAATTATAAAAAGAGAACGTCTATTTCGTTAGTTAATTTCTTTAATAAAATCATCGTTATTGTCATTTAAGAAAATTCTTGATGAGTTGGAAAAGAAGTTGTAAAAATAATTTTCCTATGTATTTGATGACAAAATTTTGATTTAGTGACAAAGTTATACATATTAAAAGAATTTGGTTCCATTTTCCTTTATCAAGAAAATTTCACTTTAGTTTTGTTGAGACAATATCATTATGATGATGCATATATATGAGTATGTAGTATGAGAAAGATGAAAATATCACATATTAATATAGGAAAAATATAAGAAGCAATAATAAGCAATATAACAAGGTCAAGTATTGGGAACCTTAGATTCATCAAGATATCCTAGGAATAAGAATAGATTAGTCCCAAAAGAAAAAGAAAAAGAAAGAGAAAGAAAAGAAAAAGCATAATAAGAGCAATAATAATAAGCATGTTAGTGAAAGTTAGTGAGCATTTAGGCTCTAAGAAATATATAGATATACATATACTTAGTATATATATATATATATATACATATACAAAGTTAGATTTGAAGCACAATAAAAATAATGTAATATACAAATAAATAAATTATAATGAAGATTAGAATTGTAATAAAAGTATCATTAAAGGGTAATTTTGTCTTTGAACAAGTAAATTTTGGACACAAGAAAGTCACACGAACAAGATGGGACGAATTTGTGGAAATTGGCCCAAAGATGGCACTTAGGCCACCGACCTAAGAATGGACGCCACCGACTTAGGAATTTAGGCTGTCGACCTACTTGGCTACCTAAATCTGTTTTCTATATATATGCAGTTTATGAAGAGAATTAGGGTTTGTCTTGTTTTCCTCCGAGTTCTTCTTCTTTAAAGCGACGTAGGGCTTGCTTTCTTCAGTGTTTGGTGTGAGAAATCAAAGGAGAATCAAGGTCTTCAATTCGGGTAATTAGATCTATACGATTTAACAAGTAATCAACGTCGTAATCATAGATTTCTCGTGTTTTTTAAGGAGATTGTGAGAGAGACCATTGAGGATCAAATCTGAATCTTGAGGAGAATGATTGGGAATTTGAGATCCATTCAAAGTAACTAAATCCCTTATTTACATATGTAGATTTCATCGAAATGATTTCTAATTTAGGTCTTTTTTCGTTCATGATTGGTGATGTTTAGGGTTAGGGTTTCTTTGCGTTCTTTGGCGATTTTCTAGATTTTGAGTTAAATTAAAGTAAGTTTTCATCCTCTAAATCATAGATTCATTAAAAGATTGAATTAGAATGATGGATTTGTCTGTATTTGTTGATTTATAATTAGGGTTTTGTGGAGTTTGATCGAAGGAGTTTTTGCAGTTGTAGATTTCTTATAAGGTTAGGGTTTTGGATGATTTTTTTTGGAGAATTGGATGAATTAAGGTTTATTTCTGAAGTTTATGATTTATAATTATTGTTTTTATTATACGTTTTACTTAGAAGATTTGGAGAATTGTTGTTGTTATTAAGAATTTGTGGATTTGGAGAAATTATTCCTGAAATTTGAAAAGGTACGACCATTCCTTGTATGTTGTCTTTGCGTATAGGTTTAGTATTTTGTTTGCTTGATTGTAAGAATGGAAGAATAATTAATCTAAATCTATTTGTCTGAATTAAATTATTTTCCTGGTTGTGTTTGGCTATGACCAGTAGAGACCTGTAGATAGTGATACTGGAGTGGCACCCTGATGATCTATGTGTGAGGTTGTCTCGAGTGGACTTGTGCATAGAGATGTTTCCAGTAGATTTAGGTGATTTGGCAGTATGGCCGTAGGTGTGGGACTAGGAATTCATAGTTCTAAACTGTGTTGATTTGTTGGCTTAAATAAGAAAATAAACTATTGTTTACATTAGAGTAATTGCACTATATATACATGCTGTTTGTGCATATGCATTTGTTTGTGGACTAGCGTATTGGCGTACTAGGCATCCTCGCTCATTCCTTTCTTTTTTAGGTATAGGTGATGATGAAGTTATTTATGATTTATCGGGTTATGATTGTCACGCCCCAAATGGTACCCTAAACGCGACAGTCCACCACATTCAATATGTAAACTCAAGTATGACAACCTTAGTCATCCATGAGTTTAGACATCGGGTGTAAGGCTTACTTTCATCATGTAGGGAACCTTACTTTGAATCGAAATAGCTTAAGAAGACATACATAGCAATAAAAATATAAATCATAACAGTTATGACCAAAATTAATCCATTACAAAGATCTAAGGTGTATACCTTTGTCAAAATAATAAGAGTCTTTAGAGTCTACCAAAGTCTCTTGCAACAACATATATATATAATATATATAATTAAGGAGATTTAACTAGAAGTCTATGCCTAACATCTAGGTCCCGACTTCTCTAAAAAGCTCCTTAAATTCCAAAAGCTGTACCTGAGTGAAAAGTCCCCTTGGGAATAGCCATAGATAATCGTACCGCAATAGAAACTATAAGGGTATAAGCTTACGGGCTTAGTGAGTTTCACTTCTAAATTAAATACTCAATCAAACAATAGGGCAAGCAAGCTATATTAAACAATCATATGAAATCCACAAGCACGTGAGCATACAATACATAAGACTTTCTAGGAGTCCTATGTTGAATGGATTTACGCCCCCATTCGGGGTTAGTGTTTCAGGCCCATACGACTACAGATTTCAATTTTTCACTCATTTATTTTGTGGTTGTTTCAGGTGCCCACCCACTCATTAATTACATAGTTGATTTAAGCGCTTACTCCGCTTCCATTTTAATTTAGACGAATCCATGCCAATAACCGAGTTTTCAAGCCCACCCATTACCTAACTATTATGTCTTTTTCTCACAAAGGTATAATAACGAATGTAATGCGACTCAGTACATGTTATGCATGGACAATTTAATTATATAGTCATGGCATATTATTTAAGTGAATTGTAGGCAATCATAGAGATTTCAGACACTTCAATTCTATATTAAATCATACAAATATTTATAATAATTCCCATTTCGAATATTCCTATCATCAATTCAACCAAATAGAATTCACATGCACATTCCAATTTTATCTTGTCCTAATTCAATGCTACTATCATTACAAGCAAAATCATAAGCATGTAATTTAAAGAAAGTGAACTTACTTTGCCATGGCACAGAATTTCTCTTAATCGTAATAATCCTCGAGAAGGTCTAATATGTTTCCCAAGTCTCTTAAAAAAATAAACACCTCCAATGATTATTTCTATGAAGTTTAAATGAACTTATAAATTCTATTATAACAAGTTCGTCAAAGTTCGCATAGGAAGAAATCTCAACTTAAAATAGCCATAACTTGGTCATTTTAACTCGAAATTTCGTAATTAAGCTATTGATTTCTAAATACTTCAAAAGATCTATCCATTTATGAATTTATTCTAAGTTTTGAAAAATTTTAGGTCTTGTAAGGCTCGGATCAGATCTAATCGGTAGCTAAAAACCACATTTTCGAAATTGTTTTTTGAAAATCGCATTGTTCCTACCAATAATATTATATGTGCATGTAATATCAACAATTTATTATCATGAATGACATGACATGAGCTATCTATATGTGTACTCTTGATGATATTTGATTAAAAAGAATTTTTAGAAAACTTTCATTTTGCAAAAATTTCAAAGACACTTGATTGAGAAAAACTAGCTTTATTTCTTTGAAAATCATCCTTGTTTTTACTAAAATAAAGCCTTGATGACCTCTATGCCTAATACCTTTATTATCTTAATAAAATTCTTTATTTAGGAGTTAGAAAATAGATATTTAAATAAGGGTTTTGGCTAGTTACGAATTTTTACAAAATTTTAACGAATGAGAACATTGTTTGATCTATGTTTTGAAACTTTAACTTTGTTTTAGAATTATACTTTGATAAAATCCATTCATTATTGTCAAAATTAAGTCTTTGCTACCTATATACTATAAGGTTTCTATTTTTCTATTAAAATCCTCATTTTGGTATTTGGAAGTAGGTGTTTAAGTGGGGGTCATTTCTAAATCCGAATTTTGAAATTTGTTTTAAGGTCATTTCTTGAATAAAACTCATTTAATATTTTTAAGATTAAGTCATAATCAAACCTACTCCTTAAGACTTCTATTTCTTTAATAGAACTCTTGTTTTAGAGTTGAGAAATAGGTGTTTATTTAGCATTTTACCCTAGTTACGAATTTCAAGTTCTTGTTAGGGTTGAAACAAGTTCTATCTTAACTTTTATAACCTTTTTCTTATTTTGAAAACTTTCTTAGTAAAACTAAGTTTAACTCATCAAAATCATTCCTTTATGATACCTATTCCCTAAGCTTTATTTTGAAGTGTAAAATCTTCATTTTGGAGTTGGAAAATAGCTTTTCTAAATAGGTAACTTTTTATATCCGAATTTCCAACAGTCATTTTTGTTGAAACTAAAATAGATCCTGAACTTTTTAACATATTCTCATTATTATCATGCTACTTCAAGCCTTTTATGTATATAAGACAAAAATCTATGGCATTTATGTACTCAAAACAAATGATCTATTATATCATGCAAGTCATGAATGCAAATACACTATGAACATTATGCAGATGAGATTAATAAAAGAATATATGTACAATATATCAATAAGAACACCATAAAGCAATAATATAGCAAAATAATAGTAAAATAGCTTAAATAACAAGATCCACAATATTGTGATGGCAAAAATATCATGCTTAAGTGTTTCGCATCCCTAGCATAAAGCTCATGGGGATTTTAGTGGAACCACACATGTATGATCTTGCTTTTACATGTTTTATTGTGGTAGGATCAAGATCTATTACCTATTTAGTGTATGGAACTAGAAAACTTGAAGAAAAAAAAGTGCGTGTGTGTGTGAAGGGAGGGGAAGCTCACGACATTAGAGAGGAAGAGAAGGAGAAAAAACTTTTCAAAAGTTGATTTTTGAGAAGAAAGAGAGAAAATGAAAAAGTGAAAGTATAAAGGTGTTTATATAGGAAAAGAAATTAGGGTTTTGTGTATTAAATAAAGAAGAAAAAATCAAACAAAATGAGAGAGAGGACAAGGGGAAGCGGCGCCAGTTCTAGAGTAAGAGGGAGAGAGAGATGTTTGATTATTTTGTGTAATAAAATTCAAATTTAAATGAGTAATTTAAGTAATAAAATGTATTAGAAAAGTAAATTTGTAAGGAAAACGATGTAAGATTGTAAGAATAAGTTATAAGGATGTAAAAATAGGGTATGGATTGGTTTTACTTGTGAATAGTGTGATTACAAATCAAAAAGTAAACTAGACAATTAAATTACCAGTAGTAATGAAAATACGATAAAAGGTTATAACTGTAATTTTTATAAAATAAAAAATTCGTATAATTATATTTTTGAATTTCTTATTAAATTTCGGTTCTAAAAAGTCTTATATAATTTTTTTTTCTATTTCCAAGTCCCGAGGATCGATTTTCAAAAACAGATCCCGATCAGGTTAGAAATAGGCTAAAAATTTACCAATATAATATTTTAAGCATCCTAATATTATTACGAGCCAATCTACACTCTTCACTCATATTTTGACTTCTTGGTTTAAGAACACAGGATTGCCGAATCTAAACTGCTAGAGTTTTTTGAGGATTTGTTGACCTAGGATTTCCAGTTGACTTCTCGATTTAGGGTTTAAGCTTAAAATTACCCTAAAAATTAGGGGTTTATAATGATCTTTTCTTTTATCATGGGGATGGTGATAGTGGTCCAGACTATCCTGCAGAAGAATAGGATCGGATATAGGATTTATGCAAAACCTTTTCTTGAGATATTAAAGGCTTTTGGAATAATATTTTGGTTATTTATCTTAGTGAAGATTTATGGATTTAAATATTTGGATTTATGTAATAGTTATAACTAAAGGATTTTATGTCATTTATTTTGAAGATAGATCTTTTCTGGATTTTTTTTAGTTGGCTATAATTTTGCCAACATGGATTTGTTTTAATAAACAAAGATTTCAAAGTTATTATATGACAGGTTCTATATATTTTCTGGTATATCCTCTGAGAGTATTATGGAGATTATGTTTTTATATTGTGGGTTTAGAACCTTTGCGTGTTCTATTTAAGAGAGGACACATGGCAGGTTGTAATCGTCTTAGTTTAGGGTGTTACAACCTATTTAGTATCAGAGCTTAGGTTTGAATCTTTTAGATTTAAGAAATTGACTCCTTAGGACAATGAGCTTTGATGAGTGGGATAGAATATGATTAAGATGTTGTTTTCTAATTAAGCTAGTTGTTGTCTTTTAGATTTTAAGTTTTGATCTTTAAGTTGGATTACCCTATTTCTTATGTGGTTGTGTTTTGCTGGTATTAGAATGCCTCTAAGGAGAAGAATGCCTGATGTGGTTACCTCCAAAGCTGGAGAGGAGGAAGTGAATAATGGACAGGAGGATCAACAAGCTCAGGATCAAGATTTACCACTACCACCAGTTCCATCTGTAGGACAATAGGTTCCTGCTGATGTTGCACAGCTTACGCAGGCTATGAATGCTTTGCTGGGAGTGGTTAATCAGCAACAGCATGATATGAGGCAAGACATACAGATGGTATAGGCGAATGCTGAAGCCTAGAGACTGGAAACTGGAAACTTAGAGGCTTAATGGAAATGGAAGCAATGGGGTTAGGCCTACTGATGTTTTAAGCTCCAACAAGTTTGTAGATCTGGTCTACAAGTTTGAACCTACACCTGGTAGACCTCTAGATGCACACTTATGGATGGAGGAGGTCGAGAAAACATTTGCTGCTCTGGACATTCCAAAGAACAAGAAAGTAGAATATGCCTCCTATTTGCTTATTAGGAGAGCAAACAACTGGTGGTTGAGCACTAAAAGACGCATGGGAGGAGCAATCACATGGGAGATGTTCAAACAAGCCTTCTACAAGCAGTTCTTTCCCAACAATGTGAAGCAAAAGATGCTTCAAGAGTACTATACCCTACAGCAAGGAAAGATGACAGTAGAGGAGTATGAGGCTGAGCTGCATAGATTGATGAGGTTCCTATCGGATCCATTAAAGGAAAGTGAAGAGGCTAAAATTAGCAGATCTATCACTAGATTAGAGCTTGAGATCCAGTATCAGGTGAATCTAATGGATCTGAGTAATTACTCGGTAGTAGTGAACAAAGCCAAGACAGTGGAGTAGGGTTTGAACAGAATGAAGAGTAGAGAGCCACAAATAGGCCATATATTTCTAGGTAAGAGACCAGCATCGAGTGTGTAGACACAGGACAAGGGTAAGTGACTGACTACATAAGCTTTCAGGCCAACAATAGAGTGCTGTTAAGAGATGCATCAAATGCCTAGGGCCACATGATCTAAAGGACTGCAAGTGGGTAGAGAATGCATGTTTTTCATGTGGTTGAGTTGGTCATATCAGCAAGTTCTACACAGAGAAGACTCTTCCTCAGGTTTTCTGTTTCATGTGCAAATAGAGGGGACATAGAGCTGTGGATTATAAAGAGGCTAGAAGGCAGATTGTTTCAGTTGACAGAACTTTTTCTTCTGGTCAGGGACAGCAACCACCGACAAAAGTATAAGCTTTTCAGTGTAGTGAGACGTCGAGTGTGGATACTATTGCGAGTATGTTTCCTATACTCCTGCATAGTTAACATTTTTTGTTTGACACTGATGTCAGTTTTTCTTTTGTTGTTGGATCCTTTGTATCTGTGTGTGGTGTATCTATTGAGTTTATGTCTAAATTTATGTCTGTTAATACACCGTTGGGAAGCAGATCTATGTTGAATAGAATTTGTAGAAATGTAGATATTGAGATAGAAGGTAGGCATTTGCCTACAGATCTTGTAGTATTAGGTATGCTAGATTTTGATGTCATTTTAGGAGTAGACTAGTTAACTAAGTATAAGGCTGTGATTGATTGTCACAATCTTGTAGTAGAGTTTAGTTTGGCTGATGAAGGCCAGTTTGCTTATAAGTTAGTGGTGCAAAGACCCTCAGTTTTACCTGCCTATGAGCTATGGGGGAGATCTATGTTAGCAGCTATGGTGAAAGAAGATAAGCAAAAAATAGATCTATCTGAGATACTAGTTGTGTGTAAGTACCTAGAAGTTTTTCCAAAAGATTTACCAGGGTTACCACCAGAAAGAGAAGTGGAGTTTAGCAGGTACTACACTAATTTCCAAGACTCCTCATCACATGGCTCTTACAGAACTTGCAGAGCTTAAAGTACAATTGGATAATCTGTTGAAGAAGAAGTTTATTAGACCCAGTGTTTTACCCTGGGGAGCTCCAATTCTGTTTATAAAGAAGAAAGACAAAATTATGAGGTTGTATATAGATTATAGAGAGTTGAATCAAGTGACAGTCAAGAACAAGTACCCTTTGCCAAGAATTAATGATTTGTTTGACTAGCTGGCAGGAGCATCAATATTTTCAAAGATAAATCTGAGATCAAGATATCATCAGCTGAGAGTTAAGGCAGAAGATATACAAAAGACTACTTTCAGGACCAGGTATAGACACTACGAATTTGTTGTCATGCCTTTTGGTCTTACCATTGCACCAGCCGTGGTTATGAATCTGATGAACAGAATTTTTAGAGATTATTTGGATATGTTTGTTGTGGTATTCATTGATGATGTGTTGGTATATTCTAAGTCTAAAGAAGAGCATGAAGATCATCTGAGATCGGTTCTAACCAAATTACAAGAGGAGAAACTATATGCTAAGTTTTCAAAATGTGAGTTCTAGTTAGAACAAGTTTCTTTCTTGGGACATATAGTTGATGGTAATGGAATTTCTGTTGATCTTGAGAAAGTAAAAGTGGTTGTTGAATGGCCAAGACACAAGACTGTGTTAGAAATCAAAAGTTTTCTAAGAATGACAAGATATTACAAGAGATTTGTAAAAGACTTTTCAAAGATTGCTAGTCCATTGACTAGATTTACACCAAAAGGAGTTAAATATGTG
Organism: Combretum micranthum; assembly: GCA_024138025.1. Lineage (NCBI taxonomy): Eukaryota > Viridiplantae > Streptophyta > Magnoliopsida > Myrtales > Combretaceae > Combretum > Combretum micranthum. Next base: position 658,688 of record JAMXBD010000695.1, on the reverse strand, counting down.
TGGAGTGAAGACTGTGAAGCTAGTTTTCCATTGTTGAAGAACAAGTTAATATCTGCTCCAGTGCTAGTCTTACCAGTGAGTGGTAAGGAATATGCTATTTATAGTGATGCCTCTTTAGGATGTGTATTGATGCAAAGAGGTAGGGTAATAGCATATGCTTCCAAACAGTTAAAGTCGTATGAGAAGAACTATCCTACACATGATCTGGAATTAGCAGCAGTTGTGCATGCTTTAAAATTGTGGAGACACTACCTATATGAGGAAAGATGTAAGGTATATACATATTACAAGAGTTTAAAGGACATATTTACTCAGAAAGAGCTAAACATAAGATAGAGAAGGTGGTTAGAACTGATCAAGGACTATGATATAGACATTCGGTATCATCTAAGAAAGGTGAATGTTGTAGCAGATGCTTTGAGCAGAAAGAGAGTCGAGAATCTAGCGGCTATGATTACAACAGAACGTCATTTGATTGACGATATGGGGAAGCTTGAGCTAGAGATAGTTACAAGATAAGTAGGTGAAAGATTAGCGAATTGGAGGATACACCCTAATCTTGTGGTTAGAATCAAGACAACTCAGATTGATAACCAGAGTATCCTAGAGATTAAGTAGAGAATGGAGATTGGTAGGGCGCCAGAGTTTCATATTGATGAGGAAGGTATCCTACGATATAAAGGAAGATTATGTGTGCCAGATCAAGGAGACCTTAAGAGAGAATTATTGAAAGAGGCACATTATTCAAGTTATTCCATCTATCCACAAGGAAATAAGATGTATCAAGATTTGAAAAAGTTGTATTGGTGGAATAATATGAAAAAGGAGATAGCAGAATATGTATCAAAGTGCCACACGTGTCAGATGATTAATATCGAGCATAAAAGACTGGCAGGTGAGTTGAAACCTTTGCCGATACCACAGTGGAAATGGGAACACATCACCATAGACTTCATTTCCGCTTTGCCTTAGACAAGAGATAAGTTTGATTCTATTTGGGTGATGGTGGACAGACTCACTAAAGTTGCTCATTTCATACCGATCAAGACTGAGTATAAATTAGAACTTTTGGCACAGTTATACATCAAAGAGATAGTGCATTTGCATGGGATACCTATAACTATTGTGTTAGACAGGGATACCAAATTTGTTGGGAGATTCTGGAAAAGTCTACACCAAGCTTTGGGTACCAAAGTGGTTTTCAGCACGATTTATCATTCTCAGACTGATGGACAATCTAAGAGGACCATTCAGATTCTTGAAGATATGTTGAGAGCGTGTGTTTTAGATTTTAAAGGAAGTTGGGATGAGCATTTACCGTTAGTGGAATTTGCTTATAACAATAGTTATCAAGCATCGATTGGCATGCCTCTGTTTGAAGCTCTTTATGGCATAAAGTGTAGATCACTTATCCATTGGGAAGAAGTGGATGAAAGACAGCTGTTGGGACCTGAGTTAGTGCAAAATGCAATTGATAAAGTTAAGTTGATCAGACAGAGATTGCAAGCTGCTCAGAGTCGAAAAAAGAATCATGTTGATAAGCGAAGATAGCCTTTGGAATTTCAGGTGGGAGAACATGTTTTGCTCAAGATCTCGTCGATAAAAAGGGCTGTCAGATTTGGATTAAGAGGAAAGTTGGATCCTAGATACGTAGGACCATATGAGATATTGGAAAAGATAAGTGATGTGGCTTACAGATTGGCCTTACTACCTAATTTGGAAGGAGTACACAACGTATTCGACGTATCTATGCTCAGGAAATATGTCAGAGATCCAGATAAATTAGTAGCTCTTGAACCATTGGAAGTATAACCTAATCTCTCGACAATTGAAAAGCCAGTCAAGATTTTGGATACAAAAGAGAAAGTCCTAAGAAATAAGGTGATTAAGTACGTGAAAGCACAATGGATTAATTAGATGGAAAGACAAGTAACCTGGGAATTAGAAGATGACATGAAGGCGAAACATCCCGAGCTGTTTCACTAATCCAGGTAACTTTTGATGACGAAAGTTCTTTTTAGGAGGGGAGAGATGTAATATGCAAATAAATAAGTTATAATGAATGTTAGAATTGTAATAAAAGTGTTGTTAAAGGGCAATTTTGTCTTTGAACAGGTAAATTTTGGACACGGAAAAGTCACACGAATAAGATGGGATCAATTTGTGGAAATTGGCCCTAAGATGGCACCTAGGCCGCCGGCCTAAGCCTACTTGGCGGCCTAAATTTGCTTTCTATATATATGCAGTTTATGATAAGAATTAGGGTTTGTCTTGTTTTCCTCCGAGTTCTTCTTCTTTAAAGCGACGTAGGGCTTGCTTTCTTCAGTGTTTGGTGTGAGAAATCAAAGGAGAATCAAGGTCTTCAATTCGGAATTAGATCTATATGATTTAACGAGTAATCAACGTCGTAATCATAGATTTCTTGTGTTTTTTAAGGAGATTGTGAGATAAACCATTGAGGATCAAATCTGAATCTTGAGGAGAATGATTGGGAATTTGAGATCCATTCAAAGTAACTAAATCCCTTATTTACATATGTAGATTTTATCGAAATGATTTCTAATTTAGGTTTTTTTTCGTTCATGATTGGTGATGTTCTAGGGTTAGGGTTTCTTTGCGTTCTTTGGTGATTTTCTAGATTATGAGTCAAATCAAAGTAAGTTTTCATCCTCTAAATCATAGATTCATTAAAGGATTGAATTAGAATGATGGATTTGTCTGTATTTGTTGATTTATAATTAGGGTTTTGTAGAGTTCGATCGAAGGAGATTTTGCATTGTAGATTTCTTATAAGGTTAGGGTTTTGGATGATTTTTTTTTTGGAGAATTGGATGAATTAAGGTTTATTTCTGAAGTTTATGATTTATAATTATTGTTTTTATTATACGTTTTACTTCAAAAATTTGGAGAATTGTTGTTGTTATTAAGAATTTGTGGATCTGGAGAAATTGTTCCTGAAATTTGAAAAGGTACGACCATTCCTTGTTTGTTGTCTTTGTGTATAGGTTTAGTATTTTATTTGCTTGATTGTAGGAACGGAAAAATAATTAATCTAAATCTATTTGGCTTAATTAAATTGTTTTCCTGGTTGTGTTTGGCTATGACCAGTAGAGACCTGGTAGACAGTGATACTGGTGTGGTACCCTGACTACCTATGTGTGAGGTTGTCTCGAGTGGACTCGTTCATAGAGATGTTTCTAGTAGATTTAGGTGATTTGGCAGTATAGCCACGGGTGTTTGAGGAGTCTCCATTCACCAATAATGTATATAATTACATATTTTCAAAAGAATTGGTTGATTTCTAATGGGGTCTGAGTTACTCCGGGTTTGGGACTAAGAATTCATAGTTTTAAACTGTTTTGATTTGTTGGCTTAAATAAGAAAATAAATTATTGTTTGCATTAGAGTAATTGCACTATATATAGATATCGACACGAGGCGGTTCAGAACCACAAACCGCCCCGAACCATCCCTAGCGGTTTCATACCTGGGAACCACCTCGTCAGAGACTGTTATAAACCGCCGAAGGACCCGCTAGAACCGGTGGGTCTCAGCAGTTCATCTACACGGAACAGATGGTTCAATCGATTCCGACCCTCATATATAGAAATTAAAAAAAAAAAACATACAGAACACGGAATGAATTAAGGGAGGGGACTGGGGCGTGTAGGGAAAAATGGCATGGAGAAGGAGAAGGGCACTGGGGAAAATTTCCATGTAATGTATAAAATTGCCAAATCAACTTTTTACAAAAGGGAAATAAACTGATGGTGTAGTAATCATGCTCATGTATAAGTCATATTTAAAATTTTTTCATGATTTAAAATTTGAAAAAGGAAGCCTGTTTTTTATGGGCAATGAGAAATTAAAAAAAGTTAACTTATTGTTAAATGATTATTTCATATAATTTAGGTACCTATATTGTGGGTTCGTGAATCTTATACATTTTGTCGGTGTGTGTGTTTGTGGGGCGGCCTCTGTATTGCAAATGCAATTTAAAAAAAAAAAAAAAACCTGGTTCACGGTTTGCATGGAACCAGAACCGGTTCCGTGGAACCGTAAACTGCCCCGGCTCTAGCTGTTTCGGTTTTGATTCCATGAAATATGAACCATGAACCGACAGTCCCGGTTCAGGTCCGGAACCAACCTGAACCGTGCCGATGTCTAACTATATATACATGCTGTTTGTGCATATGTATTTGTTTGTGGACTGGCGTACTCGGCTTTCTCGCTCATTCCTTTCTTTTTCAGGTACGAGCAATGATGAAGTTATTTATGATTTATCGGGTTATGATCTTTTCTTTGATCACGAGATATCGATAGCGGTCTAGACTATCCTGTAGAAGAATAGGATCGAATGCAGGATTTATGCAAAACCTTTTCTTGAGATATTGAAGACTTTTGGAACAATATTTTGGTTATTTATCTCAGTGAAGATTTCTGGATTTAAATATTTGGATTTATGTAATAGTTATAACTAAAGAGGATTTTATGTCATTTATTTTGAAGATAGATCTTTTCTGGATTTTTTTTTAGTTGGCTATAGTTTTTCCAACATGGATCTGTTTTTAATAAATTAGAGATTTCAAAGTTATTATATGATACAGGTTCTATATATTTTTGGTGTATCCTCTTAGAGTCTTATGGAGATTATGTTTTTATATGTGGATTTAGAACCTTTGCGTGTTCTATTTAAGAGAGGACATGTGGCGGGTTGTAATCGCCTTAGTTTAGGGTGTTACAAATAATATCAGCATAATGACATAATATAACAAAATAATATAACGGGAATTCTTGGCATGTGCAAGAACAAAATATGAACATGTTATTGCTTCCATAACTCACATGGCCTTAAGAACAACACCATGGTCATACTAAGTTACATGACATGGGGAAAAATATAGAAAATCTTAACCTAAGGTGTGTATTTGTTGAAAAAAGAAGGCGATGGTTATAGGAATATGTGGATGGTAGTATATGGAAGATTATTTTTTGTGTGTGGGAAAAAAAGTTGGAAAATTATTTAGAGAGGATTTTGGTAGAGAGAAATTGTGGAGAGATTTTGGTAAAGTTTTGTTAAGTGAAAGTAGATGTATTAAAGAAGTGGAGGAAAATGGGGTATTCATAGTTGAAGATGGAGGGAAATTGAGTGTAATAAAATGAAATGAAAAAAAAAATTGGACAAGTATAAGGTAGGGCGGTGCCGATTCACAAGAGAGAGGGGGAGAGAAAATATTAAATTTATATTTTGTAAAAAAAAGTAAGTGATATGTAAGATACGATGTGATATAAGATGTATAAGAATTGTAAAAAGTAAGAAAATAGGTGCATAGGTAGTTAAAAAAATAGAGATAAATGAATAAATGTAAATAGTAGAAAAGGACAATGAATAGTAAACAAGAATAATAATTTACGAGTAGTAAAGGAAATACAAGTATAATACAAGTATAAATGCACTATTTGATATTTTTAGTTATCGAAAAATTATGAAACTGATATTTTTGGATTCCTTATATTATCATGAGTATAACGGTGTTATCAAAATATTTTTATTAGTTTTCGAAAACTAATCTCATTCAGATCCGAACCACACTAAAAATTAATATATCTGATATTTTTAAGCTTTTTTATATTATTACGAACTATTATCCATCATTTTCTCAATTTCATTGTCTAGGGTTTGAGAATGTGGGATTGCCGGATTTAAATTCTAGATTTGGTATAGGTTTTGTTGACTTTGGGTTTTTGACTTCCGGTTCTAGGGTTTGAATTTAAGACTTAGTAAAAATATAGAGGCTTAAAATCGTAAAATATCAGTTATAAAATTTTTCAGCTTCTAAAAATATTAAATATAGCTCGTTTACGGTATTTTTATTGTTACCGTAATTTATTTGTCTTGTTTACTATTCATTACTATTCATCTATCCCTACTTTTTCTTACAACCTATATACCTATTTCTTACATTTATATTCTTAATATTGTTTTTTATATAACTTCTCTTATACTTTACTTATTTTTTATTATTAAAATTAATTTTTTATCACAATCTCTCTCTTTTCCTCACTATAGCCGGCGACTCTCTCCCTCATCCCTTTCATTTTATTTTCTTGTTTATTTATTTTAATTTACTCAAAATTCCACTTCAAAACTCTATAAACGCCCCTTCCCTCCTTCACTTCTTACACACTTTTTATTACCTATGACAAAACTCTACCAAAATCATTTCTTAACTTCTCTCTCTTAATTTCCTCTCAAACTTTTTCTCTCTAAATTTCTCTTCCAACTTCCTTTTCTCCTTTCGTTCATACACAATCTTCCATCTTTAGAGAAAACTAAACACACCTCCTAAACATAAAAAAACTCTTGCAAAATTAAAAACTCACACACTCTCCTCTCCTCTTACCCATTCACGCCACACTCATACACACAAACACCCATCTATTATCTCAATTTTTTCTTCCATCATTCATCTTAGGTAATACACTTAAAACCTCTCCTTATATTATGTCAGCAAACATAAAAAAAATATGTATGTTATCATTTCTATATGAGATCCCCATAAGCACACGGTATGGAATGAAATGTGAAAAAAAAAAACACATTTTTCATATCATGTTCTACTTCATGTTTATGTTCATGCATTATTCTTAATGCTAACTAAACTTTTTATCTACTAGTATGTACAAGTATGTAAATATATATTTAGAATCCAAAGCTCACTAATCTAATATTTTATTTGTGCTTTTATTTTCTTCCATATTTATTTATTTCATGCAAATAAATAAGACTAATCAACTTCTAGTCTTAGACTTGTCATAAATCAAGTCAAAATAAAGGGAAATTATCTATAATCTAAGTCCTGGAGAGCCTTAAAAATTAATATAAGACTCCCATAATTTTTTTATTCGTTTGCTTTACTTTATTTATGAGACTAACTATATTAAAGTCTCAGGAAGCCTTGCTAAAGTCTAAGACACCCATAATTATTTTCTTACTTTTCTTATTTTATATATGAGACTTGTCCATTTCTAAGTCCTAAGAAGCTTAAAATAAATGTAAGACTTCCATGATTTTCTTTGATTTTACTTTTCTTATTTTCATAGAACTTGTCCATTTCTAAGTTCTAGGAAGTCTTGATAACAAGTTAAGACTTCCATATTTTTGTTATTATATTTGCTCAATTGATTTTCTATTATTTTATTTTTCTACATGAGTTTATAATTTAACTCATAATATAACTACTAAGTTTATATTCATGCATGGTCATATGATGATGATATTGTCTTAATAAAATCTTCAAAATAATAATATGGATTATTTTCTTTTATATAAAAATGGGGCTACACTCTCAAAAGAAATTATTTTCAACACTTAAAAAGAATTTTTAGTGAGACTTAAGATAATTGTTCAACTGTACTCTTTTCAAATATTAAAATAAATTTATCATAAATTTCTAATGTTGATAATCCCTTGTTATGCAAAGTTTTTCTTAAAGAACTTATTTATAAGGCATATACCAATATTTTGATGAACACTATGAATCAAACAATTTTTCTAAAACAAACTTGAAAATCAACTCACTAGTTAAAATCCACTTAGAAATAAAATTATACAAATTAAGGAATCAAGTTTTAAGAAGTAAATTCATTTTTTTATGAAGTTAAGGAGATATAAATAATAATTATAATAATTAGATACCCACTTGTAACAAACTAAAAATTTTAGTTTTCTTCTAATAATCCCCTAAAGATCCATGTCTTGAAAAATTACTAATTGAGAAAGAGTTATTATGAGAATAATCATTTAAAACAATCCATTCACTTAAATTTTTCTCATCTGCTAAAACTTAAAACATTTTAAAGGTGATACAACTTAGAATGATTTATCTTCACAATCACATAAAAATTCATGTTTTGGAAAATAATTAGTTAAAAGAAGTTTAATATGAAAATGAAATATTCATATACCAAAATAAATATGAAATTATGATTTTCATTCACAATCCAAGGATTTAAAATTTTATTCAAGAACCAAACTTAGGAAAATTTTAAGAGGAAAGACACTTAGAGTTTTATGCTACAAATAAATAAAACCATGTTTGTAAAATAAATTATTAAATAAAATTTTTGAACAAATATAAGACATTTGAGATTTCAAAATAAATATTGAACTACGATTTTTTTTGTTAAGTCACATGTTTACAAAATATCAAATTTAATCACAAGTTAAAGGATGATTTTTCATAAAACTCAACACTATACAAAAATTGTTTACAAAATTTTACTTTTAAGACAATATCCCTAGGTTCATGCATATAATATGAGTTAATTTTGATACTAAATGATTTTCAAAGATAGAAATATTTATATGTTTGCTATAAAGTGTCCAAGTGAAGCAAAACTTTGGAATGCATATAATCTGTACCTTTTCAATCCTTTATTGATCAAGAGGAGTTGTCTTTTCTAAGTTGGGTTGTTGGTGTTGAGGGGATTGAAGTGATGGAGGAGTTTTGGAAAACCTTAGGTTGTCTTGTTAGCTATTGCGATTGTTGATTTCAAAAGGAATAAGGAAAATTTCAAGTATCACGCTTATAGCTTTTCTTTATGTAAGAAAATACGTTTTCTTTTAGAGTTGCATGGTTTAGAATAAAAAAAAAGGTTTTATTTTGGTGTTTTTTGCGTTTTGGAGCAAAGGAAGTATAGATGGAGGGTCACGGCCGTAACAAGAGTTGTTATCTCTTTCCCCCCCCCCCCCCCCCAAAAAAATCCTCTAAATGGGCGTAATAGGAGTTTTTGTTTTTCTTTGTTCTCAAGGCCATCATGCCTCCTATCATGGGCGTGGCCAATGGGGAAATGTTGTAATCTTCTTTGATCCATGTTTTTTTACCTTCTTAAACTCCTTAACTCTTAACCTATCTTTTAATATACCTAAATCCAAGTAGTAAGACCTATCTTGAACCTAAAGTAGTTGTAGTTTTTAGTTGTTTAGGAGGTTAGATGACGCTAGAAGTATGTTTCTTGTTTAAATCAAGTTTTGAGTTAGTGTTTGCTTGTGTTTAGGTGTTTCTGGTGAAGTTAAGTTATTCGTTCCAAATATCGTTTCAGATATGTGCTTACCTTAGTTGTTGTTTGTGAATGTAGGCTCAGAAACTGCAAATGAACTTAATAATATCTAGTTTTAAATTGATTGTTGCTTTTGCTTGGCAAGGTCTAATGGATCGGGAGTGCCGGTATCATTAGGATGGTACCCTGATGATCTGTACGTGGTGTTATCCTAAGTAGAGTTGTGCATAGAGAAGATTTTGGTAGTTTAAGAGTGGTACGAGTATAGTATCCAATACCGATATATATATAAGTATTCATGTATATGTATTTGTTTTTCATAGAGTTGTGAGTTACTTTAGATTTAGGACTAGTTACAAATGGTTATAACTTGTGTTGGTTGTCTGGCTAATTAAAGATAATAACCTGTGATTGCTACATATGTTACTATGTTGCATGTGAATTTTTATACTATTTGTTCATGCGCATGTGATTGTGGTTTAGCGTGCTAAGCCTTGTGCTCACTCCTTTTATTTTTCAAGAACAAGTGATGATCCACTAACCTTTGATATGTCTAGTTATGATGTTTTCGTAGATTATGGGGAAGACGATAGTGTAGTCGATTTTCTAGCTAATTATTAGATGCTTTGTATTGGAGATAGCTAATGTTGATGACCATATGGAATTTTAATTAGTTGTTACAACTCTTGGAGTTTGGATATCCGTTTTTTATGGTTTTTATTGTTCTAAGATTTTTCATCTGATATTTTAAGTTTGATTTTACGTTGGCTTTGGTTTATGTCAACTAAGTTGTTCAGGAGTTTTTATTATGATATAAACATTTTAGAAGTTTCCTTTAATGTGAGATATTAGAGTCATATTATGCTATAATTGTGGTTTAGCAGAATCCAAGCCTTAGTGTGTCAATCTCTAGTGAGGACATGTGGCGGGCTGTTAATGCTCTTAGTATAGGACGTTACATTTAAAAAAAATATGCATTACTACTACAAAAATCTACACTATTACTTGTATAAAATTCTATTATTCTAAGAAATTTATGCACAAATATGTTAATATTTGAACTTTTATACATACTTGAAAAGTGTGCTTGTCTTTTGAATTAATGAAATTCATATTTGGCCATATCTTCTTTTTTGAATTTGTATTTTGTTGATTGCAAAAAAGGGAAGAGTTTTTTTTTTTTACAAAGGTTTTTTTGTCATAAAAAGGAAGAGAATGTTAGGTCCTCTTTAAATAGGTTTTGATGATAACAAAGTGTAAAAAGATGACTAATTAAAATATTAAATGTGCATATTTTTATTAAAGAAGATGAAAAATGAATAGTATCAGGTTACCCAGAAGGAACTCTAAAGACTGTACTGGAAGAATATAATAAGTTTAATACAACCTAGAGGAAATTCCAAAGAGTGTCAATATGTCATTAATGATCACAAATCAAGCACAAATTGTTCACAACTTTCTTCAAATCAAGTTTTAACATGTTTTCTAGACTTAGCTCCAAAAGTTGAATACATTTAGGTAATGTATTCATATGTCTAACTAAGTTCGATTACAATCCATAGGGATTAAATCAAGATCACCAAATTTGTCAAGGTGTTTACATTAATGAAGATTTCTGCTGATTTCAAATTAAAAAGATCTTGCTGCAATTTTATGTCAGTTTGACAAAGACTTTAACTATCTTTTATGATCCGATCGAGAAGAATTGAAGATATGAAGATTAGAGGCAAAATTTATCAAGACGATCAAGCTAACGTTAAAGAACTTGAAGATAAACATGACTTGACTCTTTCTCATTTTCAATGGATACTAGTGGATTGTTGAGGATATGCTTAACTATGTTTTGGGACAGATTTACACAAATTTTTCAAGATAAATAAAAGGGTGCTTTTGAAGATAAGTATCAAGCATAAGTTTTTTACGTTCATATTTGAATTCATATATGAATTTCAATATCATGATAAGAAGCTCAAGATAACATATGAGATTTCAGAAGAGAAAAATATCCCAAAAACTTGCAACAATCCTTTGTAAACATTAAAGACCAAGAGCTTATATATCAAAAGGTTTCCTTTGAACAAAGAAGGAAGAAGAGAGAAAAAATACGCTGCAACAAAACAAAAAATTAGATGCTACTCTTTCTTGCAAACTTTGAACCAATATAGTGTAATTATCTCTTTGCTGCAACTTTATTGATTTGGGTTCTTTTACTTCATTAATAGAGGAACTATAGTATGTCTTTCTTTTGATTTATAATATAAGTAGAAGCTCTATAGTTAGTGTTAGCTAAGGTGAAGCTAGGGAGGCTGAGTAGAGTTGAATTGTGAACTACTTGTAAATAAGTTTTGATTGGAGTAGTTGAGCATATCGATGTGGATTAGGGGTCCTCGGTTTTGAGCTGGAAGAGTAGACTGACGCACAAGACGAAACCATTATATATCGCTGACTTAGTTATTCTTCCCTCCTCTTTTAATTGCTTGCAATTTCTATTTTGTTTTAATTGCTTAACTTATTCTCATAAATTAACTCAAAGGGGATTTAATTTTTAAAAGCCAAAAAATTCATATTTTTAATTACAATCAATTCAACCCCTCTCTTGATTATTATAAAAGTGGGACCAACATACTATACTTTATTATTATTATTTTTTTTTTTTGCCATTACAATATTGCAATATCCTTAATTGGTTCCTTTGTTATGACAATATATATAATATATATATATATATATATTAGTTGAATGTTTTGTTAACATGAGTAATAACGCTACAAATAGTTACGAAATGACAAAGAGCAAATGTGAGTTGTTACTTTTATTTTAAAAAATTATTAAAATCATGATATACTCGTTCTCATAACATTATATTAAAGTTATCATTGCAATAATCTTCCGTATAATGCTTAAAAGTGTTGCTCTTCCAATAACCTTAGGGACAACATTGATAAAATTATTACAATTGAGTATTTTGAGCAAATTCTGTCCTTTTTTGACTGATGAAGTGGCGAAAAACCGTGGAAGGGAAGGTGAAGAAATGCAAAGGAAAATTTTCAAAATAAAAGGAAAGACAAAATAAGGGAAAAGCATAAAATATGTTATTTGATATATCTATTATCTATATAATTACTTGAGTTATGAGCTGTAGGTGGATTTTGATATAAATTATGTATAAATATATTTAGTTATTGAAAAATTATAGTCACACCCTTTTTTTTTTTAATAAGATCAACTCAGATTTATTGAAATATTTAATACACTTAACAATTTAATAATTTATATATTTTTGCTTATTACTGTAGAGAAAGAGAGATTCCAAACTAATACCTCTCACTCAACATAGCTTATGGACTATTAGTGAACTAATAATAATTTATGTTTGAAAGTTGTTTTATAACCATCTTAATCTATAAAGAAATTTCATGGCGATTAAATGAGTTGCCACACTTCAATTGATGAGATTGCTACTTCATTTATCTAAAATTATATCGGTTTATATTTAAATCATATAAAGATTATAACCTCTTCGTGAATGCCATTGTCTGCATAAATCACCTTTTTATAAAAAATAAAAAGCAATAAATCGTTATTAGTGAAAAAGGGTAATGAAAAGAAGAAATGTGAAATATTATTAGTATGTATAAAAGAAATTATCAATAATAAAGTATAGGTATGGGAAACATGATACAAGTTTGATGAAGATGGAAAAAAAAAAATTACTAATAGTATTAGAGCTAAAACAAACCAAACCAAACCATGATAAGAACACCAAATGAGTTGTCTTAAATGTATAAAAAGTTTTTTTTTCTTTTTTTTTTTTTTTGTGCAAACAGGGATAAGATATATATAGAAGATGGAACAATCGATAAAAGTAAATAAATAAATTAAAAGAACAAAAATATAACTTGAATCGAATGAAACGCTTTTTACTAATCCCTAATCCTTGATACCATCTTGCCTTATTAGTAATTGGACTCAATAGGCAGTAATACTAATAAATTAAGCTGCTGAAAAGCCACAAATTCATCTAAGAATCTAGGACTGGCGACCATCAAGCCACGGCCCCTCCAGCCACAATCCTCTAGGCTCTACCTACTGCTTTGAGTGAGAATGGTATGACCAGGTCCAGACAGATGTATATTATCAAGAGTACAGTGGGTGCGGGTGGTTGATCAGATGAGTTGCTGGTGGGGAAGAAATTCTGAAATTTTATATCCCATCTCGATATTGACTTGACCTTGATGCTAAACTTGTGTGCAACAACTTTTTTTTTTTTTAAGACGGAGTCAACATGATCCAACAAACAAAAAGCTGAGAATAAGATGATTTTCGGGTAAGATACAAAATACTAAGGTCAGTCTTTACAAAATAGACAAGGACTATTCACCTAAGAAATATTGATAGAACGTGTTTAACATAAAAACACAACCAAAGACAATAATGAAACATGCCATGAAAATAAACGCTCTGCTCAGATATGATGTGGAATAGAAAATCCGGGTTTAAATTACTAGTCATACCATTGAATCGAATGACTAGTAACTACTACGCTCATGGCACTACAGCCAGTTGTCGGCCGGCCCGAGCTTTGGGGTGGGGAAGTCTTGCTATAAGGCTTTATTACCATATGCGTTAGCATAGTATTATATGCAATAGCCTTAGGAACATTCTCACGCACTCTGCCTTATTCAACATCCTTTCCATAGCCAAGGTCTTACGATTAATCTTTCATCAGAGCAAACCAGATTAATTCCGCCCTCCCTGCATATTGTAATTACACCCTTCTACACATTCCATGTGATTTGAGCAAAGAGTTAAAACATGGTATCAGGTGTCACCAACACGCATTACAAATGATTACGATGGAATTTGCATGTGAATGGAATAATTCTGATTCTCCATTGACATAGCATCATGATTCTCATGCAGTGCAGTCATGTAATCCAAATGTAACTAGGGATGAGACATTCAGAATGAATGATGAAAATTTATTTGCACAGGAGAACACAAATATAACTTATAAAAACTTACAGGTAAATGAGACACAGCACAACAAAATACATGTCAAATGAAAACTTTGTGATGCAACAGTCTTATAAGTTCTCTAAGTTGAACCAACAACCTTTCTGCCTAACGAACATAAGAATTTGCCATTTAATTGCATACCTCGCAGACTTCAATCGATACATCACATGTAAAAGAAACTGCAAGCACAATCCTTCTTCTCGTCCAATAGTTAATCTATTAAAAAATTCTCAACTTTCTGTTTCCTATTGCAACAACCGGTCATTTTCAGGAACTCCATCAAGGCTACTGGTGAAAATCCGTGTCGATCATGGTTGAGTGGAAAGCCAATGATGAAATACCCATGTAGAGCTGAGTTACCTGCCCTCGGATTTCACCAACTGTGAGAAAACTTTACTCATTGAAAGATCATCAACGCTGGAGTTCTCAAATTGTGCAGCAGTAACTGTGGCTTCAACATGGTTGAAATTGTTGACTTGTGGAGACAGCTCCCCTATCATATTTGTACTGTTCTCTTCAGGATCCCCATGCACAACTGCTTCTTGGAGCTGAAGAGCGTATTCTAGATTCCACAGCACATCCCCCATAGAGGGTCTGTCAACTCCAAAATCAGCCAAGCATTTCTCAGCTGTCTCCCCAAACTTCCGAAGAGAATCTGGTCTAATTTTCCCTGCAAGAGTTGGATCTATGATTTGATCCAGCTGCCCTTTTTTCTGCCACTTCATTGCCCACTCAGCCAAGTTAACCATTTCCCGAGGAAGAGTTGGATCTATAACTGGCCTTGCACAGAGAACTTCGAACAAAACTACTCCAAATGAGTACACATCTGATTTTTCAGTCAGCTGCTGCCTCCTGAAATACTCAGGATCAAGATATCCAAAACTTCCTTTCACAGCAGTACTTACATGTGTCTGGTCCAATTCAGGTCCAGCCTTTGAGAGACCAAAATCAGCAACCTTTGCCATCAGGTTTTCATCAAGCAAGATATTTGCAGACTTCACATCTCGATGGATAACAGCTTTTGCATACCCTGTGTGAAGATAATGAAGCCCTCTAGCAGCCCCAATGCATATCTCAAGTCTTTGTTTCCAGCTCAAACTTGGTAGACCAGAACCATAAAGATGGCTTTTCAATGTACCATTCTCCATGTATTCGTAAATCAAAATCATTTCATTCTTTTCATCACAATACCCAATCAAAGAGACCAGATGACGGTGGCGGAACTGTGATAGCATCTCTATTTCAGTTTGGAATTCCATAAGTCCCTGTTGAGACCGAGGATTGCCCCTCTTAACAGCCACTTTTGTGCCATCACCTAATTCTCCCCTATATACTTTTCCAAAACCACCAATACCAATAACCCAGCTCTCATCAAAATTGTTTGTGGCTTCTTGAACAGCTGCAAACAGGAAGCGGTATCCCAAATTGGAGGCAACACTAGCTGTTGTTCCATTAGAGTATTTACTCCCCATGGTGTGAGAAGTGCCCCCTGTGGACAAGGGAATCCATGTCTTTGACAGACCTTGTCTTTCCAGTTGCTTTCTTCTCCTTAGGCACAGAACAAAGAGAAGTCCAATCAAAACTAATGCAACAGCCCCCCCAACGCATGCACCTACTATTACACCACTATTACTCTTAGAACTGGAACTTGAAGGGAGAGCAGTACCTTTCCCACCAAGGCTTCCATCAGAGTTATTCATTTTCATAATTTCCAAGCCATTCAAAATGGCATTTGGGTAATTGCCATTCACACTAGAAGGTCCAACACTTACGCGAATCTTATTTTTTGGCCACACTGCTGTTACAAGATCCTTGTAATAAGGAGCAGCCAGAGTGTTTGTGTAAGTGCTCAAATCCAAATCATTGACGACGATGGACGAGTCAAGGTAAAGATTGAAGTACAGCTGGTTAAGAGATTTACTCACAATATCACAGAAATGAAACCGGATAAAGTATCTGAATCCAGCATCCACAATGAACTCCCAGCTCACATTAAAATTGCTGCTTGGATTATCAGCAGAATTCATTTCGGTCACAGTGCCATAGACAGTAGCTGGAGCAATATCCTCCGTCGGCCCACCTGGTACATAATTAACTGCACCGATATTTGACTTAGTAGCAGCAAAATTCTTTTGAACTAGATATTTCTGGTCAGGAATCCAATTTCGCCAGAGGGTATCATTGGAGGGAGAGACATTTGGCCCGCCCATATTCACCCTCCAAACTGTTTCAAGAGCCTGTGTCAAGAGGCCTTGAAACTGGCCCACAGGAAGAGTGCTGGCATCATCTGTAATGAGCTCATCAGGCACCGAAACAACTTCTAATGCATTGAGGAATGCAATCGAGTTGCTATCAGGAATTATAGTGAGAGCAAGATTACTCGAGGTCACATTCACACAGAATTCTTTCATTACAGCACCACTAAGGCTAGCAATGTCCACAAGTACATGATTATCCGTAGAAACAGTAAAGCTTGCATTGCTCATCTTATAGCCATCATAATCAAAAGAATAGAAGTATAACCGGATCCAATGTCGTCCAGTCTGCACAATAGGAAATGTGTATTTGGTTGTCCCGGTGAAAACTCTAGCAGATTGGTAGAGTTGAGAATCATCAGACGACGTGACTGAGTTTGTGGTGGTGGCTAAAACACTCTGAGGTGTAGAGAGATACTTTGAGGCAGAACTATCAGCCACGAAAACACGATTGCCAACAGTAGTGTTGGTCCGGGAACCACAATCAATGAGATAATTATCCGAAGGATTATATCCATTCGAAAACCAAACCAAATACACCATTGACAAAGCCCGAACAAGGAAATCTAGTTCTACGGTTCTCTTCTTCCCCATCCCAGAAAAAGAATCAACTCTCTTTCAGCTCAAACTGAAAACCGGACACAACCCGTCAACACGAAACGTAAACTCTCGAGTAAGTAACGATCAAAGTTGGGATCTAATCACAAAAGTCAAAAGATTTCAACAACCCTTGAGCTATTTTTCAATATCCGCCATATGAAGACACCAACTTTTTTTTTTTTTTTACCCCCTTTGGATGAAGTAAAGACCTCAACTTTAATGTCAAAACAGTGTATTTCCACCGAAAACAGAAGTGGAACAATCAAAAGAACCGACTTTTGATACCCAGATAGAAAATTAACTCAAACCCAGTAAATAAAACTGATAAAGAAACGTTCCTGCAGATCAAGATAGAGACTTTACTAACTTATACTCATCACAAATTGAAATCAACTCAAAACCCAATAAATAAAGCTGAACAACAAATGTTTCTAAATAGAGACAGGAGTAAGATCCAAACCTAAGAAGCTCAACACAGAGACGGCAAGCACCACCTTTGCAAGTATATTGTGTTGGAAAGAGTCTTGGGTCTGTTCTCTCTCTTAGGACAAGGAGGAGAAGCAAAACACAACAAAAAATATTGCACTTTCACATAAACAAGCTGGTTTTGTGCTGTCTGACAACCAGGAAAAGGCCGGATTCGTAGACTATTTATGGTTTTTCTTTTTTTTTTTATTTAAATATTATAAACTGAAACCCATTATTGAAAGAATGATCAGTAACATGAAAAAACAAAGAGAGTCAAAACTTAAAAGTGGAGGTGCCGGTGCTGGAATGGTAATCTATTTCTAAAATGAACTGAAACCAACCAAGGATCTGAAGGACGACTTCGTCTTCGAAAAATGAAGAAAAAAAATAGTAATACCGTTTAATCATACAAGTTTTTTTATGAATTTCATCTTGACAGGTGGTGTCAATTAAAGGAAAGAGTTAAAAGAAAACAAAATTGAAATAAAATAAAAGGGCACCTCGAAGGAAGAAATACATTAAATGCATGGTCAGCTATGTAACTGTCTAATTTACTGGCCGGTTACAGTTGTTGAAATTTTTGAAACTTAAACATTATTTTGACAGTTCAATATTTTTATCATTGAAGCGATCAAGTAGGAGCTCATCAAGCCAAACTTTTTTATTAGTTTTGAAATTTAGGTCTGAGCCTTCTGCTGATGAACAAGTTTAGTTGTTAAGCTCAAATTTGAGTAGTTTATGGGTTTTAAAAATAACATAAATTCTAAAATACTAAATATATATATAAATAGATAGATAGGTGGATAATATATAGATAAATATTAAATTATATAGGTATATATAATATTTAGAAGGTAGTATTTTGTTTATGTAAATAGGCTTATTCATCAAAATTGTTTATAAGCATGCTCCTAAGATGACTCTCACAGACTTAAATTATAATTTGAGCTCAAATAAATAACTCAGGTATTCGTAATTTTGAAATTACAAATATTTGGTAAATGTCAAATAGACTGTTACTAGTATATATAAATAATTAAATCTTAAGCAACTCATTGAAGCTACTTTCTTCTCTTTTTCTTTTTCTTTTTTACATTTCCTCATATTCTCCAACTATTTGTTCAATTTAAGGTATACTAAGAGTTCATCATAGGGGTAGGAAAAAATTGATCATCAAGTCAATCCTTAAAAAAAGAAAAAAAAAATCTACTAAATGGTTTTTTTTTTTAAATTCCCACTCAACCAATTCAAAAATTTATGATTACTTAGAATAAGTAAACCAAATCAATTCATAAAATTGAAACCAACCATTTTAGGAAAATAAAATAATATTTTACTTATAACTATAAATATGATTTCATTATGATATGTTTCCTGTGATGAATAATATGGTTGCAATAGTTTTACAAAATACCTTGGGCCTCCATTTTTTTTCTCTACAATGATGTCCATCATTTTCATATAAATTCTTTATCTATAAATCCCTTTAAAATAAATAGTTTGATATCTGTATTTAGCAGTAAATATCAATTATCCTTTCAGCAATCTTTTTTCTTTTTATTTCATTTTTAAATATTTGAATATCTACATAAATGTAAAAGATTGGAAAAAAGGAGTTTTTTTTGTTAATGTGAATATTGATTTAACTCATAATTCAAACCAAACCAACTTGTTATTTAAGATTTGGTTTGGGATGAAAAAAAAAATGAACCATAAATTATGGTTTGATTCGATTTTACAAACCAATCCATCAGATGGATCACGCAAATAAAAACATCTTCATGATTTAGTTTTGATCATAAATTTTACATGAAAGTACATAAATAATTAAAATCAATTAAAGTAAAAATTCATTTATTAATTAAGATATTTATCAATTAAAAGCTTGCACAATGTTTGAAATATTGTATCATAGTATTCACTAATGAATACATTGAGAAGAATATTTTAACTTGTTTTTCCTTACACATATAGTTACCAAATCAAACTGTGTTATATATAAAAAAAAACATATACACACTATAAAATAGAATTAACCTGTAACTAAATAGAACTCTTACTTAAAAGAGATGCTATGGGACATTATATCTTTTAACAACACACATTGTTTCTCCCATCTCCAAATAAATATTTTAGATGCAAAAGCCATCAAATTCCTTTTGAAATTCATTCTAGAATACCTTAGAAGAGTACTTAAGGATGATAAGTTACAAGGACTATGAAAGAAGAAATATTAATGGCCTTAAATTCCATAGGATCCTATAAAGTATTGTACAAGGATGCATTCCATACATAGTTGTTCAAAATCTATTAAGATTAATAGGAAGCTTGATTATTAATCTAATATGAGAAGCTTTTGTCCCATAATCTACAACCCTTGAGATCAATTAAACTTGGTGAGCAGTTATCCCCAAATCTCTCATAGCAAATTGAATCCACAATTTAGACCGGTTGGATTGAGGAATACGATTCATAAGATTATCAACAATCTTATACATGTAATTGAGGCAAGCTTCATTGGCTATGAATAACGTTTTCCTCCTTAATGAATGTTTTCATAGTTCTGCAATGGGGAGAAGGGGAGGGAAAGACCGAGTGGTTGTTTATCAAGGTTGATATTTGATAAGTTTTTGATAAATTTGAATGGAATTATGAAATAGACTCTAACCTCCCTAAACTTCCCTAGATGGTGGATAAAAATCCTCATGTCTTGTATTTCTACTACTTCAATAAAAATCCTTCTCCACAGTTCCACTTCTTTAACCTTCTATCTATAAAGGGGATTCATTAGCAATACCTAATGTCTCTTCATCTTTTTATCTTTTCCATTAAGATTTTAAGTCAAAAAAAATTGTTTGGGAACATTTCAAAAGAATTGGTAACTTGTAATTTTTTTACTTTTCGATCTATTATTTATCAATGACATTATTGTCATGGCAAATGCAAGGAAAAGAAAAATAGTCCATGATAATCAAAATACTAAAAATGTTCTGAATGGTTAAGGCTATAGATTAATGAACTCAAATCTAAAATTTTCCTTTTAGCTAGTGTAACAAATCAAACAAAGCATTCTTTAACTTGCCATGACCTCGATCTTTGGAAAATAGCTAGACTTTCCACTCAATAGAGGACTAAAATTAGAAAAACATGCAATTATCTCTAATTGTTGAGAAAGTGCAAAAGAAATTGGCTAACTGGAAAAGGAAATTTGTGAGTGTAAATAATGAGTCAATTAATCCTTACAAAACCCATTCTTTAAGCTATTCCCATGTATTATATGTGTCACGCCCCAACGGGTACCCTAAACGTGACAGTCCGCCACACTCAATATTAAAGCGTAAGTATGACAACCTTAATCATTTCCAAAAGCTTTTATATTAAGTGTAAGGCTTACTTTCACAATTTTAGTGACCATATATGGAATAATGAAGCTTAAGAAGATATAAAAACATATTAAGAAAAGAGGATTCACAATGAATATTTGTTCATAGCAAGACTATGCATACTTAGGAATAATTCCCTAATTTACTAAGCTATTATATAAATAATTGCATGCTAATACTATGATATACTTTATCTAGAGTTCTAATATTCAAAAGGGATTACCTGCCCACATGGTCCACGTGGCCTTAGCCATAAGTACGGAAACTGCAAAAGGTAGCTATCGGGGTATAAGCTAATAGGCTTAGTGAGTAGATCCCAAAAATTCATACTCGAGGAAAAATTATCAATCAAGTTTATTAATCAAACATATGAAATGCAACAACCACGTGAGCATACAAGACATATGACTTTCCGGGAATCATATGTTGAATGAATTTACGCCCTTCATTCGGGGTTGGGGATTCAGGCCAATTACGGCCACCAAAAAAAACAATTTTATAGATCTTACCGGCTCCTATACGCCATCAAAAACTTGTAGTTTATTACAGGCTCCTACTAGCCATCAAAAACTTGTAGTTTATTACAGGCTCCTACTAGCCATCACTTTTGTAGTTCTTACCGGCTCCTACTCGCCACTTACATGATATACCGGTTCTGTCTACCACCACTATTATACACTTGTCCCACCAATTGTATAGTAGCGAGTGCAATGTGACTCAACATATGAAGTGCATGAACAAGTTCTTTAATTAAAGTCTAGTAGTTACGTTCAATTCTTGTAAGTGATCAATCAATTTCAAACATTTCAAGATACTAATTCTCATACAACTTTTTACAAACAAATCGAGTTTCGATATACTTTAGTATTCTTTCAACATATTATCATACACCTCCTTTTTATTTTTCTTAAATTCTAGTGCAACTAATTTTACAAGCACAATCAAGAGTATGAGAAAAATCAACGGGAAGTAACTCACGATGCCATTGACGTCTACTTCTTCTAAGTGGATGAGTCGTTCACACAATCCACTAAACCGTAATAGTCCTCGGGGTGGAGAAATCCTTCCTCGGGTTCACCTAACCAAAGAAAATACCCATAATGAGTTTTTCTTGAAGATTTTCTTGAGTTTTTGACAAACAATGTCAAAGAACGTCAAAGTTCGTATGGAAGAATGTTCCAACTTAAAACGGCCATAACTTGGTCATTTTAACTCGGAATCGCGCATATAATATACCGATTTCTATCTACTCGAAAAGATCTACCCATTTCTAAAATTATTTCCCACAAACAAAGCCACGTAGGCTCCGAAAAACTGGTGACAAAATTCACCTCGGATTTTCAAGTGAAACAACTTTGGTTCAAGAAATCAAAATTTGTTTGATAAATACTTAGTTATCTATATAGTTGAAAAATTCTCTTTTTATAACTATATAACTCATATTTAAGCATGCTCAAGTGTCTTGTTGTCCCAATTATTTTTCTTTGGTAAAACAATGTTGGTTTGAAGCTTTTCGGAAATTGTTTTTGTGGATTCCTTCGAAATGAATACCTTGCTTTCTTTGTTTTCTAAAAACGTTTTATGTTGGTTTTATTTATCTTTTCCTAAGTGACTTTTGAAAATAAAATTTTCTATTTTCTAAGTTTTATTAATACTATGTTTGAAGTTTTCTAGGAAATATGTTGTTCTTCATTTTTCTTGTGTAAATTTCCTTGTTTACTTGTTTTGCAAAAATTTTCACTTGATATTTCTCATTCTCTTTCTCGTGTCTCCTATTTTCAAAAATATTCATCTATGTATGAGAATTTGTTTTCTTCGTAAAAAAAAAAAAAAAAAAGTGTGGAACAATTAAGGACTTCTTATAGAAAAACTAATTTTTCTAATTCTATTATTTTCCTCTTGTAACTTGAAAAGAAATACTTTATTGTTTTAAACTCTAAATTTTTCTTTGCCTATTTAGTTTGCAAAGGTCTTTACTTAAAAATTTCCTAAGTCATCCATCTTATTTTCTTTCTTATGAAAAGAACTATTTTAACAAAATATTTCCTTTTGAAAAACAAGGTGGAAGTAATAATGATTTTAGCATCTTTGTAAAGCAAACGTAGTTTATAAACTTATTGTGAGTTCTCTTTTTGGTAACATGAAAAGAAATGAGTTTGTTTTGTGTTGATTTTATACTTTACATAAACTTATTCCTAAGTGACAAAAAGCCTTCTTTTATTTGATTTTCTTTAGAAAATAAAACCTTTGGACAACAATTTAAATGAACATGATTATGAGAATAATAATAATCAAAGTAACATAAAGCATTAATATCAAAGTCAAGTATTGGAGTCTTAGCTTTTTCAAGGCTCCCGGGACTAAGAAATAAACTAGTCCCATAATAAGATAAAATGAAAGAAAGAAAAGCTTGTTTTGACTTGATGAGGACAAGTCTAAGACTAGAGACTAGTCTTAATTTCAACAAGGAATAAATAAATAAATTGCAATGGAAAAGTACATAAATTGCTTTGCATGAAATAAATAAATTGCAAGTGAGCTCATATGCTCTAAAGAATATATATATAGTTATCTAGATATAGTAGATAGTTATGAACATAAAAGAGACATAATTAATATAAGAAAAACATAATGAATATATAAAGGAAACATGAACATAAAGGATTTGTGGTTATGAACAAAAACAAAGTATGAACCTATTGTTGCTTTCTTAACCTTCATGGTTTTAGAAAACATACACTAAGCTCATACTAAGTAGATGAACATGGAGACTTCTTAAAGAACTTTTACCTAAAGAAGATGAGTTCTAAAGAGAACTTCTTGAAGAGCTTCTTGGAGAGAATTTCTAGAGAGATTTTGAGAGAGTAATTTTAGTGTAGAAGAGGTGTGAAAGAAGTGAAAGAGGAGGGGGGTATTTATAGGAAAATGGGGAGTGATTTTTGTGTGATTAAAATAAATGCAAATTAAAACAAATTGAGGGCATTAGAGAGAGAGAGAGTGCCGGCCATGTAGAGAGGAGAGAGGGAGTGAATTAATTTTTTTGATTTTTTGGAAAATAAAAGATGTAATTTGTAAGATAGATGTGATATAAAGTTATGGGAAAGGTAAAAAGTTAAGATTATAGGTTATGTAGAGTGTAAGAGTAGGTGTAAGAAAAAGTAGAGATGAAAGAATAGTGTAGAATAGTAATGAATAGTGTAATGTAAAGTAGATAAGACAATTAAAGTACTGGTAGTAAGAAAATACGCGTATAATAGCTTTATCTGTTATTTTTACTTACCGAAAAATTATGAAATTGATATTTTTGGAAAACTTATATTTTTACGAGTCTAACGGTATATTCGGAATATTTTTACTATTCCGGGCTTCCAGACACGTTTTTCGAGAACTGCGTCCGATCGGGTTCGAAGGACACCCGAATTTCGTGAAACTGAAACTTTTATAAAACCTATGGTTATTACGGACTATTCGAGCTAATTATCCCAACTTCGTTTTTCCGGGCCAAAGAAAACGGCAATGCCGGATTTAGATTAATACGGTAAACTAGGGTTTCGTTGACCTTTAGGGTTTCGTTTGACTTCTGGTTAAGGTTTTTATGCTAAACTGATTCCGAAAATTTAGGGGTTTACAATATGCATGCTACTTTTACCTAAACTACAATTATCCAAACCGTCGACAAAATAGCAATGAAATTCATTTACAATGGAGCCATTAATACAAACAAATTCTATTTGTGCATTTGGGAAGAGTCAACATGTTAAAGAAAAAGGATGAATTGGGCATTGATAATTTTAATAGAAAGAAGAGGGTATAAGAATTTAAGACTTTGGGAATTTGGTCATTAGTAAAATTGTGACCAATTTACACTTATATATAATATCTATAATGACTAGTTACTAGAGTATAGTATTCAGACACCACCATTACTATGGGAACACCATCTAGAAAACAATCATCGTCTTCACTTGGTCTTTGCATTGTTTGCATCATGCCTACAAAGCATAATAAGGAAAAGCCATTAGCATCCTTACATAGACACCATGCCTTATTTTCTAGACCCTAAGCATTATGATCATGTGAAACATGGCTACTATCTGCATGCCAATCCCTAACATCCGGACCTTAAGCTATTGCAACATGATTAAAACCAATCTAATCACCTATAAGCATGTTGGCGTTTGGCTACTCTCCCCTAATGTCTATACTAGATGCTTGCTACAAAACATGATGAAAGTCTTTTTTTTATTATTATTATTATCTTAGCATCTAATCTCCCTGTTGTAGTGCTCAAATGTTAATTGCAGTGCATTAATGTAAGGACCCAATATTTATTATATTAAAATATGACATGTCAAGTCTCCAACCATATATAATATACGGATATATTACATGTAAAGTTGTCCGAAAAAGGAGGTGTTTATGTGGATTGTCTGTTTATCCTATTTAGATATATAGCTTTAACAAAAACTACTCATCAAGAATAAATACTTTAATATAACAACATGAGATACCAATAACTTGGTATCTTAAAGTTTACAAAACCATATGTTACATACCATAAAGGGAAATGTAAAATACACTTTATATTACAAGTTAGGCTTATAAATAAGCTATGACTATACTATTACATTTTTAAAAACAACAAAACTCAATTTGATCTCTTTTGCAAAGGAAACAACAAGGTCGGACTAGGAGTCTTAATCGTCGCACCCATCTAAAAAGTCCTCAAAGTCTACCCCATAGCCTAAAAAATTATAAAACTTATCTTCATCAATACCTGAAAGAGAAAAAGTGAGCCAGAAACCTAGTACACTATAACACAAACAAATACGATGTAGCATACACTTCTGAACTAATGCAAGGCAAAATAATAAATTTTTTGTCTTTATTTAAGTCAACAAAACAACACTAGAGTATTTAAATTCTGAATTCAAGCTTGGGAAATTTGGGGGTTCCTAAATAACCGCAGTTGCTCAGGAGGTTGATATAAGCAGCCTTAATACTTATATCTCTGATATATCCTTACAAAGAAAAAGTAATTTCATCTCGGGTTTACGGCCGTTACTCAACTTTACTTAGCTTAATCAATAACATCACCTAGTTCAATCGTTCCCATAAAACACGAACTAAGTCATATTATATCCTTTTAAGAATAAGCAAATGTTACACCGATACTATATCCTCTATCAATTACCCGCCGAGCCACTAATAGAAGTCATTGCATCATGAAAAGTGGCCTAAGTGTCTAAACTACCATGTTAACCTCGTTAACAGGGTTGCCGCCTCCCGGACCAGATTCAACGGTGAAAAGTACAACCAATTTCAAACAATTTTCTAATTCCTCTTTGATTAGAATTGTCACGCCCCGAAGGGTACCCTAAACGTGGCAGCCCGCCACATATAATATCAAGGCTTAGGAATGACTACCTTAGTCATGCGAAAGCCTTAGTATTATATGTAAGGCGTCTAGCACGATAATAGGAGACGCTTTTGGGAAGCATAGTTTAAGCAAATAAAAATAAACATACAAGAATCCAGAAATAAAACATAATCTAAAGGTCCATTACATGATTTCTTAGGGGCATACCCCTGCTAATCCCAAGGATCGTGATACTCTTCACAACATCCAAAATACTACATTAAAGATTTCAAAGGAATTCTAATATAAGTCTTCGAGTAGATTTCCTCCAAAAGCTTCAATATATAAAACTTATACGGATACGGGGAGGCCTCAGGCACAAAAATAGGTGTCCTTGAGAATACAAATACCTATAGGGGTGTAAGCTTATGAGCTTAGTGAGTAAATCCCAAATTCATACTCGAAGAAAATTATCAACCAAGTTTATTATTCAAACATATGGAATGCAACAACCACGTGAGCATACAAGACATATGACTTTCCGGGAATCATATGTTGAATGAATTATGCCCTTCATTCGGGGTTGGGTATTCAGGCCAATTACAGCCACAACTTTTAAAAACACTTTTATAGATCTTACCGGCTCCTATACGCCATCAAAAACTTGTAGTTATTACAGGCTCCTACTAGCCACCAATTTTGTAGTTTTTACCGGCTCCTACTCGCCACTTACATGATATACCGGTTCTGTCTACCACCACTATTATACACTTGTCTCACCAATTGTATAGTAGTGAATGAAATGTGACTCAACATATGAAGTGCATGAATAATTTCCTTAATTAAATTCTAGTAGTTACATTTAACTTCTTTCAAGTGATCAACCAATTTCAAACACTTCAAGATATTAATGCACATACAACTTTATTACAAACAAATCGAGTTTCGATATACTTCGTATTCTTTCAACATATTATCATACACTTCCTTTTGATTTTGCCTAATTTCTAGTGCAACTAATTTTACAAGCACAATCAAGAGTATGAGAAAATTAACAGGAAGTAAACTCACTCAGCCATGATGACACCTTTCTTGAAATGGATGAGTCGTTCGGGATTTTCACTAATCGTAGTAATCTTTGGGATATGAACAATCCTCCTCGAGATTATCTAAAAGAAAGAAGAATACCTAAGATGAGTATTTCATGAACTTCTATTCTTAAAGATTCTAATCTTTTCTTAAAATCGTGGTAAAATCGTATAAGGGGAAATTCCAACTTAAAATGGCCATAACTTGCTCATTTTAACTCGGAATTTCGCGTATAATATATCGTTTTCTACCTACTCGAAAAGATCTACACATTTCTAAGCTTATTTTCATAAAACTAAGTCGTTTGGGTCCCGAAAAGGCAGCGACCAGATTTGCCACGAATTTGCAAAAACTTGTTTTCCTTCTTGTACACAAAGCTCATTTAAAGAGATGAATGTTTCAAGTATTTTGTAAACTTTTTGAAAGGTATATGCATATATGTAATGATTCATAACAAATGTATGAAGTAAATGGAGTTGTCTCAATTCATGAAAAAGGTAAAGTCTTGAAAGATTTGAACTTGAGAAGATTTTGAAATATTTATTTTACTCTAAAAAGATCTTGAGCTACTTTGAAATGAGCATTTAATTTCTTGTAAGTATTTTAAAAGAATGATTTTTATTTTTCTAAGCTTAGTTTCCAACAATTTGTAATAATAATTTTCACAAAAGAATATTTTAGTTCCTTGGTTTCTTGGGATCATTTTATTTTAATGAAAAGGGGTTCTATTATTTAAAGAAAAAGATGAAGTTATTGTAAAACTCTTGTTTACTTCATAAATCCTTTGTATGTTTATAAAATTTCTTGTAAGTACCTCTAGGCTTGTTTAGGATGACTTCTTAGTTTCTTAGGGAAAACATTAACTCCATACTTTTATTTCTAGGGGAAAACTTTTTATCTTAAGAAAACATTTCCTTTATTTATCTTGTTGAGACAAGACCATTATGTTCATGCATAAATATGAATCATAAGCTATGAAAATATGAAATGAACATAATAACTTAAAGAATAAGCATATAAAGAAATAAATCAAGTATTGGGACCTTAGCTTCATCAAGGTACCCCGGGACTAAGAAAAGACTAGTCCCTAAAAGAAAAGAAAAAGAAAATGTTTTGACTTGATGAGGACAAGTCTAAGACTAGAATGACTAGTCTTAAAAACAACTTGAAATAAATAAATTGCAATGAAGTAAATAAATTGCATGAAAGGTAAATAAATTGCAAAACGTTGAGCTTATATGCTCTAAATAATATATATAGCTATATAGCTATTTAGATAGTAATGAACATAAAAGAACACAAAGGAGTTGGAGATTTTGAACTAAAACAAAGTATGAACCTATTGTTACTTTCTTAACCTTAATGATTTTAGAAGACACATACTAAGTTCATATTAAGTAGATGAACATAGGAATTTCTTGAAGGCATATTACCTAAAAGAAAGAAAAAGAAGAAGACTTCTTGGAGAGAATTCTTGAGAGATTTTGAGAGAGTAACTTTAGTAAAGAAGTGGTGTGAAAGAAGTGAAGGTATGAGGGGGTATTTATAGGAAAATGTGGGAGATAATTTGTGTTAATTAAACAAGTGAAAAATAAAACAAATTGAGACATCATTGGGGGGGGCGCTACTTTTGGGAGAAAGAGAGAGGAAAATATATTTTTTTGTTGTTTTGTTAATTAAAAGTAAGAAATGAAAGATGTGAAATTGTATTGGAAATGAAAATGTGTAAGAAATAGGTGTATGGGTTGTAAGAATAGGTTGTAAGAAAAAGTAGAGATAGATGAATAGTGTAGAATAGTAGAATATAGTGTAATGAAAAAGTAGACATGACAATTAAATACCGGTAGTAAGAAAATACGCGTATAAAAGTAATATCTGATATTTTTAGCTACCGAAAAATTACGAAATTTATATTTTTGAAAATCTTATATTTTTAGGAGTTTAACGGTATATTCGGAATATTTTTCTTATTCCGAGCTCCCAGACACGTTTTTCAAGAACTATGTCCGATCGAGTCCTAAAGACACTTGAATTTTGTAAATCTGATATTTTTACGTAACCTATAGCTATTACGAACCATAATAACTAATTATTCACACTTCGTTTTCTAGGGCTAGAGAAAACGGCAATGTCGGACTTAAGCAGTTACGGTAAACTAGGGTTTTGTTGACTCAGAAAAATCCGGTTGACTTCTGATTAGGGTTTAAACTATAATTCGAATCCAAAATTTTCGGGGATTTACAAGAATTGATTTAGAAATATATATATATATATATATAATCTAACAATCAATAATCACATTACAACGTAACTTGGTAACTAGGTTTATCAGGTAAAAATTTGGTATTCGAATTTAGTTGAGCATGAGAATCTGTTAGAGAAACCATTTCATATAATAAACATGGTTAATTCACAATTATGCACTAATTCATACAATATATATATATATATATATATATCACATTTCGAACAAATATATATATCAAACATCACTGCCTCTTAATCGAATATTAATCATAATTAATTACTAAGTAATTAACATTCATTAAACTCAAACAAAACTCATATAAAGTATAACTTAATATTTATACTCACAATAGGTTCATTTAGGCTTTTACTTAATCACAAAACTAAGAAACAATTAAGAAAAAACATATAAAGAAATAAAATTATCACAAACAAAATTCATTATTATTAATTTTTATTTCAAAGTTATGCCGGCATAGGTCGGCGATGTACAGGTATAAAGGGCGGTGGCGTACAAGTCTGGAACAAATTTACAAGAAAGATCAAAAAGTGAAACAGGTTGCCATACATGCCGTTTAACATGCCCTCTGTGCCCAGGGAAAACTCAAGAAAATTCTAGAGAGTGATATACCTTTCCATACATGATGTATCAAAGGATGGATGACGCTCTAGAGAGTGAAACACCCTCTTATACATACTGTTTCAAAGGGTTTATGGCTCACACACCTTCCTACACATGCTGTTTGAGGGTGTTAGAAAAATTTCGAATCTCCCTTGTTTCAAACTCGATTTTTACACACTTTCTCATATCCTACCTCAACTAAAACACTACACAAGCATCATACACCATACTACATGCTCTTAACAACTCAAAACATGTATGAACTTCATATTCCCAACATCAAACAACTTCCTAATCCATTTTTGAACACTTCACCATCATCACCAACTCATGTACTACTCATATCAACTTCTAAACATACTACAACTTTATCCACCACAACTCATCTATCCCCAAACACTTCAGCACTTCCATATACTCATTTAACTCTATTGGTTAATATGAATCATCAAAACTATAAACCCCTAATTTTTAGGGTAAGTTTCAAGCTTAAACCTTAAATCAGAAAGTCAACCGGAAATCTTAAGTCAACAAATCCCTAGGAAACCCTAGCAATTTAGATCCGACAACCCTGTGTTCTTAAACATGAGATCCTTGCCATCACAATATTGTAGATCTTGTTATTAATGTTGTTTTGCTATTATCTTGCTTTATTATTGAGTTATGTTGTTATTATTGATGTTTTGTGCATATATTCATTATTTAACCATATTTACATAATGATCATAGTGCATTTGCATTTATGACTAATATAATAAACTAGATCTAGTTGTTTTGAGTTCATAAATGCTTTAGGTTTTTCTCTTATGTACATATAGGACTTGTAATAGCATGATAATATTGGAAAATGTTAGAAAGCTTAAGATCTATTTTAGTTTCAACAAAAATGGATTTTTGAAATTCGGATCCAAAAAGAACCCTATTTAGAAAAGCTATTTTCCAACTTCAAAATGAGTATTTTACATTAAAAATGAAAGGCTTAGAGAGTAGGTATCATAAATGAGTGGTATTAATGAGTGAAGCTTAGATCTATTAAGGGATATTTTCAAAACAAGGAAAAATTTACAAAAGTAAAGTTAGCATTATGTTTCAATCTCAACAACCAACTTAAAATTAGTAATAAGGAAGGCTTGATATGTGAACACCTATTTTTCAACCCCAAAACAAGATTTTTATTAAAGAAATGAAAGCGTTAAGGAGTAGGTTTGATTAGGAATTTATTTTAGAAAGGTTAAATGACTTTTTCAAGAGAAACAATCTCAAATATAAATTTCAAAAATTTGGATTTAGAAATGACCTCTATTTAAACACCTATTTTCAAATGCTAAAATGAGGATTTTTATGGAAGTATAGAAGTCATAGAAAATACATATAATAAAGACCTAAGTTTGACTAGGATAAATGAAATTTATCAAAGTATAATACTAAAACCAGGAAATGTTTCAATGTATAAATTAAACAATGTTTTCATTCCTTAAAAATTTTGTAAAATTCGTAACTAGGTAAAGCTCCTATTTAAACATCTATTTTCCAACTCCAAAATGAAGAATTTTATTAAAATAATGAAAGTGCTAGGCATATAGATCATCAAGGTTGAGTTTTGATAAAAGCAAGTGTGATTTTGCAAGAAATAAAACTAGTTTTCTTAAGTCTACTAATTTCAAAAGCTTCGCAAAGCAAAAGTCTTCTAAAAGAATTCTTGATATCATATATCATTGAGGATATATACATAGATAGCTCATCTCATGACATTCATAATAATAACTTGTAGGTAATGCATGTACACATAATAGACTTAGTAGAAACAAAGTTAGGAAAATAGTGTCTTACACATCCTAGTAAGCATTGTCTAAGTACATGAAGAAATAGATTTACCAACACCCATGAATCATGTATGATATTGAGTTATATATATAAAAGAGTCTTTCAATATATAATGATAGTTAAGTATCTATCAAAGCTTTGGAATGATGCTTGGATTGAATTTGAGAATCGATTTGTGGCTTAGGAATTTTGTATAACATACTATACCTTAATGTTTATGGAACAAATGATCTTGTTTGATGGAAATAACTTTAGGAATAGATAGGTCTTGTCGAATAGGTAGAAATCGGTATATAATATATGGAATTTCGAGTTAAAATGATCAAGTTATGACTATTTTAAGTTAGAATTTCCTTTTAGACGAACTTTGACAAACTTGTTAGAATAGAATTTATAAGTTCACTCAAACTTCATAGAAATACTCATTTGAGTTATTTCTTTTGATTAAGAGACTTGAGAGACGGACTAGACCTTCCCGAAGACTATTATGATTAAGTGGATTTTCACGCCATGGCAAAGTGAGTTCACTATCTTTAAATTATATGCTTATGATTGTGCTTGTAATGATAGTGTCATTAGAATTAAGACAAGATAAAAATTGGAATGCGCATGTGAATTTTATTTGGTTGAATTGATGATAAGAATATCGAAATGGAAAGTACTATGAATACTTGTATGATGTAGTATAGAATTGAAGTGTCTACTATATCTATGATTGCCTATGATCTGCTTAAATAATATGCCATGATCTTACAATTAAATTGATCATACATACCATATGTTGAGTCACATTGCATTTGTTATTATGCTTTTGTGGGAAGAAGGCATAATAGCTGGGCAATGAGGGGCCTGTAAAGTCGAATGTTGGCATGAATGGCCTGAATTAAAATGGAAGTGGTGTAAGTACTTATATCAACTACAAAATTAGTGATTGGGTGGACACCTGAATCAACCACTATATAGATGAGAAAAATTGAAATCTATGGTCGTGTGGGCCTGAAACACCTAACCCTGAATGGAGGGCGCAAATCCATTCAACATAGGACTCCCGGAAAGTCTTATGTATTGTATGCTCACGTGCTTGTGCATTTCATATGATTGATAATATAACTTGTTTTCCCTATTGTATGATGAAGTATTTAATTTGGAAGTGAAACTCACTAAGCTTGTAAGCTTATACTCCTATAGTTTCCTATTGCAATATAATTATTTGTGGCTATCTTCGAGAGGCCACCCTCCGTAGGTATATCTTTTGGAATTTAAGGAGCTTTTTGAAGATGTTGGGACCTAGATATTAGGCATAGACTTCTAGTTGAATCTCCTTAATCTTATATATATATATATATATATATGTTGACGTAAGAAACTTTTGAGGACCTAAGGACTCTTGATATATTGACGGGGTATGCCCCTCAGATCTTGTAATAGTTTAATCTAGTTATAACTGTTATGATTTATATTCTTCTCGCTATGTATGTCTCCTTAAGGTATTTCGATTCAAAGTATGATTCCCTATATGTTGAATGTGATCCTTACACCCGGTGTCTAAACTCATTAAGTGACTAAGGTGTCATGCTTGAGTTTAAATATCGAGTGTGGCGGACTGTTACGTTTAGGGTATCGTTTTGAAGCATGACAAAAACCATATTCAAACTACTATGAAACTACTTACCACACCCCATAGGATACCCTAAACATAACAGTCCGCCGCATGCTATATAAGACTTAGGAATTACTAGCACAATCATTCCAAAGTCTTGTATAGATGCAAGGCGTACCTTTACGACAATAGAATATATGAACCAATAGAAATAAATAGTTTAATTTGACATACTATAAGCATCAGAATATAAACCATGAGTCCACATAATCAATCACAAAAAAAAAAAAAAAAAATCTTAGGGCATTCCCCTACAAAAGAAGATTAAGTTTAAAAGTGGTCTTTTACAGTCATCCGGTAAATATTAGGGTTTCCTATGGAAGTCTATACAAAATTGAACACAAACTTCTAAAGGAAACTCCTATTTCCTATACCTGCTTGGTAGGATGCCTCGGCCTTAGCCAAATATATGAAAACTACAATAAGAAAAAGATGCGGGGGCGTAAGCTACATTAGCTTAGTGAATGAATACTTTCATAAAGACATTTATAACAAATCATTCAATCAAGTTATTTATTCAACCATATGTAATGTATCAACAACATGAACAAACAAGACATATGATCAGCCAGAAATCATATGTAAATCAATTTATGTCCTGTAATCGGGGTTAGCAGATTAATGAATACTGCGGTACTACCGTTGAATTAATGTGCCGTTTATGGATCACAGGTAACCAACTTATATCGTTTATGAATCACAATCAACCAACTCATTTATTTCGTTTATGGATCACGATCAACCAACTTTTAGCCGTTTATGGATCACGGGTAACCAACATATGCTAATGCTCCATCCCCATCGTGAAGTGATTATATCCATGTTAATTATCAATCCTAATAATTATTAATGCCAATTTTTGGGTGATCAACCAATCTCACAGACAATCAATTCTATAATATTTTAAATAAACATAAGTTAATCACCCGGTTCTGATATTCTTAATACAATTTCTCAACTCATCAACAAACATACATAATCCCCCATAATTCCCATCATGCAAATCTATTTTTATCTTTTGCCTCATATTCTAGTGCAACTAATCACCACAAACACAATCAAGAAATGAAATTATGAAATAATACTCATTCTGCCATAGGTCGCCGGTCTGTTAGTAATAATAGTCCGATGGTAACGAATCCTTGAGATCCAAGTCACTTAAATGAAAGAAATACCCAAATGAATATTTCAACTCATATCTAATTCATTTTATTTCATAAAAACTATTAAGTTTGTAATTCTCGTCATTAATGGAAATTCCAACTTAAAACGACCATAACTTGATCATTTTAACTCAAAATTTCGCAAATTATATACCGATTCCTATCTACTTCGAAAGATCTATCTAATTCTAATATAATATCTTAGTTTTGAAAACTTTTAAGTCTTGAAAAAATCTGATCAATAGCCAAATATCCATTTTCGAAATTGCTTTTGTAAAGAGTTATGATGTTTCTACTATCCATGCCAAATCTGCAGGCAATATTAATATGTTACTATCATGAGTGGTATGTTATGAGCTTCCTATATGTATGGTCTTGATGATATTCTATTAGAAGAATATTTTTAGAAAGCTTCTACTTTACAAGATGTCATGAATACCTAACTTAGCAAGACTAGTTTTGTGTTCTTGACAAATCAAACTTGTTTTAGAAATTTTCCTTAATAAAATTTATTTATTCTTGCTAAAATTAAGTCTTTACTATATCTATTCCTTAAGGTCTTCATTTTTCAATAAAAATCCTCATTTTACACTTTGTAAACAAATGTTTAGATATGGGCTATTCCTAGATCCGAATTTTGTAAAAATGATTTTGGGGTGATTTCTTTGAGAAAAACTCATTTGATACTTTAAATATTAAGGCTCCACTAATCTTATCCCCTAAGGATTTCATTTCCTTAATAAAACTTCCATTTTGGTTTGAAAATAGGTGTTTACACACCATCTTTTCCTAGTTACGAATTTCATGTAACTAACATAAGACCCAAATTTTCTATCTTGTAAATATTTCTTGTTTGACAAATTTCTCTTAGTAGATCTACCATTAACTTATCGAAATCATCTCCTATTGATACTTATTCCATAAGGCCTTCATTTTCACAAAAAACTCATGTTTTGGAGTTGAAAAATATGTTTTCAAAATATAGCTCTTTTTCCATCTGAAAATACAAAAATTTATTTTGATGAAACAAAATTTATTATTGAGCTTTTTGGCTCATCTTCATAAATATCCTAACTAAAAAAAAACATTTATTTACATAAGACAAAATCTTTATAGCCATTTATTCATTCTAAACAAAATAAATGCATGAGATCTCAAATGACATGTAAAGGATGGATTTTTAGAAGCTAGATCTTAGTGTGATGATCATCTTAGATGCATGAAATGAAGTATACTATTATGATAACAATTTAGTAGTAAGATTTGTACATAAGATCATCACTATATGAACATATATTATGATCATGACAAAAATATGTGCTTAAAGCATAAAATCCACAACTTGTGATGGCTCAATCATCATATTTTAGTGATTTTACTTCCCTAGCATGAAGCTCATGGGGATTTTTTTTTTTTTTTTGTGAATCCACACATGAATGATCTTACCATTACATGTTTTTACGGTGATAGTGTATATATCTATACCTATTAAGCTTGTAGGACAAGAGAACTTGAAGAAAAAAAAAAATGTGTATGAGTGTGTATGTGATGGGGTGTCACGCCCCAAAGGGTACTCTAAACGTAACAGTCCGCCACACTCAATATTAAAGCTTAAAAGTGACAACCTTAGCCACTCCCAAAAGCTTTGATATTATGTGTAAGGCATGCTATCACAAATTTAGAGGACCATACATGGAATTATGAAGCTTAAGAAGATACAATAATATATTAAGAAAGGATGATTCATAATATTCATTTACTTATAACAATGATTTTACAAACTTAAGGACATTCCCCTTTTTCACTAATCTATTACAAGAATATTTTACATCTTATTCAACACTAAACTTCATCTAGAATTTTCCTAATCCATAAAGAAATTACCTGACTACAAGGTCCTCGTGGCCTTAACCATAAATAGGGAAACTGTAAAAGATATCTATGGGGGTATAAGTTAACAGGCTTAGTGAGAATTATTTCCATAAATAACTTCTTGTAACAAAATTTCAAACAAGTTATTTAATCAAACAAATGGAATGCAACATACACATGGGCAAACAAGGCATATAGTTTTCCGGGAACTATATGTTGAATGGATTTACGCCCTCCATTTGGGGTTTGGTGATACATAACCTCAAAACAAGTAGTTTTAGTAAAAAGTTTTATTCTTTCGATCAATATCACCAAGCATATGAAGTCTACTTGAATTAAGCCTTGCTTTCGGATCTTCTGCCAAGCATTTCCTTTTCCATAACGCCGCTAAGCAATCGCTTTCGGATACTCCGTCAAGTGTTGCTTTCGACGTGAGCTTACTATCCTTCTCACCCAAGGATAATAACCTAAATGCCATGTGACTCACTTCATGGTATGCATGGATCCATTTATTTATGATATCATAACATTATTATTGTCCAATTTAAGGCGATCAAAGAATCTCATATAAGGCAAGTGCTATACTAAAACAAACATTTAAATCAATTCCGGCCTTGCTATTCTTAAGATTCTTTCAAGGAATTATTTTACATACATATCCATTTGTCTTTTCCTAACTCTAATGTAACTAAATTACAAGCACAACAAGTATAGCATTTAAAGGAAATAAACTCATGATGCCATGTCGACTATTCTTCTTATACTGATGAGTCGTTCACACACTCCACTCAATCAAAATATTCTTCGGGATATAGGTATCCTTCCTTGGAGTCACCTAGCCAAAGAAAATACCCTCAATGAGTATTTCTTGATGATTGTCTTGAATTTTGACAAGACAATGTCAAAAGAACGTTAAAGTTCGTATAAAGGAAAGTTCCAATTTAAAATGGCCATAACTTGGTCATTTTAACTCGGAATCGCGCATATAATATATCAATTTCTACCTACTCAAAAAGATCTATTCATTTCTAAAACTATATTTGTCAAACTAAACCATTTAGGCCCCGAAAAAGTGGCAATAAAATTCACCACGAATTTCTAACTTAAAAACAACTTTTGTTCAATCATTCAAAATTTGCTTGATAAATACTTAGTTATCTATATAGTTGAAAAATCCTCTTTTTCTAGCTACATGGCTCATATTTATTCATGCTCAAGTGTTTGTTGTCCAATCATGTTTCTTGAGTAAAAATAATATCAGTTTTGAGTTTTTAGAAAAACATAGTTTACAAGAATTCATTTTGTAAATCTTTTTTTTTAAATGTATATTTTTTTCTTTTATTTTCTAAGGATGTTTTATGCTTGCTTTATTATTTTTAAATAACCTTTTTGAAAATAAATTTTCTTCTTTCTAAGTTCTCCATATTAGTGCTATTTTTCCCATACAATTTGTTTGCAAAGATCTTTATTTGAAAATTCCTCACCCTTTCCTCATGTTATGTTTTTCATAGAAATCATTCTTGTACCAAAAATTTATTTTCTTTATAAAAACAAAGTGGAATAATAAGTGATTTAAGAAGCTTTTCATAGCAAAAGTAGTTTCTAAAATTATAGTGGGTTCTTTTTGTAACTTGAAAAGAAATGACTTTATTTTTGTTAAACCATAGATTTTATACTTTACATAAACTTATTTCTAAGTGATAAAATCTCCTTTTTGTCAATTATTTTTAGAACTTGAAATTTTTTTGGACAACCATTTAAATGAACATGATTTACGAGAATTAATAGCAAACAAAAATAACATAAATAATAAAGTTAAGTATTGGGGGTCTTAGCTTCTTCAAGGCTCCCGAGACTAAGAAGTAGACTAGTCCCCAACAAAAATAAAATGAAAGAAAGAAAAATTTGTTTTGACTTGATGAGGACAAGTCTAAGACTAGAAACTAGTCTTAAAATAACAAGGAATAAATAAATTGCAAGTGAGATTATATGCGCTAAAGAATATGTATATATATTATAGATAATAATACTTAGATGTAATGACAATAATATGAACAAAAATAATAACATAAACATAAATAGATTTTCATGAATAAGAGCAATACATTAACATAATGTAGCTTCCATAACATTTAGTCTTTGGAAACTCACACTATGGTCATGTAAAGTTACATGACATGAGAAGAAGAAAACAATAGGAAAAGTTTACCTAAAGATGACTTTGGTAGTGTTATGTGGTTATAGGTTTTGTTGTAGGTAGAAGTTGTTTTGGAATTATTTTGAGAGAGTTTTGGCAGGATATTTGAAGAGAGTTTTGAGAGGAGAATTTGAGAGAGTTTTTGTAGAGAATTTGTGGGTAGTAAATGTGTGAAAGAAGTAAAAGAGGAAGGGATATTTATGGGAAAATGTGGAGCGATTTTTGAGTGATATAAATAAAAGAAAAATAAAACAAAATTAAGGGAGATAGAGGGAGGGGGGCACCGGCCATCATAGAGAAGAGAGAGGGAGTGATTTAATTTTTATATTTTTATTGATTAAATGTAATAATAAGTAAGGTATATGTGAAATAAAGTTATGGAAAAGGTAAAAAGTAAAGGTTATATGTTATGGTGTTTGTAAGAGTAGG
Source organism: Combretum micranthum (assembly GCA_024138025.1). Classification (NCBI taxonomy): domain Eukaryota; kingdom Viridiplantae; phylum Streptophyta; class Magnoliopsida; order Myrtales; family Combretaceae; genus Combretum; species Combretum micranthum. The sequence goes on along the minus strand of JAMXBD010000695.1, from coordinate 619,438 downwards.
TGTAAGAAAAAGTAGAGAGAAAAAAATAGTGTAGGATGGTAATGAATAGTATAATGTAAAGTAGATATGACTAATAAAGTACCAGTAGTAAGAAAATACGTGTATAATTGCGATATCTGTTATTTTTACTTGCTGAAAAATTATAAAACTGATATTTTTGAAAATCTTCTGTTTTTACGAGTCTAATGGTATATTCGGAATGTTTTTATTACTCCGGGCTCCGGGACACGTTTTTCAAGAACCGTGTCTGATCGGGTTTGAAACGAGTTGCGGTTTTACTAATCTGATCTTTTTACGCTTCCTTAGATAATTACGCACTATTCTATATTCTAAACTCCTACTTACTCTTACCGAGTTGCTTATTCGGGATTGCCGGGCTTAAGCTATCACGTCTAACTAGGGTTTTGTTGACCTTCAGAGTTCTGGTTGACTTTTGGTTTAGGATTTTAGGTTAAACCGATTCCAAAAATTTGGGGGTTTACAACCTATCCCCCTTAAAGAAAGTTTTGTCCTCAAAACTTGGAAATTTATATTTGCAGCTTCGAACAACTTGGGTATTTGGGGTTACACCTCGTCCGAAGTTCCTTATGTTGCTTCTTTGTGGAAAAGATTTCTCTTACTTGATTTCCTTATTTCTCATCTTTTGAACCTTTTGGCTAAGAAGTTGTACTGGGTGTTCCTTATGGGTGAAACCCTCTTTTAGGAGTACTAACTTTTATCTTCGAAACTGATCTTGTAAGCCCCTAGATTTTTCGATAATATTAGCAAACCCTAAGAACCGGAAGTTGAAACGAAACCCTAAAATTAACCTAGTTCTATGTTTAGTCTAGTGAATCTAGATTCGGCAATCCCGTGTTCTTAAACCCTAGAAAACAAAATTGAAATAATTGTGGAAAATGGTTCGTAATAATATAGGGAAGCCTAAAAATATCAGATTCGAATTTTTCTAGTGTTTTTCGGATCCGATCGGGATTAGTTTTCGAAAACCGTGCCTCGGAGCACCGGATAGCAAAAATATTCCGACAACACCAATAGATTCGTAAAAATATAAGGTTTTCAAAAATATCAGTTTTAGAATTTTTCGGTATCTAAAAATAACAGATATAGGCCTTTTACGCGTATTTTCTTTACTACCGGTATTTTAATTGTCTAGTCTACTATTCATAAGTACTTTTCTACTATTCATTACTATTCACCTATCTCTACTTTTTCTTACACTCTACCATACCTATATCTTATAATTTACCTTCCCCATACAACTTTAATCACATCACACTTTACACATTACTTCTTTTATTACAAAACAAACAAAACAAATCAATTTTCCCCCCCTATACAAGCAAAACGGCGCCTCTCTTCCCCCAATGCATCAAAATTTATTTTCTTTTCCATTTTATTTAATTACATCTAATTTCCACTCCAAAAATCTATAAATATCCCCTTCCTCTTCCATTCTTTCACACAACAAAAATTCATACTAAAACTCTCTCAAAATCACTCCACAAAATTCCTCTCCCAACATCTCTCTCAAGTTCTCTCTTTTCCTTAGAAAATCCATTCCCACATAATACTACCACCCATTCCTTTCTTCTTCAAACTTTAGGTAAAAGTTTCTCATATTCTCTCATGTTCATACAACTTAACATGAGTTTAGTGTATGTTTCTTAGACTCATTGAGTTAAAGAAGCAACAATTTATTCATGTTTTGTTTTTGTTCATGTTCTTGTTTTCTTTATGTTACTATTATGTTATTATTGTTTCTAACCTAACTTATCTAAGTATTATGTATATATATTTATTTAGAGCATATAAGCTCACTTGTTATTTATTTATTTTCAAGTCTTGCAATTTATTTATTTACTTGTTTTATGCAAATATTAAGACTAGTCTTCCTAGTTTTAGACTTGTCCATATCAAGTCAAAACAATTTTATTTCTTTTGCTTTTCTTTTCTTTGAGGACTAGTCCATTCTTAGTCCCGGGATACCTTGATGAAGTTAAGGTTCCCAATACTTGACTTTACTTTTATGCTCTTATTTATTTTATTCATGTTGTTTTTATATTTTTCATGGTTACATATTCTCATTCATACATGAATATGTTGTTATTGTCTCAATCATAATAGAAATGAGTTTCCTTAAAGTAAGAATAAGAACTCTTTTTAAATATAAACTTTGTCACATAAGAAGTTATTTTCCTTAAAGGTTTGAAATTTATCTTAAACAAATATTCTTCTAAAGTTAGATAAGCTAGCTCAAGTTTTAGTAATAATATGTGGTTTTCACCAAGAAATACATAAAGTAAAGTTATTATAAATTCTCTTTTCAAGGAAATAAGGAAGTTTCTTTAGACCTAAACAAAGGATTTCTTAAAATTCAATTGTCAAAGTTTTCCACCAACACTAAAGTCTAAGATAAGTTTTTCAAAATTTACTTATAAGATAATTTCTTTTAAAAGTGGATATAACCATTTAGAAAGATTATGTTTTCCAAAACATTAGAAATAAGGTAGTAGAAATTTGAAAGAGATTAAATCTACTTTTATTTAAGAAATGGAGTTAAAAGAAAGAGATGCTTACTTTTAGTAAAGTAAGAAATTTTCTTAACAAAACTAATTTCTTTACAAAAATTAAGCTTATCTCACTTTCAAAACATATTGTACTACTAAAACATTGTTGAGACAACACCACTAAATTCATGCTTATGGTGTGAGTATATATGTGTATTCAAGGGATTTTTCAACCATACAATATATCTATACTTTTGTACAAAAGCCCTTGAGAGAAGAAATGTTTGAAAACTCTAGTTTTGAAGTTTGAAAAATTCGTATCAAATCTGTACGCTGCTATTCCGAGACCCAAATAACTTCTTTTGATGAAAATAACCTTAGAAATAGATAGATCTTTTCGAATAGGTAGAAATAGGTATATAATATGCGGAATTCCGAGTTAAAATGAGCAAGTTAGGGCCATTTTAAGTTGGAATTTCCATTCCTTACGATTTTTACGAATTCTTTAAGATAGAAGTTTAGAACTTGAATAGATCTTGGATGAAATGCTCATGTTGGGTATTTCTTTTGTTTAGGTGTCGAGGATCACGATCTTGTCTTCCCCGAGGATTACTTTGACTCCTAGATCGCTATGGACGAGTGAGTTCCTTATGCTTATGTATTCGCGCATGTGCTTGTAGAATAGAGCACTAGATGTAGAAAAGATAAAATTGATATGCATGTGGGATATTATGGGAATTATGTATGTGATTCATTGTGTGCGATCAATGAACGATAAGTATATCGGAACCCGGTTTGTGATTGATATAAATGTTTCCATGTATGTATTGTTATGTGTGCAAATATTGTTTGATCGTTTTAAATGATTTAATGCCATATTGAAATCCTCATATAATAAATTGCTCATGCATATCACTTAGAATATCATTTCGAAGTTTTGCTACTACTCCTCAGCGTGGGACCGAAAAGGTAAGCTGCCTAGCTACATCTTGAGGGTTAGGATGTACGGGGAATACGGCCTCAAGGTGTAGCAAAGCCGGACCGATCGCTTTGAGCATGGAAGGCCCGGGGACTAGTAGTACGGTTCGTTGGAACCCCAAGACACGCCAAACTTAAAGGAGGTTGTTCGGGACCCAGTTCAAAGCATTCCCTAACCATCGATGGAGGGGTAAATCCATCAAACATACGAAACCGGATAGTTGTATGTAATGTTTGATCATATGGTTGTCGCATTCATATGCTTGATTAATAAACTTGTTTGATTGTTGTTATGAGTACTATTGCGTAAGGAATATCTCACTAAGCTAGTCATGCTTATACTCCTATAGACTTCTGATATTGCAGGATTATCTTTTGCACCCGAGACCACCTTGATTTCCCGGGTAGAATCCTTATTTTGAGAAACTTTTGGAGGCAATCTATTTTGAAGTTATAGAGTAGATTTCTTCTAAAATCTTCTAGCTTTAGTTATGTTATATTTAGAACCATGTTATTATGAATTATCGGGGGAATGCCCCTTAAAAGCTGTAAGACTTTTATTTCAATGATATATATATTAAGTATTATTTTGCATGTTCCGCTGCCAATGTCTTAAAATGCATTACTCCACCGGTCTCCCTTTGTTGTGAATGTACGCCTTGTACCGATATGGAAGCTTTCGAGTGACTGAGGTAGTCATTCTTAAGTTTTAATATTGCGTACGGCGGGCTGTCACGTTTAGGGTACCCGCTGGGGCGTGACAGATCTCGTAACCAATCGTTATATAAGGATTTAGAATATATCGCAAACTCCCAACTTGTTTTATTATTTCCAAAAGATCATGCGATAAATGTTCATTATTCTTAAGTACAATTGATCTCCATTCGAAATTTCTATGGTCCTCATTTTCTGATCAGTCTCACCTTCTTTGTTTATCTTGTGCCTTCCTCATTCTTGAAAATCCGTGAGGCACTCTTAATCGTTTCTCCAAAATTGGATTGTTCTCTCTGATCGTTCGTTATGTAGCATCAAAGGGCCTCTTTTTCTCCAAAATTTCTTGTTAGCTCCTCATATATGTATCATTCTTATGTCCGGGTTTGTCATGATCCTGACTAGGACTCCTTGCTTTCATCTCAAATTCTTTTATAAGACTTTGCTAGGTTGTACATAGAGAGCGTTATTATTGATCGACTAAGGAACGATCCAACTTGGTTAATTGATCAGCTTATGCCATAGTGTCTTTTGCCTTCTTGTTAGTACTGTGGAAATCTAAACTCTTGGATACATCTCTAGTTATGCATCTACGGTAGCCGCTATCTAAGTATCATTTGTTGTTTCCACTTGAATATTCCTACAAAATAGAATATTCTTTCTTTGGTACCCATTTAAGTTTGGGTCCTTTTTAGTTAGGTGTAATAAGGATTTCTCTTTTGGGAATTCAAACTAGCATACTTTTATGAGTTCAAATGCATGGTTCTTCTTATTGCATAATTGTGTATAATATGAAAAGTTTTGTCATAGTAGTTGTATGTCCCATTAGTGGCTCTCACAAACTGAGTTTTACAGAACTTGCAACTACTTTCTTTGTTATAGCCAATTCCATATTTGTTTGAATCACATCTTTGATTTCCAAGATGTGTGTTCAAGTTCTTTTTCCATTTGGTGAACTTGGCTATAGTTGCTTTTGAATCATTTAAGCTAGTTTTTAATATATTATTTTCATTTCTTAGTTCTTTTAGCTCTTTTAAAATTTCATTATTGCTATTGGTACATGCAACATTATCATTATTATTTATGGTTTTAACTTCAAGATCAATTAATTCATTCTCAATTGTTAGTTTTTCATTAATATTGCTTAATTCATTATTTTTGCCTTTTAACTTCTTATATTTTTCATTTATCTTATCCTTTTCTATTTTCAAAATATTTATTTCTTCATGCAGCTTTTCATTTTCCATTTTAATCTCCTCATGCTTAATTCTAAATTTATAAAATCTTCTAGTACTTCCATCATTAAGGTTTTAAGCATACTATTCTTTTTCTCCATTTTTATTAGTTTACTGCATACTTTACCATACATTTCACACATTTCATCATAAGAAAGGGAAGATGGAGAACTTACCTCATCATCTAATGCCATGAAGCACACGTTTTCGTCTGAGTCACTTGAGTCATCATCACTCTAATTGGCAATGAGAGCTTCTTTTCTAAATCTCTTGGATGCTTTCTTGAGCATTGGACAATATTGTTGGATGTGTCCTAACTTGTGGCATTTGTAGCAAATTATCACATCCCTCTTTTCCTTTTTGTATCTTGAAGAACAATTGCAATCATCTATTCTATTTGTCTTGTTGTTGAACTTTATAAACTTCTTGAACCTTTTGGCCATCAAGACAAGCTGCTCATTATCATCATCATCTTCTTTATTGATATCATGATTTGTAGCCTTTAAAGCAATGGCCTTTTTGTTTGATTCATCTCATTGCTTCTTAATAAGCTCATGTGTTTTGAGTGCTATAAGGAGTTCCTCTTTGCTCATAGTACTTAAATCTTGTGCTTCTTTAATAGCGGTTCTCTTCGCGTCCCAATCCTTGAGTAGAGATCTAAGTAGTTTAGAATTTATATCCACATTAATGAAATTCTTTCCAAGCACATTCAAAGGATTTATAATGTTGATGAATCTATTATGCATTTCATCTATAGATTCATTTGGAAGCATTTTAAAAATTTCAAACTGTCCACACACAAAAATTATTTTTGTATCTATTACTCTTAAAGTTCCTTCATAAGTCTTTTCTAATTCATCCTATATATCTTTAACAGACTTACATGTACAGATTCAATCGAAATCATTTTTATTTAACCCATAATACAAAATGTTTATAACTATTTTATTCAAATCTAACATTTTCCAATCTTCTTCATTGTAATCTCTTTCTTTTTATCCTTCTATAGTTAAAGGCTCATTTTCTCTATATTAATCTATTTTTAGCTTTTAGAAAGATTTTTGTTCTATACTTCTAATATAGGTAGTTACCTCCACTTAGAAGTAGTTACCTCCACTTAGAAGATGTGGCCTATTAATAACTTGACCTTCTAAGAAATCTAGTGCATTTGATGTCATGATTTTTACTCTATATGCTGTTAAACATGGAAAATTATAGAGGAGGCTCTAACACCAAATGAAAATGCACTGGAAAATACTCAAGTGAAGGGGTGAATTGAGTATTTGACCTCAAATGCATAAACAAATAATTTTTATGCAACAAATCAAATTAAACTTTAATAGCAATGAATATAGCAATAACATTTTATAATATGGAATATAATAGAGATAAGGATAGAACATTTAAGCTCAGATTTAACATGGAGTTTGGCTTGCTTCCTACTCGTCATGATCCTATAATCGACTCCAATCAAAAGACTTCACACACTTTTATTTATTCAACAACACAAGCTCAAATAGAGTAGTACACCTGTTTACAACACACATGAAATAAAATACTTCTTTTTCTTTTCGTAGTACTCTCTTATAAATTTACAAATTAAGAACAGAGAACTAAAATCGATCTTCTCTCTCTTACAAGAATTTACAAAATAACAAACAAGAGAATAGTAATTATGAGAGGATTCTTGATTTCCTTGTTTAGAAATGAAAAGTTCTTTCAAAAGATATATGAATCTTCAAAGGAACATGTATTTATAGTCTTTAAAAGTGATAACGTCTGTTGGTGATAACGTCTGACAGACAACAACATTAAATGCGCACAACGGTAAAGGCCCACCAATTAGCTGGTGCAGGCTTGTTGGTGCAAGCTTCTACCAGTTCGTCGGTCCAAGCTTCATGCTTTGTCACGCTTTGGATTTTTGGACTTGATCATGACTGTGCTTGTTTTTTTCATACCAGCTTGTGGTGCAACTCTTGTATGCACAACAAACGCATCATATATACACATACAACATAGATTTCTAGATAATATATATATATATATATTTTTTTTTTCCTTACATAAATCATTACTCTTAGAGGTGAAGTGTGTTTACATAAGTGTTTGTTCTTATTAAAATCACATATAAGATAATTCAGTTTAACACTAGTAAGACTCATCTGCCTATTTTCTTGAGCTTTTGCTATATGGCATATTTAGATTAGTAGAAATAGGAAAATCTTTCCATTAAAAACTGAAAATATTCCTATTGGGCAAGAAATCTAACGAAAAACAAATGATTTATTTTTTTTCACTCTGAGAAGACAAAAGAAGAAAACTTATCAAGTCACTTAGCAAAACTTCACATAACAACCACCACTAGAAGGATGGATCAAGCTAAATACAATGCATTGACATTTGACGGATCATGGGCTTCTACATAAATGTTGGTTGCATTAACATTACACCTATAGGATTATGGGGGTTCTTTTAGAACTTATATCACCTGCAAATCAATGAGTTTTAAAAACTTAAAATTAATTTAAGCTTAAAGACTACTATACATCAAGATGATTTTATTTGTCTTAATAAAATAGGCGAAAGTTGTGCTCATTTGAAGTTACCGAATTAATCATGTGTTTAAGAAAGCAAGTATAACTGCTGACAAACATGCTACTAAGGCTCATATTGCACGCATTGGGGATACGCTTTCTTTTGTTCCCTAGCCGATGTACTATGTGTTTTGTTTAAAGAATATTGTAGCTATTAAGAAGCATAGAACTTTGTAGTATGATCGTTTGTCTAGGTTGTAAATGAATCGAGCCAAATCGAGCTCCATTTTTAAAGGCTTGGGCTCAATTTATTTAAAGATTATTAAGATTGCATTTGAGTTGAGCTTTCTATCAAGCTTAAACTTAGGCTTAAATTTGGCTCGTTTTAGATAGAAAAGTTTGTTTATCAAGCTTGTGCTCAGATAACTCGTGAGCTTTGAAGACAATGTGAAATTTAAGGAACTAAATATATAAAACAAAAACATAAACATAAATAAATAAATTGGTAGATGATTGATAGGAGCATATTAGTTGTATCAAATAATAAATAATAAAATCCAATGAAAATCCTATGACAAGCTCTAAGGCAGCGCACCCATCAATTGTAGAATAGAATTATTACGAGGTCATCTTCTAGGATTTGTATATCAAGTACTAGTATTACTGTTTCTCTATTATTTAACTTAACAATTGAGATGATATTATAATTACTACTTATCTAACTAATAATCCTAATAGTTTATTATGTGCCTTCTTAAGATAATACAATCACAAAATGATACGAAACCCTAATTTCTTATAATAAAGGATTGATTAACGAATCATTTATATCTTGAATTGCATGTATTCCTAAATTTATCAATTTCCCTTTCAAGATAATTGAATTCTAACCATACATAATTAATGGAAGTTCCTTCCATCATTAATTATATATAATATTGCATTATTGTTCAAGATTTCTAACAAAAATTAAATCTTAATGCAAAAAATTTATATAGTCTATGTCTAGATCTACATTCAAACTTCTCTATTCATGTAGATCTATTATATTAGATGAAATCTCTATCTATCTAAAAAAAATAAAACATGCAATCAATTCTGGCCATAAATTAATCACAAGAATAGTAATGAGTATATGAATAGACTCAATAACATAAACTTTCATTAATCAAATAAATTCAGCACATGGATCTAGGGTTTCACAAGACTTAGGGTAAAGAAAGCTACTCCTCCATGAATTTTACAATCATAACATGAAATCTAGAAGAATAAAAAGTAAACATGATCTACAATAACTCCTTTGAACAAAGTTTTGTGATCTTCAATGATACCTTGACACTTCTCTTCTTGAAGCTCGTAATTTTCGCTCTAAGATTCCTATGAATAAAGATGTATATCCCAAAAGACGAATAAAGGCCGCTATTTATAGCAAAAATGCAAACTATTTTTTCCACGGCCATCCTGCATCAGTGTTCTACACAGCTTATGCAGAAATGTCATGTATGTTGTAAATCTTTATTTTGCTTATTTCTTCATTGAAATCTCTCTTAACTCATCCAAATATCTTCATAAAGCTTAATATCTTCCTTTATTCATGAAATTAACGTTTCAACCACATGAGTGTCCTTTTCTTTAATAAGTCACATAAAATCTATATAATATCATATGAAAATAATGTGAATCATAAAGAGTCTTTTGACACTTATCAATAATGAATAAATATTAAGTTCTGTATATATATTTTTTAGAAAATAGTTTTTTTTTTTTTTTGGATAAACGAGCTTATTTATTGAGCCTACTCTTTAGTGTAAATGAGCGTACTCATGAGCCAGGTTGCAAGCTTAAATTAAAGTTTGAGCTCAGCGTAGATGTAGGGTTCTGGGTGATAGCGGTCATGCATGCGTCGCGTGGATCTCGTGCCTGGCACGTGACTTCAGAGTGCTGCTAAAGAGATGACACTTGATGATGGGATGGCTTAGAATGACAGGGGAGGAGGAACTGACAACCTTAGTGTCTCAAATGTACAAGTGATAAGTAAGGGAGTTTGAGTAGACTTCGCGCATTAACCTTATGGTTGTTGAGCAGTTGGAATAGAAATCAATTTGAATGTCTTATTTGATCTTCTTGAATAGAACCTCATTTATAGATTGTTATTTGTCTTCTCTCTCCAAAAGTTGCAAATGAAGAGGAATTATTGAGTATTTATAGGCACATGGCGTGGATGATGATCGTCAGATCACCTTAGTGATTGACGGATGAGATAGAGCAAGCTCAATTCATATTTATCTTGAATGAGCTCTTCATGGGCCAAGGCCAATAGTCATCTCCTATGTGCATGAGCCTAGCTGAGGAAGGTTGGATGCGGCGAACCAGGCCAACGATCCCTGTTCTAAGCCCACCAAGCCAAATCTCTCAAAGCTATCCCAATATAATTGAGTTGGACTCGTCAGGCCTTATCACCTAGTCCACGAGTCAAGTCTAAATAAATAAATAATATTTATATTTATATTTTTAAGTCCTATTACACTCAACATGTTTAGATGAACGAGTTGGACTTCATGTTCAAATTGAGCCGAGTTTAAAGCAAACCACACTAGAGTAGCACAGCTTATTTACAATCTCATCCTTTATCGGTAAACTTTTTGAATGAATTTTTCTTTAAGAATTTGATTGAAAAGAAAAAAAAAAAAAAGGAAAATCTTAATATGGCCATATGGTATTTTCAGGAGAACCATAAACTAACAAATCTTTTGGATTCAAATGTAGGTGAGTTTTTTGGAAGAGTAATCGTTAAAATCGAAATAAGCCTCAACTAAAATAAAGTTTCAACTGAAATTGATGATATCATCGTGAAAGCTCCGTTAAAAAAGCTAATGCTTCAATTAAAGAAAGACTACTGCATTTCAATTAATTGCGTTATATCCTCAGTAATACGTATAATTAATTTACAACTTGCGTAAAAAAGCTAATGATTTCGTGTCAAGATAATTGCGTTAGAGGCGCAAGTGGTGAATTTCTAGCTGTTGATGCAAACATCACGGAGATGATTGATGGGTACGTGTGTCTGAATGGTGAGCCGAAAAGGACATTTCAAATATCTTACAAATCACTTGGAAACTTTATTCGTATCATATGATTCTGTCGTTGTTATCATTTTTAATAATTAACATGATGCATTGTCTCTCGTATAGTGGCATATGTATACCACTACTATAAGAATTAACTAAATTCGTACCATGAATTATACCTATACTTATCTTTTACGGTCGGCGTCATCTAGAGACCATATACTATGACCAAATTATCAATGAAAGTAATAAGACCACCCATCTTTATCATACAACTTAAAATAAATATGATCATACAATACTGTATAGTTTTAAAAATACTACCTGAAGTTTTCAATTTTCATACCATTTTAGTTTTATCCTTATGTTTTAAGTTTTTTATATCATATACAATTAAATTTTAATTTATAAATATACTATCTCGATCATCTTTTCTATTGTCCAACTAAACATATATTTGTTACAATATTTTTCTAAAGATATCGAAACAGGAAATATCACGAATTTAGCAATTTCAAATTTCATGTACAATTTCCATTAAATATTAAATTTAATGATTTTAAATTTTAATTATGAAATTAAAGACAAAAACAACAAACAAATTTTACAATTAACCTCATATAGTATCTATCCCCATCCATTGTCTGAGAACATCCACATCTAATGTCCTTGATATGGGTTCTTAGATGAAAAACCTCATTTTTTTATGTCCTTACGGACATAGAGAGTTCTTTTAATTTTTTCAAGTCTTTTGTGAAGGACCTCAAAAAAGTGAGTTCCTTTAGATTATTATTATTATTATTATTATTATTATTATGATGTTAAAATGGAGGTCTTGTGTAAAAGTAAATGGGCTTACAAAAGTATGAAAAAAAGATAAGAAACTCATATGAAAAATCTTATCAATAAAATGGTAAGATCTTTCAAAATAAAAGTTCTTTAAAGGATTGATGTAACATCTCAATGACCTAAAGCAATAATCGAATGCAGATGCTCTAAGGTATCATTTATTATTGATAGCCTAGTATGATATGTTAATTAAAGCACTAACGGAGAAGCTAATAATAGTGTGTGATCAATTATACAATAACATTATAATCAAAGAAGAAAATAACAAATTTTAAATAATTAACTAAGATATATCACGATATATGATTTATAGAAATACAAATAGGGTCATATAATATAAATTGAAGGATTCCAGAAATATCTATACATTTTTCATATTGATTCTATGGATCAGACCCTTCCAATAAAAGTTGTCCACTTCAAGTAGCAAAACCGTAAATATGCTAGAGCATCCCTATTTTTTGGTTTCTTGATGTGGAACGCTATGTCAATTGTCAAGTTACTTAAATGTTTTGGGATTCTCTACAAATAATCTTAGAGAGTAAAATTTTTCATGTCTTTTTAATTAATTTTTAATCTTTTACTTTATAAAATACATCATGTAAAAGAATATGGACCAACAAGCCTTAAAAAGATGCAAAATGACCATATTTAAAGAAATTTAGGGATAAAATATCAAAATTTCTATAATATTGTCATTAATTTTGGTGGTATTGATTATTTAGAAGTTTAAATTTATTTTTAACTATGATCACACAATTAAAATAGTTAATAAAATAATTACTGGATTTATTTTAATAATTAAATAATTTATTGGATAATCTTGGAACAATAAAAGTCCAGATAAAATTGTAAAGAAAGATACTCCAATTTTCATTAGTATTTTCTACTGATTTAGACCAATGGGACATCAAGCTATAAGGTCTCTTTATTTTTATTTTTATTTTTAATGCCTTGGTGGAGAAGAAAATTATGTAGTGGGTAAAGCAAAATGCAAAGTAGATAGTTATAAAAAAAAATAAATAAGTTTGAACATATCTTTAAAATATGAAAAGAGAGCTCTCACCCCATAATATTATAGATAATTTATTGTAACTGCTTTGAGAAAATTTTCCTGAGACTATATTTTAATTGTGCCTAGCCAATTAATATACAGAACAATAGATATACCATAAAATCGTGTTTCCACTTAGTCGAGCTACATGTGCAATTACTTCGCAACTTCTTGTTTTGGCATTTTCTTAGTAAAATATTTTACTCCTTGCTTTTGGTGATAACCTTCTGAAACGGGAAGGATGGAGAGCTAGGGTTCTGGAACGTATTGAAGGGAACAAGATGACAATAAGACAAGTTAAGAGACAGTGAAGGAGACATGTGGGTTATCTGAGGAAGGAACAAAACTGGGCCTGCCATAAGTTATGGGAAGGAATTAGTGAAAAGTGACTGGGCCTTAACATTCTCAATACAATTATCTGTAGCCCATATATAGTAATAATATTAGTAAATAGCTGGTAATGGTAACATGGGACAGAATTTGCATCGATATTCTGTTACAACTAATTAGTGAGCTAGCATATATATGCCGTTAGTATTATACATGGGAGAACCAATATAAAATTGTATTACTGTTACATATACAACATAATATACATAATCCAAAAAAAAAAAAAAAAATACATTGCTCCCAAATTCTATTGCTTCGTTGTGCTGTTGTTGATCATTTATATTGCATTCTCATAATCAATTTCAGGTGCCTTGCTCCAATTGGTATCAGAGCTACAACTGGGAGCCATGGCTGAGGCAAGAGAACTTAAGCGAATAAAAGAGGCATTTAAGAACGTGATGAAGGAGCAAGCAGAGAAGGAAGAGAGCTAGGTGAAAATGTTTTTAGAGACCCTGCAAAAACAACAACAGATGTTAGAGAAACAAAATCAAGTGATTAATGAGTTGAAGCAACACATTAAGGAGAAATCACCAGTGTAATGCTTGATAGTAGGCAATGCAGCAAAACCCATCAGTCGATAAAGCATGTTGACCCATCAGGCGGATGGACAATCTTCAAATGCCTACCAATCAAACACAAGACAGACCAAGGTAGAGTTTCCTATCTTTAATGGTGAGGAAGTCAAGAATTGGATTATACGAGCCGAGCAATTTTTTGCCTTAGATGACACTCCAGATCATCTTAAGGTGAAAATAGCCGCCATGTGCTTTGAGGTTAAGCCCTACGAGTGGTTTTTGGCTTACTCTAAAGGACGGGGTGATGCCAATCCTATGACGTGGGAGGAGCTCACCAAAGCTATGTGTGCACAGTTCAATAATAAAGCCTTTGGGGACCATATGTCAGATCTAAAAGAGCAGCAGCAGCAAGGAACAGTACAGGATTACATTGAAGAGTTTATACACCTATCCACCTTGGTACGACTTCCTAAACCTCATTTGATTAGTTGCTTCCTTAGCAGACTAAAGCTCGAACTACAATTCACCGTCCAAATGTTCCAACTTACTTCCCTATCCCAAGCCTATACACTTGCGAAACTCCAAGAAGCATCATTAACATCCTCAAAATCCACCCTCAAACTAGTAAAACACATAAAACAACCCACAGCCACACACATATATACTCAAACCCCAGCCCAAAAACATAAACCCACTCAACCAATTCGAATTCCCCATACACATTTAAACCACAAAACACTACCCAGTCCTTTCATAGCCAACCCAACAAAAACCCATACAACTCAAATTTCAAGAACACAAAAAAATTAACACCAGAGGAGTTGGAGGAGAAAAGGAGGAAGAGGCAGTGTTTATGGTGCGATGAATCTTTTGTACTTGGTCACAAATGCAAAAACAAAAGGTTGAACATGCTGGTGCTTAGGGATAGTGAGAGTGAGGCGGTAGAGGTAAGTGAAGAGGAGGAATTAGAAAAGGATCTAGCTAATCTGACACTGTGTTCCTTACAAGATGATAGCAGGAGTATTGAAGGGACCATGAGGATTTTGGGATATTACAAGAAAAGAAAACTAAACATTTTAATAGATACAAGAAGCTTATCAAATTTTATTGATGAGCACATAGTGAAAGGTTTGAAGTGTGACTTGGTAGAAGTGAAGCCAGCAAGGGTAATGTTAGTAGATGGTACCGAGATCCATAGTTGTTACAAAATTGGATCATTCACTTAGGTAATGCAAGGATTAGCATTCACATAAGTGTTCTTCACTCTACCGCAACCTAATTGTGACCTAATTCTGGGCGTGCCTTAGCTTATATCCCTAGGAACAGTCTAATGGGACTTCAAGTTGCTAAGCATGGAGTTTTAGCTGAGAGGACAAGCATGTAGACTACAAGGAGTGCATGACACATTGATGCCCCAAAGAGGTAACGAAATTTCCATTCTACTTAACTCTACATCTAAATTGTCAGAGTTACAATGCTGGATGGTTGTGGGAAATGAAGTAGGAAGGGCAGATACTAATGTGCAAGGTTTAAATCCTGAGTTGATTGACTTAATTGAAGAGTATTATGACTTATTCGAAGAACCCAAGGGATTACCTCCTCATAAAGGCTGCAATCATCGAATTCATTTACAGAAAGATACTATACCAATTAACTTGAGACCTTATAGGTACTCATCAATTTAAAAATCAGTTTTGGAAGAAATGATTAAGGAGATGTTGCTAAGTGGAATAATACGACCTAGTCATAGTCCATTTGCAGCCCTGGTGGTCTTGGTTAGGAAAAAAGACAACTCTTGGAGAATGTGTGTAGACTATAGGGATTTGAATAACCAGACAGTCAAGGACAGATTCCCAATACCCATAATTGAGGATTTGCTTGACGAATTGAATGGGGCTTGCTATTTTAGCAAACTAGACTTGAGGTCGGGTTACCATCAAATCCTCGTGCATCCCCAATATGTCTATAAAACAGCTTTTAAACACATGAGGGGTACTATGAATTCTTAGTCATGCCTTTTGACTTGATTAATGCCCTTTCTACATTTCAAGGTTTAATGAATGAGTTGTTTAGGCCACTTCGAAGGAAGTTTGTACTAGTATTCTTTGATGATATACTTGTGTATAGTAAGGCCATGGGAGACCATATTGACCATTCGAGGTCAGTTTTTTACATTCTAAGGAAGGAGAAGTTGCATCTCAAGCGGTATGCCTTTGGAGTGACACAAATTGAGTACTTAAGACATATCATTACTAAGCAAGGAGTGTCTATTGATCCAAAAAAAAAAAAATAGAGGCTATTGTTAAGTGGCTAGTACCGGCTACTCTTCGCCAACTCAGAGGGTTCCTCGGCTTGGCAGGCTATTACCGCTGCTTCATTAATGGTTTTGGAGCCATTACTGGGCCCTTGACCTTGTTGCTTAAAAAAGATCAATTCGGATGGAATTCAAAAGCATAATCGGCCTATGAGAGGTTGAAGTCAGCACTTGTGGCTTCGTCTGTTCTTAAGTTACCCAACTACACCAAGGCCTTTGTGATTGAAATTGATGCCAGTGGGGAGGGAATAGGAGCTGTCCTGATGCAAGACAAGCATCAATAGCTTATTTAAGTAAGGTTTTATCCAACAAGCATAGGGTACTTTCGGTGTATGATAAGGAATCATTGGCTTTAGTTCAAGCTGTGGATAAATGGAGACACTACTTACTTGGGCGTCAGTTTGTCATAAAAAATGACCACCAAAGCCTGAAGTATTTGTTGGAACAGAGGCTAGTCACTCCAAGCCAACAAAATGGCTCACAAAACTGTTAGGTTTGGATTACATCATTGAGTATAAAAGCAGGAGAGAGAATACCACAGCTGATGCTTTGTCTAGAGTGGAAGGACTGCAACTATATCATATATCACATCTTAATCCCTCTTCTGAATTACTACGCAAGATTAAAGGAAGTTGGAAGCTGGCTGATGGATATACTCAATAGATTGAACAACTTGAGCAAAGCTTAATGGTCAAGCATTTCACCTTTGAGAAGGGGGTCTTGAGGAGGAAGGGTAAAATAGCAGTAGGACCTTGTGAAACACTACGCCACAAAATATTACAGATCTTTCATGGAGGTGTGTTAGGAGGGCATTTAGGAACCCATGCTACTTACCAAAGGACCACTGTGGTGTTCTATTGGCCCAAACTCGAAAGGTATATCAGGCAATACGTTAGAGAGTGTGATGTGTGTCAACGTTATAAGGTAGAAACTCCTGGGCTCTTACAGCCACTGGCAATACCTCAGGAATGTTGGTAAGAGATCTCAATGGTTTTCACTGAGGGCCTTCCAAGATCTAAAGGGAAGGAAGTGACCTTGGTTGAACTGGATCGTTTAAGTAAATATGCTCACTTTTTGGCTTTGGCACACCCTTACACAGCCACACAAGTAGCCGCTATTTACTTGGACCAAATCTATAAACTACATGGCTTGCTAGAAAAGATTGTGAGTGACCATGATCTAGTGTTTGTTAGTCACTTCTGGCAGGAACTTTTTAAGCTACAAAGAGTGGAGTTGAATTTATCTATAGCTTACCATCCATAGACCGATGGGCAATCAGAAGTGGTCAACAAGTGTTTGGAGACGTACTTAAGATGTATGACTAAGGACAATAAAAAACGGTGGAGCCAATACTTAGCACTTACTGAGTGGTGGTACAACACTAACTATCACTCAAGTGCTAAATGCACCCCATTTCAAGTTTTGTATGGCTATACACCACCGATCCACCTACCCTATGTACCAGGGGATTCTAGAAATGCTGTAGTGGAATCCCTATTAACCAGTAGAGAAGACACTATCAAGATGTTACAATTTCATTTGAAAAGAGCACAGCATCACATGAAACAAGTTACTGATCTTAAACGTATGAAGAGGGAGTTTGCTATTGGAGATCTAGTGTTACTCAAAATACAATCGTACAGACAGACCACCATCAGAAAAACTATGAATCAGAAGTTAAGCCCCAAATATTTTGGGCCTTTCAAGGTATTAGACAGAGTTGGGAAGGTGGCTTACCAGTTAGATCTACTCGCAGATGCTGCAATCCATCCAATATTCCATGTCTCCTAACTGCGGAAGTATCATGGCACTCATGCAAATGTCTCCTCTACCCTGCTAGTCGCCTATTTTGACACGGAGCTGGAACCCATTAAAGTTCTTGATAGGAAGCTGGTGACGCATGGATGTAGAGTAGAAACCATGGTTTTGGTATAATGGTCAAATCAATCTACTTCTGATGCTACGTAGGAGGTCCTTCTCGAAATGAGGTTACGTTTTCCCAATTTACCCTTGTGGTCAAGGGTTCTAAAGGAAGGAGGGAAGGGGAGCTAGGGTTCTGGAACGTGTTGAAGGGAACAAGTGACAATAAGACAAGTTAAGAGACAGTGAAGTGGACATGTAGGTTATCTGAGGAAGGAACAAGGCTGGGCCTGCTACAAGTTATGGGTAGGAATTAGTGAAAAGTGACTGGGCCTTAACATGCTCAATACAATTATCTATAGCCCATATATAGTAATAATATTAGTAAATAGCTAGTAATGGTAATGTGGGACAGAATTTGCATGGATATTCTGTTACAACTAATTAATGAGTTGGCATATACATGCCGTTAGTATTACACATGGGAGAACCACTATAAAATTGTATTATTGTTACACACACAGCAGAATATACTTAATACAAAAAAAAATACATTGCTCCTAAATTCTATTGCTTTGTTGTGTTGTTATTCATCATTTATATTGCATTCTCGTGATCAATTTCAGGTGCCTTGCTCCACCTTCTTATATATCAAAGATTTTTTTTTTAGGGGGAACACTTTTCTCCCCCTTCTCATAGCATTTACTTGCAAGCTTTTTTTTCCAACTTTTACCAAATTCAAAACTTCTGGTCAACCCAAATGTTGCCACTAAATACCATATGACAATTTCTTTCTTATTCATTCACTTTTCAACTACTAGTACAGCCGCTAGAAAGGGGAAAATTAAGCTTAATTCATTCTCTTAGTAGATTGATATTCATGTCGTTAGTTTGCAAATGTCTTGACTATTAGTTAGTTTATTAAGTGATAATAGCTTTTTTCTTTTTCTTGGTGAAATATTCATCAAATCTCATGAGGAATATATTCATGACCTTACATGATCAAAAGTAACCTGAATAACCCATGACAAAAATTAGGAAATTGTAACTCATGGAGTCCTGCAAGGAGACTGGGTCTCCGCTACAAACCAAGATTAAATGTTCTTCTTCTTTTTTTTTTTAAAGAAAAAGATAAAATTTTGATCGGAGGAAATTCAAGAACTTGCTCAGCCTCTTCCTTGAATTGCATTCTAGTACCAAGATAATATGCAATAAAAGTTGAGTTCTCCGGCAATAGCTTTAATTTAGACTTTGCATAGTTGAGAGATCATTTCCCGAGCAAGCATTTGAAAAGCATTGAACTTTTATTTATGTTTGGCTGTAAGAGCATGCAAAACTAATTTAACACTTGGACTAAAATTTAGGAAAGGTAGGTGAATTGAGTTTTAGAACTAAATTATCCCTTTTTAGAAACCTAAATCTAAACAACACAATTCAACAAATAAACAACAACAACAATAAGTAAATTGCAATGAAATAAAAGGTAAGAGATAGAGAAAAAAAGACCGGTTTAATATAGAGTTGGTAGGTCCCTTAATCTCCACCAGTCTACAAATGTCTCCTAATGAAAGACTTTACAATCACTATATTAAACACCAAAAGATTACTTCTTAACAGCTACACCACCAACTACAAACATCAAATCACATACAAATAATTCTCGCAAGAGTTGTACCTTTGTAATTTATTTCCTATCACACTTGCCATGACTCAAACACTCTCTAATTCTCACAAAATATCCTAGAGGAAAAAAGGCAAGGGTTAGAGAAAAAAGCCCAGTTTAACATGGAAATTGGTATGTCCTATAATCTCCACCGATCTACAAATGCCTCCTAATGGAAGACTTCATAATCACTATATTAAATACCAAAAGATTGCTTCTAAGGAGCAACACCACCAACTACAAACACCAAGTCACATACAAATAATTCTCACAAGAGTTGTACCTTTGTAATTGATTTCCTATCATACTAGGCATAACTCAAACACTCTAATTCTCACAAAATATCCTAGAGTAGTGCCTTACAAAGATTTGTAAATAAAATACCAAATGACATTACTCAAAACTCCAACTCACTAAGATAAAGCATATGGAGTACAAAAGAGTAGTTTAGCTATAGAGGACAATAAATGATTAGTTGCAACTTTAATGACTCAACTAACTTCTATTCATTTGCCAATGACCTCCTATTTATAGTATCTTCAAACAATTTGACTATTGGACAGTCAACCACCACCCTAACTTCCCCTCCCCCCTAACCCCAAAAAAAAGTTGTCTTTGTGTTAAATGCTTTAGCAACTATTTTTCTATCAAATAGTGTTAAGATGCCTTAAGTTATGGTTCAGATGCCATCTAGAAAACAAGTGTAGATTGTTATGTGCCTTGCTAGCATCTAGACCTTAGACTATTGCAATATGATCATATTCTTTCTAATCATGTGAAAAATGCCTAGCGTCCGGAAGCTAGCAGTAGTTTACATGATAAGTCCTTTAATCATGTTAGCGTCCAAATGTCATGCCCTAACGCATGTCTCGAATCAAGTTGCTAGTTGTAATGTAACTAAGCCTTGTAGTTTTATCACCAAACACAAGTGTAACACACATATATTGCATGAATATAAACTTTATGATATCACAAACATATAATGTTTATAAAGTGTAACTTAACTCTAATAATTAAGTAATTGTATAATATATTTCCTCATCAAAATTCACTTTGAACTCAATGGTTCAGTAGAGCAAACTAACTATGGAGGAATCAACATGTATAATAATTCCGATTAAGCTTTTCTATAAGCAAAAGTCGACTCCCAATATATGCTTAATGATTCGACAAAAAGTGTATTAATGCACCCTAACCTTTTGGCAAACCTTCATACAAGCAGATCTGATAAGGAAAACCGATTTTATTCTCTTCCCTTTTCTTGTCTTACGACAAACATTCTCTAATTGAAAGGTTTTGCACATATTGATAAGAGTCCTTGAAATAGGCTTCTAATTAACATTTGTTTATCCTGCCACTAATTCAACTATAAGTTTGTATTTTCGTCATTATGACACTAAATCCTTCATTATCAAACCACTATTGACTTTCAACAAGTTATCTAAGAAGAAAGAGCTTTTACTATGTAGATACAACGTGCTCTTGCATATTGAGTTTCTTTTATTTTCCCTCCATAGTTTTCTTACATAGCAAACCTTATCATACTTTCCTTGTTTTTTTTCTTCCTTACTTATATAATTTTTTACTTGTGATAGTTTTATTTGAATCCCTGAATTTATCAAATTAAGTCCATCATTACCATATATCATTGCCAATTTCTCCCAAAAAATTCAATATGTTTTCTTATCCCTGGTGACTCTACTCCATAAAATGTTTCAAATGATATGTTCCAATTTTCCAATTATTTTTTTGTGGAAGCTTTGCCCCTTCATATAATGATAGGTAAGGTTTCCAAAATAGATTTTGTTAAAATGATTTGTCTAGCCATACTTACATGTTTAGCTTCTCATTCAGCAAGTTTCTTTCATACTTTCTTAATAATAAAGCTTAAAAGGGTAGAATTTGGTTTTCAATTATTTATCTAGTCATTAGTGGAGATCTTAGGTATTTGTCAAAAGAATATGATTCTTTGAACTCTAAAATGGTTTGTATCTTTCGCCTTTCTTCTTCTTTTGCATTCTTAGAGTAGAAGATTGAGGATTTTATGACATTTAGTTTTAATCACAGCATAGTTGTAAATCTTCTAAAACTTGTTGCTATACTCCAACATGTACTTTTGAAGCTTTGATAATAAATACCACATCATCATCAAATACCAAGTGGGATCCTTTGAAATCATTGCATTTACCTATGAAGCTGTCATTTTTTTTAATCTTGGACTTTCTCTTTAATCATATGACTAATTGTCTCCTTTTCAAATTCTCCTACTTGGAGAAAATTGTTGGAAGAGTTAGCCAATTGAGGCTGTGGAGATATGGCTTTCAATTAGTTGAACCAAACAATTTTGATATTTGATATGAAGGACCAAGTGGACATAATTCCACTCAATTATGTTATATGCTTTCTCTAAGTCAATTTTCATGATTGACCATATTCACTTGTCTTTTTCTTACAATTATGCAAAATTTTATTCATTAAAATAATACTATTGATGGTTATTCTCCCTGATAAAAGGCCATTTAGGTAAGGTGTGTCAAAGAGTTTAGAAAAGGTTTGAGCCTTGCCACAAGTATTTTTGTTATGATTTTGTTTATAACTATGAACAAAATAATAAGTCTAGAAATTGTAAGACGTAAAACTCCTCCTTACACGGAGATTAACACAAGTTGTTTGTTTGATTAATTTGGTGAGGAATTTTAAAAGAACTAAAAGCTGCTTTAGGTATCATAGTCACTAAATTTTCCACAAAAGTTCAACATTTATTAAGGAAAAAAGAATGAAGGCCATGTTTCCTAAGGAATTTCCATGACCCAATGATTGTCAAAGCATCTAATTTTTCGTGGTTGATTATTCGTCATTCATGAATTTATTTTTTGTTGAAAGATATCAATATTTGGAGATTACAGATAAGGTTTCAATTTTTTTAGTGATTTAAAAAAAAAAAAAAAGGAATCATTGTTATATAAAGTGGTATAAGTAAGATACTATCATATAAGTTGTCACGCTCCGTAGGGTATCCTAAACGTAACAGCCCGCCACATACTAAATAAGACTCTCGAGTTCCCTACCCGAGCCCTTCGGGAGTCTTAAGTAGATGTAAAGCGTTCCTTTACGATAATAGAATACTTCAACAAATGGAGTTAAACAGTTTAATGTGGCATTCATTAGCCATAGATGATAAATCAAAACGCATAATTATAGTTTACAAAATCTAAGGGGCATTCCCCCGCAAAATAATAACAAGTCCATTACAGTCATCCAGAGTCCTTAGTTTCCAACGGAAGTCTATACAAAGAGAATGGATTAAACTTCTATGGGAAACTCCTATCTCCGGTACCTGTGCTGTGGCTTGCCTCGGCCTAAGCCATATAAACTCGTGCTGCAACAGATAAAAACTATGGGGGCATAAGCTAACTAGCTTAGTGAGTAATAACTTCCATAATCACAATTAAATACAAATCATTCAAGCAAGTGATCATTCAAGCAAGTGTATGCATCGAACAGATGTGATCAACAAACATATGACCAACCGAAAATCATATGTGGCTGGACTTGCGCCCTCCATCCCGGGTTAGCAGATTAACGAATTCTGCGGTATGACGCCGTTTAAGCTCACGGTCAACTAACAATATTTCGTTTTATGGATCACGATTAACCAACAAATTCGTTTTATGGATCACGATTAACCAACATGTTCGTTTTATGGATCACAAAAAACCAACCAATGCGAATGCTCCAAACCCTTCATGATATGAATGAATCCCATTTACAATTGAAGTCGAATATTCATTAGTTCAATTCTTTTAGGTGACCAACAAATATTCGCAGACATTCATCATGAGATCCTAGCCAATCAGTCAATAGCTTAACACCCGGTTTCGATATTCCTTAAGTTCCATTTCACATATCAACAGTAGACAACATATATAATTCCCATATACCCCATCATGCATATACAATTTCTTTTTATCTTTGCCTATACCACTAGTGCCACTACATTACAATCACATTCATTAATTGAGAGTGGAAGTAAAACTCACTCGGCCATTGAACACCGGTCTTTCTAATAGTAGTAGTCGGGAGGTAGGGTGTCGTCCTGCTCGGGATCACCTACCAAGCAAGAATAATCCTAATGAGATTCTCATTATGTAACCAAATCAAACTATACATCTAAACTAGATGAATTCGGATTTCTCGCTATTTGCGGAAGTTCCGACTTAAAACGGCCATAACTTGGTCATTTTAACTCGGAATTTTGCAAATTTTATATGGATCTCTATCTACTTCGAAAAATCTATCTATTTCTAATATTATTTTCAAGTTTTGAAAATGTTAAAGTCACGGAACAGTGGGATCAGTTCTGTTCTGCCATTTCTCAATTCCGAAAATTTTGTTTTGCTTTTGATAAGAAATGTTCCTAGTTGATGATTCATGCATGAATGGTATAGGAATGAATTACTAACATGAATGCCATGTAATGAACTCAATATATGCATGGTCATGATGATTTTGTGATAATAAACTCTTATGAACTCCTAAGTGTTGGAAAATTTCATAAAGGTTATTTCTAAGAAGTTATTCTTCCCCTTTTATACTCCTTAGGGTTTCTTTGACTTTTAATCTTGTAATCCACTGTTATCTAACTAAAAATAAGTTCTCAAAGTCTATATTAATCATGTCCTTCATTCATGCATAAAAACTCCCATTTTTCATTTGGTAACCATGTCTTTAAACAAGCTCTTTGTAAAAATCCGAATTTTTGAAATTTCATTTTCTTGCATTTTTCTTATGGAAAAACTTATCTAATGAATTAAAAATTGAAGCTCCAATATATATATTATCTAAGGACTTCATTTAGCTCATAAAACATCAAATTTAGGCTTAGATATTAAGTGTTCTTGTAGGCATGAACCTAAATTACGAATTTAACCATTGATCAACATATCAATATTTTTCATTCTAACTCAACCACTTATTTTACATTCCTATCATGCCTAAACTCATTCAAACTTATGAAAATCATTCTTTCAAGATATCTACTACACATACCCTTCATTTTTCCTATGAAATATGAGTTCAAAAGTGATTTTGGTGGTTTTTAAGGTAGGGTTTCCATTTCATCCGAATTTTCAACATTTCATATTTGACAAAGTCCTTCCTCTTTCAATGTTCTTGCCTTCTATATGTGAATATTTACTATCTAACATCTCTATACATATACAAGACTACATTTTTATGATCATTAATGCATGGAAATAAAAATAACTCTATGATCATACATGTACATGAAGTTGTGAACGTCTAAACTTTAGATCTACTATATATAATGTATAAATCATGGATCTCATGGCATGAACAACAATATATATACAAGATCTCTACTTTACATGCATGAACAAGTTGATATTTCAAACAAAACTCATTCAAAGACTAGATCCACTTCTTGTGATGGCTTGAGATTCTTGTAGTCGTGTTTTCATGTCCCTTGCTCATGCTCATTGGGATTTAAATGAGAAAACACACAAGAATGATCTTGCCATAACAAGATTTAGGACTGACAAGGTCTAAAATCAACATACCAAAGGAAGATCAAGGGGGAAATGAAGGAAACTTGAGTTGAAATTGTGAGGGAAGAGGGAGGGGAAGCTCTCGGCACTCTTAAGGGAAAAAGAGAGAGTTTTCTCTTTATGACAATTTGAAACAAGTAAGAAATGAAGAGAGAGAGAGAAAAATATGTATATATATGAAGTGAATTAGGGTTTAGTTAAATAAAATGAAGTAAAAATAATTTAATTGAGAGGAAAACAAGAGGGAGGGGCGCTGGCCACATCCTTGTGTGTGTGTGTGTTTTAAAATTTGATATTTTGTAATTTAGTAAATTAAAATGTAATAAATGTGATATTTATTTAAGAGACAAAATTTCTTGGAAAAGAAAATTGAAATGAGTAGTTGTAAGGATGTAAGAATAGGGTATGGGTAGTGTGTAGTGTAGGTTGTACTTGTGAATAGTAGACAAGACATCTATTTTACCGGTTGTTCCGAAAACACGGGAAAAGCTATAACTGTAATTTTTATAGCTCGGAAAATTACGAAATTGATATTTTTGGAATCCTTATAAAATTACGGTTCTAATGAATATTCCGGAACATTTTTCTGAATCCGTGATCCGGGGCACGCTTTTCCGTAATTGAGTTCAGAAAGGCTCGGAATTGAAAAATTCCCGAATTTAAAACTTTCAAAGGTTTGAAAGGTACTTTAAAACAATAATACAACTTCATTTACTTTATAAAATTTCTTTTATTATGAAACCGAAGGAAAGCCGGATTTAGGGTTCCTAGGCTTCTCTCACTGGACTCAACCTGGACCGAATTAGGGTTTCGCTTCTAACTCCCGGGGTTCCCTAGCTACTAAGAATTCCAGGGTTTACATAAGTGGTTAAAAAAATAGGATCAATGTTAAATATAGCAAAAAAAATGGGATCAATGTTAAATATAGTAGTGCCAATAAGGAATTTCTTTATATAATGTTAATTCCTTTTTCTAAAACCATTGATATATTTGCCACCCACTTAAAACCATGGATACCTTATTTGCACCGCTTTATATAATGTTAATTCCTTTTTTTAAGCACTTAAAACATTGATGCAAATTTAGATTTACCTTTAAATGTTAATACATTCTAGTTTAACTTACCCTTTGTTTTCTTATTATATTAATCCATCTCTCATGACAAGGATTTGACCTATGGCTTTAGTTCTTTCTTTTTATGGAATACATTTATGAAGTGATTCAAAATTACAATATGTATATTTTCTCAAAACATTGATTTCCAATATTGTCTTTTGAAGTTAGAATTCTACTTTTTGAGCTCCTGTTTATGACAACAGAGTGGTAGCACCTTGTGTTTCTTTTACAATCTGTTAATTCAATTGCCCTAAATGTCTAACATGCTCGGTTTATGATGAGACCATGCACATGAGGAAATATAAATTAATTAGAAAATTTAGGTTAAGGTATGTGCTTTTAGGGGTTCAGGATTGGGGATATAGACAACACTGAATACATATATCCTACAATCCAAACTATTATATTAAATATTTGAGATGACACATAAATATCTTTGTGCTTTGTTTGCCACAATCATAAAGATTGATAAGAATGATTTTCAAACAACATAAACTCGATAATATTGCTAGTTGATTTAATGATTCTTATAGTCTGTTACAAAAAAAAAAAAAAAGTTTATTTGGGTTGCTATCAGTTTCATTTTCCACATACCTTCTCCTCTTTCTAACAAAAGAACTATAAACTTTGTAATACCCTAACCTAAAGGTATTACAACCCACTATGTGCTGTTACTAAAGATGGATATGTTGAGGCTATTATGATACTAAACCACTTTATAGAAATATTATCAAACTCTCATATAAAAGGGGTACCTATTTAATAATAATAAACATCTTATAACAACTACCAAATAACATAGTTGGCATAAACCAAGGCTAACGTACCTCAAAACTTAAAACATCTTATAAAATTTCCAAAATCCATAAAAATAAAAATTCATAAGGTCTTCCAATAATTATCTTTAATCCATAGCATGTATAAAAGTCAGCAGGACAATCAAATCCGCTATCGTCCTCCCTATAATATACACAAACATCGTATCTAGATAAATCAAACACTATTGATCCTCACCTGTTCCTGAAAAAGAAAAAAAAAATGAGCACAAAAGCCCAGTATGCTATACCACAAATCACATGTCCATGAGCAGGCAACAAACAAATTCACATGCATTTTCATATGTATCAAGCACAGGTTATTATTTTTAATTAGTCAAGTAAACAACACAGTTCAAAACTATCTGCAATTCGTCGTAAACTCGAAGTACTCATGACTTCGTAAAAACAACCAATATTGAAAATAAGTAATATGTACATATATTGGTGTTGGGAACTCCCACATACCTTGGGTACTGTTTTCCACCACTCATAGACTATCAAAATCTATTCTATGTAGGGGTCTACTTGGGATGACCTCATGCATAGATCATCAGGGCGTCGTATTAGTATTACAGTACTGCCTGGTCTTTACTAACCACAGCCAAGCACAAACAACAAAAATTCAATTTTAAACCAGATAGAAATTAGGTCAATTTATAATTCTAGCCCATAAGCACAAACAACAAGCAAGGTAAGGTCATACTTGTGTCAGTTTAAGGAACAAAAATCTTAATCTCACAAAACACCTGATCACATAAACAAATCCTCATTCTCAACATGATTTCATAAAAAATATTCACATTCTTTTAATCAGAAAAACCCTAATCTTAAAAGAACTATAAACCTTAACTCATACACAACTTCTTTGATAACCAAACCTCCAATAGAACAGAAATTCTCAAAACTATGACTCCCTTTAAATATAATTTAAACAAGATTCAGAAAATATATCTTTTACATCATCACAAAGATAGAAAAGATTCACACTTACCTAGAATTTTAAATCTTGATCCTACTTAAGTGTAGAACACAAATCACCCACAAAACTTAAGGTTTTTACCAATTTTCCCTTCAAAATCCAAAGGAAAACTTTAGGGAAAGATCATTCCCTTTAAATCTTTAACAAATTGAAGAGGGTAAACTTACCTTGATTTTGGTTCTTGATCTCCTTTGATGCTAAGATCATTTGTAGAGAAGTTTTAGAGAGAAAAGTAAGCTTAGGAATGACTTTGGAGAAGAGAGGAGGCTAGGTTATAAAGAAAACACGAAAAAGCCTATAATTTCCCAAATAGGAAAGGCTAGTGGCTTAGGTGTGAAAGCTGGTGGCCTAAAACTCTCAGGTCAAATTTTTCTTGATGAAGGCTGGCTATAAGCCGACGATGCATAGGTGAAAGGTTAACGGCCTTCAAGCTGGCCTTTGCTCTACCACTTTCTATCTTTTGTCACATCTCTGTCATGTGATCAAACATAAAAAAAATTTAGGTTTGGACCATAAAATCCTCTTATTTTTAATCAAATGATACTTTTGCTCTTCTTTATAATTTATTTAATTGTATATTACAAACTTAATAGGAGATGAGAAAGAGGATTGGATGTCTTAGCATTCCAAAAGTTTAACAAATTTTAAATGTAAATTTGTATACACCTTCTTTTTTTCCATTAAATATATATATATATATATATATCTTTTTCTAGATACTAAGTTTAAATAATATAACACATTGCATTGGCCAATATTCATTTTAATAAAATTCACTAATCTTGGCTGTTTGATTCCTATTAATTTCATTATCTATAGACTTTCTTCTATTTTTAATAAAATTTCCAACTTTTGCCTCAAATTCTTGATTAGGTTATTTCTTGAAATAGTAGTGTGTAAAGCTTTTTCCTACTTTGTGTAGATCTTGAAGAGTCTTACTTTCCTTAGATTTTAAAATGTTGGAGACTCTCTTTCTTTGTTCTCTCATTTTCACTAGTAATTTTTGAGAAGTTAGAATGAAGTTATGCTCCCATTTTTGGGGATGAGGGAAAAAATAATATTTTAATAAAAATTAAAAAAAAATTCTAGTAGATCCAAAATAATTCCAAAAGTAGGTAATTTAAATTCGCCTCAACAAACTTTCTCTTCAAAGGAAGACTTTATTGCAGTTGTATTAAACTTATTTCTTCAAGAGGTGAATTCAATGTAACTGTGTTGAACCCATCTCTTTGAGAAATGAGTTTGACCTAAAAGAAACAGCAGCAGCTCTTTCATGTCTTTAACATCAAGAATTACAAATTATATGATATTCACCTGCCAATACAATATTAGAAACATATTATATTTATACAGAGCTACTCTAAACACATATTTCAACTAGTTTACCTAAGCTCCATCAGATACTAACAAACTTCAAGTTTATATAATATAATATTTCATGTATTAACTTTATCGATAATTAATTTTCAAGTAATATATATGTAATCTCTTTCTTAATGCACTAAACACCTTTAATTATTTCTTAAATAAATTTTTTCTCACTTAAATTTCATAGTGAAATTATCAATGAAATTTTCATGCATATATAAGATGTAATACAATTGTAATAACGAGTGAATACATATATAATATAGATAATTCTAATATTAAATTAATTAAAGTTTGCCCCTATCGTACCATCTTGCATCCCCTTTAGTTGCACTAATCTCATAACCAAGCATATAAGGCAATTGATAAATGAAGTTGGACTGCAATATACCATAAATACCATTGTTAAAACATAATCCACAAGTAGGAGAAAATTAACTTTAAGGGATGGCATTTCACTTACCATATAATTAAGCATGGCACTAGTGCATTTAATATACCATCGGGTAATCCCTTGATACCATGGTAGGGAGTTAGGAGAAGTACCATCAGTAGGGGTAAGTGGGTGCGGTGGGTTAGAAATAAAGTTTTACTCATATCTTACCCTATAAAGTATTAGGTATGAGGTTTTGTATTTGAAACTTACCTTATAGTACCTTGTACCCATCTTGTATATCTATACCTTGTAAAACTCACATGGTACATGACACCCTATGGAACCTATAAATTTTTCCAATACAAATAATGTAATATATAACAATACCTTTTTATATATTTATTATAAATAATATGCCAAATGAAATTTTAAAAGCAATTTTTTATTATCTCAAGTTTTATAATGTATTGAATTTATTTATATGTTAAAGTTAAAATCTGTAGCATATACTTACAGAAACTAATTATGTAATTTCAACAAAATTGTAGAACATTTAGCAAATTTTAAAATAAAAAAAATTGAAG
The DNA here is from genome assembly GCA_024138025.1 of Combretum micranthum. NCBI lineage: Eukaryota > Viridiplantae > Streptophyta > Magnoliopsida > Myrtales > Combretaceae > Combretum > Combretum micranthum. The sequence goes on along the minus strand of JAMXBD010000695.1, from coordinate 588,952 downwards.
GCTCTTTAGAGATACTTCTATATTAATTAGTCTTAGAGTATAAATAACAATTTTGTATGACTTAGAAGCTTAAGCACATTCAATTGAAATTATTCCAAAATAAAAATCGAAAGCTCTTCCATTATAAAATAGCACAAGTTTTTCTAAATAAATTTTTTTAAAAAGGTAGTTAATCTTATATAAAAAGTTACAACAAATAAAAAATAAAGTATTATTATTTATTTTTAAAATTTATTTTATGTTCTTTTATAATTTTTAAATAGAATACATATTTCAAGGTATGTATAAGGTACCCTAAAATCTGTACTATCTATATAATAGAGTACATGTTCCAAGGTAGGTATAGGTATGATGATCTCATACTAGTACCTTACCCAATAAAAGCAAGTTTAAGAAAAACTATATTTTTGCTCTATTCTACTATGTAGGATCAATGGGTTTTAAAGGTCATAAGGTGAGATATGGATACAAATTTTTTAGAACCTGCTCTCATAGAATAGAGTACATTTATGGGATCTTCATATTCTATGCCCTTCTGGAACCTATACTCTAATATATATAGATTACAGATTCTAATGTATCATGTATCTACTCTTTTAAATATTATAAAATATTGTTAACATATACAAATAAATAATAATAGTTAATTTTTTTTTTATTTTGCAACCACTTTTGATCATAATTATTATTAATAGAGCACCTTCTAAATATTATTATAAAAGAATTAGTTATTTTGAAAATACTTTTTTTTTTTTAAAAAAACTATGATTGCATGTACATACTTAAACTCCAAAATCATATAGAAATCTAATTTATCTGCTAAGACTAATTAAAATAGAAGTAAATCCAATTTTTTTAATTTTAGCATTTGCTATAGCTTTTACATTTTTGTTAATATTATATAACGAGTTCTACAAGTGTTTGTTATATATTTTAACTTTCACACATGAACAGATTTTACATATTGCAAAACTTGTGATATTAGCAATAATTTTGAATTAGTTTTCACATATTGTTTATAGTGAATATATATAAAAAGAGGTAATTTTACATATTATATGAAATCATATTATATAATATAAACTTCAAAGTTAAGAAAAAAAAATATAGTGATTCATTTTAAAAAAGAATCAATAGGTTCCATAAGATACCAAAAATTTTATAGTTTTTATAGTGTACATGATACGAAGTATATATAATAAAGTGTTATAGGACATATTTCAGGTATAAAATTGAATACCCTATATTTTATAAGATAAATTATGAATAGTGTTTTATATATTATCTACCCTACACTTGCTCACTAATAAGTTTATTTTATTCTCTTCATAGGAATTTGGACTTAATCTGATGTATTTTTGGATAAATTCCTATGAACCTGGTGCTTTTAATATTTAACGTTGTTTTTCAACTCTTAGAATCAAAAGAAGAAGAACTAAAGTGTTTAAAATCATATTTGAAGTAAAACAACAGTAAAACTTAAAGACAGACTCCATCGAACCCTACAAAACCACTTGTCGAGGCCTAAATGTTAAGGCAAAACTAAGCAAATTGGTTTGTCATGCCTTAAATCAAGCCCTTAACATGACCCTCGATGAATGATTTGAGGAGATTGAGCCCTGGAAGTGAAGAACAACTTCTGTCGCACCACATTATCGAGGCCTAAACTTGACCTATGATGAAGATTGAATAAAGAACAGACTTTTGCTAAGAAGCATAAGTTGAGCCAAACCTAAAGTATCGAGCCCTTAACGTCCTCAATTTACCCCTCGATGGAAAGATGGACAAAAACTCATGTGTTTTGGCAGAATGTCTCAGCTCAAGTTGAACTCTGACCTTCATGTAACATCCAAGTGCTTAATTACTATGCTATAAGTATCTTTATGAGCTGGCTTTTTAAATGCACCCGAGTGTGATAAAGAATGCATTCCGTTATAAAAAGAATATGCCACGTCAGCAATAAATTGTCATGATTTCTATGCCCTTGGCCTATAAATAAGCGTGCATAGGCTCTGTGTAATGTATTAGCATATGTAACAAATTTTCCTAACATAGCATGGAGAGAGAATTCTGAGGCGAAAGAATTAGTTTCTTCTTGTTTTAAAATTCTTGTGTTTTTCTAGGTAAAATCAATTGAACCCACTGCTTATAATTTTTGCAAGACTTTGTTCTTAGTTGCAATATTATATGATTAATTCCATATTATTTCTTTAGAATTAGCTCTTAATTTTTAAACTCATGGAGAATAATCTCTTACAGCTCAGGGTTTTTGAATCCAATATCGATTCATGTGATTTCAAATTATTGATCCTACTTTTATAATCAAGAAAAGGAAGAAGGGGGGGGGGGGGGGGGGGGGGGGGGATGGTGTTTAAGCCTTTAAAATTAAAATCTCCTTTTAGTTGAACAATCGAGAACAAGATTAGCAATTAAAATGAAATTGAAAATGTAAGAATTAAAAAGAGTAAGGAAAGAGAAGCAGACAGCGATGTACAGTGGTTCCGCCTTATGCATCAGTGCACTCTTCCAGCTCCACTTTAGGGACCCGGTTTTCTTTATCTGTTGTGTTTCACTATATCAAAACAAATTGAGAGTACAATGGAGCCAATAACTTGGCAAAGTCTCATTATTGAATCTCTCTAGCTTCCATACTAAGCTAATCACTCAACTACAATGATTTACAACTCTCAACCACTTCTCAAAGAAGAAAAACAATTAATGAGGAATAAATATAAAGTTCCTCTTCAATTGAGAATGAAAGTATAACAAGAGAAACAAGATTTTGCTTTTTGCATTAGAGAGAGCTTGCTATTATAGTTGTAAGTTCTACTTGTGCTTCTTTCCCTTTTTCTTTTTATAGGTTATTGTTGAATCAATTTTGAAATCAATGACTGGATTACCATAATTTGTGGGATATTTCTTCTTATTTGACTAAAGATAATGTTGATAAATATTATCGCACACTTCTCTTGTTTTTGTTAGTTTGAATTCAAAATTCCAAATAAGCTTTAACCGAGATCTTCTCCTTCAGATTTATTTTGTTCTTGTCGAGATCTTTTCCTTGAGGTTATCTTATTGTTGCCAAGATCTCTCCTTGATATTTGTTGTAATTTACATTCAAAAAAATATGGATAGACTTGATAAGATAGCCTTGTAAATATCATGATCTTCATCTGAATGTTAGTTGGATGGAGTTTGTTGTGTTACCCCTTAAATTGTGAAGGCTTATCTTCTTGTAACAACCTTATTTTTATCTTTGACCATGTCTTCACTTATAAAAAATTATCCTTATCTTCTTCAACCATATTCCCAAAACAAAATATTGAAATATTCTTAAAATTTTGTTGAAATCATGTACCAGCAGCAAAAAAATTTAAAGAATCAATTTGATTTTAACTAAATCCTCGAGAAAAATTTGATGTGATGTAATTTCCATGATATTAAATCCAACTTTAGTGAAACCCATCAAGTATATTTCGCAAATATCCTTGACAAGTGGAGTCAAGTCTTGTAAAATGATGAAAATCCAGTTAATGTGAATCTAGAAAAATTCGTGCTAGACATGAAGTTTCTGAAATAGCTTTTGAGACTATACTATGTATTAACTTTGAAGAATCTAAGACAACTTCAGCCGAATTTATTTTTCCTTGTTGTAGGTTATGAAGTAGCTTCTGTATGGCATGTTGTGTTCTTTGCTAAACATTCTGGAATAGCTTCTGACATGGCTTTTAGCTGAACTTCGACTTTTTCTCAATACTTCTGAAAAAGCTTTTGACCTTTTGATCTTTATCTAATCTATACTTTCAAAGGTTCTGAACTAAAATTTTATTAACAACTTGTACTCCATGAATAAACACATTAGTCACTTTAATTTCCTTTTGTTATCATCAAAACAATATTAGAGAACTTAACAAAAATGCGCTTTCAAGTAAATATTGACTAGGTATTTATAATTAGTAGCTTGATTTTATTTTCATAGGTCTAATTATGTGGTGTACCTATTAGATTCATGTTTGATTTTGTTAAAATAGGTTGAGAGGTCATTTTAATGAATAGAACTATGGCTACTAATGGAGTTGATCTTAAACACATTGAGAGAGGAATGGTGAAAACTTTCCGTCACTAGTTTTGAAATTCATTGAGTTAGTTTTAAAAACAAAGGTTTCTTGATCTTTATGTGGGTTTGAATACTGTTGATAACTTGAGAAGAGATTCAAGTGGTCTGGTCTAGACTTAGAGCTACTGACCTTGAGAGAGGCTTTAACTTACACCAACATCAGACAGTGCAAACACACCAACAAACAACTCTCTCAGAGTTTTGTTGAGAAATCACTTGATAAAGAATTAGTGAAGCAAATCCTGGGCTCTTGTCTTTTATTTTCAATTTTTCCCTAAGAAAATTTGTACATATTCATTAACATAGCATAGCTTTTATTTTCATTATGATTTTTTTATTTTCTTAAGCTAGGTAATAGATAAAATGTGAGTACGATAGATGCCATCGATCCCCTCTGATCTGACCTGATATTTTCTATACTACTTCGATAGGTGTGCTTGCCTAAAATCCAGAATTGCTATTCAAAGTTGAACATAATCTATTAGTTTTGTGAATTTTCAAAAACTTCAACTTTATGATCTTTTTAAAATGGTTTCAAATGCTAATAGACAAAAATTACCCCAACTAACCACTCACCCCATATATATATATATATATATATATTGTCACACCCCAAATGGTATCCTAAAAGTAATAGTCCGTCGCATGCTAAACGAGACTTAAGAATCACCACCACAGTCATTCAAAAGTCTTGTATTAAATGTATGGCATTCCCTTACAGCAATAGAATACATATGCAATTGGAGATAGATAGTTTAACCTAATAGATTAAGCATAAAAACATAAACCACATATATCTCAGGATCATTTACAGAATTCTAAGGGGCATTTCTCACGCAAAATAGTAAATCCAGCTATTAGTTTTTAATAACAATCCAAGCGTTTAGGTTTCCCATGAAAGACTATACAAAGCTAATCATAAACTTCTAAGGGAAACTTCTAACTTTGCATTACCTAAGTTGGCCAGATCTGGGGACGCAACCATATGTACAGGAACTGCATAAAAAAAAAAAAAAAGCTATGGGGGTATAAGCTATACTAGCTGAGTGAGTTTCACTTTGAAAATTAAATACTCTATCAGACAATAGGGCAAGTAAGTTATATTAAACAATCATATGAAATGCACAAGCAAGTGAGCATACAATACATAAGACTTTACGGGAGTCTTATGTTGAATGGATTTACGCCTTCCATTCGGGGTTAGGTGTTTCAGGCCCATTCGACCATAGATTTCAATTTTTCTCATTTATATAGTGGTTGTTTCAGGTACCTACCTACTCATTGATTATGTAGTTGATTCAAGTGCCCACTCCACTTCCATTTTAATTCAGGCAGCCCCACGCCACTATCCAAGTTTTTAGGCCTACCCGTTGCCTAGCTATTATGTCTTTTTCCCATAAAGGCATAATAACAAATGTAATGTGACTCACATATGTTATGCATAGGCAATTTATTTATATGGTCATGGCATATTATTTAAGTGAATTTATAGGCGATCATAGAGATTTCAGACACTTCAATTCTATACTAAATCATACATATATTTATAACAATTCCCATTTTGATATTCTTATCATTGATTCAACCAAGTAGAATTCACATGCACATTCCAATTTTATCTTGTCCTAGTTCTAATTCCACTAGCATTATAAGCACAATCATAAGCATGTAATTTAAGAAAAGTGAACCCACTCGCCCATGGACACCGGTCTCTAATAGTAGTATTCCAAAAACAAGAATTCCCCCGATTCAGTCACCTAAACGAAAGAAATACTCAAATGAGTATTTCAAACCATAACTAAGTCTAACCTATTAAATAAAAACTCTTAAGTTCGTAATTTTCGTGGTAGATGGAAATTCCAATTTAAAACGACCATAACTTGGTCACTTTAACTTGGAATTTCGCAAATGAGCTATCGATTTCTATCTATTTTGATAGATCTATCTATCTATGATGTTATTCTTAAGTTTTGAAAACTTTTAAGTCTTGGAAAGCTTGGATTAGGTCTGATCAATAGCTAAAAATTGCATTTCCGAAATTGTTTTGTGAAATTTACATTGTTCCTACCAAGTATATTATATGTACATGCAATATCTACAAGTTATTATAATAAATGAAATGATATGAACTATCTACAAGTTATTATAATAAAAAGAATTTTTGGAAAATCTTTACTTTGTAACAACTTCAAGAATATTTGGTTGAGAAAAATTAGCTTTATCTCTTTGAAAATCATCCATATTTTTGCTAAGATCAAACCTTGATGACCTATATACTTAATACCTTCATTATCTTAATGAAATTCTTTATTTAAGAGTTAGGAGATAGATGTTTAAATATGGGTTTTTCCTAGTGACGAATTTTACAAAATTTTAGGAAATGAAAATATTGTTTTGATCTATGTTTGGAAATCTTTCCTTTGTTTTAGGTTTGTACTTTGATAAAATTCATTTACTCTTATTTTTTTGTTAAAATTCTCATTTTGGCCATTGGAAATAGGTGTTTAAGTGATGGTCATTTTTAGATCCAAATTTTGAAACTTATTTTTGAGATTATTTCTTGTGTAACACTCATTTAATCCTTCTAGAATTAAGTCCTAACCAAACCTACTCCCTAAGGCCTCTATTTCTTTAATAAGACTCTTGTTTTAAGGTTAGAAAATAGGTGTTTTCTTGGCATTTCACCCTAGTTATGAATTTCAATCTCTCATTGGGATTGAAACAAGTTCTAACCTATCTTTTATAACCTTTTTCTTGTTTTGAAATTTTCTCTTAGCAAAACTAAGCTCAACTTATAAAAATCATTCGTTTATGATACCTATCATCTAAGCCCTTCATTTTACATGTAAGATCTTCGTTTTAGAGTTTGAAAATAGGTTTTCTAAATAGGTTTCTTTTTCCATCCGAATTTACAAAAATTATTTTTGTTGAAACTTAAATAGATCTTGAACTTTTTAACATATTCTCGTTATTATCAAGCTACTAACAAAAATCTATGGCATTTATGTACTCTAAACAAATAGATTTATTATGTCATGCAAGTCATGGATGCAAATGAAACATAAACATTATGTAGATGAGTTTAATGGAAGAGTATATGTACAAAATATCCATAAGAGTAACATATAACAATAATATAGCAAAATACTAGTAAAACAACTTAAATAACAAGATCCACAACTTTGTGATGGTAAGATTATCATGCTTGAGTGTTTCCACATCCCAAGCATAAAGCTCATGGGAATTTTTAGTGGAACCACACATGTATGATCTTGTCATTACATGTTTTATTGTGGTAGGGCAAGATCTATTACCTATTTAGTTTTGGAATAAGAAAAGCTTGAAGAAAATTTTTGTGTGTGTGTATGAGGGAGGGGAAGGCTCACGGCAATAGAGAAAGGAAAGGAAGAGAAAAAGGCTTTTTCCAAAAGTTTGATTTTGTGAGAAAGAGAGAAAAGTGAAAAGTGAATGGTAAAAGAGAGATTATATAGGAAAAGAAATTAGGGTTTGTGTGATTAATTAAATGAAGAAAAATAAAACAATTTGTGGGTATGTGGAGGGGGGTCACGCTGGTTTTGGAAGAAGGGAGAGAGAGGGAGTTGTATTGATTTATTTTGTATAATAAAATTCAAATTTAAAGAGTAATTTAAGTAGTAAAGGTTGTATTGGAAAAGAAAATGTAAGAAAAATAATGTAAGATTGTAAGAATAGGTTGTAAGGATGTAAGAATATGGTATGGGTGGTTGAACTTGGTGAATAGTGTGATAGAAATAAAAAAATAGATTAGACAATTAAATTACCAGTAGTAATAAAAATACGATAAATAAAAGCTATAACTGTAATTTTTATAAACCGAAAAATTATTATAATTATACATTTGAATTCCTTATTAAATTTCGGTTCTAAAGAGTCCTATATAATATTTTTCTATTTTCGAGTCCCAGGGATTGGTTTTCTAGAACAGATTCCGATCGGGTTCGAAACGAATGAATTTCTCTAAAATCTGATCTTTTTATGTTTTGATAAATTATTTAGGGCTATATTCTAGAGCTAACTCATTTTTATTGTTCCAGGGTTTCATTCTCGGGATTATCGGACTTAGGGTTTCCAGATCCAACTAGTCCTAAGGTATTCTTTTAGGGTTTTGGTTTCTGGTTCCAATCTCCGAAACCAAACTCAGGTTACTAGGAGAACGAGGGCTCATATATATAACTCTATATGATTCATGAAGATACAAGCAGAGTCCATAAATTGAAGAGGTCCATCTTGAGAGTAATTCGGATGGAAATAGCTCCTACTTAAAGTTGCTAGCTAGAGGTTTCCAATTTGAATTTGTGGAGACTTTTAAGTTGTTTGTCTTAGGTTTTTAATTTGAATTTGTTATTTTCTTTAGCTAGATGTCCCACAAATAAAACCACAATTTAAGTAGCCATGCATTATATGAAGCAAATGGGTTTATAATTCAAATGATTTGTGGTGCTACACCTATCCACCCTCTAGCAACCACTCTTTTAAGATATTTTAGCGTTATTTTCCATTCTGACCAGTGTTATGTCATGTAATTCTCAGGAAAATGGATAAATCTTAGCGTAAATGTTAAATTTGATTTTTGAAGTATATATATATATATATAAACTTTAAAATAGTTAATTTAATATCTAATTAATTTTTTTTAGTTATTCTATTATCTTGTTAAAACCATTTACTTTATTTGATGACTTGAAAGAGAGAACAAATCATTGAAATTTTACTATTTCTTCTAATATTGTCTAACACTGGTAGGTTGTTTTTTCCATATTAGTACATAGAGCAAACGATGTTAGCAAGTTAGTAAAAGTTTGATTGGATATTAAATTGATCACTTTAAAGTTTAAGTACCAAATTAAATTTTTTTGCAAAGTTTTAAGAATGAAATTTGACATTTTTCCAAATCTTTATGAATAAAAAAGAAGGAAAAAGAAAAAGAATTGCTAGCCAAAGCATTTCGTAAATCTTTTATGTTGATTCGGTTGATTAGCTCCATCCAATACAAATTGTCTAGTTCAAGCAACAAAAATGTAAGTATATCATCTTCACTTCTACCCTTAAAATTTCTTTTTCCCTCTTTTGATTCTATATTCATATATGTTTTGATATCGCCTTATTGGTTTTAATGATAACAAAAAGGAAATAAAAATATCTAATTAATTTAACTAAGTATGCAAACATAGTAAGAGGCTCTGTTAGATTTAATGCTAGAAGCAATGTAAGAACCTCTATGAGAAGCTATGTTAGAACTTATACTAGAACTTTTACCAAAATGTTTAAGTTGATAATAAAGTTTTTACGAAAATTTATCTGAGGACTTCCTTTATTTTAAGGACAAGTTTTAATGATGATGACCAAGCTCCACTAATTAGATATATTTGGGTAATGCATCTAATGCATTCTACAAAAGGAGATTTTAAAAAACCATGGATATAAAAACTAATTGGTTATGCTCGGACTTACAGTTTTTACAAGTTTGATGAAGAACCTTGACATTCCATTTTCAATGATGATAGTTTTGAAATATATATCTTGATAAAAGATAATCAAGTGGATTTACTTAAGGATCCTATTTAGCATCATCAAGAGAGCATCGAATAATGATATAGATAAGGATTTTGGTTACAACAAATGATTCCTGATTTTGAGGAGCCTTAGGTTCTGTGGTTTCAAGATTTTCAATATATTTTTAGAAAATTTAGAATCAACAATTTATGAAAGTTGAAGGCAGCAACAGATTCTAGTTTGCATAAGATCTTTCACTCAAGTATTTCAAGATAACAATATATGCAAGATTTTAGGAAGATATTTCATGATTTTTTTTTTTGCCATTATATTTCATGAATTTGAAGCTCAAATTTTCAATGGATAAAATTTGTTTCTTCAAAGAGATTTTACTCAAGGAAGCCATTACACTTAGGAAATATAAAAAAAGACGAAGTTTAAATTTGAAAACACACTTGTGCTCTCATTTTAAACTCAATACTGATATACTCTCATCTGCTAAAACTTCCATCAGAACCTTCATTAGAAGCAACCTACATTAACTATTTTACATTTCACTTAGCACTTAAATTGTGAGAACTCATTGTATCTCTTTTTGAACTATCCTTGCTCTTTATTTTGAGAGTTAGGTTAAGAGGATTACACTTAGCATCTTATAGCTCTGTGATTAGTCTAGGTGTCAGGCTTGTGAGAAAAAATAAGATAGAATTAGTGCCTATAATCTCACAATTGGTTATTGGATTAGTGGAATAATTGATGTGGACGACTGGATCCTCATTTACTTTACACACTTTAATTTCTTATTGCTTTATTTGCATTGCATTTATTTTTTATTTGAACACAATAAGTTAAGAAAACTTGCAAAAGTTTAAATTATAAACAATTTATCCCTCCCCTCTTGTTTGTCAATTAGGACCTACAAGATATATTTATTATGATGCATCAATGGTCCCAAATTAAACAAAATCAATAAATGCGGCACCACCACCATGTTAAAGGCTTGGTTTTAGACTGAAATCAAAATCGAATTTAAATTGTTGATTTTAAATCTTTGATAAATCAAATTGCCTTTAATAATTCAAGATTTTAGATCGAACTATTTTATATACAAATACCTTTTTTAATCATATTATTATTAACCATAAAAATTTTCAATCAAATCTTGATATTCAAATTGAGGAATATTATATAAGAATTAAGGATATGTAACATTATATGAAGGTGATATTGCATTTAAGTGATAATGATCACGCTTAGGTTCGCTTAAGAAATGAGAGGTAAAGGTAAAGAAAAAGCGAACTATGGAGGTAAAGAGTGACATGGGAGAAAACAAAATAGAAAATGTAAATAAGATAAAATAAAATATCAATAGGGTATGGAACTAAAGGAAAAAAATTACTTATATTTTAATTACAAGTTGTTCAATTCAGCTTTATGTAGTGTAATGCACTTTAACTTCCTAAAGTTTGCGCACTATTTAAACCATCTCTGAATCACCTGAACTAAAATAGAAAAATGAAATTGCATTTTATGGTTCAGTCCGATTTAATTTAGGTCTCACTTTCTTCTAGTTTAGAAGGATAGCCCTAGCTAGAAAAAAGTAAATAATAATCTAATCTAATATATGCAATTGTTGAAGAAGATATACAAAATTTTCGAATAAAGAAAGCTCCGCATCTATATATCTATTTTAAGTGATAATATCATAAATAATATCTAAACTTTGGTAACATATGCAATTAGGAACCTGAACTTTGAAATTGATCAATTTGATAACTAAAAAACTTTTAATTTGATCAATTTAGTACCTTAAAAAACTTGATGAAGATATTGTTGGCGTGTATGAAAAATTGTTTTAAGTGTTAAAATGATTAATTTTAAAATTTAGGTATCAAACCGATCAATTTCAAAGTTTAGATACTTAATTATATATTTTATTAAAGTTTAGATGTTGTTGGCATGCACGAAAAGTCCTTTTCAGATACTAAATTGATCAATTTCAAAATTTAGATACATAATTACCTTTTTTATTAAAATTAAGGTACCATTCATAACATTAACCATATTTTAAATAACTTTTCTTCACTATCTTTTTACTCTATATAATCACTTAAGTGACATGTTTACTTAAAAAATAAAGCACAAGATACTAAACTCCTTCTAAACACTTTATTATAACAAATATAAAATTTTGGAATAATGTTACAAATGGTACTTAAACTTTGGTAAAATATGAAATTAGGTACCTAAACTTTGAAAATGATTAATTTAATATCTGAATTTTGAAATTGATCAATTTAATACTTAAAAAACTTTGAAATTGATAAATTTAGTACCTAAAAGAACTTGATAAATGTACCATTAGCATGCACGAAAAGTTTTTTTAAGTATTAAATTTATCAATTTCAAAGTTATGCATTATATTGATTAATTTTAAACTTCATGTTTCTAATTGTATGTTTTGTTAAAGTTTAGGTATTAATTGTGACATTAATCCTAAAATTTTTTAAAGGAAAAACAAAAAAGTTAGCACTCCACCTTTCATTAGTATTTTACATTGATTTATGAGAGTGGGAAAGGGAGGTGTGTTAATTTTTTAGCGGGTGAAAATAAAACATTATTTAGTGGGGCGGCAGGAAAGCGCGCCTCAAGTAATCTAAAAAGTCAATTGCCAAAAACGAAAAATCTGAAAAGTCAAAATAAGTTTAAGTACACCTTAAATCTCCTAAAATTCTTCTTTTTCAGACTGTTTCAGATTCAGTTGTGTCCAGCCAATTGAAATATAGAATACTAGATTTATCTTGAGATTGTTTTCCGGCATTCGTGGAGCAACATGTGGAATTACTGAGTAATTTTTTGTTTTGGCACTACCTTCATAATATATATTCCTCTTCGCTTTTGGTTTTAAACCTTCTTATCAGAGACTATTTTTTGGGCTTATTTAGGTGATATGTTTTTCATATATATTTGTGTCTGTATATATATTTGTATCGAAATAATATATATAAATATATTTAATTTATATTTATATTTAATTCATTTAATTTTTAATAAAAATTATCAATTATTTTTTATTTATATCTATTTTTTGATAAATAATTAATTAAAAATATATTAGAAAATATCTATATTTATAATCTATCAATAAATAAATAAATCCATTTGGCATACCTTTTTTTTTCCTTTGTGCCATTAGACGTACTTCACTACTCCTCATGGCATTGCAAGTTGTCATTTTCCAGCTTCCACCCAAATTCTCTCGTAAAGAAAAAGGAAAAAAAAAAAAAAAAAAAAAGGAAAAAAAGAAAAAAAAAAGAACAAGAAACAAGGAACAAGAAACCCCAAATCCCACATATTCCTTGTTTTTTTGTCAATCCATTTCTCACCAATAAATATCTTTCATATAATCTTATACTAATGTAGTTTTCATTAATTTACATACATCAATACATATATATTCTCTCTTAGTTTATCCAATCATGATATCCCGTAGGATACATTATTATTATTATTATTATAGATGTCAATGTTTTATTTAGGGGTGTGTAAAAAAACCGATGAAATCGAAAAACCGAACTGAAACCGAAAAACCAATCCGAAAAATATGGTTAACCGGTCCATCGGTTTTGGTTTAGGATCACGATTTTTATTTTTTCCGGTTTTCGGTTTCGGTTTTGGTTTGTAACCACAAAAAACCAACGGTTAATGGTTAATCGTTTTCAATATTTATAAATATATTATATGTATAATTTACATATATATAATTATTTTTAAATATATATATACACATATGATTTACATATACATATAATTTACATATATTAATTTTTTTTGGATTTTGATTAAAGTACTATTGTCCTATGTTTGATGGGAGTTGATGTGGTAATTGATTAATTTGATTTTGTTGATGATGATATATTAAAATGCTTGTTTTTCTCATTTTCCTTAATTTGATTTTCCTTTTTTTTAGCTATTGTAATATATATAATGATTTAAAGAAAAACTCTATGATAAAAGATAAAAAAAAAGTTTGTTAAAATTATTAATTTGATTTATTGAAACCATTACATTAAATGGTTAAAAACCGAAAACTGAAAAAATTAACCTTAATGGTTAACCGTTTACAATGGACCGGTTAAGGATCGCGATATTAAAAAACCGATCATTACGGTTATGTTCAAACAATAAAGCCACGGACCAGTTAACCGATTCATGAACACCCCTAGTTTTATTGAAACAATCACATTAAAAGATTTAGGTCCTGGGTGATTCTTTTTTTTTTTTTTTCCAATACTGTTTGATTCTTTGATTTGAGGGTTTTTTTTTTTATTTTTTTTCGTTTTCATATAGACTATTTATAAAAAAAATATATATAAATAAAAAACATATGTTTTTATACATAAACAGATCAAATAGATTAAATATATATTAGATACAGATACATATATAGATGGAAATCAAACAATTCAAATTGACCAATTAGGCCCAAAGGTAAAAAAAAAAAAAAACTATTTCTTTATTGACAAATGATTTTAGACATTATAGTTTGTGTTTTTTCCCCCCCTTTTTTCGCCATTGGGGGCGGTCATTAAGAACTATGGGTCTGTTTGTTTTAGCTTTTTTCCGACAGATACAGATACTTTTTCAAACTTTTTGCTAACAAATTATTTATCAAGAAATAGATATAGATAAAAAAAAGTTGACAGTTCTCATCAAAAGATCAAATAGAATAAATATAGATAAAATTTAGATGTAAATCGGATATATTTACACATATCATTTTAAAAAAGATACAGATACAGATGAAAAACAGACAATCCAAACAGACCCTATATTATGAGTGACCAACTGTTTATAGTTTGCTACTTTCATATCTTGAAATCCTTGTTGGGTATTCTTAATTTTAAGCATCGCTATGTCAGTTTTAAGGTAAATTACTTCATTAATAACCTCAAAATAGCAAAACTTTTATTTTGAAAAAGTTTCATATGTGTTATAACTTTTTATAGATAATTCCATTTTGTATGCTGTCTATGCCGTTTTATATGACATTTTTTTTTTTTACTTTAATATCTATAAGTTTCGGGGAATTCCCATTTTTCTGTAGTTTTTGGGTTCTATGGGTTCTATTTTTGAAAGATTTCAAGCTTGTTTATATGTATACATTCTATGGCAAAGAACAATTTAATTTTTTTGAATTATATATAGTTGAGCCATCTTTCTCTATCTTTTCCACAAACTTCAAATTTCTTTATTATTTTCGAATTTGGATGCTATTTATGATTGAAGATTGTATTCCGGCATTCGTGCATTAATTAATGGATTGTGATTAGAGCTAGGCAAGTGGGTTAAATGGGCCAATTCGGCCCGGCCCACCCCATGCGGGTTGATGGGTTAAACGGGCCAACAAATTTTAACCCACTTTAATAAACGGGCCAAAATTTATAACCCTAACCTAACCTACACGGGCTGGTGGGTTAAACGGGCCAGCCCACTAATTTGACTCATTTAAATTTATGTTTGTGTTTTATCGTATAAATTTATGTACAAGCCAAGATAGTATAAATAAAGCCATACCTAAAGAAATACTGATTCCTCACCTCTATTCCTTTTTTTTTTTTTAAATTAAACTCTCACGTGAGTTACCTATTAAGAACTTTTTCAGGCTAAGACTAAGAATGCCCTATTGTTTTTAGCCTTCATGATATGGTGATAAACGTCAAAGTTAATAGGCCATTTACAGCAGGATGCTTTGATGGAAACAAAAGACAGCACAAGCTGTAACCTGTGAGTCTGAGGTTGACTTTAGTAAAACCCCTAGCCAGGTCTTCGACTTACCTTTCAGATTGGGAAGAAAGACTGACGATACAGAGTCAGTAACCGATTTGATTCATCTTTCTTTACGCTCTAGAACAAGTATATATATAGAATACATTCTGATATCTAGTCAAGTTTTATATTTTATTCCATTCTATGTTTGTGTTTGGACAACTTAAGATGCTTATGGTTTAGTTCAAGTTTAAGTTGTGTGGTTGCTCTGCATGATGATGGAACGTTAAAGTGGGTTAAAAGTGGGCCAATTCGGCCCGTAGCGGGTTAACCCGCTTTAACCCGTGGATTAAACGGGCTGGGTTTTTTTAGCCCTCTTTTAAATGGGTTGAAAAAAATAAACCCTAACCCATTTTAAAAGTGGGTTAAACGGGCCAACCCACGGGTTATGACTCATTTGTCCAGCTCTAATTATGATATTTTTCATACCCTTTCACTACGTCAATAATAAGCTAATTGATATATTTTTTTTCTTTGAATTTTTCGACAGGGAAATAATTACAAAATCATCATATCTCTCCTGTTAGGTATGGTTCCTCAAATCCTCGTCAACGTACAATTATGAAGGGGAGGGAATTAGGTGGAAAAATGATAAAAAAAAAATTTAAAAAGAACGAGAAACCAATGAGAGGGTAGAAAAAAAATCATAAATTCTCTTTTTAGATTGGAAAGGATTTATAACAAATGATCGCAGTGAAAATTGATAATATATATTTGTTGATATACCATAGAGTTCACGCATCAAAGTTTTTTTTTTTTCTCCTTTTCTTATTATAGGTAAATAGCAATTGTATTTGAATTCACTTTCTAAGTTTCTTTGAATTTGGAAATGGTTGAAAGGAAAAACTAATCCTACTCTGCTCCTTGCATTTCCAAGTATGGAAAACATGATTTTCCTTAAGTCTATTAATTGAACCAAACCAAATTGAATCGAAAATCGAAAAAAATCGAACTGAACTGCAAAATGCTGTTTTTTTATATTTCGATTTAGGAAGAGCCTAAAGAATTATGATTTGGTTCGAGGGGTTGAACCGAACCAAACCATTTAAACCCGAAAGAATCGCTTCATATTAAAATAAACAAAAAAATAAATAAGAGCCATATTATTTATTTATAACTCTTAAGCATTAAATATTAAGACTTGTATTGCTCTAAAATTAATTCAACAAAATATAAAATTCTTATGAAAGAATACATCTACAGAAGTAGGTTTTATACTATATTGCAACATTTATAACCAACAATACTAAAATAATTTAGAACTTTAAACTAGTTAGTATAACATAAATTTAAATAATTTATAAATGAATAATATTATAAGTAATTGTGGAATTCATCCAAAAGAATAATTTTCTCAGTTAGTATTATAGATTTATTAAAAATATATGTTATTTTAAATTCACATTAAAAAATATTTTCAAAGTGGGATAATATATGCACTTGAAAATTTTAAATATATGACCTGATATAATGATAAATGACTTTAATTTTTATGCAATGTTCCTCAATCTAAACATTTTTATTTCTTGCGATCTCAAAGATTATTAATATTATTTATTATTATTAAATCTTTTAAAGGCGGTTCGAACGGAACCAAACTACATGTGAAGTGATTTGGTTCAAAATGTTGAACCGTTAAAAGCGGTTCGATTCATTAAGAGTTTGAATCGAACCGTTTTAAATGTTGCGTGATTCGGTTCGACTCCTGAACCTAACCAAACCAAATCACAAATACCCCTAATTTTCTTTTCAACTTCCTGTTATAGGAATTTATCACTTGAGATGATATTATTAAAAGAAGGCAGACAATTGAAGATAACCAAATCATATTAAGTACTATTATTTATTTATTTTATATTATTTTATAACATTTAATATGATAGATATATAATATTATGGAACATTACTCTCTATTTTACAATAAAGGTTCCAGGGTGGTTATGTGGTATGAAGATCTTATACATATATCCTATCTTATATATAGAAAGTTTTAGAAAATCTATACCGTACTTTATTCTATGAGTCTTAATACCCATCTAGGTACTATTCGGTCAAACAGGAAAACCTACTTCGATTAAGTCACTTACCTACCATACTTATCATTTTTTCAATCTACAATCTATAATTTTTATACATCACCTACCATACCTACAACTTACCATATCTACAACTTTTTAAATAAACCTACAATCTAATGTAAGATTCAACAGTGAATCTCGCATCTTCTCAATAAGTGACTTGATCCAAATCCAACCTATTAAGCAGGGTATAGGCGGGTTCCTATATGATAATGTTAGGCATTCATTCCCCAAATTTATGGAAGAAGAGATAATTTATATATGCATGAGATTTACTTAAATGTAAAATCAAGATTTATTTAGTCTAATGCTATTTATTTTCACCTACTACTACCTGCTCACTTTTATCTACTATACTGATTATGATGCAATGTGGAATGGGGCAAATAATTGGAACAAATCCGAATGCAGAATAACCCAACTATCGGCAGAAATCAATGAAATGGAACTACAATTGCAAATAATCCGAATGCGGTTAGGAGAATCCGAATACGGAAAATGTATATTAATTTCTGTGTAATTCCTTCTTACAAATCATGTCTATTTAATGTCCTAATTCTGTTAGAATATTCCTGACTTGTAGGCCCAATGCCACATCAGCTAGGTGGTTACAGATATTATAAGGGAATTGTAACAGAATTTATACTAGTAATATTAACTAATTACCGAAACAGTAAAAACCTCTTCTGAAGTAACAATCTAATTACTAATATTAGACCCATGTAAATAAAACCCATATCATATACCCGCTCCATGTTTTTCACCCGCTCCGTCTGACCGAACCGCACAACTCAAACATCCTAAGTAACTACTCAAACCCACACTAGTTTAATTCTGCCACTTATTTCTTCTGTCTTCATCCTCGATACTTCCGCAACCCTAATCCCTCATTTGCCTTGTTACATCCCCTTCCCCTTCAAAAATCCCTTGTCCACAAGGGTGAATCAGGGAACCTAAGGCGCAGATCAGAGAGAAATTCCCAAGTAGCTTCTGAGGATGACCGATTCCTCCAGTGAACAAGACCCATCGTATCAGCTTGATTTCCCCTTTTCATCATTTTTCTTTCCAAAATTGCTTGTGGTTCTAATTCCTCTTCTGTTCTTGTTGTAGGTAAAACGTGGATGCTGAGTGGGAACCATGATATCGCTTCAATTGAGACACATGAAATGTTGGATGAATGGCGGCATCAGCAGGTAAGTCTACTTTGTAAGCTACTGAACTTATTTTATCCAGTATCTTGTAAGGTCCGTAGTACTTAGGCATGAGTTTCTGATTTTGTATGGGCCATACACTGCTTTGCCGATAGGGTTGTAGTTTGAGTAACACCCAATCTCCAACCCTAAACTCTTGCTCAGTCCTCCTCTTGTCAGCTTGTTGCCTCATCCGGTTCTGAGCTAGTCTTAAATGGAATTTCAACACTCGGATAGTATCTTCCCTGTTTCTGAGCACATAGTCAACAGATTGGTTCCTAGAATCTCCTGCCACATAGGGTAAATGAACTGGAGGTTGATATCCATAGAGTATCTCGAATGGAGTCTTTTTCGCGCTAGTATGGAAATTTGTATTGTACCAGTATTCAGCTAAAGCCAAGTATTGGCTCCAATTCTTAGGATGGTCATTGGTCATACAGCGCAAATAAGTCTCTAAACATTTGTTGACTACCTCCGTTTGTCCATCCGTTTGCGGATGATAGGCAGTAGACAATTTGAGCTCCACCCCCTGTAATTTAAAGAATTCTTGCCAAAAGTTGCTCACAAAAATTGGATCTCTGTCACTAGTAATACCATCTGGTAAACCATGTAGCTTATAGACATTCTCCAAATAAGCTAAAGCAACTTGATGTGCGGTATAGGGGTGTGATAAACCAATGAAGTGGCTGTACTTACTCAATCTATCAACAACCACCATGATAACTTCCTTGCCATTAGACTTAGGCAATCCCTCTATAAAATCCATAGTAACCTCCTTCCAACATCCATCAGGTATAACCAACGGTTGTAGCAAACCAGGAGTTGCTACATTTTCAAATTTGTGCCGTTGACATACATTGCATTCTCTTACATATTGGCGCACCTCCTTCTCCATTTTAGGCCAATAGAAAACTGAACTAAGTTTCTTGTAAGTGGCCTGTGCACCCGAGTGACCTCCGAGGACTCCATCATGGTATAGGTGTAGGATTTTCAGTTTAAGTGTACTGTCAGGCCCAATAACTACCTTTCCCTTTCTTCTCAACCACTCATTTTCGAATGTGAAATTTCCACCGTCCTCCCCTCTCAACAACTTAGCTTTTAACTCACTATACCCCCCTGGAATTTCCCAACTTTTCTGAATTTCTGCTGTGAGTTCAGGGGTAGTAATAGTGGCAGTTAATGCCAACATGGCAGCTCCTTTTACTCTAGATAGTGCATCAGCAGCTAAGTTAGAGCTCCTTTTTGTATTGTATCTCATAGTCTAGACCAAGTAACTTAGTCAACCATTTATGTTGAGTAGAAGTTACTAACCTTTGTTCCAGGAGATACTTCAAACTGTGATGGTCAGTTCGCACTATGAAATGCCTTCCCACCACATAATGTCTCCATTTATCCACTGCATGCACTAGAGCCATCAACTCTTTTTCATAAATAGACAATCCAAGTTGTCTAGGAGATAGAGCCTTGCTAAGGTAAGCAATAGGATGTCCATCTTGCATTAACACAGCTCCAATCCCTTCCACACGCGTCTGTCTCAATTATGAATTCCTTGTTGTAATCAGGAAGCCTTAAAACTGGTGAGCTTGTCATAGCAACCTTGAGTTTTTCAAAAGCATCAGCTGCTGTCTCATTCCAAGCAAACTGATCTTTCTTAAGTAGTTGGGTGAGTGGTCGAGCTAAAGTACCATATCCATGAATGAACTTCCTATAATACCCCGTCAACCCAAGGAATCCTCTGAGTTGCCTTATATTAGTAGGCTGTGGCCACTTGACTATTGCTTCAATCTTCTTAGGATCGGTTGCAACCCCTTCCTTGCTGATTATATGGCCTAAATACTCAATTTGCCTAGTACCAAATACACATTTGCTGCTCTTGAGGTACAAACCTTCCTTCCTTAGAATTTCCAACACAACCCTAAGGTGCATCACATGTTCTTCCAGGGTAGCACTGTACACAAGTATGTCGTCAAAAAAAACCAGCACAAATTTCCTCAAATGTGGTTTGAAAACACTGTTCATAAGCCCTTGGAATGTTGAGGGAGCGTTTGTCAAGCCGAAGGGCATGACAAGGAATTCATAGTGACCCTCATGTGTTTTAAAGGCCGTTTTGTACACATCATCAGGATGCATCCTGATTTGATGGTACCCTGAACGTAAATCTAGTTTTGAAAAGTAACTTGCTCCATAAAGTTCATCAAAAAGATCTTCAATCATAGGTATAGGGAACCTATCTTTGATGGTGTGCTTATTGAGCTCTCGATAATCCACACACATGCGCCAAGTATTATCTTTCTTCTTAACTAGCACCACTGGTGAAGCAAAGGGGCTTTGGCTAGGTTGAATCACCCCACTAAGTAGCATTTCCTTCACCATCTCTTCCAGGACCGTCTTCTGCATTGCTGAATGTCTGTATGGTCGCAAATTAACCGTCTTGGCCTCATTGGATAAATGAATCCGATGATCATGAGATCGGCAGGGAGGTAACCCCCTTGGTTCCTCGAAAATATCATAGTACTCAACAAATCTAACAAGGCAGGGTATGGAACAACCTGTTCCTTTTTCCCAATAACTCCTGGGGTATCACACACAACCCAGCATTGCATATCCACTAGTGTGTCTGGAAAGGTAAACAACTTAGATAGGAAATTACCTTCAATAACCTTCAATTTTTCAGCTTCAGCTACCAGTCGGCAGGGTCTCCCCTCATAGTTGAATTCCATGGTTAGATTCTGGAAATCCCATAGAATAGGTCCTAAAGTTGAGAGCCATGACATTCCAAGCACCATGTCGTAACCTCTCATAGGCAGCAAGTAAATATCAGTGATGTACTGCATGCCTTGCATTAACCATATGAATTCCTTGACCATGGATTTAGTCACTAATTGGTTGCCATCAGCTATCGTGACCTTAATTGGGGTTATAGAAGTAGTTTGACAATTCAAACCTTTAACCAGATTCTCATCCACAAAAGTCAGTGTACTTCCAGTGTCAATGAGTATGTTCAACCTTCTTTTTTTGTAATATCCTGTCACTCTCATACTATTGTACTGTTTATTTCCCTGCTCCTTAATTGCACACAATGTCAATTTTGACATTTCTTCTTCAAGTTCCCTTCCTTCCCCTACGGCATCTTCATTCTCTTCTTCAGCATCTATCAACAACAGACTCGTTCTTCTGTTTTTGCACCTATGCCCTGGGCCAAAAGGCTCATCACACCAAAAACACTACTTCCTACGTCGTTTCTCTTCCAATTCTTTAGGGGTTAATCTCTTGGTGGGTCTATTATTGTTATAAGGTGGTGTGGATTTATGAGTCTGGTTATGGATTTGGGTTTGTGTTTGAGTGTTTTGGTTATGTGTTTGGAAGTTTTTGGTATATGTTGGTTGATGGGTAGTGGGTTTAAGGTTGGTATTGTTTCGAGCAGGGTAGGTTGGTACCTGAGTGTGGTGAGACGAATAAGTGGTGGTATTTTTGGTGGTCTTTAGTGTTTGACGAGAGGAAGTGTGGATGGTTTATTGCAGTTTAGCAAGGGTAACCGCTTGTTCCAGGGTTTGAGGTCGAAACATGCGAATTGGGTAGTGTATTTCTGGTTTAAGACCAGACAGGAAGCAACTAATGAGATAATCTTCAGGTAGTTTTAATTGCGATGCCAATGCATCGAATTCTTCCATATACTCCTGCAGGTCCCCTACTTGATGCAATTCCTTGAGGTCAGACATGGGGTCTTCAAATGCTCTTTTGTCAAATCTAGCCTTCAACCCAGCAATCAACTCATCCCAAGTTATTTCCCCCAGTTCACCACCTTTCTTTTGCTGATATGCATTCAGCCATTGAAAAGCCTTATCAACAAGGTATAAGCTAGCCAATTTTACCTTGTAATTATCTGGTGTTTTATCGATTGAAAAAAACTGTTCTGCTCTCACAATCCATCCTCGCAGATCATTACCATCAAATGTTGGAAACTCCACCGTGGTGGTTCTAGTGGGAAGCTGGTACTCACCCCTCACAACAGCACCGCAACTTCCTTGGCCTGCTATAGAGATCTGCTGGTTGCATCCTTGGTCAACACTAGTGCTAGTTGCATTAAGCGAAGGTACGGCATCCTTGCCCTTGCTCAAGCACTGTTTAATCTCAGAAATGGCACTCACTTGCTGATCTAGGATTTCCTGCTGTTTTTTGAAGGTATCGGTGAATACCTGGATCCAATCATCTTGTTTCTTAGCTCTTTGCTCATAACGCTCTTCTTGTTCCTTGATTACAGTTCGGACAGCTTCTTCAAGCCTCTTAAATTCTCTTGTCTCGGCCATTGAATCACCAGGAAAGTGCTCTGATACCAATTGGAATGTGGCAAATAATTGGAACAAATCCGAATGCGGAATAACCCAACTATCGGCAGAAATCAATGAAATGGAACTATAATTGCAAATAATCCGAATGTGGAAAATAGCAATTAGGAGAATCCGAATACGGAAAATGTATATTAATTTCTGTGTAATTCCTTCTTACAAATCATGTCTATTTAATGTCCTAATTCTGTTAGAATATTCCTGACTTGTAGGCCCAATGCCACATCAGCTAGGTGGTTACAGATATTATAAGGGAATTGTAACAGAATTTATACTAGTAATATTAACTAATTACCGAAACAGTAAAAACCTCTTCTGAAGTAACAATCTAATTATTAATATTAGACCCATGTAAATAAAACCCATATCATATACCCGCTCCATGTTTTTTCACCCGCTCTGTTCTGACCGAACCGCACAACTCAAACATCCTAAGTAACTACTCAAACCCACATTAGTTTAATTCTGCCACTTATTTCTTCTGTCTTCATCCTCGATACTTCCGCAACCCTAATCCCCTCATTTGCCTTGTTACACAATGAATGTGAAGAAGTATAATAATTAGGTTGCCAAGGGGTCTTGATCTTCTTGGACTACAATTAACCATCTCATTTTTATTGGAGCCGGCGCTGAGGTGAGAAATTTAAGGAATTCTTCTTTCTATGAACTTTATTTGTTTATTCATTTAAGAGGTTCTAGTGTTTTTAATAATGGTTATTTTATATATAAACAACCAAATTGAAATAGGTGTAATAGATGTCATAATTAAGCGCAATAACCGATGTTTTATTGGTTGACAATCTTTGCCGTGATCTCCGGGATAAAATGGCTCAGTAAAATGTGATAAATTCTGTGCGCTATTCTTAGTTTTGGAAGGATGGGTTCCACTTATTAACAAATGACTCATATTATATTCAATCATAATTAAATTATTAAAATAATTATTATTTTAATTAATATATTTACTTCAACAGTTAAATAATTAGTTAGGTGATCCCATATTGTAAAACCTTTCATAAAATGCCGATAATCAAAAAGTCTCAAGCATTGATTCTCTAAATAACTACAAAGGCAAAGCTATGTGCCTGCGCGGCTGCACATGCACCGCACATGTTCAAAGGAAACGAAATTACTCGATTGAATAGTAAACGTGATATTGCCATTTCTTCTACTAATTTCACAACTCATGTATATTAAAGCTACATATAACGGGGTGTGAAATGTAAATAATCTATTCACTTGATATGAATAACTATTTATTTTTTTCTGGTAGTACGTAAAACTGCTATTACCTGTGAGAATCACATCTTATAATGAATTGTTATTACATAGAATAATAAATAACGATTCATATTTTCACTCATAAATTACTATTCAATGATTTATTTTCTAATTTTAATACAAACATCTCTATGTCTATCTTAAAAATATCACTTATATAATTATCATCTCTCTATAATAAAAACAAGAAACATTATAGATATTTTATATTTTACTTCAATAAATACTTATTTTATTTTAGGTAAAAGTTAGGGGCCTCCTTGGCTACTTTAAATTTCGTGGGGATCCTCAACTTTTTCAAAAGTCAACATTTAAATCTCTTGAAAAGTTGAAATGGCAAAATGATGTGTAAATTTGATTGATCTGGAGTTGACATATTATTAAATATAACATATATATTTTTATAATAATAGTATTTAAAAATACATATTTTAATTAATTATTAGCTTACTCACATTACATCTACTCTCGTAAGTCCAATTTCAAGGGGGGCAAAAAAGATCCATAGTGCATCACCATGGCGACTAACAACTCCTCCAAAGGCCGAGGCTTAGCGGAATTATTCGTCGTGCCAGTGACATCATCATCCCCAAAAGGCCAATGTCTATGCTCACCAACCATCCATGAAGGTTCCTTCCGAATCGGGTTGGATGAGACGATCGGATTCGATGTCATTTGCCACAAGGAACTCTGTGATGTCTATGCAAATTGTTTCTTTAAAGGCAGTAGTCCTTTATGCGGATGACGTTAAGGAGTTAAAAGTCCAATCTAAGTGTCATAGTTCGAGAGTTGAGAACTTTTCTAGAGGTGTTTAATTTGAGCATATAGAGATATGAGTGGCATCAACAGAAGATTTATTTGTGGTGTGGGTTATCTCTAAAGGCGGGTCTCCCGTGGATAAACTAGTTGAGAGTTGATGCCGCTCTCCTAATGAGACCAAGGCAGGCCGAAACCAGTTGATATAGTTGAACCTCCCAAACATATGGAGGATTGTGGCAAAGCTAAGAGAGCGCTCTTTATGACAATATAGGGCTCAAAACAAACCTGAAAAGTCAAAGAAGATAAGGCTGGCTCGTCATCTAGATTAGCAACAAACGATGATATGAGGGATGGTTGAGTGCCGGGCGAGAACTCTTTGATGGGTGAAACTTCTGTCCCGTGACAAATCATCGTTTGTTGCCAATCTAGATGGCGAGATAGCCTTATCTTCCCTGACTTCCAAGGTTTGTTCTGAGCCCCACATTCTCATAAGAAGCGCCCTCTTGGCTTTGCCACGATTCTTCGTATGGTTGGGATGTTCAACTATATCAAATGGGTTCGACCTATCTTGGCCTCATTAGGAGAGTGGTATCAACTCCCAACCAGTTTGTCTTCTAGAGGCTAGACTCGCCTTCAGAGATAGCCCACACCACGGACAAACCTTCTGCTGATGCCACTCATATCTCTATATACTCGAGTTAAACACTCCAATAAAAGTCCACAACTCTCGTACTATGACACTCTCCCCCACTTAAATTCACGACGTCCTCATCATGAGGCAAATTTGCTGTAGCCACTATCTATTCTCAAGCTCTTACCCCTTCTCCACATACGTTGTCAACACACCCAAGATCATCTCACAAGGACTTCGAGCTTCTACAGGCTTCCTTTCGCCCTCACCCATTTATCTTTCCTCCGAGCTAGCCTCTTGTAGAGTTGCCCAATGATAGGGTTTGAGCATAAGATCTTGCTTTAACCCTAACTCGCGACACAACTGCCCTCAAGCAACGATGTCCTCGCTCTGGTGGCTGCTCCGCTTGCACGAGCTAAATTGACAACAAGATTAGGGAAAATCCTTGTTTTCAAGACTCACGACACAACTACCCTTTAGCAACAATGTCCTATCTCTGGTGGTTGCTCCTCTTGAGCTTTGCCCACATGAACCACATCCACAACAAGAATTACCCACTCGTTAAGAATTCTAGGCAACATCTAAGTGCTTTGATAGAGCTGGAAACTTTGGCTCTGATACCATTTGTCACAGGAAGGGAGTTTCACCCATCAAAGAGTTCTCGTGCGATACTCAACCATTCCTTATATCATCGTTTGTTGCTAATCTGGATGGTGAGCTAGTCTTATCTTTCCTGACTTCTCAGGTTTGTTCCGAGCCCCACATTCTCATAAAGAGCGCTCTCTTGGCTTTCCCACGATCCTTCGTATGTTTGGGAGGTTCAACTGTATTAACTAATTTCGGCCTGCCTTGACCTCATTAGAAGAGTGGTATCAACTTCCAATCAGCTTGTTCATGGGAGGCTAGACTAGTCTTCAGAGATAACCCACACCACGAATAAATCTTCTGCTGATGCCACTCATGTCTTTATATGCTCGAGTTAAATACCCTCATAAAAGTCATCAACTCTCGAAACATGACACTGTATACTGTAAGAGGTATCATTTTTTGGATAAGAAAAATGAGTAAGTAAATTTGTTTCCACTTAAATTATTTATTTATTTATTTTAAAATTGATTTTTATTTTTTCTTTTCTTAACAGAATTTTCCTTCCCCCTAATTTTCAAATTATTTTCCAAATACATTTTAAACTTTATGAAAAACTATATATTATAATAAATAACACGTCAGCACAAAATTTCTGCCAACTCAACTTCTGAAGTTGTATGTGTTAACTTTTGAAAAAGTTGAGAATTCATGCAATTTTCAATATATTCAGTGAAGGTTCATATAATTTACCATTTTATTTTTTAGATTAAGTAAATATTATAATAATTATTACAATTCTATTATGTTCTTATTGAGTTGTAATTTAATCTTCTTCTTGTTTCATGAGTTATAATTTAATCTTCTTCTTATTTCACACAGTAAAGTATGCGAACCAAAATAATTAAGTGTGTTTAGCTGCCTTTCAAAATTTGTTGCCATTGAAACATCGACTTTTTCATTTTTAATCCATAAACGGGCATGTCGGTGATGCGAACAAGCACGTTGTTCATCTTTGACATTACTCATCGATTGTATGATTGAGGCACGTCGATTGTCAATCAAGACGCGGTTGGATTGTTCCGAATATCCAGAAGGTGCCAATTGTAACGTAAACATCGGTAGGAGAAAAGGCCAACAAAATATGTAGAAAAGTTTATATATATATATATGTATATATAAGTAAATACAAATACAATAGGAGCTAGATTGGTTGGACAAAACACTTTAGAAGTTACCATTGACTCGAAAGTCAAAATCATAAATCCGTTTGATATCAACTTGCTTTTAATTTTCGCCACTAAGAGAAGAATGCCAGTCCTATTTAAACATTTACTTGCCTATGATAATATTTGTACATGACAAAATATAAAGATAATCTGTCTTTGTATGGGATAAAATTTATGGGCGATTCGAAAGGAATATATTATAGAGTTGGAAGCGAATCTTAATCAACAAAATTTCATAACTATAATACGTGTAGTCTTATCCAAAATAAAAATAATAAAAAAAAAAACAGCTAAGGAGTGACATCATGGCCAAAAAAGAAAGAGAATTTATATCATCACCAACGGTACTATCCAATCAATTATTTGTTCATTAAAATAAATATAATAATTAATATATTAAATATTTTCAATTGTGTATATGATTTAATTTACATAATTATATGATATGATAATTTCATGAATTCAATTTTAGGATTTTTCGAACTCTATGATTTTCAATGTACAAATGGATAAATTACATACCTTTATCCATAACTGAAATATTATTCTTGAATTATGCAGAGCAAATCATTTTGTTTCTTCAAGAGACACTTTATCACTTCAATCCAACATTATCCAAAAGAGATTGATTTCTCTTCATTCACCTTAGTTATAATGATGGATCTTGTTATAGTGAAAAAAAATATAAATAAAAATAAAAACTCAAACTTTAATGTTCACTGTCATACTTATATATAAAGGTAGATGACCATACCACTTCATTAAATGATAAAGGATATCTTTCATTAAGATGCCCGATCATTATGAAGAGTTAATTTTTCATATAAAATGTTGCATATTAGGTCACAATTTCTTACATTGTCCAACTTGGACCATATACGCTTCTTTAAAACTTAGAATAAATATAATGTGCACAATAACATTATTCTAAGTCTTCATTATATTGAATATACCTTTGTATCATATTATAGAACTAAAGCCTAATTAGAGTTATAGCAATTGTACATCATTATCTTAAGATAATCCCTTTCATGTACTACATAATTAATTTCTAGTTTCAATCATAATTTAATGAAGAGATAAATAAAAGTATCTCTTTAATATCTATAACACAATTCTAATTCAATCATGTATAAAATATAAAAACATATTATTTCATAAACTCTTTAATTGAGCTTAA
Organism: Combretum micranthum; assembly: GCA_024138025.1. NCBI lineage: Eukaryota > Viridiplantae > Streptophyta > Magnoliopsida > Myrtales > Combretaceae > Combretum > Combretum micranthum. The sequence continues at coordinate 560,195 of JAMXBD010000695.1, read as the reverse complement.
TAGTGTCATATAAACAAATACAACAATGTTCAATTAGGATGTCATACAATCCCCATTCTTTCAACATGCTCCCTTAAAATATTGGGTGGTAATCCTTTTGTTAATGGATCTACAACTATCAAATTTGTCCTAATATGCTCAATTGATATCCTTTGTTTCTGAACTTCTTCTTTGATGACAAAGTATTTTATTCCCATATGCTTAGTACCCTTTAAATACTTGTTAAGTTTTTGAGAAGATGACTACTATAAAGTTGTCACGATAAATTTTCATTGGCATACTAATAGTGTCGATAGCTTAAAGCCCTAAAATAAAATTCCATAGCCATAAACCATGAATTGTGGCCTCAAAGCAAGCCATAAATTCTACTTCCATAGTTGATGTAGCAATGATGGACTGTTTCACAATTTTCCATGATATTGCCCCTCTAGCCAATAGGAAAAGGTGGCAAAATGTGGATTTTCTTGTATAAACACATCCAACATAAATCATATATGAATAAGCAATCACCTTTAACTAATTGGATCTTCTATAAGTGGGCATGTCATCCTCTGTTCCTTAGAAGTATCTCAAGACTTGCTTAACAACCTTTTAATGATCCGATCTTGGATTACTTTAATATATGCCAAACATCCCAACACTCAAACAAATGTCATGTTAGGTCCAAGTTTGAAGATACATTAAACACTCAATAGAGATGCATAAGAAATTCTTGCCATTTGTTCTCATTTCAAATCATCATATGGACATTGCAAATTGTCAAATTTATCTCTTTTCTGAATTGAAACTATGCATGCTAAACATTTGTCCATCTTAAACCTTTTTGGAACTTTATTAATATAAGCTTTCTAGGATAAGCCTAACAATCCTCATGATCTATCATGGAACATTTCAATTCATAAACCCCTCAATTTTTCAGTACTCTCGAAAAATAATCCTAGAGCTAAATACTGAAACTAAAACCCTAAAACTAACCCAAGTTAAAATCGAACTATAGAAACTCTAAATAAGATCCAATATGGAATTTTATAATCTTAAGGAAAAGAACAACTTTAAAAACAAAACGAAAATCTAATAGTCATTCGACTCAAAATTCGTAAGCGAAATAATTCATCCATATGATCTCTAGCACAAAAATCGAGACAATATAATCAAATAATATTTAATGGAAAAATTACAAACCCTGGACCCTTTAGTAAATCTTAGAGTAAAAAAAATAAAATTAAATTAATACTAAAAGTCAAACCGAGTCAACGTATAACACTAAAAGCCTTAGAATCGATTAGACAATCTCAAGAATCCTAAAATAATAAATAAAAATAGAGTAAACTCAAATTATGGCCAAATATATAGTATTGTTGTAAAGCCCTAGATTTTGCAGTAATTATAAATAAACTCTAGGACCGAAAGTCAAACCAGAACCTTAAAGTTAACGTAGGGCAGTATTGAGTTTTAGAATATTTAGATATGGCAATCCTTCACGTGAAACCCTAGAACAATAAAAATGCGCTAACCTTGGATAATAGTCCGAAATAATGTCTTATAACCTAAAAAGATCATATTCACAAAAAATTCGCTCATTTCGAACTCGAACAAGATGAGTTTTCAAAATCAGAGTCCTAACATGTCAAACAATGAAAACATTTCGAAAGTCAGTATAGACTCATAATGAGACAATGAATCATAAAATATCAGTAACAAAGTTTTTTCGGCTTCTAAAAATATTAGATATAGCCCATTTATGCGTATTTTTATTACAAGCAGTATTTTATTTATCTTGTTTACTATTCACTATTATTCATCACTATTAATCTATTTCTAGTTTTTCTTGCTACCTATTCTTATACCTCTTACACATCTGTTCTTACATTTACATTACTAATATTATTTTTTACTTAACTTCTCTTACACTTTACTTACTTTTCTTTACTAAAATTAATATTTATTCACATCCTCTGTCTTCTTCATGTAATGGCCATCCACTCCCTCTCTCTTTCCTTCTATTTCTTTTCTTTTTCATTTATTTAATTAACTCCAAAATTTCATCTCGAAACTCTATATATATTCCCTCTCACCTTCCTATTTTACACATTTCTCTCTCCACATAGCTAAACTCTTGCAATTTTTTTTTCTCAAATCCTCTCTCCTTTCTTCTCTTCAAATCGTGACTCCTCTCCTTCTCTCTAGTGTCTTTCACAAAAATATTTCTCTTCATTCATCTTCCACTACCCATCTTCAAGCTTTAGGGTAAACACTAAACCATCCCTTTCATTCATGTTAACATAACATGAACAAAATATGTGTTATGATTTCTAAAACCCCATGAGCTCATGCTAGGGAAGAAATCATAGAAATAATATCTTGTTTATGTCTTGTTTAACACCATGTCCATCTATGATTTTTGTTATGTTCATGTTATATTCATGCATCTAACATAACTTTCTATATGTTGTTATGTATAAGTATGTATATATTTTTGAGCCTAAAGCTCACTAATCTAACTCCTTATTATTGCTTTTATTTCATTACTTATTTCTTTTATTTCATTACTTATTTCATACTTTCAATATCTGTTTCCTTGCAAATAAATAAGACTAGTCAATCTCTAGTCTTAGTCTTGTCTCTAATCAAGTCAAAATAAATTTGGAACTTTCCCATAATCTAAGTCTTGGGGAGCTTTGAAAATTGATCTAAGAATCCTATGATTTTCTTATATATTTGATTTGCTTAATTTATAAGACCGACTATATTCAAGTCTCAGAGAGTCTTGCTAAAGTCTAAGACTCTCATAATTATTTTCTTGCTTTTTTATTTTATATATGAGACTTGTCCATTTCTAAGTCCCGAGAAGCCTTGAAATAAATCTAAGACTTCCATGATTTTTCTTGATTTTGCTTTTCTTATTTTCATAAAATTTGTCAATTTCGAAGTTCTAAGAAGTCTTGATAACAAGCTAAGACTTCTATATTTTTGTTCTTATATTTGCTCAATTGATTTTCCATTTTTTTATTTATCTCATAATATACCTACTAAATTCATATTCATGCATGGTCATATGATAATGTTGTTGTTTTAATAAAATTTTCAAAATGATAATATGGATTATTTTTTTATATATGAAAATGGAGTTAAACTCTCAAGAGAAATGATTTTTAAACATTTAAAAAGAGTTTTTAATAAGACTTAGAATAAGTGTTCAACTACACTCCTTCCAAAATATTAAAATAAATTTATAAAAAAATTTCTAATATTGATAATCCTTCGCTATGCAAGTTTTTCTTTAAAACTTATTTATAGGGAATATGCCAATGTTTTGATGAACACTATGAATAAAATAAATTTTCTAAAACAAACTTAAAAAAAACCAACTTACTAGTTAAAATCCACCTAAAAATATAATCGGTATGCAACTTAAGGAATCAAGTTTTAAGAAGTAAATTCACTTTTATGAAGTTAAGAAAATATAAATAATCATCATAATAATTAGAAACCTACTTGTAACAAACTAAAAAATTTAGTTTTTTCTAACAACCCTCTAAAGATCCATGTGTTAAAAATTTATTAATTGAGAAAGAGTTATTATGAGAACAAAAATTTAGAACAAGCCATTCACTTAATTTTTCTCATATGCTAAAACTTAAAATAATTTTAAGATGACTCAACTTAGAATGATTTTTCTTCACAATCATATAAAGGTTCATGCTTTGGCAAATAATTAGTCAAAAGAAGTTTAATATGAAAATGAGATATTCATAAACTCAAAATAAATATAAAATCATGCTTTTCCTTAATTAAGTTTCACATTTGAAAAATCTAAGAATTAAAATTTTATTCAAGAACCAAACTTAGGAAAATTTAAAGAGGAAATACACTTGGAGTTTTTTTGTCATAAATAAGTAAAATCATGTCTTATGAAATAAATTGTTAAATAAAATTTTTGGGCAAATAGAAGGCCTTTAAGATTTCAAGATATATATTGAACTATGATTTTTGTTAAGTCATATGTTTATGAAATAGCGTATTTAATCACAAGTCAACAAATGATTTTTCATAAAAACTCAACATTTTACACAAAATCTCTAGGATCATGCATATAATATGAGTTAATATCAATACTAAATTATTTTCAAAGGTAGAAATATTTATAAGTTTGCTATAAGGTGTCTATGTGAAGTAAAACTTTCAAAAAATGCAAATTTGAGGGCTGAAACTTTTGACCCGAATTTGGTGTTATCCTTTTCCAAAACCCAAACAACCTTAAATATTAAAAATAACCTTAGAAATATATATATATATATATATCTTTTCTAGTAGGTAGAACGACCACTAATATGCTATATTCCGTGTTAAAATGAACAAGTTATGGCTATTTTAAGTTGGAATTTCCCTTCATCCGAATTCTGACACAAATAATATATAGAATTAGAAAGTTTAAGAAAAAGCACTATGAAATACTTATTCCGGGTATTTCCTTTGTATAGGTAACGGGGAGTTTGACGTGCCATTTCCAGAGGATTATTATGACTAAAAGTTGCTCTAATGGACAAGTGAGTTTTCTCTCTTGATTTCGTTACCTTACTTATGCTTACAGGTAGTTGCACTAGATTTGTAAGTACAAGATAAAAATGAATATGTATGGTGTTATGGGTTTATATGTATACGCTTTTATGTATGTGTGACAAGGGATGCTGAGCATATCGAAAATAATAAATGATTGCTTAAATACATCATCAATATTATATGTTGTTTTTGTGTGTATGATGCTTACTTGATCACCTTTAAGTATACCATAATTACATTTGGTTTGATATAAATTAAATGGACACGCATTGCATCCGCTGAGTCACTTGTTGAAGGCTGCTACTCCTATGCGAAGAATTGAGAGGGTCTGAGGCCAAGAGGGTCAGTGGCCATGCTCTTTCTTAAGGAACTAAAATGTACCCAGGATACACCCCAAGGATGAGCTGTGGGATCGATTGCTATGAGCAGGTGCTTCGAGACTAGTAGAGAAGGTTGTGTAAACCTTCAAATCCCATTTCCCTAACCCTCGATACAGAGGGTGTAAAAATCTGTTCTTCGTATGGTTTGTTAATACCCATACATAATTGTTTGTAACATATGGATGTTGCATAGCATGCATATCATATGCATGAAAATTAATAAACTTGTTTGATATATGATGCAAATATATATATATATAATATATCTCACAAAGCATGTTGTAAGTTTACACCTTCATAGATTTTTCTTGAAACAAGTATGCTTATGGCTCCATGTGAAGATTGGGACATTAAGGAAATGATCGGTGAATTTTTGAGCCTTTATGGAAGAAGTGGGAGCATAGGATTAAATTCACTTTCTTGAAAAATTTCTTTATGAGTAATGTATGAAATGTTAATATTTTGGAGATCACTAGGAAATGCATATATGTAGACTCGAAGACATTAGTGAAGGTATGTCCCTAAAAATTGTAATGGACCGTATTTATGTTTGATTAGAAGTATTCCCCTTGCCTTCTTACTTAATTGTTATTAATGTAAATTGCGCTACTTCGATACGTTCTCTTGATTATGGTGTATGCCTTGTGTATAATATGGAAGCATTTGCGTGACTAAGGTAGTCATTCTTAGACTTTAATATTATGTATGACGGACTGCTGCGTTTAAGGTATCCCTCAAGGCGTGACACAACTCCTATCATATACTATGCCTCTCCCACATCTTTTATCCCATAAGCTCTCAGAAAGAAAACTCTTGGTTTTACATGATAAACTAAGTTTATTAGTAATAATTAGAATATCATAAAAATAAACCTTCATGTATATACATTGATCGACAGTATTTTTTTAAAACCAAAAGAAGTTATGGTATCATTAAACTTATGATACCATTTGTAGAAAGCTTGTTTAAGTCTATATAGTGATTTCTCAAGTTTACAAACCACATGCTCCTTTCCTTTAATTGAGAAGCCTTTAAGGTCCATATAAAATCTTCTTCCAAATCTCCATCGAGGTGGTCTTAACATCCATTTGATGTAACTATAAATCATAATGGGCAACTAAAGCTAAAAAGATCCTAAATGAGTCTTTCTTTGAGATCGATGAAAAGGTCTCTTTATAATCAATACCATCCTTCTAAGTGAAACCTTTGGCAACAATTCTAGCTTTATATCATACAACATTGCCATTCAAGTCTCTTTGTTTTAAAACTTATTGACATCTAACTCTTTTACATCCTTTTGGTAATTTAAATCATCTTTCATAACATTTACCTACTTAATAGAATCACTACAAACTATGGCTTGTGAGAATGAAACTGGATTGTTATCAATTCTTATGTCAAGTTTTGAATCTTGTAGATGATTCACATAATCATTAGAACTCTGAATTTTCTTTCTCTTTGAGACCTTCTTAATGATGTTTCTTGTGATTCCTTTATTATATTGTGAAAATCTATAACATGAGGATCAATTGGCTTAGAAGGTAAAAGTATAGGAACTTCTACAATAATCTCTTTAATGCACACATCATGTTGTTCTTTAAGCCTACTAATTTTTCTATTTTTAATAAAGTTGGCATTTCCAATTTCAACAATTCTAGTACTATGGTTAGGACAATAAAATCTAAAATACTTTATACTTTATAGGATATCCCATAAGTAGTCCACTAATTGTTCAAAAATCCAATTTCTTTTCATATGGATTATAAATCCCTACGAAATATGCAGGTGTCTTAAACTAGGTTTTCTTCTAGTCTATCATTCAAAAGCGTCTTTGGAATTGCATTACTAGGAACCTTATTTAAAAAATAAATTGTGGTTTTCAATGCATAAGCCCGCATAGATATAGGTAAAGATGAATGACTTAACATCACCATATCTAATAATGTATTATTACGCCTCTCTACAACACCAATTCCTTCTAGTGTGTCTAACATAGTGTATTTAGCACATACACCATCCCTTTCAAGAAATTTGGCAAATGGACCTAGATATTGCCTTGATTCATCAGACTTCTTGTGGTATTCACTACCCCGAACAATTTTTAACTTTTCTATCTAATTGTCTCTTAGACTCATTAATTTATATCTTAAGGGCATCCATAGATTGAGAATTGTGATGCAAAAGTTAAATATAATTATAACACAAAAAATCGTCAATAAAGGTGATTAAATACTTTTCTCCACCAAAAGATGCAGCATAAAAAGGTCTACTATATTCGTGGGTACAATTTCAAGAAGTTGTAGTCTTCTTGTGGCTCCTTTCTTAGTATGTTTGGTTTGCTTTCCTCTAATATGATCAACATACCATCCAAGGTTTGCAAAATCCAAAGTTAGAAAAATCCCATTCTTTACTTATCCTTACAATCTTTCTTTGGATATGTAAACTATATATTTATGCCACAAGTAAGCAGAGTTATTATTAACCAAACTATGTTTAGTTCCAATATTACAATATGAGGTCATTAAGGTTTCAACAAAATTATCATCAAGTTTAAACTTGTGAAGACTGTCACATGCAATTCCTAAACTATATAGTTTATTGTCCTTATACAAATTAAAAGATTCAAATCCAAACTTCAAAGAAAAGCTTAGTACATCAATTTTGATAAAGAAACTAAATTACGAGGAAAATGTGGGAACATAGAGGGTTTGAAACAAATCCAAGTGATGCTCAATCTCTAAAATCAAGCAGTAAGTCCCAATTCTTTCAATTGAAGCTTTATTTCCATTCTTCATAAACACAAAATTCTCATTTGGCTTTATAGTTTGAATCATTAGGAATCCCTACATTGTATTGGAAATATGAGCTGTTGAGCCAAAATCAATCCACCAGAGTATTATAGGGAACATTTGTAAGGTTTGATTCAAAATAAACAAAAGCATAAGGTTTATCTTTCTTTTCGAACCAAGCCTTATGTTTCAAATGCTCTTTCTTCAAGTGTCTAACATTTTTTTAGAAATGACACTTGATTTCTCTTTGGTGGATTTATGCATCATTAGAAGATTTATCCATGTTGTGTAAACCTTTGTTCTTGTCTTTTGTAGTCCTTTTCTTTGAGCTCAATGCAACTTCTTGATGACTTGTAAAATGAATAGATAGTCTTTTGGTTCTGTAATTTTTTTACCCCCAAATCAACATATTGGTTAATTCATTGATATTCCACTTATTTTTTACAGTGTTATAATTCATTTGAAAAGGCCCATATTGTTTAAGAGGTAAAGAGTTCAACATGAATTATACCATAAGGAACCCATTCATAGTCATTCCCGAAGTCCTTAATCTTGCCATTATATTCATCATTTTAAGGGCATGCTCATACATAGTACATGACCCTTCAAATTTCATGTTGGTCAGAGTACCACTAATGTACTTTAAAGAGACTTATCAACAATTTGATAACGTTCCTCCACAAATTTAATGAATTCCTTAGCATTGTCAGTTTGGAAAGAGTAGCTTTAATGTCATTTGCTACTGTCACTCTCATAAATATTAAGCCTAATATGTTTGATCTCTTGATGTGGGATTTTCCAATCATAATCACATTAAATTAAAAACCCTATGCTTTCTGTGCGATTAATCTAAGGCGCGTACCTATCGATTGTAGCACCACTGTAAGCATAGGAGTCGTTCCACTAGGACCTATAATTACAAGTAATTACCTTTATTCTACTATTCAGCTGATCTAGATTGAATATGACAAAAAAAATTAATAACTACTTAATTTACTAACCCTAAAATAGCTAATATCATGCCTTAAAAATATATATATATATATATATCTCAATCATAAAACATACCTCTAATCTTAATTCACCATTGACCCTATTCAAACTTCCATAAGATGTTCATTAATGGATTGTTATGTTCTTGAACTGTAGGAACCCTAGATTCATTAATCTCTCTTTCAAGATGACTAAATTCTAATTCTATATGTCTAAAGAAAATTTCTTTCATTAATAGATGCATACAAAATAGCATTAAAGATCATGGTTCCTTAAAAAGAATAAATCTTGACACAAAAAATTCATGCAGTTTATGTCTAGAATCGCATTCATATTTCTCTACCCATATAGATCTATTCTATTAGATGAAAATTTCTTTCTATCTAAAAGAAATCACGCATGCAATTAATTTTGGCCACAAATCAATCACAAGATAATAAAGAACATATGAATAGACTCATGAAACATAAACGTCCATCAATAAAAACAACCAATTCTCTACAGCAGGTTAGGGCTTCTCAAGATCTAGGGTACGAAGATATATTTTTCCATATGAAGATTATTATAATGATAAAGCATGGAAAATTTCAAAGATAGCATAGATATAACCCTTAAAGATGTAGTCTTGTGATCTCCAAATAAGGTCTGGCATTTCTCTCTTTAAAACACCTCTTTTACTCTCTAGGTTTCTTAAAAGAAGAATCATTATGATAAAGAGGAGCTAAGGATGCTATATATAGGAAGGTAAAATTTTCTTCTAATGACCATCCTACACAGCTTGTGTTCGAGGCGGTGTAGGATGAAAACTGGTGAATTCTTGCAATTGGACAATGTAAACCGCCTAATACCCCAACAGCTTTGAAATGCATGCTACCGGCCTTCACTGAAACCGCTTTAGTCCATTTTTGATTGTCTACACGAGCATCTTATATAACTTATCTATCTCCTTGTGTACTTTAAAAATGCTCGTTAGTCATATTTTATCTCCGACATCAATGTTCTACACATCCTATGTTGAAAGTTGTCACGCCCCGAAGGGTACCCTAAACGTGGTAGCCCGCTACATATAATATCAAGACTCAAGAATAACTTCCTTAGTCATGCAAAAGTCTTAGTATTACATGTTAGGCGTCTAGCACGGTAATAGGAAATGCTTTTGGAAAGTGTGGTCTAAGCAAGTCAAAATGAACATACAAGGATCTAGAAATAAAATAGATCATAATATTAATAACCAAAAGTCTATTACATGATTCTTAGGGGCATACCCCTGCTAAATCTTAAAGATCGAAATAGTCTTTACAATATTTAAATACTACATCAAAGATTTCAAAGGAAATTCTAATCTAATTCTTCAAGTAGATTTCCTTCAAAAACTCCAAAAGAAAACATACGCAGATATGAGGAGACATCGGGTACAAAAACAGTTGTTTCTGAGAATGCAAATATCTATAGGGGCATAAAGTTACGGGCATAGTGAGTAAATCCCAAAAATTCATACTTGAAGTAAAATATCAACCAAGTTCATTAGGCAAACAAATGGAATGCAACAAACACATGAGCATATAAGACATATGATTTTCCGGGAATCATATGTTGAATGAATTACGCTCTTCATTCGGGGTTAGGTATTCCGGCCAATTATGGCCACCACTTCTTTTTAAAACATTTTTATAGATCTTATCGGCTTTTATACGCCATCAAAAACATGTAGTTATTACAGGCACCGACTAGCCACTAATTTATGTAGTTTTTACCTGCTCCTACTCGCCACTTACATGATATACCCGTTATGCTTACCACTACTGTCATACACTTATCCCACCAATTGTATAATAGCGAATGCAATGTGACTTTAACATATGAAGTGTATGCATAAATTCTTAATTAAAGTCTAGTCGTTATATATTAATTTCTTTCAAGTAAGCAACTAATTTCAAACACTTCAATGTAATAATACAAATACAACTTTATTACAAGCAATTCATGCTTCGATATACTTAATATTCTTTCAACATATTATCATACAATTTCCATTTTAACTTGCCTAAATTCTAATGCAACTAAATTTATAAGCACAATCATAAGTATGGGAAATAAAGGGGAGTAGACTCACTTAGCCATGATGACACCTTTTTCCTGATGGATGAGCCGATCGAGAATTCCATTAATCGTAATAATCCTCCGGATACGTACACTCCTCCTCAGGATCACCTAATCAAGAAGAATACCCTTAATGAGTATTTCTTATTGATTCTATGGTACTTTTCAAAAACTATGTCATAAGATCGTTAAAATTTATATAGAGGGTAATCCCAACTTAAAATAACCATAACTTGATCATTTTAACTCGGAATTGCGCATATAATATACCGTTTTCTACCTTTCGAAAAGATCTATTCAATTATAAAACTACTTTAATCAAATTGAGTCATTTGAGCTCCAAAATTGTGATGACCAGATTCACCACGAATTTTACGAAACCTATTTTCTTTTTTTACAAAAACTGGTATCAAAGAGATAGATATAATAATATTTTGTAAGACCTTTGAAAAGTATAGATATATTATATATATATATATATTCATTTACTCATGTTAAATGCATGAAATTAATAAAGTTGTCTCAACCATAAATTTTTTGTAAAAGTAAAGTCTTCTAAAACTTTGGAAAAGTAAAACTTTTGAAAATTTCTTCTTAGTTTGCTAGAAACTTTCTCAAGTCATTTTTGAAAGGGGTATTTTCTTTTCCTTGATTCCATCTCCTTAGTCTTTTAAATTTCAAAAGAATGATTTCCATTTTCTAAATTTCTTATAGCTTAGTTCCTAATACTTTTGGAAGTGATAATAATTCTATATTTAAAGAAGTGACTCCATGAGTTGTTCATTAATCTTATTTTTTAAGATCATTTTATTTTTATGAAAGGGGATTTCTTGGTGTTTGTCAAACTAGTCTTATTTGAAATTAAAGTATTGATGAAAAGTGAGGTTTAGTAAAACTTTTGTTTAATCAAGAATTTCTTTCCATTTTATGACTTTGTAAAGTGTATGTATGTATTGTTTGAAAATTCCTATGTTTATGATGAACTCTTCTAGATTTCTAGAAAAGATTTGTTAAGATGATTTTTCATAAGTTTTTATGAGAAATCACCTCCTTCATAACAACATTTTATTTTTAGATATGAACTTCTATTTTTAAGAAAACTTTTCCTTCTTTATCTTGCTGAGACAAAATCAATATGTTCATGCATGATCATGAATATGAAATCATAAAATTATGAAAACATAAGAAAGACATAATGGGTAATAAAATAAGCAAGTAAAGAAATATGTCATGTATTGGAAATCTTAGCTTCATCAGGTATCCCGGGATTAAGAATGGACTAGTCCCAAAAGAAATAAGAAAAAGAAAGCAAATATTGTTTTGACTTGATGAGGACAAGTCTAAGATTAAAGACTAGTCTTAAAATAATAAGAAATAAATAAATAAACTGTATTACTTGAAAGTAAATAAATAACAATGAGCTTATATGCTCTAAAGATTATATATAAGTACATAATTATGTCTAGTTATATATATATATATATATATGAGATTAACATAAAAGTCAATAATAATATGAGCAAAAGTAAAATAACAACATAGAAATACATGAATATACTTTCATGAACAAGAATAATATATGAATATAGTATAGCTTCCATAACATTAAGTTTAGGAAACTCACACCATGGTCATGTAAAGTTACATGACATGGTAAGAGAAATCTAAAGAAAATTCTTACCTAAAGTATTTGTAGGAGAAGAAAAAGAGAGTTTTTGTTGAGAAAATTTTAGAGAGTTTTGGGATAGAAGTTATGTCACACCCCAAAGGGTACCATAAATGTGGCAGTCTGCCGTATACAATATTAAAGCCTAGGAATGACCGTCTCAGTCACGCAAAGGCTTCCATACTATGTACAAAGCGTATAACACATGGAGGAGACACATCAGAATGATACATTTTATATTGATACAATTTGAGTAATAATATAAAGGAAATGTTCACTATATTTCAAATACAGTTCACTATACTTCAATTTCAATTCATCAAAATATTTCACTATACAAACTATTACAAAGCAATTCATAAAACCTAGCTAATATCTTCAAATATTCTTACTTCCTGTCGGAATCCCGAAGTCATATTCGGCTTCAACCATCTCGATTCCTACGTAGCAATCTTTTGTTAACCTGTTTAATTCAAACATCTATTAAGGTATAAGCTACACTAGCTTAGTGAGAATTCCCTTAATTTCGAACCATAACAAGTAAGTTATAAATCATCCATATGCTATGCATGAACAAACACATGAGCAGACAATTATGTATGGGTATCCGGAACCCATACACAGAACAGATTTACGTCCTTTGTATCAAGGGTTAGGGATGGTATTGAAAGTTTACACGATCGCTGCAAGTCCCTGAAGCCCCTTAGGCTCATAGCACTAGACTTGGCTAGGCTCACACATGGAATGCATCCCCGGTGCGCCTTAGTTCCCTATGAATGAGCTCTGATACGGGGTCTCATTATCCAAACGAGTCCTCGGACCATACCGATTGACCTGTGTAGGAGTAGCACGCTACCAAATGCAACATGTCCGATGTGATGCATGACCAATTTGTTTTTTCTTAGATCAAATTATTCATACAGTCTTTAGAGTGACCAACCAATATCATACACATAAACATAAATAATATGAACAATACAGTTATCCAATTGAATGATGGTTTCGATACGCTTTAGTATTCTTTGGCATACACACATCAAAGTCTCATCATCTATCTCATCCCCATTCATATCGGTTTTTATCTTGTTCTTATACTTCTAATGCAACTAGCTATAAGTACAAATAAGGTAACAAAGTAAGAAGAAAACTCACTCGGCCATTGGATTACCGGTCTCTTAGTAAAAGTAATCCGGTGGTAGGGAATCGTCGATTTCGGGGTCACCTAAAATGGAAGAAATACCCAAATGAGTATTTCAACTCAAAACTAATCCATCCTATCTCATACAAAAAGTATCAATTCGTAATTGTAGTCCTAATCGGGAATTTCAGCTTAAAATGGCCATAACTTGGTCATTTTAACTCGGAATTTAGCAAATTATATATCGATTTCTATCTACTTCGAAAGATCTATCTAATTCTAATATTATTCTCAAGTATTGAAAACCTTTGAGTTTTGAAAACGTCTGATCAGATCAGAACAGTAGTGAAAACCAATTTAGAAAATTGATTTTGTGAAAGTTTATGAAGTTTCTATTATCCAAAACAAGTATACATGCAGTATGAACAAGTTTCTATCATAAATGATATGTCATGATATTATATATATATATACATGTTCTTGATGATATTTAATAAAAGAACATTTTAGAAAACATTTTTTTTATAAGACTTTATGAAAAATCAACTTAGAAAGACTAGTATTGTATTCTTGACAATCCCCACTTGTTTTTAGAAAAATTCCTTGATAAAATTTATTTATTCTTGTTAAAAGTAAGCCTTCATTATGCATATTCCCTAAGGCCTTTATTTTTCAATAAAAATTCCCATTTTACACTTTGTAAACATGTTTTTAAATATGGTTTATCCAAAAATCCGAATTTTGTAAAAATTGTTTTTGTGGTGATTCCTTCAAATAAAAATCATTTGATACTTAGAAAATTAAGGCTCAACCATATCTAGCCACTAAGGACTTTATTTCTTTAATAAAGCTTCTATTTTGAGTTTGAAAAATAGGGGTTTTCATACCATTACTCTATTATTACGAATTTATTAAAATGACAAACAACTCAAATTTTCCTGCTTTATTTCTACTCCTTGTTCTACATATTTTTCTTAGAAAATCCCATCTTAACTTATAAAAATCATTGCTTGATCATATCTATGACCTATACTCTTCATTTTTCATATAAAATGCAAGTTTTGGAGTTGATAAAAAGGTTTTTAAGGCATGGTCTTGAAACCATCCGAATTTCGCAAAGTTAGGATAAACTCAAATTTTATATTTTGTAATCTCTTCCTATTTTGAAAATCTCTACTAGTAGATCTACCATTTACTTATAAAAAACATCTCCTATTGATACCTATTCCATAAGCCTTTCATTTTTTAAACAAGTCATTCATTTTGGTGTTGAAAAATGGGTTTTCAAAATTGGTCTTGGTTGAGATCCGAATTTACAAAATTTATTTTTGGACATATCTTTTGATAAAATCAATCAAAACTTATGAAAATCCATCCCCTACATATCCTATCTTAAGAGCCTTTCATATCTTGAATAAAAACTTCATTTTTGAGTTGGAAAACATGTTTTTAAACTAGGCCTTGGCTTAAATCCGAAAATAGAATTTGGTTTTGAAAAATAATCTTTGAAAATCACCTTTGAATCATATAAAGTGAAGTCTTGATGATATATATACACTAAGCCTTCATTATCTCAAGTAAAAATTCAATTTTGACACTTGGAAAGTGGTTTTTAAAAATGGGTCTTGCCTAGATACGAATTTCACTATTTTTATTCAAGTTTAAATCCAAGATCTACACGTAATATGAATATGAATATAAAAGAAATACATGGTAGTAAGCCCTAAACCTATAGATCTAAACATAAACCTAACCAAAGTTTCATAAAAATTTAGATCTACAAAGTATAATATGAATATGAAGATAATAAAGTCTTAAAGACAACCAATATAGCAATATCATTATAGATCACAAATAAGAGGAGTGTTTCAAAGTTTTGGCATCATCATCTCTAGCCTTTAGGCATTATGGAGAGTCATTTGATGCATGAAACCTCCATATAATCAACTTATAATGTCTATGAAAGCTTAAGAAGAAGGTTTACTTAAAGAATCTTTAAGAATGGAGTGTGGAAGCAAGAAATTAAAATGGGTGCAGCTTGTTTTTCTTGCAAGAACAAGGCAAAGAAAGAGTTAAAGAGAGGAAAAGGAGAGAGTAAATGGTGTAGAGTTGCAAAGAAGAAAAGTGTGTAAATATAAGTCTTTAAATAGAGAGAGAAGTGCATTAAAAGAGTGTTAAATGAATAAAAAAAAAAAAAAACAAAGGGGCAGAAATTTGGGGGTGGCGGCTGGACTTGAATTACAAAGGGAAAGAGAGGAGTATAGTTAATTTGTAACTTGAATTTTGGAAGTGTAACTTGTGTCACTTAATTTACTAACTAAAAGAGACTTTAAATCATTAAATAAATCATTAAAATAAAAGAAAAGAGGCTATTTTTAGGAGTGTGGTCAGTTGCCATGCATTGGAAATGGAATGTAGAATGAGTGAAAGAAGATATGAGTAAGGTGTAGAAGTGACAAATGAAGTGTACTTGAAGTATGGGTTGAAAAAGTACTTTTTATTAAGAAAATATATAAAATAAAATTAAAAAAAATATTTTTAAATGAGTGGCAAAAATTTCATAAATAAAATTTAATAATCAATTGAATTATTTTAATATTTCAACAAATAAGTTACCGGTATGATCCAATTACATGAATATGAGCTATAAATGATATTTTTATAACCCTAAAAATTCTAAAAAATTATTTTATGAAATTAAAAATATTTTTTTAATATTTTTCAATTATTAAATTAATTTATTTTATTTCTAATATCGAGTCTTGATTAGAAACTGATCCAGTAAAAACCCGAAACGTACAAAATTTTGTAATAACGGAATTTTCTAGGATATATAAAATATTTATATAAAAATATAAGGGTTTATAAGAATAATAAAATTGTGTAATGAATAGTATTGAATAGTGCAAAAGACTAGTTACTTACCGGTTGTAATGAAATACGAATAAAATCGCAAAATCAGATAATTCTAGTGATCGAAAAATTATAAAACTGATATTTTCGAAATCCTTATGAAAATACGAGTCTAACGGTATTAATGGTATATTTTTGATATCTCGAGCCCTGAGACACGCTTTTCGAAGTCTGTATCCGAACGGGTTCAAAATAAGTAAAAAATTTACCAATACGATATTTTTAAGCGACCTTATATTATTACGAGTTACTCTACGCACTTAAACTATACCTCGGCCTCTCGGGTTAAGAGCACGAGATTGGCAGACTTAAACTACTGTATTTCACTTAGGGTTCCTCGGTGATTTTCCGGTTTAGATTTTTGTTAATTTGGAAACTGATGTTTTATGTTTATACAA
Organism: Combretum micranthum; assembly: GCA_024138025.1. Classification (NCBI taxonomy): domain Eukaryota; kingdom Viridiplantae; phylum Streptophyta; class Magnoliopsida; order Myrtales; family Combretaceae; genus Combretum; species Combretum micranthum. Next base: position 543,258 of record JAMXBD010000695.1, on the reverse strand, counting down.
CATATTTAAGTTGAGAATATTTATTTTAAATTTTATTTTTGTAAGTATTTAATATCTCTTAACTTTTTCGGAATTCTTGAATTGAGTTTTATTTTCGAAGGTTAATTGCTATTTACTTTTTAATAATTTGTTTTTGGGTTCTATATTACCCGATTTTACAATTCAGAGTTAAGTATGGAATTTGTTGTACGTAGTGGTTTTGAATTTGAAGACTGTTGAGTTCTTATTCTATTTTATTTATTTTAAGGAATCTCATTTTCTCAAGATTAAGAAATTTCTAGATTCGTTCGTGATTTACGATTAGTCGAAGTTCAGATTTGATTTGGAGTCATTTTTAGAGTTTATTTTCAAAGTTCATTTTGGAATTATTTACTGAAATTTTCCGGGGCTTACAAGTTAAGAGAGTTTTGAGAGTGAAATTTGTGAGTAGAAGATGTGTGAATGAAGTGAAAGAGGAGGGAGGGTATTTATAGAAAAATGGGGAGTGATTTTTGAGTGATTTAATTAAAGAAAAATTGAAAATAAATAGAGGAAGAGAGAGAAAGGGGCACCGGCCATGCTTGATGGAGGGGAAGAGAGATTTGATTTTTTTTTTTGTAATTTCGTGTATTAAAAGTAATAATATGTAAGATATATATGATATAAAGTTATAGGAAAGGTAAAAAGTAAAGATAATAGGTTATGGTATTGTAAGAGTAAGTGTTGAAAAAAAGTAGAGATACAAGAATAGTGTAGAATAGTAATGAATAGTAAATTAAAGTAGATGTGACTAGTAAAATATCGGTAATAAGAAAATATGCATATAAATGCGATATCTGTTATTTTTGGTTACTGAAAAATTATGAAACTGATATTTTTGAAATCCTTGTATTAAATCGGTCCTAATGGTGTTATCGAAATATTTTTATTATTTCGAGCTTTGAGACATGCTTTTCGAGAACTGATCTCATTTGAGTCTGAAGGACACTTGAAATTCGCGAATCTGATATTTTTATGTTTTCTTAAGTTATTACGAACTATTATCACCAATTATCTCAAGTTTGTTTCCTAGGGCTAAAGAATACGGGAATGCCAGATCTAAATTCTAGGGTTTGTACTAAACTTTTGTTGACCTTTAGGGTTCCGGTTGACTTTTAATTCTAAGATCAAACTTAAAATTAACCAAAAATTTTAGGGTTTTACAAAAGCCATGTATGTCGTAAATCTTCCAAGTTCCTATTTTTTCAACAAAATCTTGCTTAACTCATCGAATTGTCTTCATTAAGCTTAAATTCTTTCTTTAACCTAGAAGTTAACATTTTAACCACACGAGTATCCTTTTCCTTAATAATTTACATAAGATCTATATAATATACTATCAAAATAATGTGAATAATAAGGATCTTTAGACACTTATTGTCACGCCCCAGAGGGTATCCTAAATATGGTAGTCTGCCGCATATAGTATTAAAGCTGATGAATGACAACCTTAGTCATGCAGAAGCTTCGATATTACATGCAAGGCGTGCTACCAAGATAGTAGGAGACTCACAGGGGTATTACATTTAAGTAGATAATAAAAGCATGCAAGAACTTATATAAATAAACATGGAATATTCATTTAGATAATAAACTTTTACATCTTCTTAAGGGCATTCCCCCGTCTCAAATAGTCTTGATTCAACTAAACCATTAACAAGATAACCATAACTATAACATAAGCCTACTATAGAGATTTTCTTAGAAGTCTATGTTCAAAACTTAATACATATAACTTCTCTCAAAAACTCCTAGTAGCTTTGGCTCATACCTGGCATACGGGGCTCCTCGGTGCCAACCAAAGATAATCATACTGTAACAAAATGCTATAGGGGTATAAGCAAATCTAGCTTAGTGAGATAATTCCCATCTACAAGACATTTCCATAAATCAAACAAGTATTTAAAACAATCATATGAAAATGCACCAAACACATGAGCAAACAAAATACACAAGATTATTCGTAAATCATGTGTAGCATGGATTTTACGCCCTCCATGTTAGGGATGGGGAGGTTACAGGCCCATACGACCATCAATATTTACAGATTTGCTGGCTTCTGCTCACCCTGTAGACTTTCTGGCTCTTACTGGCCCATGTAGATTTTCCGGCTCCTACTAACCACCACTACAACTTCCTTGTTTCCCCACACGATGAATAGTAGTGAAATAAATGTGACTCACAAATATGATATGCATGAATCATTTTCAATATAAGATTAACCAATTAATGTTTGAGTTCATGTTAAAGGCGATCAAAACAATATTCATCATATCAATGCAAGAATCACAATTTATTTATCAATTTCTCTTTCGATATTCTTAACTTATTTTCAACCAATCATAAATCCAAATCACACAATATTTGCTTATTTATCTTTTCCTCAATTTCTAGTGCTAATACTTACAAGCACAAACAAGGAAATGTAACTTAGTAAAGGATTAACTCACTCCATGTCGGTAGCTCCTAATCAAAGTAGTCTTCCGGGAAAGTGATCTCGGTTCCTTCTTTATCTAAACAAGATGAAAAACCCACAATGAGTCTTTCATAGAATTTCTGTTCTTGAAAACTCTAAATCTATCTTAAAATCGTGGTAAAATCGGATTGGAGGAAATCCCAACTTAAAATGGCCATAACTTGCTTATTTTAACTCAGAATTTCCCATATTATATACTGTTTTCTACTTACTCGAAAATATCTATCTATTTCTAAAACTATTTTCATCAAACTAGGTTGTTTGGGTTCCGAAATAGTGGTGACCAAATTCACCACGATTTTTCTTAAAACTTGAATTTCTTCTTTTTAACAAAACTCATATAAAAGAGATAGGTATTATAATAGTTTGTAAAACCTTTGAAATGCATATACATATATTTATTGACTCATATCAAATGTATAAAGTTAATGAAGTTGTCTCAAAGCATAAATTTTTGTAAAAGTAAAGTCTTCTAAGGAAAATGAAAATTTTGAAAAATTCCTCTTATTCAAGTTATTTTAAAGGAGTAAATTTCATTTTTCTTAGTCTTTTCAAAGAATACTTTTATTTTCTTAGTTTCTAATAACAATTCTATATTCATAGAAATAATTTCCTTGTTTCTTGAGATCATTCCATTTTTATGAAATAATTTCTTGTATTTGATGAAAAAGTGGGGTTTTAGTAAAACTTTTGTTTATTCAAAAGGTTCCTTCTATGTCATGTATGTTTGTAAAAATTCCTATGAACTCCTCTAGATTTCTTAGAAAAGTTTCTTAAGATAAAATCCTTGGTTTTTATGATATTATTTCCTACTTTTAGTTTTACAGAAAAATTTCTATTTTAAGAAAACTTTTCCTTATTTATTTTATGGAGACAAAATCATTATGTTCATGCATGAATATGAACCATAAGCTATGAAACATACGGAAACGTAATAACTTAAAGAAATAAACTAGTAAAGAAATAAATCAAATATTGGAACCTTAGCTTCATCAAGGTATCCCGGGACTAAGAATAGACTAGTCCCATAAAGTAAAAGAAAATGTTTTGACTTGATAAGGACAAGTCTAAGACCAGAAAGACTAGTCTTAAAAACAACATGAAAGTAAATAAATTGCAAGATAGTAAATAAATTACAAAATAAATGAGCTTATATACTCTAAAAGATATATAATATATATATATAGCTACATAGATATATTTAGTAACATATATACAAAAGCAACATAAAGAAATTAGAATCATGAACAAAAACAAAGTATGAATTTATTGTTGCTTTCTTTAACCTTCATGGTTTAGAAAATACACACTAAGCTCATACTAAGTAAATGAACACTTTAGAAAGCTAAAACTATTACCTAGAGAAGATGTAGAAACTAGAACTTGAGAGAGTTTATGGAGAGATTTTTGAAGAGTAAGTTTAGTGTATGGAAGTTGTGAAAGAAGTGGAAGGAAGAGGGGGTATTTATAGCAAAATGTGGGAGGAATTTTGTGTTAATTAAATAAATGAAAATAAAACAATTTGGAGAGGGAGAGAGAGCATGGCCGGCGCAAATTGGAGAGTAGAGAGGGAGTGAATTTTATTTTATTTTTTTGTATTTTTATTAATGAAAAGTAAGATATGAAAAATATGAAGTTGTATTGGAAATGAAAATTATAAGAAATAGAGGTATGGGTTGTAAGAGTAGGTTGTAAGAAAAAGTAGAGATAGATGAATAATGTAGAATAGTAGAAAATAATATAATGTAAAGTAGACATGACAATTTAAGTACTGGTAGTAAGAAAATACACGTATAATTGCGATATCTGATATTTTTAGTTACCGAAAAAGTATGAAATTGATATTTTTGAAAACTTTATATTTTTACGAGTCTAACGGTATATTCGGAATATTTTTACTAATCTGAGTCTCGGGACAAGCTTTTTGAAAACCGTGTCCGGTTGTGCTCAAAACGAATCACAGTTTAACTAATCTAATATTTTTAAGCTTTCTTAGGTTATTACGAATTATTTTACATACTAAACTCTTACTAACTTTCTTAGGGTTGCTTAAATGGGAAAGCTAGACTTAAACGGTTACAAAAGATTAGGGTTTTGTTGGCTTTGGTATTTCGGTTGACTTTCTAATTAGGGTTTAAGCTTAAATTGATCTAAAAACTTTGGGGGTTTACTCTTATCATCATTCCCTAAGTTTATGGAGATGTTTTTCCTTATCACTACTTTTATCAGTATTCGCAACTTGAGGGATAAGTCGATATCCTAAATATCCTAGTGAAATTGGACGTGCTCATATTAGTCTGAGAAATTCAGCCCATTAAATATTAAAACAGATGAAGCATGGGATTACATAGCAATAGGAACATATACTGCTATGTTTAACATTTGTTATACGTTAATGATTTAAGCTATCATAAAAATTCAGATTCATCAAAGTCATGGAATAACATAATTATAAATATCAAAGTCCATCTTTAGGTGGTACTAAGATACGTACATTAATCATAACAAATAAGCATAAATGTAATTTGACATATTTACTATCTTTGGATATGCAAATAAATCAAATAAAACAAACTTATCATAATTACTTGTATTATCTATCATAAGAACAAAATCAACTTTGGATGATATGTAATGTCTTATAATAACGAAATTTCAATTTACGCAAATTATCATCTATGATATCATTTTGCAAATAAATTCATGAGTAAATTCTATTAACAAAATCATCTTTAGAATGAAGATAAAGTTATTTGTAATACTTAATTTCAAGGAAAGCAATGTACTTGGTATCATATTATACACTACTACGACTAATCCTAAGTAAGCGTACCTATCGATTGTAGTATTAGTGTAAGTACAGGGGTTGTTCCACTAGGACCTATAATTATTAGTACTCACTTTTCATCTACTATTTAATTGATCTAATTAGGATGATAGTAAGAATAATTAATATCTATCTAATTAATTAACCCTAGAATAAAGATATTCATGCCTTTAGATATAAATATCAGTCACAAGACAATATCATTAATCTTGATTCACCACTAACCCTATTTTCAATTCCTTATAAAACATTCATTAATGGGATGTTATGTTCTTGAACTGTAGGAATCCCTAATTTCATCAATCTCTCTTTTAAGATGATTGAATTCTAACCTTGATGCAAAAACTTCATATAGTCTATGTTTAGACTTACATTCAAATTTCTCTATTCATATAGATCTATTCTCTTAGATGAAATCTCCTTCTATCTAAAAGAAATCAAACATGCAATCCATTTTGGCCACAAATCAATCACAAGAACAATAAAGAAAATATGAATAGACTCAAGAAACACAAACTTTCATTAATGAAATAATGCAATCTCTACATTAGGGTTAGGGTTTCTCAAGACCTAGGGTATAATAATCTATTTTCCATATAAAGATGATTACAATGATAAGACATGGAAAAATTGATAGAAAACATGATTACAACCCTTAAAGATGAAGTCTTGTGATCTTAAATAAGCTATGGCGTTTTTCCTCATGAAAACACATATTTTTCTCTCTAGGGTTTGTAAAAGAAATAAAGAATGTGAAAAAGACGAGCTAAGGGTGCCATTTGTAGGAAAGGAACAATTTGTCTTCTACTCAGGCATCCTACATGGCCAGTGTTCAAAACTTGTGTAGGATGTAAACTGGTGAAATTCGTGAAATTTAAGGCTACATAACCCTCAATCATGGCCTGTGCACTCTGATTGTATACAATCTAATCCACTTCTAATCTCTTCTTAACTTCTATATAGGCATTTTGCACAGCTTGTGTAACCTCCTTGTGCACTTTGAAATTGCTTGCTGGACGTTTTTAATCTTCTACACTAGTATTCTATACAGCTTGTACAGAAACGGTGATTTTCCATTGGCCTATTTCTTCATTAAAATCTTTTTCCTTAACTCATCCAAAAGTTTTCATTAAGCTCAAAATCTTCCTTTATCCATGAAATTGACAATTTAACCTAAATAAGTATCATTTTCCTTAATAATTCACATAACATTTATATAATAAAATATGAAAACAATGTGAATAATGAGGGTCTTTAGACACTTATCAACTACATATGTATCTATCTACTGCATTATGATTTTAAAAGATTGGTTAATGGATGGCAATAATATTCTATTGGTAAGGGTACCTTGAAATAATTAAAAAATAAGTCTAGAATATTACTTAGAAAGTTTGTGGTTTGATCTATGAATGAACTTGGTATGTTTGTGACAATAGGGGTATACAATTAGTGAATTAACTCGATTATGGTGACTAAGTTTGTGAGAACTCTTGAGATTATTAGTTAAATAGTTGAGTTATATAATCGGTAAATTGACCTAATCATAATGACTATGCCGTTGAACTAGAGGATTCAAGTAGGATTTCAATGAGGAAATGCATTGCACAATTATACAAGTGACATGGTCAAGTTACACTTAATTAGTAAAACATGTATACAATGTAATATTCTTTTATGTACAGTTTATTATGTATTTGTATTTATGTTAATATGCATTTTGGTGGGCCTTACTATAGTACAACTAGCTTTTGGATGTCGGGGCATGGCAATTGAAAGCTAGCATAATCGAAAAAAGCTAACCATGTGTCTATAACTAACATCCAGAATCCAGGGGTTAGTATCTAGATAGTGGGGCCAATACACATGATTAGAATGATTTTGACCATGTGCTTTTTGGTTGGGTGTAGATTCTAGGGCATTTCATCCGATCGATAAGCTTAGTATGTTTAGGTTAGGTGTAGATGGTGTGTTGAATATAAGAAGATGGCTAAACTTTTCCAAATGGTGTTTGGATGGTAGCCTGTAATGTCTAGATGGTAAATGATAGAAAACTAGTTATTAGAGAATTTAACATAAGGGCAAAAGGGGGGAAAAGTTGGCTAACATCTAAATTTCTTGAAGGCCTTATAAATAAGGGTTGTTGGCAGAAATTAAAGAGTTAAATGAGCTCACTAACTTGCATTTAGTTTTCTTAATTTTCTCTCTTAATTAAATTTGTCTCTTGTACTTAAACTTGCTTCTTTTTATGAGAAAGAGTGAGAAGTGCCCTAAAGAGTTCTTATAGGAAAACTTTTATAAGGCATTACTCAGGACTTTATTGTGTGATCTATTGTGTTTGTGAGTGGTGCCTTATGAGTGATAGTGTGATTATTGCAAAGGCATAACTCTTGTAAGATTTGTGAGAATTTGTTTTTATGATGTTGTATGTAGCTTCTTGAAAGGAAATTTTAGTAATTGATAACATAGATTGTGAAGTCCTCTTTTGAAGGCGTTTAGTGTTCATGGAGATTGGAGGTGATCCGAAATCTGCATTAGATCGTAATTCGTTTCTCTATCACTATCTTTTTATTTATTGCAATTTACCTTCATATTGCTCTTATATTTTATATAAGTTAAATTGCATTATTTATGTAATGCCCTGACCTGAAGGCATTACAACCTGCTACATATCCTTTCTTATATAGGACACGCAAAGGCTCTAATATCTACAAATTCTGCATAATTCACCTGTAAACACACATAGGGTATCTCATAAGATACGAAACCTGTTTTAAACTAAAAACTTATACTTCATAAAATATGAACTCCTGGTTCAAACATACAATCCAAGTCGGCATCACATAGCCAACAAATTCAGTAGAAACTAAAAACTGTTTACATAAAATATATGTATATATATATATTTTTCATTGAAATCATCCAAGTACAATTTGAAAAGATCTAAATGTTTCTTCTTCTTAGAAATTTGATATATGAAGCCTAGCTCTCGGCTGGGTAGTTGGGTCTACTATCACCATCCCTGTTATCAAAGAATAATTCATATCCTGAAAGATCATATATTATATTCTCTTCACCCGTACTTGAAATTTAAAAGAATGAGTGGCGACGCCCAGTACAACAATTCCAATCCAAAAAAAAAAAATGCATATGCACATACAACAGGTAGATAATTCATGCAACTTAAACTAATACAAACAACCATATTATTATCTTCCTTAAGCTAACGAAAGAACACAGTCTAGTATTAGGTATACTCTAATTCTGAATTCGGAGTTACTCAGGCCCCATTGAAAAGCAAACAACTCTTTGAAAATAATAATCATATACATATATGGATGAGTGGATACTCTCCAAACACCCTGAATCCAAAACACCTAATTTTACCGGAATCATATCAAGACACAAGTCTATTAGGGACAACCTCACACCAAGATCATCAGAGTGCCTCACCAGTATCACTGTTTGCCAGGTCTTCACTGGTCAAAGCCAAGCACAACCAAACAGACAATTATTAAGCCGGATATAATTAGGTTTATTATGAAATTCTATTCCTACAACCAGTCAATCAATACTAAACTTACAAGCAAAAATAACAAGTAGGGATTGGTCGTACCTTTCTCAGTTTTCAGAAATACAATTCCAAATTCACCAAACCCAATATCGACAACAACAACACTAACACGAATCTACAACTTCTCGTTCAATAACAACAATCAAACACCAAAGTCTCTAATTATCCTATCATCAGCATATATACATAAACAGATGTATAAAACACGGTAAAAGAAACAAACCCTAATATATCATGATCTCCTAAAACTCTAACCTGATAATGAATCTCCAAAATTTTGCACCGTCTTCTTCGATCTCAACTCACAACAAATCCACAATATCGATAATTCACCAAAACCCTAATATTACATGACAATAAGAACATATAAAGATCGTCTAATCTTACATTGTTCAAATTCATCAATGAAAAGACAAAACTTACTGATTTGGATCACCAAAACCCGACTCACATCCACAAATTTGGATTCCAATCAAATCTAAGGTTTCCTTCATGCAAACAAATCACAAAATCCTTAGAACTTGCATGAAATTCGCATAAATCTTGTATGAGAACATTATACTTACTTGTTTTAATCACAAAACTCACTTCTTATCCAACCGAGATAGATTAAATCCGAGATCTAAATCCTTCCCACATTTTTCCTTCAAGAACATATCAAAACCCTAAGAAAACTTATGCAAATTCTTATATAATCTATAAGAGAAGGTTAAGATCACTTACTTTGGATAAAAAAACACACTCCGGATGATTCTCCAACCCTAGATTTCCAAGAACACTCCAAAACCCTCTTTGACGAAAGAAAAACTATGATAAAAAGTTTCTGTCAAAAATCATTTTTCGCATCTCGTATTTATAGAATTTGGTCATACGTTGGCCCTACGCTATCCGTTTAAATCTTACCGGCGTACACCTTACGCTGGCAAAAATTACACGAGCATTGGCGGCGTTTATCGAGTCTTTGAATTCCTAGAACTTCGATACAACTACATACACCGACAAATCCATGATCTACACCGGTGGTGTTTCTAGCCGGCATTAGAAGAAACCCTCGCATATACCGGTGGAGTTCCACCTAGCGTTAAGAAAAAAGCTACTATTCCCCTCTTACGCCGTCCCTATGCCGACGGCATAGATTCCCCAAATAGCAGTGTAGCATCTGTCAAAAATTGCAAAAATTCAAATTTCATCATTCATTACCTAATCAAACTTAAACTTTTACAACTTACTTGTTTTGACCATAAACTCATCCTATATCATCTTATGATTCATAATTTATTATATTTTCATCTTTATTTTCATATATTACAATTTAGGCGTTAAAATTGTAAAAAAGATAGAATATGTAGAAAAATTAACTTATATCCCCTTAACCTCTTGAGTTTTTCAACCAAGTGTACAGTCGGTTTTACATAAGTCTATGGTAACCCTTGAGGTTACCAAGATGACTAAGGTGTACAATTAGTAAATTGACTCCACTATAGTAACTAAGTTTGTGACGAGCTTTTGTTTATCCAAATGGCTAAGGTGTTTGATAAGTGAATTCAATATTATAGAGGAAGTTCATGATTTGAGTCAATTATTAAAGAGGCAACTCCTTGGAATGCTCAAAAATCACAAGATGATTAAAAGATAAGAAGAAGAATCACAACGGAAGGAAATGACCCTCAAAGTGTCATGTTCTTACCTAAGTGAAGATGAAGAAAGTAAGGATAATGATGATGAAGAGTTGGACCAACTGACAAAGAAGTTCAAAAAATTTTGAAGCATGACAAAAAGTTAAAGAAGAAAGATGAGTTCCACACAAAGAAAGAGAAAAAGAAAGTAGTCACAAGCTTCAAATGTAATAAACCAGGACATATTCAACAATATCATTCCAAATTCATATAGGTTGGCAAAGGAAAGAAAGAGGTGACGTTTACCACATGGAGTGATAAGATTCAAGATATTCAGATAATGATGTGCAGTTCATAACTCCTAATGATGAGTTATGGTCCTCTTAATTCAATATTTATACGATGATTTGAGTGAAATGTATGAGAAGCCATGTAATGAAATGGTTCAGATGAGAAAGAAAAATACCTTGTTGAAATTAATGAAGAGGATTAGAGATGAGCTAGATGAGTTTAAAAAAAGAGTTTCATGAGCTCAAAGATGAAAATGATAAGTTAATAGAAAACAATGAATATTTAAAGTTGGAAAATGAGAAGAAGAAGAAGAAGAATGGTTATGTGAGAAAAAACTAATAAAAAGTTGAAAATTGAAATTGATATGTTTGAAATTGAGAGCAAAACATTAGAAGGAGATGATAGTGCAAATATATGTGATCATGCATGCTTGAAAGAGTTAGATGAGCTTAAAATTGAAAATGTCATTCTAAAAGTTAGCTTAGATAACTCAAAGCAAACTATAGCTAAGGTGAAAAGAATTTAGCATGCTTTTTGGCAATAAAAAACCTGATTTAGACAAATCTAGAATTGACCATAATAAGATAAATATGAATAAGTTCCATAAAAGTTACTTTGTAAAGTAAGCAAAAGAAGTTATAGTTATTGTGGTAAAATTGGCCATATTGCACATAATTATGTAGTGAGGGACAATAATTTTTTAATTCATAAAACCAAGTTTGTGTGAGTTCCTAATGGACAAGCTTATGTAACAACTAACTATAATGAACCAAAATATAACTAAGTACCAAAGATATGAAAGTTGTTTCATTAGTACCCTCAAAGAATTCTAAGGGCATCAAATGTGACATAGCTCTTCTTTTGTGATATTCCTTGCGTTTTGTATTTAATTTGTAGGTAAGTTTTATCGATAGTACATGAACTTCTTGGGTTGTAACGGTTTATATCTAAAAAAAATTTTGTACGAAGATTGTACTTGAACTTTTTAAGGTTACATCAAAGTACCTTTGGATGAATTCCATCCATTTTCTGTCAATTTGTTCACATAGCAAATGAATGTGATTAAAATGTTATTTTTTTTGTCCTCTTTGGCATTTTTGTCATTTTAAATTTTTTTAAAAACTTTTTTCTCTTTCTTTTTATCACTCCTCTCTCTCTCCCCCCTTCATCATCCTTTTCTTCTTCTGCTTCTATCTCCTTCCTCTATTAAGCTCCGGTAATGGCCATTAATATCCGCCTTAAACCTTAACATTAAGATCAAATAAAAGGAAATATCAATTTGAAGTTTCTTTGAAAACCCCATCTTGAGATCAGATCAATACAAGAAAAAAAAAACGTGAAAACAAAGCAAGAATCAAATTAAAGATTAGATTTTTAACAAATTATTTATATGTTTTAATGAAAACTACAAGCCTCTAGATTTTTCAATATTCTTAGATGTGAACCTTAGATCTAATATTTAAATTAGAACTCAAAAATCAAGCCAAGTTAAAACCAAACTCTAGAAACCTTATACAAGATAAGATAAAAACTCAATAATATTAGGATATTAGATGAACTAGGTAAAACCTAAAACCCCGAATATAAATGGCTTCAGAATTTCATACCTACTTAATTAATCCAACTCAACCCTAAAACCTAGAAACCTGAGAGTTGATCCTAACAAATCATAAGTTTTGTAAGCCTTAGATAATGTCAAATAAGTTGGATAACCCTAAATGCCTAATTAGTGTGATGAAAATAGAAAATCCTAAATACCAAACTTTAAGAAAAAGAGTACCTTAAAAAATAAAATGAAAATCCAATAATCATTCAACTTGGAACCCCTACACTAAACAATTTATCCATCTAATCTTTAACACATAAATCGAGGAAATATATCTAAATAATATTTAATAATATAATAAAATAATACAAAATGATTTCCTATAATATGGTATTAATTTATCAAGTCAAAATTTCATAAATTAAACCAAACTGCTTTCATACTAGATCGCTAGCACACAAATCGAGATAACACCACCATATAACAATTAATGATAAAATTGTAAATCCCTAGATTCTTTGGTAGTTTTATAAGTGAATCTTAGAGTTGAAACTAAAACTGAGACTATAAAGTCAAACTGGGTCAACATTTAACCTTAGAAGCCCTATACTTGATTAGATAATATCGAGAATTGTAAAATATTAAATAAATTATAAAAATATAGTAAACTCAATTTATGAACCGAATATATAGTATAAGTATAAACCCCTATATTTAATAATCTTACGAGTAAATCTTAAAGACGGAATTGAAACTGGAACCCTAAAGCCGAATGAGGTCATTATCAAGTTCAAGGAAACTTAAATTCGGCAAGACCACCCCTAAAACCATAAAATGTTAAAAGTAGAATAAGCCTGTATTATGATCCGAAAATATTTCATATACTCTAAAATGATAAGATTTAGCAAATACTCGTCTGTTTCGAACCCAACGGGATCAGTTTTCAAATTAGGGTACCGACACGCAAAATGAAGGAAAATATCTAAACAAACAATCTAGATTAGTAATATAATAAGAATTCATAAAAACATCATATACAACTTTTATGGCTCATAAAACAACAATTATAACTTATATATGTGTATTTTTATCTATATCAATAATTTATTTATCTTGTTTACTATTCATTTACTATTTATTGCTACTTACCACTGTTTATCTGAATCTACTTTTACTTACCACTTTTACATAATGCATAGCTTTTTTTACACTCATTTAATCTATCCTACTTTACACTATACTTTTCATATAACTACTTCTTTACTTTCTCTCTCTCTCTCTTTCTCTTTCTCCCCTCTCTTTTCACGTCTGTAGCGGCTACTGTTCCCTCCCTATTTTCTCTCATTTTCATTTATTTTTCATACATTAATTTTGATAAGATCATATTATATACAACTTGTTGATGTTCAAAATAGCTAGAATGGATACTTGTTTTGGTTAAAATTCATGTTTCAGGTCTAATTTGGACAAACAAATCAAAACAAGAAACTTTGGAATGAAAATGGGAAAAACTCAGGAATACGCCAGCTTTTCTGACTTCAAAGCCGCCAGCGTTGAGACGGCTTACAAGATGCACTCATTCAAAGCCGTTGCCTATACTGCCAGCTTTACAAGCCTTAACTCAACTAAATATACGCCGCTTCAAAGCCACCGGCGTAGAAGATGAATAGGCCAGTGTAGAATGAAGGATGGCAGCTCAGAATTCAAACGATGCCAGTGCAAAAGAAGTTACAACCTACGTCGGATACTAAGCCGCCAGCGTTGAGGTAGTGCAGATCACAGATCAAAAGCGACAAGTAGATAACACATGCTTGATGACAAATGAAAAGACCAAATATGATGAATTGTCTAAGCTGGCATCAAAGCCGCCGACTTTGGGACGGCTTTCCTTATAAATTGGTCCAACCTTTCATTTTTCATTATATACGCCGGCTAGATCTATATCTAAGCTGCTGGCGTAGAAGCGGCCTACACTTATAACCGAAGATGAAAGCTGCATTGCATTGCCTGTGCAAGAAAGAAAAAGCCTTTACGCCGTCTGTAAGCCACCGACGTATGATCTGTAACTGCTGGTGTACAAGTTGAAACTGAAATTTTCCATTAATGCTTTGCACGAAACTTTTCCTATATAAAGGGGACTCCCCCTTCTAGTTGAACAAGCAGAAGCAAAATAGAGAATACTTCAGTATACAAATAGTTTTAGCATTTCATAGAGAATTGTGAGAGAATTGAGCTTTCAAGAATTGTAATTGAAGATTACGATATTTGAATTGGTGATATCTAATCTCTTTCTTATGCAATTCATTTATCTGAATTCTTTGTTCATAATGTTATCAATTGCATATTTCTATTTGATTATTGAATCAACATCCATGAGTAGCTAAACTTTTCTTTGTGGGAAGTGATGAAATCCTAATTTTGCTAAAATGATTCTTGAACTTATATTATAGCATTGTTAGAATTATGGAATATTTTTGTATTGAATCTTAATTATCTATTTTATTTCTGATTGAAATTGAATTGATAAGAATTCTGATAATTTGGAAAAAGAATTAGGGTTCATAGGAATTCATGAATTGAGATTAAACAATAATTGTGAAAGTAGTTAAGTTTAATATTAGTTTAGAAATTGTTCCATGCGATTCATGCAATATTTTATTTTAATTTCTCATTAAGGAATTAGGACAAGTAAATTTAGGATATTAGACAATTATAGAATTGGAAGATTTATGATTGTAAATTAGATTCCATTGATAATTTATATAGCGGAAACTAATAGATTATTTTATGGTTTACTAAAACTTAATAGTTTTAGGTCTTAACAATTTCTTACAAATATCCATAATCCTAATTATTCATATAATATAACTTCAGCATGATTAGTAAAGATTAGGATGGATTCTGTTCCTTCCCACATTTATCTTATATAACTTCTTACAATCTCATTGCATTCATAGTAGATATAATTTAGTTAGTTGATTTATACATTTTGATTACCTAAATATTAGTATAAATTAATATCAACCTAGTAGTTAATTTAGTCTTTGTGGGAATGATACTCAACTCACTTTTATATTACTTGATCATGACCCAGTACATTTGTTGGCAGTATCTTAAATTATATACACATTTTACTCAGATCAAGTTTTTGGCGCCGTTGCCGGGGACCAAATTAATATTAGATAACTTTTAGTTTTGCTAGTAGTTTAGGTGTTTTTCCAAAGAATTGATTATTTTCTTTTCTTTTTGCAGGTTACATGCATAGGAGTAGAAGTAGGGAACTTCTACCAATTGATCCTGAAATAGAACGAACCCTGCATCAGCAAAGAAGAGAAAATAGAAGGCAAGAAGAAATGGCAGAAAATGAACCAAGAAACAATGAGGGCAACATTGATCAAAACAACAATCCAATTCAAGCTGTACCTGTTAGAGCACTTCGGGATTATACAATACCTACTGTTCAAGGTCCTGCTGTGAGAAGACCTACAGTTCAAGCCAACAATTTTGAGCTAAAACCAGCATTGATTCAGATGGTTGAATCACATCAATTTGGAGGATATCCTAATGAAACACCGGATGAACACATTGCCAAATTCCTCCAATATTGCAAATACTGTCAAACTTAATGGCGTAACAGATGAGGCCATTAGAATGCAGCTTTTTCCTTTCTCTCTTAGGGATAAAGCATTGGCTTGGTTCAGCTCTCAACCACCCGAGTCCATTACTTCATGGGCAAATTTGACAACGAAATTTTTGAAGAGATTTTTCCTTCCTGTCAGAACTGCCAGACTAAGAAACGAAATCACCAACTTCACAAAGTTTCCTGGAAAATCATTATATGAAGCTTGGGAAAGATTCAAAGAAGTAGTTAGGAAATGCCCACATCATGGATTTTCGGATAATCTCTTGATTGAAAATTTCTACCTCAGTCTAGATGAGACTTTGAGATCATTGGTGGATGCTACATCAGGAGGATCACTCATGGAAAAACATATGATGAAGCTAGTGCATTAATTGAGGAATTAGCTTCTAGTGCTCACAACTAGAGCCGTGAAAGAACAAGATCAAAGGTGGAATTTGTTCAAGATAGTGAATCCATGCGACAGCTCACTGCTCAAGTTTCAGCTTTAACTACACAAGTAAGTAAACTTATAGCATCTAGTTCTTTGAATACTAATCAGGTTGCTACTTGTAAGTTGTGCTCAGGACCACATCCAGCTTATGATTATCCTCATGGTACTACACGATCATCAAGTGGAAAGCAACTCAACTATGTTGGAAACTTTAGAAGGGTTAATTATGGACTATATTCAAATACTTATAATCCAGAATGGCATAATCATCCAAATCTTTCCTACAGAAATGATGCAAATATTATCAAGCCCCCACCTGGATTTCAAAGACAAGGTCCCATAAGAAATACTCAGCCTCTACCTCAGCAAAATCAAATTTCAACTGATGAATTGTTGAAGACTTTCATTCAAACTACTCAGACTACACTCAATAATCAGCATGTGATTATTCAAGATCTTCAAGGGAAATTCCATCAACTTGCTCAGCAAATTGGTAATAGACCATCTGGTTCTCTATCGAGCAACACTGAGGAAAATCCTAAAACTGTGAATGCTATAGTTTTGAGAAGTGGCAAAGAAGTTGAGCCCGCTGAGGCAAAAGTTCAGGAAACTGAGGAGATTCCAGTCAAAGACAAAGGAAAACAAAAGATGGAGGAACTTGTTAAAGGCTATAACCTTATTAAAGGCTATAGAATAGATTTGGGGGTGGAGATAGCCAATTTCATATACAGGCAGGCTGATGATACCAGGATTAGACTGCTGTTTTGTGGTGGCTATATCACCAAATTGCTGAAAGGAATGGGAATTTTTGAAGCTCCTCAAAGGGATGAGATATTTGAAAGTAAAAAGATCTCATCAGCACCATTCAGAGGCTGGGGATTGCTTAAAAACCCTAGAGGAGTTCAACCACCAGTCTTGGAGGAGATTGAGTTCCAGGATATCTTTCCTGGTGATGTGCCTTTTGATATCCCATCTTCATCTGCTCCTCCTTTTCCTCCTCCTGCAGGTACTTCTTCTGCATATAATATGGACCAGCCTAGGCTGAATGTTTAAGAGTTGAAGAAGCAAAGTCAGGAGCTCAGAGATAGACAGGAAAAGGAGAGGAAGAAAAACAAGAAGTTCAGAAAGACTATCTTTGAGGCATTGAAGGCTGCTATTTGCTGCTTGAACCTAGATATAGGGGGTGAGATGACATATGAGACTTCTACTGAGTCTAGGCATAGTTCAGCACACACAGATAGACTCAGTTCAGAGCATATACATACAGCTAGTCCAGGAGATACTCAGAGACATAGTCCTGAGCATACTAGCAGAGCCAGTCCAGGGCCAGAGAGCTAGAGATCCTGCTAGCTCTCATTTATTCTTTATTGAGTTTTTATTTTTCATATTGGTTTGTATATATATATATATATATATATTGAGCACTCAAGTTCCTATGGGTAAACTCACTTGATCTTTTCTGCTTACTTAGTTTTTATTATTGCTTTTATTTTTCTTTTTGTTTTTCTTTTGTAGAGCTTACAGGGCTGAACAAACAATCTCTCCGCTCTGAATTTTGCTGCTCTAATTAAAAAAAAAAAGGAAAATACACAGGTTTTTGTTTATGTTTCTTTTCTCTTCTGTTCTATTATTTTGAAACAGTGAGGACACTGTTTAGTTGAAGTGGGGAAGGGATACATTGAATTGAATGAATTGAATGAGTTGCATGATCTACTAGCTATTTGGATTGTGGATTATTTAACAGGACTTATAGGACTTATCACCCACCTTGTATTTTTGGTTTGAAAGCAAATTATGGAGAAATTCTGCCAAAATTTTTCAAAAATCTCTTAAGAATTGGAGATAGTACAAAGTAAAGATTGAAAGCAATGAAATTAACTTGTAAAAGTGTCTTACTCACCTACTGTTGTGATTGGTTTACTAAGTTAGAATTAAGTTGTAAAATCCTTAAAAACAAGTTTACTTTATTTTTAACTTTGGAATTGGAAATTTAAGAGCTAGTGAAATCCTTTTGTGAAAAATAAACAGGTTTACTTCTAGGAAATTTTAGTTTGTATATATTCTTTGAATTATAACACTTAATGAAAGAGATAGAAGAAACTTTTAACTTAGTGATCCTTTATAAAAATAAGTCTTTGATTTGTTATTGCATTCAAAAAGAAAGAAACAAGCATAGCACTACTCCTCTGACTTAAAAATTTGAGTTATGAGCATCCGAACTTGAATGCTAAAGTGAGGAAGAGTTATTAGAGGTATTTTGAAACCTGGTCACTTAGGTGATGAGCTTGGGATGTGCCAACTCAATGAACTCACTATAACGAGAAGGGAAGAAAGGCAAAAGTTCAATTCATGAACTTTAAAAAAGCAAAAAGATGGAGGCCAAAACCTCCTAAAAAGAAAATAAGTGCTTGAAAAAGAAAAGAAAAATGAATGCAAATATGCAAATAAAAGAAGACTTATAATAAAAAAAGGAGAAAATCTAAGGAAAAAGTAGATACCACATGCTTTCATTTGGTGTTACTAAGAATATATATATAAGCTAAAAGTCCAATGAAGTTTAAATGAGTATTTTTCCTCAGTGGATTGAGTATTTGCTTTTTGAATAGAATGTTCTTTTGTTAAAGATTGAGATTAAAACTTGTTTTGTTTGGATTAACATCTCAATTTTGATTATAGTACTCTAATTATAAGAAATTAGTATGATTAAAGCAATAGATACAAGAAAAGCAAGTTAAAGAAATTGTGATTAAATTCGAAAAATTTTATTAATCTATGAGAGATATCATTAATTTTGCTCTTCATTATTTTGCTTGAGGACAAGCAAAAGTTCAAGTGTGGGGAAACTGATAAGATCATATTATATACAACTTGTTGATGTTCAAAATAGCTAGAATGGATACTTGTTTTGGTTAAAATTCATGTTTCGGGTCTAATTTGGACAAAAAAATCAAAACAAAAAACTTTGGAATGAAAATGGGAAAAACTCAGGAATACGTCGGCTTCTCTGACTTTAGAGCCGCCGGCGTTGAGACGGCTTACAAGATGCACTCATTCAAAGCCGTTGCTTATACTGCCAGCTTTACAAGCCTTAACTCAACTAAATATACGCCGCTTCAAAGCCACCGGCGTAGAAGATGAATAGGCCAGTGTAGAATGAAGGCTGGCAGCTCAGAATTCAAATGATGCCAGTGCAAAAGAAGTTACAACCTACGCCGGATACTAAGCTGCCAGCGTTGAGGTAGTGTAGATCACAGATCAGAAGCGACAAGTAGATAACACATGCTTGATGACAAATGAAAAGACCAAATATGATGAATTGTCTAAGCCGGCATCAAAGCCGCTGACTTTGGGACGGCTTTCCTTATAAATTGGTCCAACCTTTCATTTTTCATTATATACGCCAGTTAGATCTATATCTAAGCTGCCCGCGTAGAAGCGGCCTACACTTGTAATTGAAGATGAAAGCTGCCATTGCATTGCCTGTGCAAGGAAGAAAAAGTCTTTACGCCGTCTGTAAGCCGCCGGCATAGGATCTGTAACTACTGGCGTACAAATTGAAACTGAAATTTTCCATTAATGCTTTGCACGAAACTTTTCCTATATAAAGGGGATCTCCCCCCTCTAGTTGAACAAGCAAAAGCAAAATAGAGAATACTTCAGTATACAAATAGTTTTAGCATTTCATAGAGAATTGTGAGAGAATTGAGCTTTCAAGAATTGTAATTGAACATTGCGATATTTGAATTGGTGATATCTAATCTCTTTCTTATGCAATTCATTTATCTGAATTCTTTATTCATAATGTCATCAATTGCATATTTCTATTTGATTATTGAATCAACATCCATGAGTAGCTAAACTTTTCTTTGTGGGAAGTGATGAAATCCTAATTTTGCTAAAATGATTCTTGAACTTATATTATAGCATTGTTAGAATTATGGAATGTTTTTGTATTGAATCCTAATTATCTATTTTATTTCTGATTGAAATTGAATTGATAAGAATTCTGATAATTTAGAAAAAGAATTAGGGTTAATAGGAATTCATGAATTGAGATTAAACAATAATTGTGAAAGTAGTTAAGTTTAATATTAGTTTAGAAATTGTTCCATGTGATTCATGCAATATTTTATTTTAATTTCTCACTAAGGAACTAGGACAAGTTAATTTAGGATATTAGATAATTATAGAATTGGAAGATTTATGATTGTAAATTAGATTCCATTGATAATTTATATAGTGAAAGCTAATAGATTATTTTATGGTTTACTAAAACTTAATAGTTTTAGGTCTTAACAATTTCTTACAAATATCCATAATCCTAATTATTCATATAATATAACTTCAGCATGATTAGTAAAGATTAGGATGGATTCTGTTCCTTCCCACATTTATCTTATATAACTTCTTACAATCTCATTGCATTCATAGTAGATATAATTTAGTTAGTTGATTTATACATTTTGATTACCTAAATATTAGTATAAACTAATATCAATCTAGTAGTTAATTTAGTCCTTGTGGGAACGATACTCAACTCACTTTTATATTACTTGATCAAGACCCAGTACACTTGCTGGTAGTATATGAAATTATATACACATTTTACTCAGATGAAATTTCCTCCAATTTTCCTCCATAGATACCCCTTTCCTCTTCACTTTTGTAAACACTTTTCAATACCCATAACCTACTCTACCAAATTTTACTCAACTTTTTTCTCTAAAATTTCTCTCAAGATTTTCCTCCTTTTACCATACACACTTCCTAAAAATGTGGAAATGCCCTAGAAAATACTCATGCACGAGGGAGGGGGGAGGAGATGATGAATTGAATATTTGCCCTAAAATGATAAAAAAATTAATTTCAATATGGCAGATTAAATTTTACTTTAATAGCAATGGATAATATATAGCAAATTATAATATGAAATAATAGAGATAGGAATAGCAAATTTGAGTCTAGATTTAACATGAAGTTCGGCTCACTTCTTACTCTCCATGATCCACCAATGCCTCTAATCATGAACTTCACCACTACTTTATTAATCACTAAATAAACACGCTCAAGATGAGCAATACACCACTTTTACATCATTTTGGAAAAAAAAAAATATTTCCTCTCCCTCTCTAGATGCTCACTAATAGATAGCAAATACAAAAACAGAGCACTGGAATATTTTTCTCTCTCTTTTCAGATATTCAAAATTTAATGAATAAGAGAACTAGAAAACTAATGATTTGTTTGTTTGCAAGTAATAGCTCTTTTATTTTTTGACCAAAGTAATAGCTCTTTTAATTCCTACTTTTTTTTTATCTCCTAAGGACAAAGTATTTATAGCCTTTAGAAATTCAAATCTCCATTAGAGATAACATCTTTAAGTCGCCAAGCATTAAATGTACTTCAATAGCTCTTTTTGCCACATCGGCTCATTCATTTAAATTGCTGCGCCCTAAGACTTGTCGCACCTTAACGTGTTGCGCCTCATTTTTGCCTTCAACCAAGTCTGTGCTTATGTGAACTCCATTGAGCCTTGCATTTGAACTTTTTGCACCTCAGACTTGTTGTGCTCTAAACTTATTGTGCCCTATATTCATTGCATCTTGGTTTTGACCTTTGACCAAAGGTGTGTCTGTTTAAGCTTGTTGAATCTTGGACTTGACTTTGTTGCACCATAACTATTTGGCATGTCAAGCCCTTGACGTGACCTTTGACCAAGACTATAATTCACTTGAATTCTTCGAGCGTTAGATTCAAACTTGTTGTGCCCTGAGCAATGGACTCGTCAAGCCCTCAACTTGACCCACGACCAGTGACTTTGCATTTTTGAGCTTGTTGAGCTTTAGTCTTGAGTTTGTCGTACCCTAGTGAATAAACCTGTCAAGCCCTTGACCTAACCCATGACCACCGCTGTGCTTAATGAATTTAGATCTGCTAATGCTAATTGCTGCACAAAACTTCACAGACAACACACACAAAATATATATTTTCTAACATATTAGTCATTATGTTGGTCGATTAATTAAGTGTGGTTTAACACAATTGAATAGTTAATTATGCAATTAATTGTCTCATCAAAATCCACATTAAACATACAGGTTCAACAATCGCCTTCTTGTTGATAAGTGCAATTATGCACAATTAACCTCTTGTCAATTCAATATACTTCCTCTCAATTAAGCATATGAGTTTCAAAGGAATTTTCTCAAAATTTGATTTAAAGAATTGATGTAAGCCCTTAGATTTTATGACAGTTTTATTAGAATTCCTAAGATCAGAATCCAAACCAAAAACCCTAAAAGCCATCTAGGTTAAACAATAAGTAATAGAAGCCCTAAATCCAACAGGACCGCCCTTGAAACTCAAAAACAATAAAAATAAGATAACCTTAGATTATGTTCCAGAAAAATGTCACATACCCTAAAAAAATCATATTCGCTAAAATTTTGATTATTTCTAATTCGGGCACTGACACAGAAAACGAGGAAAAATATTCCGACAAACAATTTAGACTCTTAATATAATAAAGATTTATAAAAAAATTAGATACAATTTTATGACTTCAAAAAACGTTAAATATAGCTTATTTACGGGTATTTTTATCACTACCAGAATTTTATCTGTCTTGTTTACTATTCACTACTATTCATTAATATTCATCTATTTCTACGTTTTCTTACAATCCATCTCTTACAACTTATGCATCTATCTCTTACATTTACATTTATAATAATACTTTTCACTAAACTTCTCTTATACTTTATTACTTTTTCTACTAAAATTACTTTTTAATCTCACACACTCTCTCTTCCCCCTCATGGCCGACCACCTCTCTCTCTCATCCCTCTATTTTCTTTTTCTTTTTCCTTTAATTCATTAACTCTAGATTCCCTCCAAATTTTCCTATAAATACCCCTCACTCCTTCACTCTTTGCACTTTCATTTCATATACTACCAAAACTCTCACAAAATTTCTCCAACACTCTTCCTCTCCTCCCCTCTCTCACGTGCATCTCTCTCTCTAATATGATAGGACGAACCATGTCAACCTATGACAAAACCCGTTATCGAAATCTAGAAAATAACCCTGGATGGTCTAAGAAAATTGGTGGAAACCGTGACCCATTGCCTATATGGAGGTATGAACCTTGGTATTGTCATAGACGCCACAATCGATGATGGTAAACCGATTAATAAGTCAGAAGAGTTGAATGCCATGGAAAACTTCCGATAAGTTTCGAATGAATTAACTTAGGAGTTCCAAAGAGAAAACTCTCAAATTTCATTCATCGTAAGATGTATCCTATATGTTACATCCCATAGGTTTATATAGGCTTTAATTAGCCTAAAAACTAAGCTAAAGTAAATAAGGAAAATAACCTATTAATGACCGTAGGAATATATAAAGACAAACATGACAATAAATAACCTATTAATGACTCCTAGGAATATGTAAAGACAAACTTGACAATTAAACAAAGAAATATGAAAAGACATAAAAAGAAATCCAAAAAGACACAAAAAAATAATGAAGGCCAACATATTTATCATTGAAGGCCGGCGACTTTCAAATAAAATTATGAAACTAAACAATGTTGAATGCCGATGGGAAGGCCAGCGGCTTAAGATGGCATGCCGGTGGCGTTGGCCATGAAGGTTGGTGGCATTGGGCCAGCATACAAGCCTGTGTAGCTCCAATCTTCAAGTCTTCAATCCTTTGTATCCCAAGTTACTTTATAAGCTCATTTAGGTTGCTTGGCCCGTGTTTTAATCATTGGAGCTCCAGTCATTGAGCCTCTAATTCCTTGAAATAGATTATTGTCCTTGTAATTGGTCTGCTTTAAGTTTGAGTCTTCTAGGATCACATCACACACTCTCCCCCACATCTATACATTTCAAAAGTTCCTTCTTCTTTAGGTAACTATCTTAAACCTCCTCCATAAATCATGTTAACATAATATGAAAAATATGCATGTTGTGTTTTCATGTAAAATCCCTATGATGCAAATGCTAGGGAATGGAAATATAGAAACAACATATTATTCATGTCTAGTTTAACTTGATGTTTATATTCGTGTTATGTTATGTTATTGTTTCTAATATTAACTTCATATATATTAGTAAGTATAAGTAATGTATACATATTTTAGAGCCTAATGCTCACTAATCTAATTTTTATTTAATGCTTTATTTCAAGCTTCCATTATCTATTTATTTCTAATAAATAGGACTATTCAAAATTCTAGTCTAAAACTTGTCATTCCTCAAGTCAAAAAAAAAAAAAAAAAAGACTTGTTCATTTCTATATCCCGGAGAGCCTTGATAAAGTCTAAGACTCCCAAAATTATTTTGTTACTATTCTTATTTTATTTATGAAATTTTCAAGTCTTAGGAAGCCTTGAAAAAGATCTAAGACTTCCATATTTTTATTTATGCTTTTTTTTATTTTATTCATGGTGACCTAAAAAATTTTTAAGTCGTAGAAAGTCTTGATAGCAAGCTAAGACTCCCATGCTCTCATTTTGATATTTTCTTGCTAGCAATTATTTACCTTTAATTTTTGTATTTTGATAAGTTAATGTCTTCATGTTTAGTTTAACTACTATATTTTTACTTATGTACATACATGGTCATAAGTGATGTTGTCATAATGAATTTTCGAAGAGGTGAAAATTTATAACTCCTTATTTTATAAAAACACTTTTAAAGATTCCACTTCTAAATCCTTAAGAAACATTGTCATTAAAATAATTACTCAATTAAATTTTTTGAAATGTTAAGAATAAGTTTTTCTAAAAATATAAACATTAATAATTCTTTGTTATACAAATATTTTTGAAAATCTATCTATAGAGCATATATTAACCTTTGTTAAAATAAAACCTTAAGACAAGTGAACTTTCTGATTCTTCTCATATGACAAATTTTAAAAGTATTTTGAAGTTAAATCAAACTAGAGTAAACTTTCCTTACCACCATATAAAGACTCATGTTTTACAAAATTATTTGCCAAGAAAAGTTTAGGATAAGTATGAAGTATGTATATATTTAAATGATTATGAAACCATAAATTTTGTTAACTAAGTATCATACATATGATAAGCCAAGATTGGTAGTTTTAATTACAAATCCAAAAGAAGATTTTCCATAAACTTAACTTATCACTTTCCATGAAAAGATTAATTGCAAAAAAATTTATTTCCGAACAACATCACTAAAATCATGCACGAAATATGAGTTGCTATCATAATTATATGCTTTCTAAAGATAGGGATTTTTTAATGCTTGATTTTAAAGTCCAATTGAAGTAAAAATTTCAAAGGTTGAAATTTTCAAAATATGGAACTTCTAGAATGCAATATGTTCTTAGCTTTTATGAGACCTAAATGAACTTGAATATTAGAAATAACCTTAGAAATGGATAAACCATCTGAAGAAGGTAAATATTGACTACTTACACACGAAGTTCAGACTTCAAATAAGCAAGTTATGACTAATATAAGTTAGAATACCTCTAATAGGGAAAAAGGATATAAATAGTATAACTAGAGTTAGAATTTCAAATACAATCTCTATGGAATACTCATTCTAGATATTTCTTTTGTTTAAGTGATGAATGACTCATTATTTCTTAGGCATAGCCACAATGGAGTGAGTTATTCCACTACTTATTACATTTCCCTTGCTTGTGCTTGTAAATTAGTGGCATTACAAATTAAGAAAAGACTAAAAATGGAGATTTGCATGTGGAAAATGTATGTGACGTGTGGTGTTTGATGAATGAAGAATAAGTATGTTGGAACATGGATTAATGATTAAATTCTTGCTTATCTTAATTGTTCGTATGAACATTGTTTGGTTACCCCTAAGTTGAAAATTAATATTATTTAGAAATTTGTTCCTAAAATAAATCATGCATGGTACGAAATGAGTCTCATTATGCATTTTACTACTATTCTTCGTATGGGGAAACGAAGAATTGTACTAGTGGCCAGTAGTAGTTGAGAAGTTTGCAGAGGCATGTAGGAGCCAGAAAGTCTACAAGAGTATGATGGTCGTATGGGTCGGTAATCACCCAACACCCGACGTAGAGGGCGTAAATCTATTCTGCACATGGTTTCCGGTTAATCATATATACTTGTTTTCTTATATGATTGTTGCACACACAGATGCTTGCTTAAATACTGTATGAATTATGGGAATATTTTGAAGGAGGGAATTATCTCACTAAGCTAGTGTTGTTTATATCCTTGTAGTGTTTTGTTGCAATTTGACTATTTATGGATGGCCCCAAGAGGTCCAATATGTCAGGTATGAGCTAAGGTTACAAGGAGCTTTTGAAGGAAGTTTGCACGGCAAATTTTTGGTGTAGACTTCTAAAAATAATCTCTATAATAGACTTTTATTATATTTTTCGCTTAGAATATTTTGACTTTTAAGGCTATGATCCATTAAGTTATCAGGGGAATATCCCTAAGATGTGTAAGAATCGATCCTGATGATTATTTGCTTATGATTAGAAATTCTTGCATGCTATTTATCATTATCTGCTTAAAATGTAATATTCCATTAGAGTCTCCTACTATCTTGAAAGCATGCCTTGCACATGATATCAAAGCTTCTACATGATAATAATAGTCATTCTTTAGCTTCAATATTATATGCGACAGATTGCCACGTTTAGGGTACCCTATGGGGCATGAAACTTGATGCTTAATTTTAGGGAAATGCACACTACAATTAATTAATCATTTAATGCCCCCCTCCCCCCTCCCTTCCTTTTTTTGGTTAAAAACAAACACAGCATACAACATACAAACATAATAGCTCTTCTCACCATTTGAATGCATGTTAATTATGTATACAACTTATCCCTTCCCCTTTGGACTCATCAGAAAAAAAAAAAAAAAAAATCAACACCATAAGTTGCCTCACTTAAGGAGAACTTCACAAGA
The DNA here is from genome assembly GCA_024138025.1 of Combretum micranthum. Taxonomy (NCBI): domain Eukaryota; kingdom Viridiplantae; phylum Streptophyta; class Magnoliopsida; order Myrtales; family Combretaceae; genus Combretum; species Combretum micranthum. The sequence goes on along the minus strand of JAMXBD010000695.1, from coordinate 515,882 downwards.
TTCATTCAATACAAAATAATTACCTCATGAAGAAGACTTCACAATTGTCTCAACATGACGATTTGACAATGACTAAGTTTGTGCCAACCCTAGAGGTTATCTATAAAGTTTAGGTGAATAATCAATGAATTGACCTAGTTATAGAGGTTAAGCTTGTGGCAACACCTAAGATTACATGCATGGCTAAAATGTATAATTAACAAGTTGAAATTATTATGGTGACAAAATTTATGGCTAACTCTAATATTATCCTAATAGTCAAGGTGTATAATCAACATTGGCTCAACTATGATGGCTAAGTTTATGGTAGCCCTCAAGGCTACAATCAGTCAATCAACCCAACTGTGGTGACTTGTTAGTCATGGTCCCTCAAATTTGTTGGTGGTAGTGGAATGGTATATTAAAAATACTAAGAATTTGATTGCTAAAGCTGGTATTAGGATTTGTAATTATTATGCAACAATAAGTCTTGGAATGGAGAATGGTAGCAACATTCTTGTCGCATGGTTCAATTAAAATAAGGAAAATGTTAAATTTGGCATGTAAAGTTTGCACTAAAAGTCAATTTGGTACTTGAATTTTTAAACTGTCAATTTATTATCTGATCAAAGTTTTGTGACTATTTTTATTACCTTGCTAACATCATTTACTTTGTTTCCAAATGATGAAGAAATAATTTATTAGTGTTAGATGATGTTAGGAGCATTAGTAAAAAAATGATTTTATATTGAATTTTTTATATCTGCAAATAGAGTAAATTTTGTCAAGAAGGTAGTGAAAAAAGCTTCAAACATACTAAATTAAATTTTTATATAAAGTTGAGGTATCCTATTCAATATTTACCCTCAAAATGAAGTTATGACCTCTAAATGCCCCGGAAATGTTTGTTGGAGTATGAAGTTGATCTAGTAAGCACAGGATTGGCTTGGTAACAACTATCATGACCCTATGACATCACACCCTTCAGTTTCTATGTATTATGTTGTGAATTGTGAGTGTTGTCTACTTTTAAGTTTATTGTGTACACACTTTGATTTGTTTGAATTGAGGGGTTAGTTTCCCTTTTTGACTTCAAGGATAGGGAATGGCAACTAAACCTACTAGCTAGGAAAGTATGTCTTTTGGAAACATTGGCCATCCTTTCTTGTTAGAGAATTTATCTTGAGTAAAATCATCTATTAAATTGATGTATGCTTGTAAATACAATGACCACATCTAAATATCTAAGTACTCGCTTCATGCAAGTTATGATGCATCACGGCTTTCCTTTCAGGTAAGCCTAGTAGAATCTATATTACTGAGTCTGTCAAGAGTGCTTTGATATTAGATACAAGAAGTATATTGTTATAGATCACAGGTGATTGGAACTTGACCACTGTGTTAGGAACATGATCATCACCTGACCATTGTGTTAGGAACATGGTCTAAAATGGTTAAAGCAGATATAAATAAGTTGTGAAAGATTTGATGGAATAAGCACAGGTATTAGTATCTTCAGATAATCTTATCATTAGAGATCGTTGCATAGGCTCTAGCTTTAACCTAAAAGGTTGGTGCTACATAAACTAAAAGCTGTTAAATGTGTGATGTTTAAATTTGAAAATGGTCCCCACCATTTCGGGATATTTGTAACTTCTCGTCGCTGCCATGATTAGTGACAATAGTAGAGATTGCAAATTGTCTAAAATTTGATCAAGGTGGTATGGCCATCATTTCACTTTACAATCACTGCAGCGTTGATGCTGTGGCAGTAGGGTATAGATTAACTGGTCATGTTAGCTCTCTTAAGTATAATTTACTCTTCAACTTTTGATTTCCAATGAATCCGACGGCGCCACCCTAATAATGTATAAATAAGGATGGAAAATTGCAAAACTAGAGTCTATTCAAAATAAGCTAATCAACGTGATCCAGGGATTTTAGAATTAAGAAGCTTATCAATTAAAGAGTACTATGACTAATGATGAATTACATCAAAGACCTAATAAATCAAGATTGTCAATCAAGATTGTCAGTTGAGAATTATTAAGATATGTTTGTGTTGATTCTCTATTAACTAAAGTTTTGATGATAACAAAATACTCAAGAAGCTAATAATTTTATTTAGTGTGCTGAATTTTCATATATATATATATATATATATATATAAAGGTAGAACCTGTTATAGAACTTTAAAGAATCTTGATGAGCTCAAGATAAGCGGTTAAATAAGTTATATTTATATCAGTTACATACTTTGTTTATCATAAACAAAGTATACATAAGTTTTGAGATAAGCTATAATATTCTCAAAGGATTTTCAAAGGAATAAAAGATATATAGAATATTTTCCAGAAGATTATTTTAAGGTTAAAGCATTTTTCCAGAAAGACAGAATTTTTCCCAGAACCTTTTTCTGGATTTTTTTTTTTTTACAACAATAGTTACTATTCATCTTCTTCAACAAATTGTACTACTGCTCAAATGGTTTCATAAAAGTATAATGAAGACCTAGCTCCAAGATAATAAGTATATCTGGGTAATATACTTATTTGTTCCATTAAAGTCGGATTATATCCAAAGGGGATTTAAACAATTTTTACTTTCTCTCTCTATAAGCGGGAACAATTATTCAAGGACAAGAGATACGATTGTCAAGATTCAGGTCAAGACAAAGGGATTATCGGTATTAATTTATGACAAAAGCAAGATTATATCTTATCTTATTTCATGGATCTTGTTAAGGAAATTAAAAGAAGATAAACCTTATCTTCAAAATAAGATAATGATGAAGACCAAGATATCAGCAACAGATAATCTCCATACAAAACAACGTTATGGGAGAATTTCAAAGTAGATAACATCAGATGTGGATGAATCACAAGAATCAAGCATGCCTTATCTTCATTTCAAAAAGCCTCAAGTTATTCAAATTCGAATCAGATAGAATTACAAGAGACTAGAAGAACGTGTTATATTCATTAAAGCTATTGGCAGAATTTCAAATTCAAAATAAAGATAAGAAACTACAGATCTTTAGTCGAGAAAAGTGGGATATGATCTTATCTTCCACTCAGTTTTGAACGTTTGATGAAGAAGAATGATATATGCGTAGAAAACTAGAAAAAAAAAACAAGAACCTATTACTACTGCTATTCATGTTGCAAACAAAAAGGTTCTCTCCCTTACCAAAAAGATATACAGAAGTAAATACAAAACAAATTACAGAAGTTTGCCTTCATCGAGATTTTTCATAATTTCTCTATATTTGCAATAGCAAGCTGATATTTTAGCATTCATTCTTCAACTATTTGATTTAAAGATCTTATTTTGTAAAGAATGAACGTGTTGTTGCCTTCTTAGTTGATAGTTTAGTTACAAGTTTAGACTTTGTAGATCGGTTGTAGTTAGAAGATAGCTATGAGAATCGAGCAGAGAGGATTGCATAAGCTTGTAATTTAAACTTATTGGATATAGTGGAACAAAACCAATAGGATAATGAGGTCCCCGGTTCGGAGCTAGAAAAGTAGACTGACGCATAAGACGGAACCACTATAAATTGCTGCTTGATCTTCTTTTCTCTATTCCTTTTATTTTTATGCAATTTATTTTTATATTTAATTAATTGGTATATTGTTCTCATTTTTTAAATCCGAAAGGGGATTATTTTTAAAGACAAAAATTTGTAATAATCAATTCAACCCCCCTTCTTGATTATTTGGGATCAATAGTTTGGATGATCTATTCTTTATCGGTATCTATATCATATTTGTTTTATATCAATACTTAGTTTCTTTAATTAGTTTCTTTAATTGGTTTATGAATAAAACATTAATTTTTATCGAAATATGTTTTTAATAAATAATCTGATTGAAAAATGATAAAATGATGAAGTCAAAATAATAATTAAAAAAAAGATAAAATAAACATACCCAAAAGGATGAAATTAGGAGTTAAATTGGAAAAGATTAGGATAAACACCTATTCAACCATCGAGAATATTGATTAAAACAAAAGCTGATAATAGCGAGTAGAGAGCAGTTGACTAAATGTAAAGAGTCAATCAAATTTGAAGCTTGATCATGCATGAGGCGGGATAGATATACAGCAATGGTTCCTGACTTGAAACGTATAATGCCAATTGCGAAGATGCACAACCACTAAGAGTACATAAGTTAGGAACTAACTATAAATGGCTAGAAGTTAGGGTAAGGAGAACCTAGGGAAATGCGATTGAGCCCCAATTTCATGGTTGAGCATCTTGCTAGGTATTATTTGTTTAGCTGCTTAGCTTATATATAGGTGACATCAGTTTCTTTTTATTTTTTTTATTTTATTTTTGGCTGAAAATTCTAATGTGGTGATTAGAAATGCAATTATGGAGAGAAAATATGATATGTGATATGACAATTTTGTTTGAGGAATTTTGTCTATGCATCTCTTTTTACTGTAAAGTTCATTTTAAAATATTTTTCCTTTTTGTAGTTAATCAGTTCATTTTAAAATATTTTTCCTTTTTGTAGTTAATCTCTATTTAAAAAAAAAGACTACATAAACAATAAAATAAGAGTGAGAAACTATATTGTCACGCCCCGAAGGATACCCTAAACGTGGCAGTCTGCCGTACACAATATTAAAGCCTAGGAATGACCGCCTCAGTCACGCAAAAGCTTCCATACTATGTACAAGGCGTCTAACACATAGAGTAGACTCATTAGAGTAATACGTTTTATGTTGATATAATTTGACTAACAATGTAAAGGAAATTCAATTTGCTATACTCCAAATACAAAGCATTATACTTCAATTACATTCATCCAAAGATTCCACTACATAAAACTATTACAAGGTAAAACATAAAACCTAGCTAATAACTTTATGCATTTTTATTCTTTGCCGAAATCCTGAAGTCACTCTCGGCTTCAACCATCTCGGTCCCCACTTTGCATTCTTAAAATAACATGATCATTCAAACATCTAGTGGGGTATAAGCTACACTAGCTTAGTGAGAATTCTCTTAATTCCGTACCATAACAAGCAAGTTATAATCAACCATATGCTATGCATGAACAAACACATGATCAAATAATTATGTATGGGTATCCGGAACCCACACACAGAACGGATTTAGGCCCTCCATATCTTGGGTTAGGGATGGTATTAAATTCTACACGACCGCTGCTAGTCCCCAAGCCCTCGGCTCATAGCACTCGACTCGGCTAAGCTTACCTATGGAATGTATCCCCATGCGCCCTAGTTCCAATGAATGAGCTCTGGCACCGGTCTCGTTATCCAAACGAGTCATCATCGGACCATACCGATTGACTTGTGTAGGAGTAGCACGCTACCCAATACAATATATCCGATGCGATGCATGACCAATTTAATTTTTGCTTAGGTCAAAATATTCATACATTCTTTAGAGTGACCAACCAATATCATACACATAACAGTAATAATATGAACAGTGCAGTTATCCAATCGAATCGTGGTTTTAATATGCTTTAGTATTCTTTGGCATACATTCATCACAGTCTCATCATATATCCCATCCTCATTCATATCAATTTTTATCTTGTTCCTATAATTCTAATGCAACTAGCTACAAGCACAAACAAGGTAACAAAATAAGAAGAAGACTTACTCAGTCATTGGATCACCGGTCTCTTAGTGAAAGCAATCCGATGGTAGGGAATCGTCGATTTTGGGTTCACCTAAAAAGGAAGAAATACTCTAATAAGTATTTCATCACTTAACTAATCCAACTATCTTATAGAAACTATCAAATTCGCAATTCTCGTCCGAATTGGGAATTCCAACTTAAAATGGCCATAACTTGGCCATTTTAACTCGGAATTTCACAAATTATATATCGATTTCTATCTACTTCGAAAGATCTATCTAATTATAATATTATATTTAAGTTTTGAAAACTTTGAAGCTTCGAAAAAGTAGGATCAGATCAGAACAGTAGCAAACTTAAATTTCGAAAAATAGTTTTGTAAATGTTTGAAATGTTTCTTCTATATAGATTAGCTATACATGCAATATGAATGATTTCCTAACATGAATGACATGAGATGAGTTTGATGTATGCATGATCTTGACGATTCTTGCTAAAAGAAAATTTTATAACTTTTTATTTTGCAAGGCTTCAACAATAACTACTTTTTGAAAAAATCTAGTTTTCTGACTTTGACAACTTACTTGTGTTTTGGGATTAATTCTTAGGAATTTCTAGTTATCTTAGTTAAAATTGAGTCTTCGTCATATATACTACCCAAGGCCTTCATTTCTACACAAAAATTTCCATTTTACACTTTGTAAACGTGTTTTCAAGTAGGGTTGATTCCAAAATCCGAATTTTGTAAAAATTGTTTTTGTGGTGATTCCTTTAAGTAAAAATCATTTGATACTTAGAAAATTAAGGCTCAACCATGCCTAGCCACTAAGGACTTTATTTCTTTGATAAAACTTCTAATTTGAGTTTGAAAAATATGGGGTTTCATGCCATTACTCCATTATTACGAATTTCTTAAAATGACAACAACTCAAATTCTTCCTACTTTATTTCTACTCCTTGTTCTATATATTTTTCTTAGAAAATCCCATCTTAATTTATCAAAATCATTACTTGATGATACCTATGACCTAAACTCCTCATTTTTCATATAAAACACAAGTTTTGGAGTTGATAAATGAGTTTTTAAGGTATGGTTTTGAAATCACCGAATTTACAAATTTTGGATAAACTCAATTTTCATACTTTATTTCTACAATGCATCATGCATATATGTATTACCTACAAGCTATTTTTATGAAGGTTATGAGATGATCTACCTATATATATACATATAGTACCAAGAATTCTTTTTGAAAACCTTTACTTTGCAAAACTTTGAATTTTACTAGACTTAAGAAAAATAGTTTTTTTTCTTGTAAAATCATATTTGCTTTTAGCAAAATTCAACCTTGATGACCTATATAAACATCACCTTCATTATTTCAATAAAAACCTTCATTTTGGGCTTAGAAAATAGGTGTTCACATAGGTGGTTTGCCTAAGTACGAATTTTACAAAATTTTAAAGAATGAAAACATTGTTTAACCTATTCTTGGAAACCATTTGTTATCCTAGGATTATATTTTGATAAACTCCTCTTATCTTGTCAAAACTCGGTATTTGTTACATATATACCCTAGGACTTCCATTTCTTTAATAAAAGTCTTGTTTTGAAGTTGAAAAATGGGTTTTCAAAATTGGTCTTTGTTGAGATCCGAATTTACAAAATTTATTTTTAAACATATCTTTTGATCAAATCTATCTAACTTATGAAAATCCATTCCTTACATATCATATCTTAAGAGCCTTTCATATCTTGAATAAAAACTTCATTTTTGAGTTGGAAAACATGTTTTTAAAATATGCCTTGGCCAAAATCTGAAAATGAGATTTTTATTTTGAAAATAACTTTTGAAAATCACCTTTGATTTTTGTAAAAAGAAGTCTTGATGATATACATACATTAAGCCTTCATTTTAAATGAAAAATACACATTTTGAAGTTGAAAATGGTTCTATTTTCATCCGAATTTTCAAAAATGATTTTTGTGGAAAATAAAATAGATCTTGAGCTTTCTAAAACTTTCCTATCATCATCATGCTACTACAAAGTTGTTCATGAACATAAAACAAAAGTCTAATGCATTTTTATGAACTCAAAACACTAGATCTAGTTATAAATGCATGAATAATAAGTAATAACAAAAATAATAACTCAAATAACAAGATCTAAGGCATAAACAAAAATTAAAGCTACAAAAAGCTAGATCTACAAAATATAACTACTTTTAACAAGAAAATAATAGTAATACAAGAGAATAATCATAGAGAAGTGGAGTGTTTCATTTTGGCATCATCATCCTTAGCTTTTAAGCTTATGGAAGGTCATTTGATGCATGAAACTCTCATTATACTTTACCTATATCACCTATGGAAGCTTTAAGAAGGAAGTTTACTTAAAAATCTTCAAGAATGAAGCATAGAAGCAAGAGATTGGAATGGGGGCAGCTTGTTTTTCATGTAAGAACAAGAGGAAATGAAGAAAGAAAGAGAGAGAAAAAGATAAGGAATGGTAAAGGGAAAAGGAGTAAATGAAAGAGAGAGAGAAGGAGTGTATTAAATGAATGAAGGAAAGAAAAAAAATAAAACAAGGGTAGCAAAAACAAAGGTGCTGCATGTGAAAGAGAAGGGAGGAGAGAGAGGGAATTTGCTTGAAATTTGACTTGAAATTGAAATGTGTAATAAATGTGTATGTATTGCTTCTTTAAGAAGGAGTGGGATATATTTATTTTAGTCAAAATAGGAGTAAACTAAAGGACAATGGCAGCAAAAAAAGGAAAAAATCTGCCATGGAGTGTGGGATAGAGTATAGAAAGATTGAAGTGAAAAAGAAGTGATATGGGAAATGTGTACTTGAAAGTATAGGTTGTAAGAGTACTTTCTTAATAAAATAAAATAAAATAAAAATAGGAAATTCATTCCAAATATTTGTAGCAGATTTTTCATAATAAAAATAACATAATTAATTAATTTATTTTAGTGAATTACCAAACAAGTTACCGGTATGATCAAAATACGCGAATATGGGCTATAAATGGTATTTTTATAACCCGAAAAATTCTAAAAAATTATTTTATGAAAATAAAAATATTTTTCAAATATTTTATAATTATTAAATTAATTTATTTTATTTTTAGTATCTGATCTTAAACAGAATCTAATCCCATAAAAACCCAAAACGAACTAAATTTTAGAAAAATAAAGTTTTCTATTATATATAAAATATTTATCTAAAAATATAAGGCTTTATAAGAATAATAAAGTTGCGTAATGAAATAAAAGTGAATAGTATAAAAGACTAATTAATTACCGGTAGTAATGAAAATACGATAAAAAAGTTATAACTGTAACTTTTATAACCCAAAAAATTATATAACTGATATATTTGAAAATCCTATGAAATTATGAGTCTAACGGTACTAATGGTATATGTTTGATATCTCGAGCTCCGGGACACGCTTTTCGAAGTCTGTATTGGAATGGGTTCAAAATAGGTCAAAAATTTATCAATATGATATTTTTAAGCAAACTTATATTACTATGAGCTATTCTATACACTTAAACTACACCTCGGCCTCTACGATTAAGGGCGCTAGATTGTCGGACTTAAACTATTGTATTCAACTTAGGGTTTCTGGGTGATTTTCCGGTTTAGGTCTTTACCAATTTTGGAAACTGATATTTTTTGTTTATACAACATATTTAGTTTGAGAAAAATTATTTTAAATTTTATTTTTGTAAGTATTTAGCATCTCTCAATGTTTTCGGAATTCTTGAATTGGGTTTCATTTCCGAAAGTTAATTGTTATTTACTTTTTAATAATTTATTTGTTTTTTGGGATTTGTCGTACGTGGTGGTTTTGGACTTCAAGTATGATGAGTTCTTATTTTGTTTTTATGAATTCTTATTTTCCTCAAGCTTGAGAAATTTCTGGATTTGTTCGTGATTTAGGTCTAGTCGAAGTTCGGTTTTAATTTGGAGTGATTTTTAGGGTTTATTTTCGAAGTTCATCTTGGAATTATTTACTGAAATTTTTCGGGGCTTACATATATTCTATGAACTTCATACTATAATTAGCCGACAAGCTAATCGAACACGGAGAGGTCAATTTAAACGTCGTATCTTTTGTAGTTAAGTTATGAAATTCCTTTTCGGTGACTTCGTAATCTAGTAGCATTTGATCCGGGTCTTTATTATTGAGGTATTGATTTTGATTTCCCGCATGAGCACTTTATAATGATCCTATGTGGCCATGTTGTAATATCTTTGTGATAAAAAAAAAAAAAAAAATCCTGTTCCAAGGAAACCTTATTTTTTGTTTACCTCATAAGTAGCTGCGCAATCGACTCCTTCTTTTCATTATAAAATGTAATTAGTGGTCATATTTATTAGTTAATTATGTAGGTGCGCTCCGATCAGTTTACTGACTCCTCTTGTCTTATAATGACGTTTACGGCTTTCAACGTGGGGCTAACTGTCGGTGTTTCTTTACATTATCTTTCCGTAAGCATGGACTTCGAAACAACATCACAATTTAGCGCTATTTAATAACAATCTCATTTTTAGTAGACACGCATGGTTAATGAAATATAATTACGTCGTAAACCAATAAGTACATCCTCTTATGTTTACTTATAAATTTAATTAAATATTTTTAAACTTGAGTATTGGAGCTAATAAGTCTTGAAAATCATACTTTTAAACCACTACGTAACTTTGGCCAAAAAGGAAAAAAAAGAAAACCCACTACTTAACTATTTCTCCGTTGATAAATATAATAAATATTTAAAAGTAAAATTAAGTATAGAAAAAATTAAAAAGGATAAACGTAAGTTCTTTCTCTTCGGATATGGACAATTGAATACTTAATTAATGACAGGAAGTTAAAGGTACATGAAGTAAATACAACAGAGTATATATACAATTTATACGAAAGGACAACCTCCCCCTTATAGATACCTTAAGTGTTAAATGTCATGTTATGATTGTATGATTTGTATATATATATATATATATATATATATTATACATATGATAATGAAATAGTTAATCTCTAAAATAGTCACTCTATATATAGTATATATGTCGTATATATTAAAAGGGTAAAAATAAAATCTTGTACTTGAATTTTCCACAAAAACTTATTTTGGTACATATACTTTAAAGTGGTCAATTTCAATAAGACTTTTTATGACTATTTTTACTAAATCAAGCCTATCATTGAGTTTTCATTATTTTTTAAAAGATATAATGTCACGAATAGTACTTGAACTTTGGCAAAATAGATAATTAAATATCTAATTTTCAAATTGATTAATTTAGAACTTGAACTTTAAAATTGATTAATTCAGTACATGAAAAACTTAAAAATTGATATATTTAGTACCTAAAAGAACTGAATGGAGGTATTATTGACGTACATAAAAAGTTTTATCAAGTACTAATCCGATCAATTTTAAAATTTAGGTGTTTAGTTGATCGATTTTAAAATTTTGGTATTTAATTGCATATTTTATCAAAATTCAGGTATCATTCATGATATTAACCTTCCTTTTTTTAACACTGTTTAGTACTAATAAGTTGCCTTTTCACACCAAAACATAAAACAAATAGTGTTAGTAAGGTAGTAAAAATAGTCATAAAATGCTTGAATAGATATTAAAATAATCACTTCAAAGTTTAGGTATCAAATTAAATTTTTATATAAATTTCAAGTATCAAATTTTCATATTTTCCCATATTAAATTTAGAAATAAATACCATTCTTGGTATCTAATTTTACTTATTTTTGCAATTAACTATTTTAAGTAAATATATTGATTTATTTCTTACAAATGTTTCAAGGTCATTTATAATATTAAGGTGACATTGATAATTGCAAAAATTGACTGAAGAATTTAGGTTAATTATAAAAATGTGGAAACCTTAAGTATTCAATTGACACTTTATTTCAAAATTTACAAAGTTAATTTGAAAAGAAAAATTAAAATTCAAGTGGAAAATACGTTTATTATCTTAAAATTATAATAATATTCATAAATTATGATACATGATACATAATACCTAATATATTTTTTGCGAAAAGTCAGTTATTAAATAGCAATTACCTTTTAAGTTGACTTTGATACTTCCAACCAGTAGTTAATCACCTTGTAAGTTGATGTTATATTTGGTATGCAAGAATCCTTCGAAATGGAATGGATTAGAATCAAAAGAATAGAATGAATAAAGGAATCATAAATCCATTCTTATGTTTGGTCACATTCAAAAAATGGAATGGAAAAAAACAATACATATTATGATTTGAAAAAAATAGCAAATTTTATAGGATAAAATGGTAAAAAAGCAAATAAGGTGGAAAGGAATTGCGATTTTTTGTTTAAGAAGGTAGAATCAAAATCCCTTTTGATGTTGGAATCGCCGATTCTAAGAAATCACAATTTTGACTTCTAATAGTACTTCTAAACATTGGAAAGGAAATATAAGAAGGAATATTTAATTTCATACTAGTACATTCTTGCATACCAAACATCCCAAAAAAGGATAGCCATAGTATAGGCAATATACAAGTGCAAAAAGGTATGATAGAATTTTAGTTCTGCAATTATGCAACAACTTCATTTGATCTAATGCCAAAAGTAACTAAAAAAGGGGTAAATTACATGGAAATCCCTTGAAAAATTTTAAAATTACACTAACCCCTTCCTTTTTAAAAGCCAACAATTACCCTCCTTGAGCAACAACAAGGTCCACATATATTATTAAATTACAGCTTATTTGTCTTTTAAAACAAATAGATATGAGAAAATTAATTGAAACAAAATGTCATGCTATATTTATTAAATAACAGCTTATTTCTCATATCTATATTTTTTATTTTAACCAAAACATATAAGCTGTTATTTAATTAATTGAAAGCCATGTTCAACAACAGGGTTCAATATAATCCATTTTTTAGCAAAACCAAAACATGGGTTACTTAACAAAAATAGTCTAAACCAAAATTATTAAACCCTATGTTTTTTTTTTTATCTTTCCAAATGAAATGTATATTTTCATTTTTTAAAATTTAAGATATACGAATGTTTTTCAGCTTACATATTTCCAAGTGAGACTCCTCATACTATGTCTAGTGTAGAGAAAAGAAATAAAGGAGAAATACCTATTTAACAAGGCTAGAAAACAATGAAAAAATTTGAAATGAAAAAGACTATTCATATTCTCTCTTATTTGAAAGAAAAGATAAAAATAAATTAATAAATAAGATAATGAGTCATTGAAAATATTATAGTAAAATCCAATAGTTGACTTTGTTATGGTGTAAATATACAAATAAAAGATCATAGAGCAATTTCTAATCCTTTGAAAGACACTATTTTTAATGAAGAAATTAGACATGAAAGTTTAAAGTTGAACACTTATCTCTTAATAAAACTAACTTAATTTCAAAAGCATGTCTCATCGTCTTCATCTCTATCTATGAAACTAGGCTTTGCAAACTATTTCATAAAAAATGAAAAGAAATTGGAAAAATTCAATTCATTTAGAAAGATGAAAAAAAGAAAAAAAGGATTATGTGATTTTGGTTTACAACTACGTTTTTATTAAAAGAGACATGTTTTGGTTTTTGTTAAAAAAAATAGATTATGTTGCCATGTCAATAAATAAATATGATATGAAATTATTTTCAGTTAATTTTCTTATATATTTTTTTTTAAGAGAAAACAAAGCTGTCATTTTCAGAGAAAACAAAGGTCCATTTCTCATATACAAGATTCTATTCATTACTTTGAGAAGATTATTTTAAATGAAACGGATTTAATGTAACTATTTTTTCTCCCTCCATTTTCATCTAAAACTATGTCTATGCTAGTGTTTTTTGTACAGTATAAAAATATAAGAGCTTGGCGAAGATGTAAGATAAGTATAAAAAATATTTATCCAAAAAATTTGATTTTTCATAACTGTAACTAAAAGTGTCGGTTCTAACTGGAAGCTCTAATTGTACAATAATTCTGCATCTTATTCTCATTAACATCTTAATAAAACGATAAATTTAATGGAACACGAAATTAATCAAATGATGTATTTATTGACTTCCAAATCATATGTATGACTATTGCATGTTTTATTTATACCATATTGTAAACTACCTCGCTGATAAGACTTTGAAAGGGGGGAAAAAGCTCAGCCCATATTAAATAAATGGCTTGCAGCCCAACATGCTCAGGGCTTCCCTCTCTTTTTTGGCCTTTTTTTGAGCCCATGGAAGTATCTAAATGGATTCATCTATCATACCTTTTTGTGAGCTTTCCGGCAATCAAAAGCCTATTAATTTTGCCAGATCAAAATTTCGAAAAGCCGGTCCATCGGTTTCAAGTAAGATAATCCAAATACAGTAGACATGATTATAAATGAATCCTCATATATAAATTTAACATAATTCATAATTATGTTAGTCTTGTTTAGATTCATCTATAATTTTTTCCAAATTTGGTTTATTACAAGTACCGAATCGTTCATAGAATTTTCTTCTTCCTAAGTGGAAGGATGGTGCGAGTGCACCGTAAACCTGTAAACATACAAACTTGGTTAGTGGTGCATCGGAAGATTGTCTGGCGTGGCCACTCCAATATTTAAACTAGTTTTGAGTTCTTTAGGGTGCTAAGAAAAAGCACTAGTAGTCCGAAGAGTGTCTAATATCTTAGAGAGCTTACCTCCTGGAGAACTTCCATGATTCCTTATAGAAGGTGGCCATGACGGACTCCAGGGAAGACCATAAAATATTTTCTTTACACGTGGCGAATTTTCCCTAACCCATTAGCTGGTTTGGTTCATGGGGCATAACAATGCTAGGTGTGGAACATAATTTTACCAGGACTATGACACAAATATGTTGGGTATGAAGGGCAGTCGAATAGGTGTAGATTGCCAAGGAGTTCAAATGTTAGGTTAGGGCGTTGTTACCCCTTGAGACCTTCTTGAGGTGGGCCCATGTGGTAGTTGATACTGCGCTTGGGAGCTCACAAGTCTAGAGCTTCAGCCTAGTAGGCCTTAGCCGAAAATCTTTTATCAAAACTTGTCTCTCGCACTCCCATTGCGGGTGAGCAAAGGGAGCGATGTTGAGGTGGCGTGGTTATCTCTTTCCATTTGAGTTGCGTCCCCATTATAGTCGAGAACCTGAGTTGCAACCTTAGTGAGGTTGGGTCAAGATGCTGCACTATGATGCCGAGCTCTATAATTTTAGGTCACACGACCTATTTGGCAAGGCATGGGGATCGAAGAGTTTTTAAATTTGAAAAGACATACATGTGATTGCTGTGCGATTTTTCTGACAAGGCATCTAACTGTTGAGATGTGATGGTCTATTGAGGCTTTTGTACCATTTCCAAAGTTAGTTATTCTAAAGGGTTGTTTCACTTCATCCATATATAAAGGGAATTTTTCTCAAACTTTGACATTCTCTTTTCTCCTTTCATTCTTGTCATTATTGTCTTTTCACAAAATTGTTTTTCTTGTCCTACTCTATTTATGGAGATGACAGTTGGGTCGACTAATTTGTCTAGTGATCTTTCTTCTTAAGGGCCTATCATGAGGGTTGTTAGAGAACTTGAGTGGAGACTTGGTGGAGACCCTTTTTTGGTTGAACCCATTCCTTCGACTGTAAGAGGTAAGAGGGCAATAGGAGAAGTGCGTTTCGACATCTTCTTCCACTAGAGGCTCTAGCAATAGCATTGCTGAAGAAAGTTTAGGTACTAGTGGTGATGGTATCGGCATTAAATTTGATGCTAATATTGAGAGTAGCAATGAGGAGCCTCAAGACCCTATGTTGGTAGGTGATGTTTTTTATGTTGAACAAGATCGCATGGTGTATCATTTGCTAATAGGCAAGTACCTACCGGATAGGGAGGAGAAGAAGTCCATAAACCTTATATTTCATAAGGCAGTAGTGAGCCAAGAGTGTGATGGCATTCAAAGCAAGGTCACCTCTCGAGGGACCAAGGACTTCATAAAGACCCATATGAAAAGTTGTCTTACCTCATGGAAGGTTAGTCGATCTATGGAAAATGACATGGTATGTTTATTAGGCCATGCGAGTTTTGCCTTATATGAGAGGCTGATTACGATTAGGATGAAGGTACCTTTCATTAAGTTTCAGAAGGAGTGAATGATGTACTTTAAACTCTCTTTAGCCCAACTCTTACCCATGAATGGATGGTCCTCATGGCTTTTGAAGCTTTGTACCAAGCTCTAGAGGTAAGGTACATCCTGACACTATTCCATTATCATTTCATGTATAAGTCTTCTTTGGGAGAGTAGAATTACTTTTCCAAGCAAACAAAGTGTGATTTGGCACTCTTTCAGGGGTTGGACACCTTGAGTGGATTTAATTTGAAGCACAATGTTGGGTGGTTGGCATTAGGGAAAAGCACTAATACGAGTTTGACTTTCTGGATGCTTTGGTGTAAGCCTATGAGGAGGTCACTTTTTTAGAGGCTTAACCTTAATGACTTGGCAACAACCAAGAAAATCTTGAGTTTATGAAGGGGTGACAGTAGTGCATGTGGATGCTAAAGTTTTAGTGGATAATTACACATTGGACTTTCCTTTTGATTGTGAGTCTCTAAATGAAGGTACAACCGGTTACTCCTTCTCTCTTTCTTCCTCCTCTCCCGTTAGCTTAGTTGTCTTAAAAGCCGAGTAGAAAACTTTTTCCTTTGTTTTGTGTTGTGGTTTGACTCCTTTTTCATCTTCTATATGTAGAGTCACTTGTAAAGAATGTTGTTGATTTGCTGGCCAACCAGCTTTGTATCCCGAGAAGAAAGGAGGGGAAGAAGAAGAAGGTTAGGAAAGGGAAAGAGAAGGTCCCTTCGGGAAAGTTGGTTGAAGTGTTTTCTATTTCTAGTAGGGAGTTGGGGCCTATTCATATTGATTATTGTAGTGATAAAGTCATATTTCACTCAAATTTCCATTGATCAATTCATGTTATATGTTATAGATTTTATAGAAATCTAATAGAATTGGTACTTAAGTGTTCTTAAATGGTTATTTCAGGTCATTGAGGATTTAGAATACAAATTCAAGCAAATTAGAGAAAAATTATACAATTTTAGGCGAGAACAGAAGCAACATCGACACTTCTACAATTCAGCACCGCCGGCCTTGAAATGCAAAACAAGCGGCCTTCATCATAAAATAGCAACAATGCCAGCTTTGGATGGAAATTTTCACCAGCACTGCAAATTTTTATACATACGTCGGCAAAATCCTTAGCTACACCGTCGGCTTTAAGCCAATGTTGCACATGTACAAAATGCAAATTTTTAAAGTCGGATCGAACGCTGCCCGTGTTGAAGAAGAAATTCACCAGTGTCTGCAATTTTCAAATGTACACCAACATTTCTCTACTTTACGCCGTCGGCATTACACCGGTGCTAAAAGTAAACATAATGCAAATTATTAGAGCCAACCTTTACACCGCCATCATTCACAAAGGAAAAT
This sequence comes from Combretum micranthum, assembly GCA_024138025.1. Taxonomy (NCBI): domain Eukaryota; kingdom Viridiplantae; phylum Streptophyta; class Magnoliopsida; order Myrtales; family Combretaceae; genus Combretum; species Combretum micranthum. The sequence continues at coordinate 498,778 of JAMXBD010000695.1, read as the reverse complement.
CAACCGGTTTGTGACTTTTCATTGTATGCCGACAACTAGAACGGTTACGCCGCCGATGTTGAAGACATCATATATTTATTGCTATCCTCAAAAATTAATTTTCACATTAAAAGCCGGCCAAATTTAATTCAAGGCTGCTAGCCTTTAATGCCGGCGTAACTCCCCTGCAACTCTTCATATATATTCATCATGTTGTCATTTGTTGGAAGAGAAGAAAAACCCTAGGCACGAGATTGAGAATTATCTCCATTGCTCCTTGAATTAGATTAGAGCACAGACACTAGTTAAGTTTTCTTGTTAATTTGAATAAGGATTCCACACCGAGATTCGAGTGGAAAACATTATTTGGATTTGGATTTCAAGAACAAGATTTCTTTGACAGGTGATTTTGTTCTTTTTCTCATATTCAAATGTTGGATGATGTTTGATGATTGATTTCTTGTGTTCTTAAATTGGTTTTGAGTTATAGATTTGATTGATATGATTGATGATCCCTATTGTTGATTGATCATTTATCTGTATTCGATTTGTTGATGTTATTTCACATATCAAGGATTTTGGATTAGATCTAGAATTCATGATAGATTAGGATTGTAATTGGAAAATTCTTTTCTAATCAATTTTGTGAAAATCTAATTTGGATTACAAATTACATAGGGATATGGATTTGAATTCACTTAGGGTTTGGTAATTGAATAGATTAGTCGATTAATCACTTTCCTATGAATAGGGGACATTGTTTGATTAATTTAGGGTAATAGCTTGCTTTGGGAAAAGAAGTTGTTATCTAGTGCTTGATTGTTTAGAAACTGAACCCATTGACAATTTTGGATTGGGCATGTTTTGATTGATATCATACATTCATTTGATTATTTAGATCTATTGGCTTATAACCTAATCATTTACAAGTGTTGGAAATCCAATATTTTTATTTGTTTAGTTATATAAAAGAAAATCTAAAAATAGAAACAACCTTTTGATTTGCTTAGCTATGAATTGGACTGATATATTTGATAGCTAGTCCTCACTCCCTGTGGATTCGACTCGATATTCACCGATATATAATTGCACACACACCCAATACACTATCGGTTAAAGATTTGCTCATTTAAAGGAAATTGAATATAACTAAAAAGAGTTTTAAAAAGCATATATTAAAAAAGCGTGATCATATAGCGATGGAGTTGTGCTACCCATGAAGAGAGTGAGTTTGGAGGCTTCATTGGAGGAGTTAAGCTTGAAGGAGGTTGTACTGCTATCGGCCTCCTTGAAATGTTTGTGTTGTAAGGTACTGACCCTTGCTCTATCTCTTCGCTAAGCGATGGAGCATAACTCTTCCCCGAATATCTCACAATCATTTCCTCTTCAGGGCTTAGGGCTCACTAAAGATGCTCTACACGAAGGTATTGATGTTACGGGAGAGGCTATCGGAGCCTTTGAAGTTCGGGTAAGGCTGGTAGAGTACGAGGAGAGTGTTTCTCAAGAGGTCAGTCATAGGGTCAATACTCTTTATCCTTGTGTGTCTATGCCTCCTCATGATGTTCTAAGCAATAGTGGGGGTACTTGTCCTTTGGGCCAGAGGAGGCCATAACCAGGTCCATTTATGAGGGGGTTGTGAGTCCCTTCATTATAGTTAAGTGGCATAATTCCTTTAGGAGAAAGCTAGAGCAGCATGGTTCCATGGATAAGATACTTGATTTCTTCGTAGAGAGGAGTTATGAGGTGAGTGTATAGGTTTCTGCCCTTGTTCATGTAGCTTTCATTGATGATTTTTCTTACTGTGCGTTGTTGTTTTTAGTTCATAATTGGGATGTCTTTAAACCTCGACTTCTTTAAGTAAAGTAGATTGTTGGTAGTCTATTTTTTGTTATTTAAGGTTATGCATGGTCTCGCTTGTCTAATCATAACCTTTCATTGTTTCCTTGATTGTAAGATCCTTGGGATTTCATCGTTCAAGCACAAAAGTGTAAGAACAAAGCTTGGAGGTTGAGGAGAGATGAACACTCATCTTGCATAGATTTGTGGTGTCCTCAAGAAGCATAATGATGAGGTCATCAAACTCAAGACATGGCTAGAGTCATCTCAAATGAGCCAAGCTATTGCCCTTAGCAAGGTTGAGGTGCTTAAAGGGAGAATTGCATAGTTGGAGTCTGAGTTGAGGATAATGCTTGCACCCTTTGCTTGGTGACCGAGCAGTGGAATGACTTGTCTTGTAAGTATTACCAGGAGAAGTCTACTCAAACTATGTTCAAGACGTAGGTGATTGAGGCAAAGGCAACTCAAGTTGTTGTAGAGAATGAGGCCACTTGGGAAACTAAGATTGTCAAGCAACTTGAGGTAGGTCCTTTATTTGGCTTTGCTCGGTTCCTCCTTTTTCTTTTTTGTAGCTAAATGTGTTGGTTATCCTTGTAGGATAAAGTTAGTGACCTCTAGTGTTGGCCTCGAAATGTGGAGATCGAGAAGATCATCCATCTTGATACTATGAGCATGTTTCTTAAAAGGATGAAGGGCAATTAAAGTGGTATCATGCCTAAAAGAAAGTTATCGAGAAGACCATGTAGCTTGCATGGAGGCTGGTCCTTAAAACGTATCTCAATTTCAACTAAGACTTATTAAGGAAGACTTGTGGTGCAGTACTAGGGGATGGAAGTGTGAATGATGAGGAGTATGAAGAAGACAACGATGATGGTAAGGATGATGATGACGAAGGGGCTAAAGAGGCTGATGATGTTTCTATTGAAGGGGGCTTGATTGGGGAGCCTTAAGACTGAATATGTAGTTCTTATTCTTTCCTTGCTAGACTTTTTCGTTAAGGGGTCAGCATGTCCTCCCCTAAGTTTGTGAATGTAAATCTTGAAGGCTTTAAGTCAATGAGTTGCCATGACTTTTTCCATATTATTTCTTCTTTTCGAATTGTTTACTTTTTTTTTTTTTGTTGTAAGTGCTGATTCTTTATCCTATTTACCTTTTCTTTACTGGACTTTACAAACCTTTTGCTACTTTGTCGTTATCTTGAACCTTATATAGTTTTGAATCCTCATGTTGTCTTCATTATGACCATCCTTAACTGAGTTTGGGTTCCATCTATCAAGGGTAATGGGCTCTCATATGGCTTTTGAGGCATCTGCTGAGGACCTTAGGTCATTAGATGCCTTTTTGAGGACTTCCCTATGGTCGGTTAAGGGATCTTGACCTGTTTCCTACCTATTCTCAGTACCCAATCACTCTATTGCTTTGGGGTAATTGAGTTAGTTGGAAGGATTATGTGATGTTGATGTTTCACAAATTTTGCCCATTTTCCTTTTATGTCTATCATTCTTATCACACCCCTATAGGGTACCCTAGTTGCAATAATACACCATGTAACTAACCAAATACTCCAAAAAGTTACATAAGTACTACATAACTAACGTTCCCCATTTGAAGTAGATAATTAAAATAGGATCGATAGTTGTTTTAAGTGAAAAAGAGATTGTATATATATATTAACCATGAAAGAACATAGCATATAAGCCTAGGTTAAAACATAATTATTACAACCATGCTCTTCAGGGCTTTGAGAGAACCCTATTAAAAACAATCTTACAAGGAAAACAAAACTTAACTTATATTATTACAAGATCAATACTAAGTCTCCATTACACATATGGTCTTTCTTCCAAAAGAACATAAGTCCATCCTACACTAACTCCCATATCCGAGCTTCGTTTCGGTCTTCTTGCTTGAAATCCTATAGATCAACATTCTAAGAGAGCGTGAGTATATAAAACTCAATGAATAACAGAATTTTAACACATATCACTAGTATTAAATAAGTTTGTTAGCAACCACATGCAATGCACTCATCAAACAAATGTAACAAACATGGTTCGAATAACTAGATTTCAAACCTATAGGGAATTATGCCCTCCTAGGGGGTTAAAGGATAAGTTTAGTAGTTCATGCCCATGAGAATTTTAAAACTAAAGAAGGAAGGCTTTTTTATTCTCTTTTTGTCATTTTCGAATTTGCTTTTTGATAAACCAAAATTATTCCTATTTTATGAATGCCAAATTGGACTTTTATTGATCATTTTATCGATAAATATTATGAATTTGGCACTTAAAAATATTAATTTATGCTTTCAGGCCTTTAAAGGAGTTATTTTATGGAAAGAAGGAAAAACAGGTCAAAAATGCAAAGTTTGGACCAAAAAGTGGTTAACACAACAAAGACATGCCATGTCTTTCAACCATGTTAAGGAAAAGCACAATCAAGGTCTAAATCTTAAATTTTGAAAAGACACAACAGCGACATGACTTGTCCCAAGTCGTGTCAGTGAAGAAAAAAGACCATAGCAAAGGACACGACTTTAGGACAAGCCGTGTCCCTAGCCGTGTCCATTTTTACATAGGGGAAAACGGCTAGACATGCTCAAGTGACACAATCTGTCCCTAAACCTGGCTATTTGACAGTCCGTTACTTTTTGAGAAATGGTTTTTTTATTGAATAGTAACCCCTTATTTATTAAAGAAACGTCTATTAGACATTAAAGGGGTGCTACTTTGAAAAGCCAAAAGACCCATAACTCCCGTAACTTCCCATTTCCTCCATAATGAGCATTCAATCCCATTTATGTGTTACTTTGGAAAGCTAAGAGACCCGTAACTCCCGTAACTTCTCATTTCCTCCATCAATGAGCATTCAATTCCATTTATGCAAAGATCATTATAAAATGAAGATGGAGGGAAGAATCAGAGGGGAGAAGAACAAGAAAAGGAGAGACAGAGACAACAAAAAACACACTTTTATGTATTTTCACAGCAGCATTTGTGCTTGAATGTATCAATCTATCAAGGAACATTGTTTGTATTGCTAATCTAATTTTAGATCCTTTCTATTTCTCCTTATTATTGATTTAGATTGTTTTATCTATGGAAGAGTAGTTTAATATTGCTTGGGTATTGTGGGTCCTTGATTGATTTCATGTGATTCCTTTGTTCTTAATTTCAAAACGTGTTGATTTTATTATATTCAATAGCTTGTGTCTAAAGAATGAGTCTAATTGGATGGTGCATCCCATTGGATTCATGTTTGATTTTTGTTAAAAATAGACCGAGAGGTTGATTTAATGAATGGATCTAAAGCTATTGATGAGATTGCTCATAATCACCAAGAGATAGGGATGGTGAAATCTTCTGTCACTCGTTTTGAATTCATCAGTTTGGTTTTAAAACGAAGGATTCTTGTTCTTTATGCAAATTTAAGTTGCTAATAGTCAGGAAGAGATTCCGGCAGTTTGACTTAAGGTTAGGTGCTTTTGACTTTGAGAGAAGCAATAGCATAATTTAGTGAATCCAATGGTTCAATAATCAATACAACTTTTTGAGAAAATTCTTGAGTCATATGAATAGATCTTAGGTGAAGCATGACCTAAGCAACCTTATGAATTGATTTATCCTTTTGTATGCTTACTACGAAATCTGTAAATATTAGACTTAGTTTAGTTTCTATATATATAAAACCAAATCTGATTTTTTCGGCTTGATAATAGGAAAAGAGTGAGTAGAAGTACTCATCAACGGTCCCTAGGAATATGACCTTGATCATTTCTCTATGCTACATCTGATGGGTGCGCTTGCCCTGTAAGACTATAGTTGAAAGAAAAAATGATTTAGAAAATTTATAAATTTAAAACTTGGTCTTTTGAATCCATCACTTTCACATAAACACCTCAACTTCTTTTAGAACATGAGCAATCTTACTAAGTATTAACACTATAAAGCCAAATCCAATATAGACGATCTCCTTCGAAGCCTGCTTAGTTTCTATGAAACTAACAACCCTATGGTAACCTCAAGCAGTCTCACCAGACTTAACATAGCATTACCACATAATCAAAATATTAACACGTGACATGTGTATCATGCTAATACAATATGATGTCATGGGATGCAAGTCATATTGAATTTAGACGTCTAATAAGTTTAATTCTATATTATCTTATTGTCATATCAATTTCAGACACTCAACAATGTAAATTACACTTTTAGGTTCAAATAATTAGTTGTCACTTTGATTATTAAGATTAGCCACTCAAACATACAACATATGACATACAAGATTTCCCATCCCCATGCATTCGATTCCTTATAGTTATGATTAAACTATATTTCACTATTTACAATCATAAACAAAGTGATAGGATTCAAGTTACCTACTCGTGCATTCTCCTTAATCGTCGTAATAGTCTAATAAGAAGTCCGAATTGTGATCTAGGTTTCCTATAAGATAAAGAGACTCATATTACTAAGGATTTAACATGAAAAGAAGAGTAAACAAAGTTTTATACCCAAAAAAGACATGTACAAGATAAAAAACTCATACAATCTTGGCCATACCCCATGCTAAGGGGCGTATCAAATGAGGCGAAGAATAGAAGCTACTGCCCCCCCTACTACGCCTCATGGTAGGGGGCATGATAAACTAGATTGCACTCAGACCATGCCGCCCCTTCAACAATGCCCTATGGCCTTTTGACCGTGAAATACACTTTTTCACTTCACATTTTTATGCACTTTAACTAGCTTTAGTTGTCTCAAATCAATCAAGTACACTCTAACATCATCATACAAGACTCAGACTTCTCGTTTACTCTATCATATCCTCCAACTTATCTCTATTCTCCACATCACATTAACCTACCAACAAACCAACCATAAACTTCAAGTTTTAGAACTTTAAAACCACTTCTCTACCACTCTACTTCACATAACTAGCAATCAAAACTCATAACCATCATAAAACAGCCATTAACTAACAACAATACTTATTCTATAACTACTTAAACACACAAATAATAAAGATAAAGCATAAGTTAACTTACCTATACTTGTTTTAACTTAAAGAGAGTGCTTTAACTTAAGCTTCTTGATGATTTAGAAGAAGAAAATGAAGATGAAAGTGGAGTGTGTGTGTGGTGTAAGTAACATTGGTTTGAAAGAGAGAGCAAAGAGGAGGAAATGAGAAAGCAAAATTTCTGCCATTTAGATATAATTATGTATATATAAAAAAGGCTATCTTTTGACTTTTGTGGCATTTCGAAAATGATTAAGTGTGTGTGAGTGCATGAGAGTTATGGTGAACTCATAGTGTTTAATTTTGCAGCCATTAAGTTCAAACAAACACACATTAGTCCATTCTATATCTAATACATTATAATTATCAATCCTTTAAATTCAAAACAAAGTTTAGTAACAATGTAGCTTGTAATTCTTTTTTAATTAAATTATTTCGTATAAGAATTTATATCAATACTTTTAACAAATTAGAAGTCTAGTTTATAAAATTCAATTTTCTAAAAGAGTAGAAAGAATACTTTAAATTAACAATTTTATTAAAACAATTCAATTGAAGATTTTGAACATCTATTTCTACTAAATTGGTTTTATAAAAATTATCATACTTAAATTTACTTAACTTTCATACACTACAACATATACAATCAAAACACATTAAATCTTTACTTTCTAATTTTATTTATGAAAAACTTGGGGATTACAATTCCCCATGTTTGTAGTTTCTTGATAGGTAGAGCATTAATTGCTTTTAGGTGATCCCATCTTACCTTTTATGCTTGACAGCATTGCTATTTGTTAGATTGTTTGCTATCCATCCAATGGCTGGGAAGTATAGTAGGTGAGAGATTCTCCTTATAAATAGGTGCACCTATCTACTTAGTTCTCTTCATTTGCTATCTCAAAGCCATCTATTTTATTTACATTGCACACTCATATTTTGTTCCGGAAACACTTAAGCGAGTGATTGTTAGAAGAATCATGCCATTCTGCTTGAACCATTGGCTTGAAAAATCTAGTGCATGGAGAGTTTATGTTGATGAGATCCATTATTGTGTTATCCCTATTCAATGATGTTGATTGCCCTATTATCCCTTTTTATATAGGGTTTGGGTGGTAGAGGACCTAGTGTAGAGGAAGTGCAGTGCCCCTACACTGCCTTATCCATGTGGTCCCTTTCCCTCTCTACTTCTCATATGCTTGCCATGGGGATGTAGCCTCCTTAAGTGTGGCTTTCTTGAGCTCCATAACTGCTTGGGCTATTTGAATGAGGTTGGTTGGGTTGCTGCCTTTGATTAACCCGCTAACCTCTTTTGACTAGAGCATCTGGTTTTGAGCTAGTCTTAGGTAGTTGGCGTTCCCTAAGACCTTTGTTGGGTTCTAGAGCCTCCATCGTTATTGGGATGGCAAAGTAGTCCCAAGTACCCAACTTGCTCTGGTTTGGTGGCTTTACATTTTCTTTAAACCCTTCCTCTAAGTAGTTTTTTGTGTCACACCGTGTTGGTGTCACACCTCGAGGGGAACTATAAATATGGCAATCCACCATATATAATATTAAAGCCTACCCTAGCCCCGCAATGACTTTCATATCATGTACAAGGCATACATCACAATCAAGGAAACGCATCAGAGTAGCACAATTTACATTAATAATAATTATGTAATAAGTCAAGAGAAATGCTTATCATTAAACATAAATAAGGTCAATTACAATTCTTAGGAGCATACCTCTGCTAATGTCGTCAAGTCTAGATATATACATTTCTTAGTGATCTCCAAAATATTAACATTTCTTATATTACTCATAAAGAAATTTCTAAGAAAACAAATTCATCTTATGCTACCACTTCTTTCATAAAGGCTCAAAAATTTCCCCGATCATTTTCTTAATGTCTTGATCCTCAACTAGAGCCGCAAGTATACCTATTTCAACAAGATCTATGGAGGTATAAGCTTATAACATGCTTAGTGAGATATTCCCTTTTATTCATACTGCATTTCAAACAAGTTTATTAATTTTCACGCATATATTATGCATGCTATGCAACAACCACATGATACGGACAATTATGTATGTGTTTCTGGAAACCATACATAGAACGAATTAACGCCCTCCGTATTGAGCGTTAGGGAATTGGTAGTTGAAGGTTTACATGATCTTCTATCGCTAGTCTCCTAGCATTCTATTCATAGCGATCGATCGGAGTGGATCATGTAAGCCCTTAATTTTTAAGGTAATATCAACTTCAAACCTTAAACCGAAAAGTCAATTGGGAAACCTAAGTCAGCAAATCCCTAGGAAACCCTAGCAGTTTAGATTCGACAATCCCGTGTTCCTAAACCAAGAAGTTGAAATGTGAGTGAAGAGTGTAGTTTAGTTCGGAATAATATTAGGGTGCTTAAAAAGATCAGATTAGCAAATTTTCGATCTATTTCGAATCCGATCGGATACAGACTTTGAAAAGTGTGTCCCGAGGCTCGAGATATTAAATATATGATATTAATATCGTTAGATTAGTAATTTCATAAGATTTCCAAATATATCAGTTATATAATTTTTTGGGTTATAAAAGTTACAGTTATAACCTTTTATCATATTTTTATTACTACCGGTACTTTAATTGTCCAATCTATTATTTGATTTCTTTCACACTATTCATAAGTACAACCACCCATACTCTACTTCTTACATCCTTACGACTAATTCTTACAATATTTCGTCATATTCCTTACAATTTACTTTTCCAATATAACTTTTGTTACTTAAATTACTTATTTAATTTTGAATCTTACACAATACAACACAAACAACTCTCCCTCTCTCCTCTTGTAGAACAGGCACCCCCTCCCTCGTTGCTCTCACAATTTGTTTTATTTGATTTCTTTTATTACACAAACCCTAATCTACTTTCTTATATATACCCCTTTATACCAACTTCATTTCACTTTCCACTTTTCACTAAACCAAAGTCTTGCAAAATTTTTCTTTCTCTCTTCCTCTCCTCTCTTGCAACGGTGACATTCATACACACACACACTCACAACATTTTTTTTCCTTCAAGATCTTGCTCCACATATCTAATAGGTAATAGATCTATACATTATTACCTTCAAAACATGTAATGGCAAGATCATTCATGTGTGATTCCACTCAAAAATCCCCATGAGCTTTAAGCTAAGGATGTGGAAACACTTGAACATGAGATCCTTACCATCACAATGTTATAGATCTTGTTATTTGAGTTATTTTGCTATTACCTTGTTTTATTATCAAGTTATGTTGTTATTATTAATGATTTGTGCATATATTCATCATCTAATCATATTCATATATTCATCATAATGTTCATGCATTTATGACTAGTATAGTAAACTAGATCTAGTTATTTTGAGTTCATAAATGCATTAGGCTTTTGTTTTATGTTCATAAATAATTTGTAATAGCATGATAATAGTAGGAAAATATTAGAAAGCTCAAGATCTACTTTAGTTTCAACAAAAATGATTTTTGAAAATTTGAATAAAAAAGGAATCTTATTTAGAAAAGCGATTTTTCAACTTCAAAATGTGTATTTGACATTAAAAATGAAGGACATAGGGAATAGATATCATAAATGAGTGATCTTGATGAGAAAAGATTAGATCTACTAAAGAATATTTCCAAAATAAGGAAAAGTTTACAAAAGTTATGTTTCAATCCCAATAACATGTTTTAAATTCGTAATAAGTGTCACGACTCCAAATGGGGGCCTAACAGGATTTATCTAAAGCCATCATATCACGTGTGCACCCGTAACATGAGAGCCATCTTGTATGTCAGAGTATACAAGACTCTATTTATTTATAAATGTTTATCATACAAATGATATAATATATTACAGTATTTCAACTATGGAATCCGATTTTTCAATTTCCACCAAGATCATAGAGAATCGGTATCCCCCACAAAATAGTGAAATTAGGTTTCAAACTACAACTTACAAATTTCAGCAATATAAAATTTACATTCTAAGTTTACAATATCCTATATCTCTATCTTCAATAGAGTTCGTTGAATAAGCTCACTTCACACATTCCCAGCCCAATCCCAGCTAGTAATAATCCTGCACAAAAACTGTTGGGGGGTGAGCGAACCACGGGCTCAGTGAGTTCATTCCTCACTACTACCGGTCACGCAAGTTATCAAACATTAATTATACACTCATGCAAATCTATCTACACACAATATGAATGCATACGTGATGAATGCAAACAACACATCTATGGGAGTTCGGATCCATAGACGATGTAGATTTACTTGTCTACATTTCAATTGTCTCCCATACTTACCCGCATGGGACACCTCACCTTACCCGTACGAGGCTGCCTGGTGGTAGAGTCCATCCAGACTCACCCAATGCTTAACCGCCATTGGTAACAACAAATATTCCCCAACATGTTCACGTGATTTACGCTGGTTAATATTTAAATATATATAATGCTAATTTAATGGCGATTTTTAATAACCATCACCAATCTATGGTGAATCAAGTAAGTAGACCCCGACTCAGGTAACATCTACTGCCAATACGAACCATCACCTATTAAAGGTGAATCCGGCAGATAGACCCCAACTCAGGCAACATCCACTGTCACAACAATACTCAGAAATATCCCATGCTCATCTCATAAACTCTTTTAACAGAAATTATTCCTTTTCAAAGGATATAAAAGCAACCTGGAATATTCCAAGTCGGATTTCTTTTAAAAATACATTTCAAAATACTTTTGATTTCAAATTTGGGACATTTCCTACAAGGGGATCAAGCACATGCGACGAGTATATCCAATTAGATTAGCCGAATTATTATCTTTATCCATTTATTCAGGTGATCATGCAGATGATAACACTCACATCAATCAGTCATTCCATACAAGCAATACAATCAACATGACAGCAAATAGTAGCAATCACAAGCAAATAGTAGATCATTAGAATTCCCTCACCTGTGGTCCTCGCTAAATGGTTGTATAAGCTACTGGCAATCCGAGAATTGATCTATTTTCCTATGAAAGGAAATAACAAAGATTTATTATTGGATTATTTCTGTAAGAGAAGTCTTCCTATAATTTAAAGGTGTTGATCTTTATTGTCGGATATTAAACTAAATTCGTTATATTAATTATTGTATCGTTAAATAATTTAATTGAATCCTCATATGTGTCTAATTATTTCGTATCGGTCTTTGACAGTTTTTATTAAGGTTTTTAATTTCTAGAGAATATTTATTTGTTATTTGTTTTTATTTTACTTCTTTCGATTTTAATTTGCTATCTATATTTTTATTTAAGGGGTTTTTGTTTTTCTTAAGTCCTACTGCTTTCAGTAGAAGATTTTTATTTAATAATTCTTTGCCTGTCAACCTTATTTGTTTCTTACATTAGTATTTTTAGTTATTTAAGGGTATGTTCTAGTATCTATATCTTTCAAGAATTATAAAAATCGTATTTAGATATATCAAATTTCTATTATACTTCAGTTTTATTCTTATTGCAAAACAAGCTAAGTTTAATACTCTAATATTATCAGTAATATTATTATTGAAAAATCAATATCAGTATTAGTATTAAATACAAGTATAATAATAACAACTATTTTTAAATATCTAGTAAATAATACCATTAGTGACAAAAATAGAATTGATGATAGTATAAATATAGTGACTTTAACGTAAAATAACACTATTGATAACTCTAATGAAAATATTAATAATACGGAATACTATAAACAGTAGTAATAATAATAGTAATAACTATATTAATAGAAATAACAGTAACATTAATATATGTTTAAAAGTGAAAACTGAGTGAATTTCTATTTGTGATTTCTTATTCATTTTAAATCCGATTTCATTGTATAAATAGTCAATTTGGTAGTACTTGAAGAATACTTTATAGTAGTGAAATTATTTTCAAGAAAAGAGACTTGTACAATTTTTAAATTTATGAAAAACATGCATAGGTTTCAAGTGAATCCTAACAGTTGTAGTCAAAACTTGTTTTGATCATATCTAACTTATTTCTAATCCGTTTTTGACAAATAAATAGTCGTTTTCATAGTAGTTTCCGAGTACAATCCATTAATGGTCTTATTTTTATCAAACAAAGTCATTAAGGGGACGAAAAATACAAGAACAGTCCGCTCTGTTCGTGTAGATCTGGCAGCAGTAATTCCGTTTTTGTTTTTGTAATATCTAATTCGCTTCTTATCCGTTTTTAACAAATAAATAGTCGATTTCATAGGATTTTTCATGTTCTTTCCATTGGTGGGGTTGTTTTTGGCTTAAAACAAACACATCAATACAGTTTATTCATTCTTTCCAACGGTCTTCATGAGTTATTCAAAGTTCAATTTAGCTTGTTCTAGTTTAGGTATGGTTTTGGTTTTTCCTTTCTAAAAATTGAATTTCTACACTTACAAATTTTCAAGTTGATGTATTTATATACTAAATATTCTAAATAACATAAATATATTGTTAGATCTATTTTGGTAAGTTTATAAGATAATTTCTAGAGAAAAAACAAAATGAACACTTGCATTAATAAGATTCTTACCTTGGTTGGATGATAGAACGAACTTAGCTCTTCATTCTTGATGAAATTAATGATCTAAAGAGAGAGGTTAGAAAGTGAGTAACTAAGGAAAAGCTAATCTAGCTACACTAACATGTATATCTTATTTGATTTTCTTACCTTGTTGAATCTAGATTCCAACTTGGATTTATGATAAACCAAGGTTATTTAATTTGGTTTTGATGTTGCTTAAGGAAGGGATTTGGTGTCCTTAAAGTGTTTGATATTTAGATAAAAGATTGGAAGGAAGAACAAGGGTTTTCTACTTGGTTTTAGGTCTCTTCAAAGCTATCCAAGTGAGGGAAACACTAATGAGAAAAGGGCTGTTCGAATTTTCACTTGTAGCCATATTTTTAGAGTGGATTTGTGGGGAGTTGAGAGCTAAATTTGTGGCTAACTCAAACCTATATATATGTACTAATGTTAGGTTAGAGTTAGGACAGAAAAGAGGGCATTTTGGACTTGGAAAAATACAAATTCCAGCTGTTTTTCTCGAGCAAGAATTTCATGCGAATTTGAGGATGATTTTTGATGAATTTGTATTGAATTTGTGACTGATTTCAAGGAGCTTTAATTGTGTTTGTTTGCTAGTTATTTAATCTCATTTATATGTGTAGATTAGGGGTTCAAGCTGTATAAAAATCGGATCAAAATCGGGCTAAAATCCAAGGTTGAAAGTTGAAGTTTCTGCTGCAGTTTCCTTGGTTGAATCCTCCTACTGCAGCTGTTGGTTTGGGATTTTCTAGACGGATTTGGAGTTGTTTTGGTTGCATATTGGAGTTGAAATTCTTAGCATTGAATGTTGATCACATGGGGAATGTTGTGGTTGGTTTGTAGGTCATTTTCAAATGGACTTTGGGCTTAATTTGATCAAATGTGCTGGACTTAAATTCCTACCTTGCAGCAGCCGAATTTTTATATTGTTGAATTGTCCTCTGTTTCGTGTGGAATCTAACGTCCATATCTGCAGCTTGTTGACTTCAATGGCTACCTGTCCTCTGCTATACCGTGTGGATTTTGCAACGTATAACACTTTCCAGCGTCTTTGTTACGTGATGGATGAAGACTCTTTTGTTCCAGTTGACAATTGTGGAGCTGCTGATGCATGGAGGAATTTCCAGCGTGAAGCACAGCTGTCCGTGCATTGAAGGAGAAGACATGCATCTATGAGTGTCAATTTGTTGCCTGCCTTCTGCTTCCAGCGTGGGTTGATGTATCGAGCATTCCTCTCATTCAGCGGGATTTTCACTGCAACAGCGGCTCTGCTTCTACCAATGTGAAGACTCCTCTGCTCCACGTGAAGACTTGCAGCTGGATCCCACACGCAACGGTGTCCTCTGCTGTACGTGATGCTACTGTGCGTGAAGGAAATTCTTCTGCCCGTGTCTCCATCTGCAGTACGTGGGAGGCCTCTATTGATGGTCCTCTGTTCCAGCGTAAATTTTTTTTTTCATTTGTTTGATTCTATTATTAGCTAGAATATTTTATCAAAAATCAATATATGTATGTTTATATCAATTAAGTAAGGATTTTATCGAAATAAAATTTTCTAAGTTACTACAAAACTCTAAATTATTTATATTTTCATTTTTTTTTAGTTAAAACTTTACACAATCAATTATTTTTAGTACTTTTAACTTATGTGATTAAATTTTTCAAGTTCAATAGATTAAATCGGGAACCAAGTCTTATTAAATTCAGAATTTCCTAATAAGTATAACAGCGAGTTTGAAATTTTCTTTTTAGATATAAATTGATAATTATTGTTCAGTATTAGTGTCTATTTGTATTTATGATCTTAGTATTTCCTTTATTGCTTTATACCGATAAGCTCTATTATTAAACTGTATCTTATCGGTTTTGAAATTTTAAAGCTATTTCTAGTTATATCTTGAATTATTAGTTCAAGATACGAAATCTCATTTTCGGTATCTATTGAGGTCGAGGGAATTTTTGTTTAAGTTTTTCTAACTAGGAATGAGTTTATTATAATTTATAAATCTATTCTAGGATTTTTGTTGAACCATATATTTAATATTAGTTTCACATTTGCCAATTTGTTCATTTGCTAGTTATGAATTATTAAAGATTATGTTGGCAATTCCAGATTTTAATTTCCAAAATCTCTAAATCTTTTAACTAGAGTGTTAGTGTAATTTAAATATTCATTTAAGATATAGATTCTTAGATATTGATCTATTTTACCAAATATTATGCTTTACTGTATAGAATCTATTTATACTAATTTGTAATTAGCAACCTATTTTTATGTAGGGCTACTTCAATATTGTTAATAGATAGTTTGAACACTATTATTTAACAAGCGTAAGATTTATTTTCTAAGTATTGAACTTAAGGAAAAAGGATTTAGTAACTTTATATTAACGATTGCTTTATCGTCGTTTTATATTATTTGATATCGTAGAAGTTCAGTTTGTATTTTCAAAATTTTTATTGGTAACGATTTTAATCTTTCTAATTATAATCTAATTCATTTATACTTTAACATTTTTAAATCGAGAAGAATTTGGAGTGATTTCTACTACTTGTTCCAAATATTCTAAATAATTCTATATTACATTTTTAGTATTTGTTAAAATCATGTTACGTAAAATTTAGGGGATTACAATAAGGGAAGCTTGAAATATGAACATCCATTTTTGAACTCCAAAACAAGATTTTTATTAAAGAAATAGAAGCCTTAAGGAGTAAGTTTGATTAGGAAATGATTTTTGAAAGATTAAATGAGTTTTACAAGAAAACAATCTCAAATGAAACTTTCAAAATTTGAATTTGAAAATGGCTACTATTTAAACACCTATTTCCAAATGCCAAAATGATGATTTTTATGAAAAAATGGAAGTCCTAGGGGATGCATGTAATAAAGACCTAGTTTTGAAAATGATAAGTGAAATTTATTAAAGTATATTCCTAAAACTAGGAAAGTTCCCCAAAGATAGATTAAACAATGTTTTCTTTCCTTAAAAATCTTGTAAAATTCGTATCTAGGTAAACCCCCTATGTAAACACCTATTTTCCAACTCCAAAACAAAGAATTTCATTAAAGTAAAGAAGGTGATAGACATATAGGTCATCAGGGAAAAGTTTTGGTAGGAACAAGTGTAACCTTGTAAGAAATAAAACTAGTTTTCTTAAGTTTTGAAATTTCAAAAGTTTTGCAAAGCAAAAGTTTTCTAAAAAAACTTTTGATATCATATCATTAAGAACATACATATAGATAGTTCATTTCATGACATTCATAATATTAACTTATCGGTTTTGCATGTACACATAATGTACTTAGTAGAAACAAAGTTAGGAAAATAGTGTCCTACATATCCTATCAAGCATTATCTAAGTACATGAGGAAATAACTTTACCAACACCCATGAAACATGCATGATATTGAGCTATATATGTATATAATAGAGTCTTATAAGGTATAATGATACCTAAGTATCTATCAAAGCTTTAGTATGATGCTTGGTTTGAAGCTAAGAGTTGAATAATGGAATGGGAAATTCGTATAGTGTTCTGCACTCTATTGTTCATGGAACAAATGAACTTGTTTGCTGGAAATAACTCTAGAAATATATAGCTCTTGTTGATTAGGTAGAAATCGATATATAATATGTAAAATTCCAAATTAAAATGACCAAGTTATGGCCGTTTTAATTTGGAATACGAATTTTGACGAGCTTATTGGAATAGAATTTATAAGTTTATTCAAACTTCATAGAAATACTCATTAGAGTTTTTTTTTTTTTTTATTAGGTGATGTGCTAAATTAGTATTGAATTTTTAAAGCATCTTATCCAACAAGCGTATTAGGCCTTATCTTGTAATATAGCATGAGTCAAGTGTCGATCCCACAGAGATCTACTAACTACTAGACAATTATCAACTAATACTAATATCTAGGCAATTGATCTTTAGATTAAGACTAAACTAAATTTTCTAATTAAGTATCTACTATGAATGAAGTGAGCTTTTGAAGAGAGTGATATGTTAGAAAAATGTGGGAAGGAGCAAAATCCACTTTAAACTATTGCCAATCAACTTGAAGTCATGTTATAATGATAATTAAATTCATGGATATTCATAAGAAATTGTAAAGATTTAAAAACAGAGTTAAAAACCTTTTAAACCACAAAATAATTCAATAGCTTCCGCTAAATAAATTATTCGTGGAATCAAAATTACAATTATAAACCTTCCGATTCTATAATTGACTAATACTTTATATTAACATCCCCTAATTCCTTAATGAGAAATCAATATAAAATATTGTATTAGTATTCATAGACAATTTCTAAATTAGATTAAACTCCGCCGCTTCTGCAATTGTAATTTAATCTTAATTTATGAATTCATATGAACCCTGATTTCCCTTCCGAGTTATCAGAATTCTTATACAACAAAGATATGATGAATAATCAGAACTCAATATGAATATTCCATGATTCTAACTATCTTATAGCATGGTTTCAAAGATCATTTTAGCATGTTTAAAGCTTCATCAACTTCCCACAAAAAGGGGTTAGCTACTCATGGATGATGATTCAAAAATCAGATAAGAAATTGCAAATGATTTCATTATGATCATAATATTCAGATATATGAATTGCATAAAAGGAAAAGATCAGATATCACCAATTCAAAATATCAAAGCTTCACTTGCAAATTCTTGAAAAACTTCAATATCTCTTCAAAAATCTCTATGAAATGCTAATTCTAATCTATGTAATGTAGTGTATTTCAGAGCTACTTGGATGATTCAGAAAGTGAGGAGAAGACCCCCTATTTACAGGAAAAATTTCATAACAAATCATTAAAGAAAAATGGCACTTTCATTCAAAGCCGGCAATTATGGATCCTATGCCGGCGGCTTACAGGAGGCGTATCATCATTTTCTCCTTTGCACAAGCAGTGCACAGGCAGTGTTCAACATCAGTTACATATGTAGGCCGATTCTACGCCGGCGGCGTAGATGTAGATCTAGCCGGCATATGTGATCAGAAATGAAGCGTTGCACCAATTTATAACGAACGCCGTTCCAAAGCCGGCGGCTTTCATACCGGCGTAGATATTCCAACAGATTTGTCGCTTCAATTTCCTCCAAGCATTCATTATCTTCATGTCTCTTCAAATTTTTGACCTACACTGCCCCAACGCCGGCGGCTTAGGAGCCGGCGTATATTGTAACTCCTTCAAAGCTGGTGACTTTCCAATTTTGAGCTGCCCACCTTCACGTACGCTGGCTTCTTCATCTTCTACGTCAGCAGCTTTGAGGCGGCTTACAGTACTGTTGGGTGAATATCTTGCAAAGCTGGTAGTGCTGGTAGCGGCCTTGGGTGTAAGCCGTTTGAACACCGGCGGCTTTGAATGTTGAAATGCTGGCCTTTACTTCAATTTTTCCCATTTTTGATTCAAAGTCTCTTGTTTTGATTTCTTTCTCCAAATTAGTCCTGAAACATGAATTTTAATAAAAAAAATTATCCATTCTAGCTCTTATGAATATCAACAAGTTGTATAAAATATGATCTTATCAATTCCCCCACACTTGAACTTTTGCTTGTCCTCAAGCAAAATGAAGAATAAAATGAAATCTCTTATGGATAGTACAATTTTCCTAATTTAATCATAATTTCTTTAACTTGTTTTTCTTGTATCTATTGCTCTAATCATACCAATTTCTTGTAATTAGAGTACTATAATCAAAATTTAGGAGTTAATCCAAACAAAACAAGTTTTAATCTCAACTTTTGACAAAAGAACCTTCTATTCAAAAGCAAATACTCAATCCACTAGGGAAAAATACTCATTTAAACTTCATTGGATTTCTAGTTTTTGTATATATATTCTAAGTAACACAAAATGAATGCATGTGGTATCTACTTTTTCCTTAGAATTTCTCCTTCTTTATTATAAGTCTCCTTTATTTGCCTATTTGCATTCATTTTTTCTTTTTATTTTTCAAGCATTTATTTTCTTTTTGGGAGGTTTTTGCCTCCATCTTTTTGCTTTTCAAAGCTCATGAATTGAACTTTTGCCATTCTTCCCTTCTCGTTACAGTGAGTTCATTGAGTCGGCGCATCCCAGGCTCATCACCTAAGTGACCAGGTTTCAAAATACCCCTAAGAACTCTTCCTCACTTTAACATTCAAGTTCAGATACTCATAACTCAAAATTTCAAGTCAGAGGAGTAGTGGCTATACTTGTTTCTTTCTTTTTGAATGCAATAACAATATCAAAGACTTATTTTTATGAAGGATCACTAATTTAAAAGTTTCTTCTACCTCTTTCACTAAGTGTTAAAATTCAAAGAATATATACAAACTAAAATTTCCTAGAAGTAGCCCTGTTTATTTTTCACAAAAGGACTCGATCAATTAAATTTCCAATTCCAAAGTTAAAAATAAAGTAAACTTGTTTCTTAAGGATTTTACAACTTAATTTTAACTTAGTAAACCAATCACAACAGGAGGTGAGTAAGATACTGAGTACGATACTTTTACAAGTCAATTTCATTGCTTTCAGTCTTTACTTTGTACTATCTCCAATTTCAAGAGATTTTTGAAAAAATTTTGGCAGAATTTCCTCATAATTTGCTTTCAAACCAAAAATGCAAGGTGGGTATTTTCAAATATAAATAACAGCAGACAATAGATCATATTCATCACTTCAATTCAATACTTCATGCAAATTATCCCTTCCCCCACACTTCAACCAAACAGTGTCCTCACTGTTTTGCAACAAATTAAATCATAGGAAAGGAATAAAAAATGAATTGGATACTTCCCTGAAGTCAGTCGTTTCATAGTCATGAAAATTTGCATTGCAAGAGAATTTGCTTTGCTGCTTTCCTGTAATCGCTACAAAAGAAAAACAAAAAAAAAAAAACAAAAACAAAAAAATAAAAGCAGAAATAATAAAGAAGTTCACCCACAAAAACTTGGGTACTCAATAAATATACGGGCCAAGATAAAAATAAAAACAATAAAGATCAAATTGAGAGCTAGCAGGATCTCTAGCTCTCTGGCCTTGGACTCTGTCTACTGCTGTGCTCAGGAGTGTGTCTCTCAGTGCCTCCTGGGTTAGCTGTGTGGGTGTGCTCTGAACTGAGTCTATCTGTAGGATGTGAACTGTGCCTAGACTCAGATGATGTCTCGTATGTCATGCCAGCCCCTGTCTCTGGGCTCATGCAGCAGATGGCCGTCTTCAACGCCTCAAAGATAGTCTTCCGAAACTTCTTATTTTTCTTCCTTTCCTTCTCTTGACTATCCCTGAGCTCCTGGCTTTGGCGCTTCAACTCCTCAACATCTAGCCTGAGCTGGTCTATACCATATGCCGATGAAGTGCCTGCAAGTAGAGGAGGAGCAGATGTGGATGGAATCTCAAATGGAGTATCTCCAAGAACGATATCCTGGAGCTCGACCTCCTCCAAAACCGGTAGCTATGCTCCTCTGGGGTTTTTCAGCAATCCCCAGCCTCGGAATGGTGTAGATGTGATCTTCTTGCACTCAAATACCTCATCATCCTGTGGAGACTAAAAAATGTCCATCCCCTTCAGTAATCTAGTGATATAGCCTCCACAACACAGGACTCGAGTCCTGGTATCATTTGCCTGCCGGTATATAAAGTTCGCTATCTTCACCCCTAAATCAATCCGGTAGCCTCTGATAAGGCTAAACAAGTAGAACATGTCAAACGTAGTCACCTTGCTGTGACTAGTTTTCTTGCAACTCATGGTGTGTGCAAGAATGTGGTGGAGCAGCTTGTGCTCAACAGCACGAAAAGACGTGGCCAGTGATTTGGAGGGGACGAAGGGCTCATTCGCTCTCTTAGGAGCAACTAATTGAAACCAATATGCCTCTTGTGTCATCTGATCTTCCCCTACAGGCTAACTGTTCGGCAGATTCCTATTTTCTCCCTCATTATCATACAGTCCCAGTATGTGGCCCATCTGCTTTAATTTGACCTCCCTGATCTGCCCAAATGCTTGAAATTGAAAAGTGGACTCCTCTCGGTCTGGGATGTTCTTTAAAGTGGACAAGAACTCAATCGTAAAGTTCTTGTATGCAGGCTCCCGAAAATCAAATAGCCGGATCCAAGCTGGATCCTGGACAATTTCTCTGATCTGGTCAATGATCCCAAACTCATCCAGTAGGCACCAGTCTAGATACTGTGTATTTAAGAAGTCCATTTTCACGAGCCTCTTTTTTCTATTCTTGGCATACTGCTGACTAGACAGCAGATCTTGGTTCTGTGAACCAAATGTAGAGGCGTCAGTCGTCCTTGGTCGTTTTTGCCTTGGAGCCATTCCTGCAAATAAATTGATATTAATTAGAAACGAGGAATGCATAATTTCAATGAAATTCTAATTTATGCCTAAAATATGAGTTAAAACAATTTGGAGATCATAGGCATATAATTAAGTGAAGCTAAGAAATCATTGAATTGCATGGATCATTTACACTTGCACAATACAATCAAAGCTAGCAGCTTAGGTTGGCCAGCTTAGAATTGAACGTTGGAATTTCAAATTTTTGAAACAAAAATGATTTTAAAAAGTTTTTCCTTAAAAGTCCCAAAATCACTTTTATACCAAAATTTTCATCAAAATTGAGCATAATTCCAAATTCCAAGTTCAATTCGAGCAAATTTGAGCATAATGCATGAATTAAAGCCACTAAGTAGTATTAAGATTTACAAATCCAGCAGCTATAACATCATCTCCATAAAACCCCAAATTTGAAATTGAAATAACCTAAACAGACTCAAGAACCCTAATTTTTCAATTAAGCAACAATCATGGATTAACATAGCACAATCTTGCAATATCAATGTATGGAACCGAAAATCTACCTTCAACAGCATATCAAAATCATTCAAGCAATCAATCTCATCAATAGCCGACATCACTATCCAAGTCAGTAATCCAAACCCAAATAGATAGATTATACAATGTAATGTAATGGATTTGAATTCGAGAACTAAGAGTAAAAGATTATTAAAGACTTACTTGGATAGATGGATTCAACAAAGTGGATGAGGCAAATGAGCTATGGATTCTCGAGTGAGAGTAAGAGAGAGTGAGTATGAGAGGAATGAGAAAGAGAGAGAGGATTCGTACCTGTTAAAAAGCAATCTGCAGAACCTACGCCGGCATTTCTGTCGTGTAAGCCGGCAGCTTACAGCCAGTGTAAACAAAAAAAATTTCATACCAAGAGCATCAGGCTAGCAGCTTACCCATTTACATTGCCGGCTTAGACTTATACGCCGGCTAAAAGCTAGCGGCTTATATCTCCAGGTGCCGGCTTTGATCGAGAATTTTCAGAAACCAAGAAATCTTGAACATACGCTGGCACTAAGCCGGCGGCGTTCACCTTCCCTTGCCGGTGTAAATGTCGTGCTCAAACGCTGGCATATAAGCCGGCGGCCTTTACTTTCCCATTGCCGGTTTCTTTTGCGGTGCTCACCTACTCTTGTACTGACATTTACGTCGGCCTAAAGCTGGCGGCATTGAACCAGCTTTCCTTGTTTTTTTTCAAAGCTTACTCAAGGCTGGCAGCCTTGAGCCGGCCTTTAGTGTTTTCAAATTTTTTTTTTTTAAATATCACCTGCCACACTAATAACTAAGTTAGTAAAAACAAAACAAATAAAACTATTCTAAAATTAGACATGGGTTGCCTCCCAAGAAGCGCTTAGTTTAAAGTCGCTTAGCCGACTTTCCTGATCTGATTATGGTTCTTTGAGATTCATGACAGTAGTAGTACTGTCAAGATTTTCCCCTCAAAATAATGTTTGAGCAGTTGCCCATTCACTTTAAAAGTCCGATCATCTAGTTTTTAATTCCACCGTCCATATGGAAAAACTTTGCAATCTCAAACGGTCCCGACCATCTTGACCGTAATTTTCAGGAAACAACTTCAAACGAGAATTGTAAAGTAAAACTTTTTGTCCAGGCAAAAATTTCGTTTGATGATGTTTCTATCATGCCATTTCTTTGCTCGTTCCTTATAGATACGAGCACTTTCAAATACCTCATTCCTCCATTCTTCCAGCTGATTTAATTGAAGCAATCTGTTTTTACCTACAACTTTTTCATCAAAGTTAAGAAATTTTATGGCCCAATATGCCTTGTGCTCAAGTTATACAGGAAGATGACATGATTTACCAAAAACAAGCATATATGGGGACATTCCTATAGGGGTTTTAAAAGCAGTCCTGTAAGCCCATAATGCATCATCTAATTTTGAAGACCAATCTTTTCTTGATGCATTAACAGTTTTTTTCCAAAATCCTTTTTATCTCCCAATTGGAAACTTCAACTTGCCCACTAGTTTGTGGATGATAGGGGGTAGCCACTTTATGTGTAACACCATATTTTGCTAAAAGTTTTTCAAATTGCTTGTTACAAAAATGAGACTCCCCATCACTAATTATAGCTCTGGGCACCTCAAATCTGGTAAAAATATTCTTTTTCAAAAATTTTAAAACTAATCGGGCATCGTTTGTTTGTGAAGCAACAGCTTCAACCCATTTTGAAACGTAATCAACTGCCACAAGTATGTATTTATTTAAAAAATATGAGGGAAAAGGACCCATAAAGTTGATACCCCAAACATCAAAAAGCTCAATTACTAGAACATTATTTTGTGGTAATTCATGTCGTTTAGAAATGTTACCTGTCTTTTGACATTGAGCACATGACATAATGAAGTTCCTGCAGTCGCGAAATAAGTTAGGCCAATAAAACCCAGATGATAACACTTTAGCTGCAGTCCTTTGAACACCAAAGTGTCCCCCTGCTTCTATTGAATGACAGTGTTCTAAAATGCTCAGCTGATCAGATTCAGGTACACATCTTCTAATTATTTGGTCAGCACATTTTCTAAATAGATATGGTTCATCCCAAAAATATTGTTTTACATCATGCAAAAACTTTTTCTTTTGAGGATAAGACAAACCATATGGGATAATCTTACTCACCAAATAATTCACAATATCAGCATACCATGGCAAATCTAAGATTTCTACTGCATGCAATTGTTCATCAGGGAACTTTTCATTAATGGGAATGTCTAAACTATCAGATTCAAGTCTAGACAAATGATCAGCAATTACATTCTCTGTTCCCTTTTTATTTTTAATTTCAAGATCAAATTCTTGCAGTAGTAATACCCATCTAATCAACCTGGGTTTTGCATCAGCTTTAGCAAACAAGTACTTGAGAGCTGCATGGTTAGTATATACTACCACTTTAGAACCTATCAGATAAGGCCTAAATTTATCACATGCAAAGATAACAGCTAAAAGCTCTTTCTCAGTAGTGGCATAATTTCTTTGGGCCTCATTTAGTGTTCTACTTGCATAGTATATAACATGAAATATCTTACCTCATCTCTGACCAAGTACCACTTCGACCGCAAAGTCGCTGGCATCACACATGAGTTCAAAAGGAAGCTCCCAGTCTGGCGCACTGATTACTGGTGTAGAGATGAGCTTTGCCTTTAATGAATTGAATGCCTGCAAACATTTATCATCAAAATTGAACACCGCATCTTTTTCCAGAAGGTTGCAAAGAGGTTTGGAAATCTTGGAGAAGTCCTTGATGAATCGTCTATAGAAGCCAGCATGTCCAAGAAAACTTCTGACCCCTTTAACAATCGTAGGTGGTGGTAACTTCTCAATGATCTCTACTTTGGCTTTGTCCACTTCAATTCCTTTCGCAGAGATTTTGTGACCTAATACTATCCCTTCTCTTACCATGAAGTGGCATGTTTCCCAATTCAAGATCAGATTGGTATCTTTGCATCTTTGTAAAACCGAGGCTAAATTCTCCAGACAAAGATCAAATGACTTTCCAAAGACTGAAAAATCATCCATAAAGATTTCATTGAAATTCTCAAGCATATCAGAGAATATAGCCATCATACATCTCTGAAACGTAGCAGGTGCATTGCAAAGTCCAAAAGGCATCCTCCTAAAGGCAAAAGTGCCATAGGGACAAGTGAATGTTGTTTTCTCTTGATCATTGGGTGCAATGGAAATTTGATTGTATCTAGAATATCCATCAAGAAAACAATAATAGTCATGCCCTGCAAGTTTCTCCAACATTTGATCAATGAAGGGAAGGGGAAAGTGATCCTTTCGGGTGGCATCATTCAATTTCCTATAATCAATACAAACTCTCCACCGAGTCACAGTATGAGTAGGAATCAATTCATTGTGCTCATTTTTCGCTATAGTCATACCACCTTTCCCTGATCTCGAAGTTTAGTGGGTAGATCGGGCGTATGTTTCTGTAAGATCATGGAACATTCTCCAGTGAGTACCACATTTCCATCAATCTTCCTCTTGTTGGACAGCAACTCTTTGATGAATTTCGCATAGGAAGGCATTCCTTGAATCACTTCTAAGAATGGAATTTTGATGTGCAGCTTCTTGAAAAACATCCAGGAATTTTGAAAATTGCTCATCAAGTCTTTGTTGCTTTAATCTTCCTGGAAAAGGGACGGGAGGAACATATGATTTCACCTCTGGTGGTTTTTGAATAGTGTCCTCCACCTTTCGTTTCCCTTTGTTGTTTTGTGGTGGAATTTCCACTTGATCCTTGATAGTTTCCTTAACTGAAGCAATCTCCTTACCACTTCTCAGGGTGATTGCATTTACAGACCTGGGATTCTCCTCCGTGTTGCTTGGTAAAGACCTAGATGGTCTACTACTCACTTGTTGTGCAAGTTGATGGAGTTTCCCTTGCAAATCTTGAATGATTGCATTCTGATTACTGAGTGAGTTTGTTGTAGTGACAATGAAATCTCTTAATAATGTGTCAATGGAGGATTGAATTTGTTGTTGAGGTCGAGCATTTCTTGCATATCCTTGTCCTTGGAAACCAGGTGGTGGCTTTAGAACATTGGCATCATTCTGATATGACAGATTGGGATGATTCCACATATTCGGATGATATGTGTTTCCAAAATTACCCTTTTGGAAATTTCCCACATAGTTGAGCTGCTCATCATTTGATGATGATCCATGCGGACACTCGAAAGAAGAGTGTGGACCTAAGCAAATCTCACAACAAAACACTTGTTTTTGATTGGAAGAATTTGTAGTTGTGAGTTTACTTACTTGAGTGATGAGGGTTGCCATTTGAGCCTTGAGTTGTGATATATCTTCTTTGTCTTCCAAAGATACTACTTTAGATCTTGTTCTTTCACAACTCCAATTATGAGCCGCGGAAGCTAATTCTTCAATAATCTCACTAACTTCCTCATATGTTTTTCCCATCAGTGATGATCCCGATGTCGCATCTACTAAGGACCTCAAAGCTTCATCAAGACTGAGGTAGAAATTTTCAATCAGTAGATTATCGGGTAAACCGTGGTGTGGACATTTTCTGACCGCCTCTTTGAATCTTTCCCAAGCATCATATAATGATTCACCAGGGAATTTGGTGAAGTTGGAGATCTCATTTCTTAATCTGGCGGTTCTTGCTGGAGGGAAGAATCTCTTCAGAAACTTCTTTATCAGATCAGCCCATGTAGTGATCGAGTCTGGAGGTTGGGAATTGTACCATGCCAAGACTTTATCCCTAAGAGAAAAAGGGAAAAGCTGTAGTCGGATGACTTCATTTCTTACACCATTAAGTTTGACAGTGTTGGTGTATTGGAGAAATTTGGCAAGGTATTCATTTGGCGTCTCATTTGGATATCCTCCAAATTGATGTGACTCAACCATTTGAATCAGGGACGGTTTAAGCTCAAAGTTGTTAGCCTCCACAGTGGGTATTCTTATGGCTGGATCTTGAACAGTAGGTACTGTATAGTCTCGAATTGCCCTTGGAGCAGGAGCAGCTACTTGCAATTGGTTGTTGTTTTCATTGTTTCCTTGTCCTTGATTTAGTGCCATTGCTCCTCTTCTTTGGTTCCTTCTTCTCTGTTGATGCAAGGTTCTTTCAATCTTAGGGTCTAAGGGTAGAAGTTCAGAACTTCTACTTCTTTGCATAAAACCTGCAAAGAGAAAAGGAAAAAATCAAAACTAAACTTAAACCTAAACTACTAGCTAAGTTGAAGGTAGTCTAATATTAATAAAATCCCTGGCAACGGCGCTAGAAAACTTGATGTGCTAAATTAGTATTGAATTTTTAAAGCATCTTATCCAGCAAGCGTACTGAGCCTTATCTTGTAATATAGCATGAGTCAAGTGTTGATCCCACAAAGGTCTATTAACTACTAGACGATTATCAACTAATACTAATATCTAGGCAATTGATCTTTAGATTAAGACTAAACTAAATTTTCTAATTAAGTATCTACTATGAATGCAGTGAGCTTTTGAAGAGAGTGATATGTTAGAAAAATGTGGGAAGGAGCATAATCCACTTTAAACTATTGCCAATCAACTTGAAGTCATGTTATAACGATAATTAGATTCATGGATATTCATAAGAAATTGTAAAGATTTAAAAACAGAGTAAAAAACCTTTTAAACCACAAAAATAATTCAATAGCTTCCGCTAAATAAATTATTCGTGGAATCAAAATTACAATTATAAACCTTCCGATTCTATAATTGACTAATACTTTATATTAACATCCCCTAATTCCTTAATGAGAAATCAATATAAAATATTGCATTAGTATTCATGGACAATTTCTAAATTAGATTAAACTCCACCGCTTCCGCAATTGTAATTTAATCTTAATTTATGAATTCATATGAACCCTAATTTCCCTTCCGAGTTATCAGAATTCTTATACACCAAAGATATGATGAATAATCAAAACTCAATATGAATATTCCATGATTCTAACTATCTTATAACATGGTTTCAAAGATCATTTTAGCATGTTTAAAGCTTCATCAACTTCCCACAAAAAGGATTTAGCTACTCATGGATGATGATTCAAAAATCAGATAAGAAATTGCAAATGATTTCATTATGATCATAATATTCAGATATATGAATTGCATAAAAGGAAAAGATCAGATATCACCAATTCAAAATATCAAAGATTCACTTGCAAATTCTTGAAAAACTTCAATATCTCTTCAAAAATTTCTATGAAATGCTAATTCTAATCTATGTATTGTAGTGTATTTTAGAGCTATTTGGATGATTCAGAAAGTGAGGAGAAGACCCCCTATTTATAGGAAAAATTTCGTAACAAATCATTAAAGAAAAATGGCAGTTTCATTCAAAGCTGGCAGTTATAGATCCTACGCCGGCGGCTTACAGGCGGTGTATCATCATTTTCTCCTTTGCGCAGGTAGTGCACAGTCAGCGTTCAACATCAGTTACATATGTAGGCCACTTCTACGCCGGCGGCATAGATGTAGATCTAGCCGACGTATGTGATCAGAAATGAAGCGTTGCACCAATTTATAACGAACGCCGTTCCAAAGTCGGCGGCTTTCACACTGGCGTAGACATTTCAACAGATTTGTCGCTTCAATTTCCTCCAAGCATTCGTTATCTTCATGTCTCTTCAAATTTTTTACCTACACTGCCCCAACGCCGGTGGCTTAGGAGTCGGCGTATATTGTAACTCCTTTAAAGCTGGTGACTTTCCAATTCTGAGCTGCCGGCCTTTAAGTACGCTAGTTTCTTCATCTTCTACGCCGGCAGCTTTGAGGTGGCTTACAATGTTGTTGGGTGAATATCTTGCAAAGCTGGCAGTGCTGGTAGCGGCCTTGGGTGTAAGCCGTCTGAACGCCGGCGGCTTTGAATGTTGAAATGCCGGCCTTTACTTCAATTTTTTCCATTTTTGATTCAAAGTCTCTTGTTTCGATTTCTTTGTCCAAATTAGTCCTAAAACATGAATTTTAATCAAACAAATATCCATTCTAGCTCTTATGAATATCAACAAGTTGTATAAAATATGATCTTATCATTAGGAGACTTTGGAGGCGGACTAGACCTTTCCAATGACTATTATAATTAAGTGGATTTTCATGCCATGGCAAAGTGAGTTCACTATCTTTAAATTATATGCTCGTGATTGTGCTTGTAACGTTAGTGGCATTAGAATTAGGACAAGATAAAAATTTAATTGTGTGTATATGAGTTCTACTTGGGTGAATTGATGCTAAGAATATCGAAATGAGCTTATTGTAAACATTTGCATGCTTTAGTATAGAATTGAAGTATCTGCAATATCCATGATCGCCCATAAATTGTTAAATTAATATGTCATGATCTTATAATCAAATTGACCATGCATACCATATGTGAGTCACATTGCATAGGTTATTATACCTTTGTGGGAAGAAGGCATAATAGCTAGGCAACGAGGGGCCTGTAACTCGAATGTTGGCATAATGGCCGAAATTAAAATAGTAGTGGTATAGGCACTTGTGTTAACTACAAATTGTGTGTGGGTGGGCATATGTATCAACCATAATATAAATGAGAAAATTTGAAACCTATAGTCGTATGGGCCTGAAACACCTAACCCTGAATGGAGGGCGTAAGCCCATTCAACATAAGACTTCGGGACGGTCTTATGTATTGTATACTCACGTGTTTGTGCATTTCATATGGTTGTTAATATAACTTGTATGTTATATATTGCTTGTTGAGTATTTAGTTTTGGAAGTGAAACTCACTAAGCTCGTAAGCTTATACCCCCATAGTTTCCTGTTGCAGTATGAATATTTATGGCTATCTCCGAGAGGCCACTTTCCTCAGGTATAGCTTTTGGAACTTAAGGAGCTTTTTGAAGAAGTTGGGACCTAGATATAGGCATAGACTTCTAATTGAATCTCCTTAATCGATATATATAATGGTTATTGTAAGAGACTTTTGCGAACATAAAAACTCTTAATATTTTGATGGGGGAATGCCCCTTAGATCATGTAATAGATTAAATCTGGATATAACTGTTATGATTTACATTCTTATTACTATGTATGTCTTCTTAAGCTATTTTGATTCAAAGTATGGTTCCCTATTTGTTGAACGTGAGCCTTACATCCGGTGTTTAAACTCATGGAAGGACTAAGGTTGTCATACACGAATTTAGATATGGAGTGTGGCAGACTGTCGCATTTAAGGTACCCTTTGGGGCATAACAGATCATCCTTGGGATGTATCCCCGATACGCCTTAGTTGCCTAATAATGAGCATGGCTGCTGGCCCTCTTAGCCTCGAACCTTCTCGATTCTTCGCATAGGAGTAGCAATATTCTACATTTGGCTCGACGAATGGAATATGTGTCCATTTAAATTCTATTAAGGCTGAGTGTAATTAAAGTATATTTGGGGTGATCAAACAAGCATCATATACGCATTAGCAACATATAATATCGATAATGTACTTAAATAATCATTTGTTAGTTTCGATATGCTTAGTATCCTTTGTCACACATACATAAAAGCATTTACATATAAACCCATAACCCCATACATATTCATTTTATCTTGTATCTATAGATCTAGTGCAATTATCTATACGCACAAACAAGGTAACGAAATCAAGAGGGAAAACTCACTCGTCCATTGAGGCAATCTTAGTCATAATAATCCTCCAGAAATAGCACGTCAAACTCCTCATTACCTATACAATGGAAGTACCCAGAATGAGTATTTTAAAGAGGTTCTACTTAATCTTTCTAATTTTATCTATTATTTGTGTCAAAATTCGGATGAAGGAAAATTCCAACTTAAAATGGCCATAACTTGCTCATTTTAACTTAGAATTTTATATATTAGTAGTTGTTTACTACCTAGAGGGTTATTTTTAACGTTTAAATCCATTTGTATTCTAAAATAGGTCGATACAGATCTGACGCAAAAGTTCCACCCTTTAGTTTCACATTTTTCCAAGTCTTACATAACCTAAATACTTTATAGCAAGTACTAAGATATTTATATATTGACAATCCTTTTAATAGAGACATAAACTCATATTATATGCATGATTCTAGTAATGTTGTCTTAAAAGTAAAATTTTGTAAACAATCTTTCTGAAGTATTGAGTTTTATGAAATCATTCCTTGACTTATGATTAAACCCGTCATTTTGTGACTTGACAACAAAGATCATAGTTCAATATATATTTTGAAATCTTAAAGTTCTTATATTTGTTCAAAAATTTTATTTAACAATTTATTTTATAAGACATGGTCTTACTTATTTGTGATATGAAGCTCTAAGTGTATTCCTTCTTGAAATTTTCCTAAGTTTGGTTCTTGATTAAGATTTTGAATTCTTAGATTGTGAAAGAAAATCATAATTTTGTATTTACTTTGAGTTCATGAATATTTCATTTTTATATTAAACTTTTTTTCAACTAATTATTTTTTAAAACATAATTTTTATGTGGTTGTGAAGAAAAATCATTATAAGTTGTGTCATCTTTAAAATATTTTAAGTTTTAGCATATGAGAAAAATTAAGTAAATGGCTTATTCTAAATTTTTATTCTCATAATAATTCTTTTTCAATTAATAAATTTTCAACACATAGACCTTTTGAGGGTTGTTGGGAGAAAACTAAAATTTTTAATTTGTTACCAGTGGGTGTCTAATTATTATAACTATTATTTGTATTTTCTTAACTTCATAAAAATGAATTTACTTCTTAAAACTTGATTCCCTAAGTTGTATACCGATTTTATTTCTAGGTGGATTTTAACTAGTGAGTTGATGTTTAAGTTTGTTTTAGAAAAAATTGTTTTATTCATAATGTTCATCAAAATATTGGCATATTCTTTAAAATAGGGTTTTAAGAACAACTTACATAACACCGAGTTCTCTATGTTTGCAGGTGTAAGCCCCTAGATTTTTTTGCACTCTTAGATAAGAACTCTAGAGCTAATACCGAAATGGGAACCCTTAAAAAAACCTAAGTTGAAACAGAACTCTAGAAACCGTTGGTCGGCGAGTTAATCTTCAGATTTAAAACCATTTTTTAAGTATGCGAAGTTGAAGTTTTCAAAAATTTATAAAACTAATAAGTTCTGTTCAACTTGAAGCAACTATCAACATCAAGCAAGTACACTTACCAAAGTAGCATAAAAAATATTAGGTTATATTATGGGGGATCGTTAGCATCTACCTTACTCACATTTCATCTATTATCTAGCCAAAGAAAATTTAGAAGGTCATGATGAAAACAAAAGTCATACTTGGTTAAAAAATGTACACAACTTCTCAAGGCAAAACGTAAAATATACTTGTTGATGCAAGATGAATAGCTTTAGGGTTGCTTCACCAAGTCCTTATCATGTAATTTCTAAGCAAACTCATGGAGTTGTACATGGCATATTTGCATTGTCAGATTCATGAATGTAAATTAAAACCTCTCTCAAAGTCAGTAATTCTAGATCTAGATCAAATCAGCGGAATCTCTTCAAAATTTATCAGCAGTCTAAATTTGCATAAAGTTTAAGAAATTTTTGTTTTAAAACCAACCTAATGAATTTTAAAAAGAAGTGATGGAAAGTTTCACCATCCCTCTCTCATGATAATTATGAGCAACTCCATTAGTAGCCCAAATCTATTCAAAAAAATGACCTCTCAATTTATTCAATTGAAATCAAACATGAATCTAAAAGGTGTACCACACATTTAGACCCACGAAGTTAAGTTTTAGCTATTAATTACAAATACCTAGTAATAATCATTAAATCATTTTGAAATCACATGAATCAGGTGTTGGATTCACTAACCTTAAGTTAAATGTTTATTTCTTCATAGATGCAGGTATTAAGAGCAGATTCTTAAAGAAAAAAAATTGAATTAAAGATGAAATTAAAATTGAAGCACAGGTCCTTGAACAAACAAGCATCGGGTTTATAACAAATTACCCAGAAAACTTTGAGATTTTAAAAGCAAGAAGAAACAGTTCTTTTGCTCAAGAATTCTCTCTTTACTCTATATTAGGAATTTGTCACATATGATATATGTTATTAATCACATGCCTGTGTACGTTTATTTGTAGGCTAAAGACACAAAAATCATGACAATTTTATTTACTGACATGACAGATCTTTTATAACAAAATTTGTTCATTACTCTCACGCGCACTATAAATCCTAGTTTATAGGGTCACTTTTTGAGGGGTAAGGTTTGAGCGCTTGAACGTTGCTTGAAAGTTAGGGCTCCACCCTAGCTATGGAATTCTATCAAAAAAGGGCCTCAGTCTTTGTCTAGGTTCAACCGAAGGGTAAATCGAGATTGTCGAGGGCTTGAAGGTAGCACTTAATTAAAGTTGTGCTTTTTCCTCTTAAAGGTATGGTTTTGTCCTGCTTCAGTCACGAGGTAAATCCAAGGCTCGACATTGTGGTGTTATAGAAGTCTTTCATAAAGTTTACAGTTTAATCACCTCAAAAAAGACGTCGAAGGTCATGTCGAGGGCTCGATGGACCATTTTGCCCTATTTTGCCTTGCTGTTTTGGCCTTAATAGGTCTTTTTTGACCAAATTTTGTTTTGCACAATTGATGTTATTTTACTCCAATCTGATTCAAGGCACTTTGTTTCTATATCTTTCGATTCTAGGAGTTGAAAAACAATATTTAAATAATAAAAGCACCAGATTCATAAGAATTTACCTAAAAATGCATCAGATTAAGCCTAAATTCCTATGAATAGAATAGAGCAAAATAGACTTATCAACCTTAGATGAGACCAAATAAAGATTCAATAATCCTAGGATATCAAATGAATTAGATAAAGCTTAAAACCTTGAAGGTAATTAGTTTCGCAAAAACGTATAATCATCAAAATGATTCTAAATACTATAACTTAATCGATCCGGAAACCCTAAGCTAAATGATTCATGTACTAATCACTAACACGAAAATCGAGATTATATATTTAAATAATTTATAATAATAAATTAATCTAAAGTAATTTCCTATAGTATAGTAATAAATTATTGAGTTAAAAAATTCATCGAAAAACCAAACAATTTATGCATCCAACCACTAGCATGCAGATCAAGATAGCATAACCGAATAAAAATTAATAATAAAATAATAGTAAATTATTCTCCTAATATCATATACTAAATCATCAAATTATAAAAAAAGTTGAACCAAATTTTACGAGTATCTTATTTTCTATTGGTAAATAATTATTATTTCATTTTACTATTTATTACTATTCACTACTACTCATTGCTATTTACTTCAATCACTTTCATGTCACTATTTTTCACTATTCATCAAATTGTAACACTTTACATTTTGGTAACTTCTTTAAACTCAAAACACTCAAAATCCTCTCTACAATACTCTCTCAAATCCTCTCAAAGCTTATACACCAACACAAACTGCCACCTCTCCTCCTCCAACATACCTCTCGGCTCCCTCTCATTTCTTTGCAACACAAATCTTTTCTAATCTCCTTTTTTAGGTAAACACTCAAATACTCTCCCTACTTTATGTATATGAAATTTTTATGCGCGTTTTATGTGTTTTCCATGAAAAAAACTCTCCCTATGATGCTCAAGAGTTAGATATGGAAATGCCAAGTTTCAAGTTTACATTTATGAGGTTTACCATATGCACTCTAAACTAACTTTTATACACATATCTATATGTATATGTAAATATAATCTTTAAAGCATAATGCTCACTTGTAAACCCCCAAATCTTTGGAATCGGTTTAGCTTAAAACCTTAATCTAGAAGTCAACCAGAACCCTAAAATCAGCAAAACCCCAGTTAGATGTAATAGCTTAAGTTCGGCAATCCTGAATATACAACCCGAAGAAAGTAAGTAAGAGTTTAGTATATAGAATAGTGCGTAATTACCTTAGAAAG
The DNA here is from genome assembly GCA_024138025.1 of Combretum micranthum. Lineage (NCBI taxonomy): Eukaryota > Viridiplantae > Streptophyta > Magnoliopsida > Myrtales > Combretaceae > Combretum > Combretum micranthum. Next base: position 463,550 of record JAMXBD010000695.1, on the reverse strand, counting down.
CTTAAAAAGATCAGATTAGTAAAACCGCAAATCATTTTGAACCTGATCAGATACAGTTCTCGAAAAACGTGTCCCCAGGGCTCGAAATAGTAAAAATATTCTGAATATACAATTATATTCGTAAAAATGTAAGATTTTTAAAAATATCAATTTCATAATTTTTCAGTAACTAAAAATATCATATATCGCAATTATACACATATTTTCTTACTACCGGTACTTAAATTGTCATGTCTACTTTACATTATACTATTCCTTACTATTCTACACTATTCTTTTCTCTCTACTTTTCCTTACAACCTACTCTTACAACACCATAAACTATAACCTTTACTTTTTACCTTACCTATAACTTTATTTCACATCTACCTTACTTATTACTTTTTTAAATCAACAAAAATGCAAAAAAATAAAACTCTCCCTCTCTCTTACCCCCATGGCCAGCACCTCATGTCCCCTTCTCTCCCTCATTTTGTTTCAATTTTCTTTTATTTAAATCACACACAAATCCACTCCTCGTTTCCTAAAATACCCTATCCTCTTTCACTTCTTTCACATAATTACTGCTCACAAATTTTCTAAAAAAACTCTCTCAAATTCTCCTCTCAAAACTCTCTTCAAATCTTCTCTCAAAATAATCTCCAAACCACTTTTTATCTACACAAAACTCACAACCACATAACACTCCAAAAACCTTCTTTAGATAAACTTTTCTTATTATTTTCTTCTCCTCATGTCATGTAACTTTACATGACTATGGTGTGAGTTTTCAAAAACTAAATGTTATGGAAGCTACACTATATTCATGTATTGTTCTTGTTCATGGAAATCTATTTATGTTAATGTTGTTATTTTGTTCATATTATTGTTACTATATCTAAGTATTATGTATCTATATATATATGTATTCTTTAGAGCATATAAGCTCACTTGCAATTTATTTATTTCCATACAAAGTAATTTATTTATTTCTTTCTTTGTAATTTATTTACTTCTGACTATTTTAAGACTAGTCTCTAGTCTTAGACTTGTCCTCATCAAGTTAAAACAATTTTTTTTTCTTTCATTTTACTTTTCTTTTGGGACTAATCTACTTCTTAGTCCCGAGAGCCTTGAAGAAGCTAAGACTCCTAATACTTAATTTTATTTATTATTTAAGTTATTTTTGCTTGCTATTATTTCTCATAAATCATGCCATTAATATTATTGTCCAAATTTTTCAAGCTCTAAAAATATTTGATAAAAAGGAGATTTTATCACTTAGGAATAAGTTTATATGAAATATAAAATCCATGGTTTAACGAAAATAAAGTCATTCCTTTCCAAGATATAAGAAGAACTCACTACAATTTTAGAAACTACTTTTGTTTTGAAAAGCTTTTATATCATTTTTATATCACTTTGTTTTTCAAAAAGAAAATGATTTTTGATACAAAAATGATTTCTATGAAAACATAAATAAAGGAAACCTTATGAGAGAGGAATGAGAATTTTCAAATTAAGATCTTTTCAAACAAATGGGCAAAGGAAAATTGTATAGAAAATAAATAAGAAAAATAGCACTAATGTAGAGAATTTAGAAAAGAAGAAAATTGCTTTTTGAAAAAGGTCATCTAGGAGAAATAATAAGTCAAACATAAAGTAATTCTTTGAAAACAAAAAGAATCAAAATATTCGTTTAAAAAGATTTACAAAATGGATTCTTGTAAACTCTATTTTTTTCTAAACTCCGAATTAACATTGTTTTACTGAAGAAACATAAATGGACAACAAGCACTTGAACATGAATAAAATATGAGCTAAGTAGCTATAAAAAGAGAAATTTTTAACTATATAAATAACTAAATATTTATCAAACAAATCTTGAATGATCTAAAGTTTGAAACAAAAATTGTTTTTGAAATAGAAAATTCGTAGTGAATCTGATCACCATTGTTTTGGGGCCTAAATGGTTTAGTTTGATAAAAATAGTTTTTGAAATAGATAGATCTTTTCGAGTAAGTAGAAATTAGTATATTATATGCGCTATTCCGAGTTAAAATGACCAAGTTATGAGCATTTTAAATTGGAATTCTCCTTTATACGAACTTTGACGTTCTCATGACATTGTTTTATCAAGATTCAAGAAAATCATCCAGAAAATACTTATTTTGGGTGTTTTCTTTGATTACGTGATTTCGAAGAAGAATACCTATACCATGAGGACTATTTCGATTAAGAGGATTATGTGAGCGACTCATTCGTGTAGAAGAATTGTCATCATGGCATCGTGAGTTAATTTCCTTAAAATGCTTTCCTTATTTGTTCTTGTAATCTAGTTGCATTAGAATTAAGAAAAGACAAATGGATATGTATGTAAGATAATTCTTTGAAAGAATCCTAAGAATATCGAGGCCGAAATTGATTTAATATTTGTTTTAGTATAACACTTGATTTGTATAAGATTCTATGATCACCGTAAAATTGATAATAATGATGTTATGATATCATAAATAAATGGATCCATGCATACCATGAAGTGAGTCACATTGCATTGGGTTATTATCTTTGGGTGAGAAGGATTGTTGCTCAAGTCGAAAGTAATACTTGGCGGAGTGACCGAAAGTGATTGCTTGGCGACATGAAGGAAATACTTGGCGGAAAGTCCGAAAGCAAGGCTCAATTCAAGTAGACTTAATATGCTTGGTGATATTTGTTGAAAGCATAAATCTTTTTAACTGAAACTACATGTTTTGAGGTTACATATCACTAAACCCCGAATGAAGAGCGTAAATCCATTCAACATATAGTTCCCGGAAAACTATATGCCTTGTTTGGCCACATGTATGTTGCATTTCATTTGTCTGCTTAAATAACTTGTTTGAATTCCTTTACACAAGAAGTTATTTATGGAAATAGTTCTCACTAAGCGTATTAGCTTACCCTTATAGATATCTTTTGTAGTTCACTTATTTGTGGTTGAGGCCACGTGGACCTTGTAGCCAGGTATTTCCCTATTGGTTAAGGAATCTCAAGATGAAGTTTAATGTTGGATAAAATGTAGAAATACTCTTGTAATAGATTTGTGACTAGGGAATACCCCTAAGTTTTGTAAGAGTATTGATATGAACAAATGAATATTATGAATCATTTCTTCTTAATTTGTTATTATATCTTCTTAAGCTTCATAATTCCATGAATGGTCCTCTAAATTTGTGAGAGCACGCCTTACACTTAATATCAAAGCTTTTGGGAGTGGCTATGGCTGTCATACTCAAGCTTTAATATTGAGTATAGCAGACTGTTACATTTATGGTATCCCTTGGGGCGTGACATCACTAATCTAACTTTTATTTTCTTGCAATTTATTTACTTTCATGCTTTTTATTTGCATGACCAAGACTTTTCCATTTCAAATCATAATAAGACTAGTCTAAATTTCTAGTCTTGAGCTTGACCATATTTAAATCCAAGGGGGACTTATTCATCTCAAGATCTCAAGGAGCCTTGAATACAATCTAAGAGTCCCATCTTTTATTTTTGTCATCATTGAGTTTATGTTCAAGTTACAAGAGGACTTTTCCATCTTAAAGTCCCAAGGAGCCTTGAATATGATCTAAGATTCCCATCTTTTATCTCCTTACCTTTATGTTCTTATTTACTGTTCTTGCTAATATTTGTTTCCTTTATGTTTATGATCATCCTAGTGTCAAAATGACTATAGTTTGATTTTACGTTCCTATGCATGAAAATATTCATAATGATGTTATAATGCAAAATAAGTTTTAAACCTAAAATGTAATGATGGTTAAAAGTATGTACATTTAAAAGTAAGAACAAGATGATGATATTGAGATTGTCATTACATTCAGTTACTAATTTAGAGGGCTTATTATGATTTGGGTGATTCATTAAGTTATGAACCTCTACATATTGACAATTCTTTATGATGTAAAATATTTTCTAATATTCGTTTTCAATACACGGAAAGTCATTGATCAAAAGAAAACTTTGAAAAGAAAATCATGCACTTATTTCTCTCAATAATGTTAAGACATTTAGGTATTAAAAGGGATTGTGGAACTTTGATTCTTCACTTTCAAATCAACTTAACCTTAGTGTTTTAAAATGATAAAATCAAATAACAAACCCTATGCCCCACTCCTCAAAATTACTGAGACATTAAAAGGGAAATTTAGAAGATATAGCATGATAAATTCTTTTCTTGAATTTACATAAGTTCAATGTTTTAGAAAAATAAATGATCAAATGAAACTTGTTTATAAACTACATAAGTATACTGAGATTTTTAAAGAAAGAAAATAAGTTTAGAATCTCATTTTCAAGTTGGAGATCACTTACTTTGAAAAGACATAGAAATAAGTTTTTACTACAATGTTTCCAAGTTTACTACCATAAATTTAAATATCATCATTTTTTTTACAAAAGTCAATGTTGTAAAATTGTCATTTTGAGCAACATCACCAGGATCATGCATGCATTATGAATTGTTGTTAGTATGTTTCAACCATGTTTGAGCATAGGAATAATAAATATGTTACCTAGAGAGTCTATATGGTGAGACTTTTGAAAAATAACAAAATGAAGTTGAGTAGCAGTGCCACGCCCCGAAGGGTACCCTAAACGTGGCAGTCCACCATATACGGTATTAAAATTTACGAATGACTTCTTGAAGTCATGCGAAAGTTTTCAACACCATATGCAAGGCGTCTATCACAACAATAGAAGACACCGGTGGGATGTATAGTTCGAGATAGTAAATACAACATACAAGAATCTAAATAATCATCCAATTTATCATTAAGAGAATATAATCCTTACATCACTTAGGGGTTTTCCCCTATAATTCTCCAAACAATCATAATATCAACTTAATCTTTCTCACAACAAGATAATACTAACACCAAAGTACATTAAATGATATTTAACTTATGATCTTCAAAAGATTTCCAGAAGCTTTTCTAAAACATCATCCCACTCGAGTATATGAAGTCTATGGGTATACAAGATATAGTCCTGTTATAACAAAGGTCTATCGGAGTATAAGCATAACTAGCTTAGTGAGAATATTCCTGAATCAACGTACTTGTATAAATAATTTCAAACAAGTTATTAAACAAGCATATGAATGCATCAAGCAAGTGATCAAGCAATACATATGATCTACCGAAAATCATATTTTGAATGGATTTATCCCTCCATTCAAGGTTAGGTGTTTCAGGCTCTTTAAAACACATCTTTAAAATCCAACTCATGTAGTTTATTTCAAGCGCCTACTCACCCATCTTAAAATAGTTCTTTCAGGCTGCTAATCGCCCATCTTACAGATTTATGGCTCCTGCAAACCCGGTTACTATACTCTTGCCCATCGAGTATAGCAGCTCATGCAATGAAACTAACTACGTGATATGCATGAATCAATTAATATAACTCATAGTATAAGATTAGAGTAATTTAAAGGTGATCACAAAATTTGCATATACTCCAACAAAATAATAGTAAAACATAATTTAATTAACAACGATTCGTGCCTCGGTATGCTTAGCATTCTTTTAACCAATATTATTATACATAATTCATTTTCATCTTTTCCTACTTCTAGTGCCTCTAGCTACAAGCACAACCAAGTACGAAAAATATCGGAATTAAACTCACTTAGTCATGAGGATCTATCTTTCTTACGGATGAGTCGATCGGTAAATCCACTAATCAAAATAATCCTCCGAGTATGAATACTCTTCCTCGGGATCACCTAACCAAGAAAAATACCCATAATGAGTATTTCTTACTGATTCTATGATACTTGAAATGACCTAGATTTCAATTCTATTTAAATTCCATGTGTTTACTTAATTACCTTAAGTATTGAATTGAATGAGCATGATGATTATAATGGTTATGTTGTTAGTGGTCTAAAATGCATTATTTTGTATATACATTGAAATTAATATCTTTGTTTTATATGTATTAATGTGTGCATGTAATAAAATTATTAGTTATGTCTTTTATACATTAAGGTGTTAGTTAAGTTAGATTTATAAAATTAATCTTGGTTTTCCATAAGATTAGTTAATAGAATTTTCCTTAGTTAAGTTAGCATTTACGCTTATTTAAGCCCCAAATGAGATTCAAATTCATTCCAAATGCATCCTAAATTTATATATACTTTAAGGGGCAATTTTGGAATATGTTTAATGCATAATTATGCTTAATTGAACTACTTTTTGGGGGCAGCTCTCTTTTATACGAATTTTGCTTCTTCTTTCTTTCCTTTCTTCTTCCTCTTTCAATTCCATTTCCAAGCTCAAGTCAAGGTCAATATCAAGTTTTAAAAATCAAAGTTTCCCTCAAGACAAGGTATATATATATATTTGAATTGATTTAGTTATGATTGTTGTTTTGTTTTGTTTTTCTTTCTTGAAGTGATTGTATGAATTCTTCATTGGAATGAGCTAAATGTTGTCTAAATTGTTTGTTCATGCTTGGGATGAGCTAGGAATGTATTTAATGAGTGTGTGAGTTGGTGCATGTATGGTTGAAGTGATATGAAGTGTTGGGAGGATGTGAAGAGGATCTGTGTAGGAAAATTTAGAATGGATTGATATGGAATTTGAAGTGTTTAATTGTGTTGATTTCTTATGTTGAGTTGCTAAGATTGAGTAGTGTAAGTAGAAGTTAGTATATGAAGTTGATAGTGTAGTTGAGGATGATTTTAAAGTGTTAGGATTGAATTTTTTAAAGTAAGAAAAACAGGGGATTTGTGTTTTTCGTTTAATCCTGTTTTTAAAACGTACGCCGGCACCTGGGAATTCAACGCCGCCGGCGCAGAGGCAGCGTTGGATTCAGATCTCTTAAGGCCGCTTTGCTAAACCACCGGCTTTTACAATAAAAATTTGCCAACGTTTATTCTTCAGAATGTACGCCGGCAATCTGAGTTTCTACGCTGCCGGCTTTCGCTAGGAAAGTCAGCCGGCGTTCTTTCGTTCATATTGTACGTTGGCCGCTGGGAATCAAGGCCGCCGGCGTATGTGTCAAAGCTGCCCACGTATCTGGGTAAGTGGACGGCTTAGACCTCTCTGGACGTTTTGAAAATTTTGGGCTTTGGATTCTACGCTGGCTCAAGGCTGCCGGCGTAGAATGTAAGGCAGACGGCGTACCCTTAAACACTGCCAGCGCTGGCAGTGTTGATTTTCAGAGTATCGAGCACCGGCCCAAAGCTGCCGGCTTTGGCTGTCGGCCTATCCCCTGTACTTATGAATTTTAAAAACTTTTTCTAAAATTTTCCGAAGTTTATTATTTGAGCAATTAAGTATTTATTAAGCGATTTGTGATATAATAGGACCTTTAAATGCTTATTTATGACTTTGTATTCAATTATTTGGATTTCTTTGATTAATTGTGATATATAGATATAATATGTGTATAATTGTGAGAATGAAATCTATAATTGTTGATTTATTGATTATTGTGATATTTCTATTTCAGTTATGGATTCTTCGGTTAGTTCATCACCGAGAGATCCTAGTTATATACTAACGGGTTCAGGTACGCAATAACTTGTTTGATGATTGCTAGGAATAGGCATTCCTAATCTGATTTAAATCTATTTAACTTAACATTTGAATGAATTGGATGTCTATTACGCTGTTTAATCTAGTCCGAGGAGCAGCAAACCTGTCATGATGCAATGACATGTTAGCTAGGCGCTTAACCAAGTCATGATGCAATGGTACGTTATGATGCAATAGCGATTCTTTTTGGTTAAGTGGGTAGCCGATAGGGGGGAATAGTATCTGAGTAACATTTGCTTAAACTTAGGGGGAAATACCATGATTTAGTTCAAAGTTTATGGGAACTTGTGAACTAGGCTCATGTTATGGACTGAGTTTAAGTAGAGTCGGGCAACGGCTTTTAAACCCTAAATGAAGCTATTATCTTTATGAAATAGATATAGGAGATATAAGTATTCGGACTGCTTATATCAACCCCCTGAGCAGCTGCTGTTACTCAGGATCCTTGAATTCCCGAAGCGTGACCAGGGTTTGAATACCCTCTTATTGATTTGTGAAAGAAAGTGTAATAAAGATAATCACCGTCTAGTGATGCATTACATTGACTTGATGATTTGTTTTTGCATTGGTTATTGTGTACTGGGCCTCTGGCTCACTTTTGCTGCTTTGCAGGTATTGGAGACGAGTTTTATGATGATTTGGGCTATGGGTCCGATTTCGAGAGATTTCTGGATGAGTGGGACGAATAGGATCCGATCACCCTGGACCTTTGGAAGGAATTTTTGCTAAGGAAAAGTTATGTATAGAAGGCTTGTTAGTTAAGCCTATTTTTTTTTTTTTTTTGGTAATGACCTTAAGATCCTTTAGGATTCTTATGTTTTAAGAATACATGTAATTTTTGTAGTGTCTTGTATTGGCACTAAACAATGTTTATATGATGTAAATATATGTATAGATTGCTTTTGTTAGCAATCTTGTTTTGTTTAAAAGATCTTTACAAAGTATAGTGGTTTTGATCAAGCAATTTTCATAAACTGTTAGTTTTAGGACAACCTTACATATAATGTGAAAACGTTATATGTGGTTGGGGACTCGGTACTCTAAGTCTCGGGATTTAGAGGGTCGGGTCTTTACAGTACTTATCAAAAACTATGTCATAAGATCGTTAAAATTCATATAGAAGGTAATTCCAACTTAAAATGGCCATAACTTGGTAATTTTAACTCTGAATTGCGCAAATAATATACCGTTTTCTACCTACTCAAAAACATCTATCCATTTCTAAGGTTATTTTTGTTATAAAAAGCCATTTAGGTTGGAAAATACTACGGTACAGAATAATTACGAATTTATCGTTCACAAAATATGATTTTTCTAAACTTCACTTTACTCAAAAATCCTTTAAGAAAAACACATGGATATATATATATATATATATATTGAAAAAATCCTTTGAACATATATTTATATTCATATTGTATGCATGATTTTTGTAGTGTTATCTCAATATTGATATTTCATAAACAATTTATCTTTAAGGGTTTTAAAAGATAAAACTTTTGAAAATTTCTCCTTTTTGAATTGTTAGAAGGAAAACTAAAATATATTTGAGTTGTTATGAGTGAGTGTTTTTTCTATTATAATTCCATTTCCTATCTTTTCAAAAGTAAATTAATTTTTCAAAAATTTGATTCTTTAAGCTATCTACTAACTTTATTTCTAGTGATTGAAAATAAGTTTTTCAAAATATCTTTTAAGTTTTTTATGTGGTCAAGTATTTGAAGTTGTGTTAAATGTATGTTTCCCTCTTATTTTTATATCCTTTTTCTTCTTTAGGAAATAAGTGTACCTTTAAAACTTTACTTTCTTAGCAAATTTTATTTTTCTAAGTTGGTTTCCAAAATAGTGAGTTGATTTTATCTTGATTTGAAAAGCTTGTTTTATTCTTAATATTTGTTAAATGGTAGAATAATTCCCTTAGATAAGTTTATAAGAAAAGCTTTATTAATAAAAAATTGTTAACATTAGAACTTAACAAAAATTTTATTTTAATTTTGAAAAAAGAATAACAACTCGTAAAAATTAAGTTTTGAAGAGGCTTTCTTAGTATGTGATTTTCAAAGTCTATAATAAACCTATTTAAGTCCTATAAAAGATGTGGTTGAATTAAAGTCTTTATTTCAAGGCTAAAAATTCTATCTTTTTGGAGTATTTAGTTTTGATTTATAAAAGACATGAGTTTCTTTCATTTGAAGAAATCTTGGGTACTAATACTTTAAAACTTATGATTAATTTACTTAAGCTTTTAAAAACAATATTTAGACTTCTTTGTTGAAAACTCCTTTATTGAGAAATCTAGTTCACTTTTCCTTGTTTAAGAAAGAATCCGTTTTTATTTTTACGTAAGACAACAACATTATAATCATGCATGAATATGATTATATAGCAATGTAAAAGTAAAGATAATACATAATAAGATAGAAAGAAATACTTGTAAGTAAATAAACATAATAAAAGAGTCAAGCATTGGGAACCTTAGCTTCATCAAGGTATCCCGGTCATGTATTGGGACCCACAGCTTCATCAAGGCAACCTAAGACTAAGAATAGACTAGTCCCAAAAGAAAAGAAAGAAAAGAAATAAAATTTTTTTGACTTGATATGGACAAGTCTAAGACTAAAACGACTAGTCTTAATAAATTACATAAATAAGTAAATAAATAAATTGCAAGACATGAAAATAAATAAATAACAAATGAGCTTATATGCTCTAAATATATATACATAGTATACATAATACTATATAAGTTAGATTATAGCAATAATAATAACAGTAATAACAACAACATAATAACATAATGTAAAATATGAACATGAACATATTATTGCTTCTTTAACTCATATGAGTCTAAGAAACATACACTAAGCTCATGCTAAGTTGTATGAACATGACAAAAAATATAGATAAGATTTTTACCTAAGGTTTAATGGAAGGTTTGGAAAAAGATGAATGGGTTTTGTGTTTGTTATTTTCTTCTTGAAGTGTAGTGAATGGTAGAGAGTATTTTGAGAGAGATTTGTTAGAGAAAGGTTTTGAGAGGGAATTTTGGTGGAGTTTTGTTATGTAAAGTGGATGTGTGAAAGAATGAAGGAGGAATGGGGTATTTATAGAATTTTTGGAGTGAATTTTTGATCTAATAAAATAAATTGAAAAAGAAATATTATAGAGAAGAGAGAGGTGGCAGGCAGTTTCTAGAGAGAGAAGAGAGAGTATATTTTGTTTGTTTTGTATTTTTTTGTAAAGAAAAGAAATAATGTGTAAAGTTTGATATGAATAAAGTTGTATTAGAAATGTAAAAAGTAAGAAAATAGGCATGTAGGTAGTAAGAAATAGGTGTAAGAAAAAGTAGAGATAGTGAAATAGTAATAAATAATAGGAATAGTACTATGAATAGTAGACTAGACATATAAAATACCGGTAGTAATAAAAATACGCGTAAACGAGCTATATATATTATTTTTAGTTACCGAAAAATTCTAAAATTGATATTTTTAAAATCCTTGTTTAATTACGAGTCTTTTGGTGTTATCAAGAACTGACCCCGTTTGAGTTCGAAGGACACTCGAAATTCACAAATATGATATTTTTATGTTACCCTACATTATTACGAACTATTATAATCCATTAACTTAATTTCGTTTTCTAGGGTTTGAGAATGCGGGATTGCCGGAGTTGAAATTGTTTGATTGTCTTGACCTTTGTTGACTTTTGAAACTCCGGTTTTACTAGGGTTTGGGTTTAATCCAACTTTGCTCTAGAAATTGAGGGTTTTATATCAAGGATCGGATAGGTGGTCCTTCTCATGTTCGGGTTTTCGAATTGAACGATTATTGAACTTTTTATTTTTGTTTTTGAAGATTTTCCTACGAAATCCTGTGATTAAAATTGATTAAGGTTCGGTTTCAACTTGGATCAAACTTGAGGGTTTCGATTCGGTATTCCAAAAGCATTCTCGAAAAATCCGGGGGCTTACAAGTAGTGTGGACGTAATTTGATCAGTTCTCTTCTAAGGCTTAACTAGACTTATATGAAAAAAAAACCATAGAAATGGATAGAACATTTGAAGTAGGTATAAATCAACTACTCATATGTGAAAATCGAAGTTAAAATGAGTAAGTTACGATTGTTTTGAGGTTTAACTAGGTAACCACAAAAAATAATGAGAATAGTAAACATAAGAGTAAAAATTTGAGTGAAGTTAATATGGAATACTCATTTTGGGTATTTCCTTATTCATGTGATGAGGATCTCGATGCTACAAATCCCAAGGATTAAGGTCAACTAGGAATCTTTAGCATGGTTATGTAAGTTTTTCCTTATGATTTCATTACCTTATTTATATTTGTAGAAGTAGTTGCACCAGTATACTAAAAAAGATATAAAGGGATATGTATGGGGTTATATTGGGCTATGAATGTGTTTTCTTTTTTGCGTGAACAAAGAATCTTAAGTTTATCCAAGCTTTGGTATGGTTGTTTAATAAATTATGCTACTTTATCCCATTGCTATGATTGTCTAGTGCTTGTTTGGACACCTCATAAATGAATATTAATACGGTTGAGATGAACTAAAGAATTTATCACAAGCAATGCACATCAGTGAGTAACGTTTCTTTTGCTACTACTGCTACGCTACGGATCAATCGAGTGGATTGCCTACTGACAACACAATCCTGCTCTAACCATGAGGAACTAAAATGTTCAAGGAATACAACCTCACAAACTAGCAGTTGTGGTGAGAAGGTCCTTGTTATTTTTTTAAATGAATTCCTTAACCCTTGTCATAGAAGGCATAAATTCATTCCATATATGGTTTTTGGATAACCATATATACTCATGTGCTCATGTGTTTGTTTTATAGCTTGCATAACATATGTTTGAATTTAATAATCTTGTTTACTTATGATTTTTCAGTGCGAATGAGGGAAAATATATCACTAAGCATGTTGTTGTAAACCCCTAAATTTTCGGAATCGGTCTAGCATAAAACCCTAACCGGAAGTCAAACGAAACCCTAAAGTCAACAAAACCCTAGTTTACCGTATCAATCTAAATCCGGCATTGCCGTTTTCTCTTTGGCCCGAAAAACGAAGTTGGGATAATTAGCTCAAATAGCTCGTAATAACCATAGGTTTCATAAAAGTTTCCGTTTCGCGAAATTCGGGAATCCTTCAACCCGATCGGACACAGTTCTCGAAAAACGTGTCCAGAAGCCCGAATAGTAAAAATATTCCGAATATACTCGTTAGACTCGTAAAAATATAAGTTTTCCAAAAATATCAATTCATAATTTTTCGGTAAGTAAAAATAACAGATAAAGCTATTATACGCGTATTTTCTTACTACCGGTACTTTAATTGTCATATCTACTTTACATTACACTATTCATTACTATTCTACACTATTCTTTTATCTCTACTTTTTCTTACACCTACTCTTACACTCTACATAACCTATAATCTTAACTTTTTACCTTTCCCATAACTTTATATCACATCTATCTTACAAATTACATCTTACATTTTCCAAAAAGTCAAAAAAATAAATCAATTCCTCCCCCTCAACACAATGGCCGGCCGGCGCCCCTTCTCTCTCTCTCCTCTCTCCCTCTATCACAATTGTTTTAATTTTACATTTATTTTTAATCACACAAAAAAATCCTCCCACATTTTCCTATAAATACCCCCCCCTACCTCTTTCACTTCTTTCACACCACTCTCTACACTAAAATACTCTCTCTCTCAAAAATCTCTCTAGAAATTCTCTCTCCAAGAAGCTCTTCAAGAAGTTCTCTTTAGGCTCATCTTCTTTAGGTAAAAGTTCTTAAGAAGTCTCCATGTTCATCTACTTAGTATGAGCTTAGTGTGTGTTTTCTAAAACCATGAAGGTTAAGAAAGCAACAATAGGTTCATACTTTGTTTTTGTTCATAATCAAATTCCTTTATGTTCATGTTTCCTTATATTCATTTATGTTTCTTATGTTCATTTATGTTTCTTTTATGTTCATAACTATCTACTATATCTATATAACTATATACATATTCTTTAGAGCATATAAGCTCATAATCTTGCAATTTATTTATCATCAAGCAATTTATTTACTTCATGCAATTTATTTATTTCAAGTTGTTTTTAAGACTAGTCTCTAGTCTTAGACTTGTCCTCATCAAGTCAAAACAAGCTTTTCTTTCATTTATTTTATTATGGGACTAGTTTATTTCTTAGTCCCGGGAGCCTTGAAAAAGCTAAGACTCCAATACTTGATTTTATTATTTATGCTTTATGTTATTTTGTTTATTATTATTCTCATAATCATGTTCATTTAGATTGTTGTCCAAAAGTTTTATTTTCTAAAGATAATGAAATAAAAGAAGACTTTTTGTCACTTAGGAATAAGTTTATGTGAAACATAAAAATAAAGATAACAAAAATAAACTCATTCATTTTCAAGTTACAAAAAGAATTCACTATGAATTTAGAAACTATTTTTACTTAAAAGCTAGTTAAATCTTTGTTACTCTACTTTGCTTTTCAAAAGAAAATATTTTGTTGACAAAAATGGTTGTTTTCATAAAGAAAGAAAATAAGAGGAGAACTAAGGAAATTTTTAAAACCTTTGCAAACAATAGGCAAAGAAAATTTATGATTTGAAAAGAATAAAATTTTCACTTTTCAAGTTACAAGAAAAAGTTAATAAGATTATAGAAATTAGTTTTTCTACAAAAAGTCCTTAATTGTTCCACTTTGTTTTATAAAGAAACCAAATTTTCATGCATGGGTAATTTTGAAAATAGGAGACATGAGAAAAGAATGAGAAATATCAAGTAAAGATTTTTGCAAAACAAGTAAACAAAGGAATTTACACAAGAAAATAGGAAAAGCATATTTTCTAGAAAACTTCAAAAATATTATTAGTGTAACTTAGAAAGTAGAAAATTTTATTTTCAAAAGTCACTTAGAAAAAGATAAATAAAACCAACATAAAACGTTTTTAGAAAATAAAGAAAACAAGGTATTCATTTCAAAGAAATTCAAAACTTCAACCCGAAAACAGACATTGTTTTACTTAGAAAAATAATTTGGACAACAAACACTTGAGCATGCTTAAATATGAGTTATATAGTTATAAAAAGAGAATTTTTCAACTATATAGATAACTAAGTATTTATCAAACAAATTTTGATTTCTTGAACCAAAGTTGTTTTTACTTAAATCCGTGGTGAATTTTGTCACCAGTTTTTCGGCCTATTGGCTTTGTTTGTGGGAAATAATTTTAGAAATGGGTAGATCTTTTCGAGTAGATAGAAATCGGTATATTATATGCGCGATTCCGAGTTAAAATGACCAAGTTATGGCCATTTTAAGTTGGAACATTCTTTCATACGAACTTTGACGTTCTTTGACATTGTTTTGTCAAAATTCAAGAAAATCTTCAAGAAAAACTCATTATGGGTATTTTCTTTGGTTAGGTGATCCCGAGGAAGGATTTCTTCACCCCGAGGACTATTACGATTTAGTGGAGTGTGTGAACGACTCATCCGTTTAAGAGAAATAGACGGCAATGGCGTCGTGAGTTATTTCCCTGTCATTTTTCATACTCTTGCTTGTGCTTGTAATATTAGTTGCACTAGAATCTAAGCAAACTCAAAAGAAGTGTATGATAATATGTTGAAGGAATACTAAGTATATCGAAACTCAATTTGTTGTAATAAAGTTGTATGTACATTAATATCTTGAAGTGTTTGAAATTGGTTGATCACTTGAAAGAAGCTAAATGTAATTACTAGACTTTAATTAAAGAAATTATTCATGCACTTCATATGTTGAGTCACATTGCATTCGCTACTATACAATTGGTGGGACAAGTGTATAATAGTGGTGGTAGACATAACCGGTATATCATGTAAGTGGCGAGTAGGAGCCGGTAAGAACTACTTAAATTGATGGCTAGTAGGAGCCTGTAATAACTACAAGTTTTTGATGGCTAGTAGGAGCCTGTAATAACTACAAAATCTTTTTGGTGGCTAGTAGGAGCCTGTAATAACTACAAAATTTTTGATGGCGTATAGGAGCCGGTAAGACTATAAAAGTGTTTTTAAAAGTGGTGGCTGTAATTGGCCTGAATACCCAACCCCGAATGAAGGGCGTAAATTCATTCAACATATGATTCCCGGAAAGTCATATGTCTTGTATGCTCACGTGGTTGTTGCATTTCATACGTTTGAATAATAAACTTGATTGATAATCTACTTCGAGTATGAATTTTGGGAATTACTCACTAAGCTTATTAGCTTATACCCCGATAGCTATCTTTTGCAGTTCCCGTACTATGGCTAAGGCCACGTGGACCTTGGGCAGGTAATCCCTTTTGTATATTAGAATTTTGAATAGAGTAGCTTAGCATTAGCATGTTATATGTGTATAATGGATGTAATTTAGGGAGTTGTTCTAAGTTCGTAAAATTATGCCATGGACAAATAGTTATTGTGATTCTTCTTTTCTTAATATGTTTTTATATCTCCTTAAGCTACATAATTCCACATATGGTCCTCTAAAAATGTGAACGTAAGCCTTACACTTAATATAAAAGCCTTTGGAATGACTAAGGTTGTCATACTTAAGCTTTAATATTGAGTGTGGCGGACTGTCACGTTTAGGGTACCCATTGGGGCGTGACAGTTTAAGTTGGTATCAGAGCATGGTTTAAGAACCTAGGAATCATAATTATAGGAATAGACTTAAGAAGAATTGACTTGGATAGAAATAAGAAAAACTGAGATAAAATAGAATGGGTAGAATAAGCCTTCTAATACCTTTCTTTTACGTAGATCACCATAGATGAGGCCCGTCTCCAAGCCAAGAATTTCCGGAAATGACCCTTCGAAACACCAGAAAACTATCGACTGAGACTTAGAGTCCTATGTGAAGAGTTTTCCCTAGCAGGACAACCTAAGACCATCCGAGAAATGTTCCAAATATGGAAGAGAGGAATGATACAAACAGAATGGAGGGAAGTGGTACAAACCATTCACAACTGTCCCATAGGAAAGAAACTGACTGAGTTGGAAATGATATACGCCGTAGAACGTATTGCGGCCATTGCTGAAGATAGACCTATGTTGAAGGAAGCCACATTCATCCTTAGGAAAGACGGGGGACGAACTTCTCCAGATTTCCAGACATGGAGGAAAATCGGACCTATGTTCGTGTACGCCCACGACAACTTGATAGATCACCTTGAATGGATGAAGGCGGACATCAACGATGTCTTCCATTGGCATGGAGTATACCAGGAGGTACTACGACCCCTAACCCAAGTGCCCACGGAGCCGCCTACCTTCATGGGAATCCAACTCAGGAGGAATGAGCCCCTACGCCTACGGGATGACGGAACAATAATAAGAGAAGAGCCTATGGAAGAAGATGAAGAGAGTGAAGACTCGGAGGAAGACCTAGAGGAAGAAAATGAAGCAGGACCGGAAGAAGGAAACCAAACCACTGTTGCAGACGAAGAACCCCGTAACAGTACTGAGGAAAGAATTATCTGCTACTTAATGGGACGACAGACTCCGGGAAGGCAAGAACCAAACTCGGCCATGAATACAGACAGTGCTCCTCCCAATGAGAACAATAGCATGGAGACAGATGAAGCCATTACTTGGAGAACCATTCATGACATAGTACCAGAGGAGACTAGAGACGAACCAACCGACGGACGCAAAAGATCCAGAGAGGCAGCCCGGAAAAGGTGGAGATATTTTAGCCAATTCATGAGGGACTGGAACCCAGGATCATCCAGCAGCAACCCGGGAGATACACCCGAAGAATGAGGAAAGAAGGAAAGGAAGGAAGCGTATCCTTAGAAGTCCAGCTTAAATTTTATAATCATAGACTAGGTCCATGATCTTAGTATATCTTTTAAATTCTCGGAACAATGCTTGTTGTTTTCTATTGTAATTTTCTTTTGTGATTTGCCTTATTTTCGATTTCACGTATGAACTTTATTTCTATGATAATGCTTTAAGTTTGATTTCAAAAATTGTTTTGATTTAAATTCTGTTAGCTTTTATGCATGTTTAAATTTCCGTTATATTTCCCCAATTTCCGGTAAAAAATTAATTAAGTTACCAAAACTTTACAAACTTAACTTAGAAAAGCTTAAAACAGCCGAAATAGGAGTAGACGAAGAAGGAACCACCACACCTCAAATTGGACTTACACGCCACGTTAGGACACCTAACCCACGTATTAGAATTAGGCAGAATATGCCGACACAAGCCCCTGTACTTGAAAACTTGATGTAGATCGTATCAACTCTTAAATTTATAATTCCAATTAACTCTTACGACCTAGTTAGGCAGTGTACCTATCTATAGTTGTATAGGGTCAACGGATATCGTCCACAAGGATCTTTAAGACAATTACTAGAATTAATCGGTTTTCCACTATTTAGCAAATCTAATTAAATGCATTTATTACTACAACTACGATTCACTATTTAACTAATTAATTTGCAATCAATGTATATTCACAACCTTAATAATTCAGCAATCACAAAACAATACCCTAGATCTTGATATACCACTATCCCTATCAATCTTATTAATAACATTCGTCAATGCAGCACATGTTCTTGAATTGCAGGAACCCTAATCTCATTAATCTCTTTCTCAAGATAATTAAATCCTAACCCTATATGTCTAATGGAAATCTCTTCCTCACTAGATGCATATAAAGGTTGCATTAATGATCATAATTCCTCATAAAGATAAATTCTTGATGCAAAAGATTCATGTAATCTATCTCTAGATTTACATTCAAATCCTTCTACTCATGCTAGATCTTTCCTATTAATTAATTTCCGTCGATTCAATTAACAAGAACCATACAATAATCTAATATTGTGCATATACTAGATTAAAACAATCAAACAACATGAATAGATCCAAGAACAAGAACTTCATTCAACAAATCAATTCAATCCACATTAGGGTTAGGGTTTCTCAAATCTAGGGCATATAGATCTAAGCTTCCATTGTAAAATAGTCGCAAATATAAACCATGGAAGAATAATTATAAAACATGATGATTACACCCTTTAACCAACAAGTCTTGTGATGGAAAATTATTAGAAGTTCCTCTTCTTCTCGTATGTCTTCTCTCCTAGGGTTTCTTTTCTTCCATTTCGTCTCCCTCCTCAAAGAGTGGTTGGATCTATTTATAAAAAGATGGATTTGTCTTCTACACAGGCATTCTACACAGGACGTGTTCGGAGCCGTGTTGCTTCCTCATGTCGGCTATTTCCTCGGATTTGTTACGAATTGGAGTCCTACACAAGCCCGATCACAACCTGTGTTACGAAGTCGTGTATGTTCCATAAAGCATTCTGTCCATTTTTTATCTCTAATATAAGCATCCAACATAACTCGTGTTGCTTCCTTATGTTCTTTTCAATAGCTTGCTGTACATTTTTAAAGGCTAACACTAGCATTCAACACAGCTTGTGTTGAAATCTCATGTATGTTGAAATTCTTCACTTTGCACTTTCTTCATCAAAACTTGTTGTAATTCATCAAAACATCTCCATAATGCTTATTATCTCCTCTTAATCCTGAAATTAACATATTACTCAAATCAGTATCCTTTTCTACAATTATTCACATAAAAATCACTATAATATCATACTAAAACCATGTGAATAGTTAGGGTATTTTGTACTTATCAAACCACACCAGTAATAGCACCACCGTCCACATCAACCCCACCACGACAACAAGCTTCAACAGAGGCATCTGTGCATAGGAACATGCATAGCCAAAGTGCATCCCTACCTCCATCTCCACCGCCAAGACCATACAAAAGCATGTTACCTAACTTCATCAAAAGTAACCGCTTCTTTGAAGGAGCTTATGACAAGCCAAGATCGGTCATCTCAAATAGAGATGTCCTTTGATGAATATGAAGTTCCGCCCCATTTGCAAAACAAGTATGGAACATTCATGCTTCGTCTAAACGCTAAGATATGGTGGGAATCAAGGAAAAGAGATCTGATGACTCCAATCACTTAGGAAATGTTTAGACATGAGTTTTTGGAGAATTATTTTCTAGGAAGTTTACGAGTGAGATATAGTGCGGACTTCTTACAAAGTGCTCAAAAAGGAAGAACAATCGAACAATATGAGACTGAGTTCAGTAGATTGTTGCAATATGCATCGGACTCCTATAAGTACAGTGAAGAATTTAAAAGGCAAGTCTTTATAGGAGGATTGGACGAAGACCTAAGGATGAAGTTGGAAGAATTTGACATAAGAAATTTTCGGGAATTAGTGGAAAGAGCTCGGATCGTAGAAGGAGCAAGGAAATGAAGAGAAAGAATAGAAGAGGAAAAAGACCCAATCATTGAAAGGGAATTTTGCATGGAACCCCATCTCATGCCCCTACCAAAGAAAATCAAGAGCGACAATAGAAAAATCATACAAGAAGTATTAAGTGTTGGAAGTGCAATAGAGCACACTACCCGAAGAAGTGCCCCCAGCTATTTGGAGAGTGTTTCTTTTGTGGAGATGCAAACCATAAGAGGTCAAAATACCCAAACAGAGGGATAGATGCTTGCTATGTTTGCAATTAGAAAGGACATGTTGCCAACAACTGTCCACAAGGAAGGAACATTCTATCAAGATCATCAGAGGAAGTTGTTCCTATAAGAGTAGGAAAAGGAAATGAAAGTAGAAGCGAAAGCAGACTTGGACCTACTGCTTCGGGAATTCGAGTATACAACTTGCAGAGACGATGGATAGGCAAGGAAGTGGACAAAGAAAATGGAAACTTGACTGCCTTGGAGTACATTAGAGGCTATAATAGCGATACAGGAACCAGTCAATCTCTAACCTTCTTTTACTGA
This sequence comes from Combretum micranthum, assembly GCA_024138025.1. Classification (NCBI taxonomy): domain Eukaryota; kingdom Viridiplantae; phylum Streptophyta; class Magnoliopsida; order Myrtales; family Combretaceae; genus Combretum; species Combretum micranthum. The sequence goes on along the minus strand of JAMXBD010000695.1, from coordinate 443,079 downwards.
TGATGTTTCTTTATAATAACAGAGGAATGTAAGGTTTTCTTTATACGGATAAATAAGAGCAATAATCCCCTCTCATGTACATAAGAAGTTTAGTAAATCAGAATGTTTTACTCTCTTGAAGTTCAAAGTATTACATTCTTTCTATATAACAAACAATCAACCTAGTTTGAGATAATGTGAGAGAATGAGAAAACTCAAGAAAATTTAGTTAAACTATCAACAAAGACGCGAAGACATGAAGTCACCAGTGACTCTAAGGAATAATGGAAAATAAGTAATCTTTGGAATAAGAGGTATGTCTCTCAAATAAAATTTCAATAAGAAGAACCAAGGAAAACATAGAGCTTACAAACAAAGAGGAGAATGTTTAGCAAGGACCTGCTAACATAAGAAAAGAACAGACACATTCTTGCGAGTTGATGAAAGGAATTGAATAGCTAAAGAGTGAAGAGAAATTGACCTTTGGAGACATTCATAAGTTTCAGTAAGAAGTTTGAAAAGAATTTGGGATATAAATTTCACTCAGCGAAACATGGAAAAATGGCCTAATAAGGAAGTTGGAAGAACACCAACAAGAAGAATCAAGACCTTACGAAGTGAGGTATGCCATCACGAAATATACCGACCAGCTTATAATGAAGAAGGAAAGAAGCAAACTAAGAGTGTAATCTTAAGTATGGGAAATTGAAGAGAAGTTGAAAAGCTAAACCTTGAAGCTCACAAACAAGGTTTAAAAGAGGAACCACGTTAGTAGGATATTAAGGGTAACCGTATAAAAATCACAAAAGAGTTTAGATGAAAAGATACGAAGGATAAAGAAGCGATAGAGGAAGAAAGATATGTTAAAGGAAGCTGAAGGATGATTTAGCATAACCTAAGGACAAGGAAGTTAGTAAAGAAGGAATCATGAGTACAGTTCATAATTTGGGATCAATAACATATCTAAGAAGAAATCAGACATACCGAAGTTCAAGGAACAATTAGAAGAAATGAAATTTGGATAAAGAGATAAAGACACCAAAGGATGAAAAGGTTTTCAAAGAAAACAGAATTAACCTTCTTAAGATCTGGAATTTTTCACAAACGATAGCAAGAAGGCAAGGATGCTTAGGGTATACATTGAGTAGCTCACAAAGGTAGTTCGTTTCATAATCAGTCAATATGACGCTCTCTAAAGGAAAAAGAGCTAAAAGCAAAAGAGGTCGGTAAGAGATATGACAACCCTGGACGCAAGAATGGGAACGTAAAGGAGCTAATAAAGAACTTTGGACCCCTGATACTACAAAAGAACCATTCGAATACCTTGGAGGAACAATCAAGAGAATCTCATAAGATGATAAGGGCACAAGATAGACAAAATAAGACGGATCGAAAAAGGAAACCTTCAGAGTCTCAAATTGAGAATCAGGGGAGTTTAAAGATAGGAAGTAACCATGAGACGAGAAGGAAGTTGATTATCAGAAAAGTGCAACGAATCCCCGTTTAACAAAGATGGTTAAGGAATCAAACCATAAGGATAAAAATTAATGTTTTAAAAGAGAAATTTCCTTATGAGGATATACGCAATACCGATATTTATCCGCAAGAATTCCGAGGATAAGAAATAAGGAAATCAAGTAAAGAGATCTTTTTGAAGAAGGACGCCTAACCCAAGTAACCAAGTTTTAACCACAAATAGGAATTTCCAAGTTTTGAGGACAAAACTTTCTTTAAGGGGGGTAGGTTGTAAACCCCTAAATTTTCGGAATCGGTCTAGCATAAAACCCTAACCGGAAGTCAAACGAAACCCTAAAGGTCAACAAAACCCTAGTTTACCGTATCAATCTAAATCCGGCATTGCCGTTTTCTTTGGCCCGGAAAAACGAAGTTGGGATAATTAGCTCAAATAGTCGTAATAACCATAGGTTTCATAAAAGTTTCAGTTTCGCGAAATTCGGGTCCTTCGAACCCGATCGGACACAGTTCTCGAAAAACGTGTCCGGAAGCCCGGAATAGTAAAAATATTCCGAATATACCGTTAGACTCGTAAAAATATAAGTTTTCCAAAAATATCAATTTCATAATTTTTCGGTAAGTAAAAATAACAGATATAGCTATTATACGCGTATTTTCTTACTACCGGTACTTTAATTGTCATATCTACTTTACATTACACTATTCATTACTATTCTACACTATTCTTTTATCTCTACTTTTTCTTACACCTACTCTTACACTCTACATAACCTATATCTTAACTTTTTACCTTTCCCATAACTTTATATCACATCTACTTACAATTACATCTTTTATTTCAAAAAGTCAAAAAAATAAATCAATTCCTCCCCCTCACACAATGGCCGGCGCCCCCTCTCTTCCCCTCCACAATTTGTTTCAATTTTACATTTATTTTAATCACACAAAAATCCCTCCAATTTTCCTATAAATACCCCCTCCTCTTTCACTTCTTTCACACCACTTCTACACTAAAATTACTCTCTCAAAATCTCTCTAGAATTTCTCTCCAAGAAGCTCTTCAAGAAGTTCTCTTTAGCTCATCTTCTTTAGGTAAAAGTTCTTCAAGAAGTCTCCATGTTCATCTACTTAGTATGAGCTTAGTGTGTGTTTTCTAAAACCATGAAGGTTAAGAAAGCAACAATAGGTTCATACTTTGTTTTTGTTCATAACATAATTCCTTTATGTTCATGTTTCCTATATTCATTATGTTTCTTATGTTCATTATGTTTCTTTTATGTTCATAACTATCTACTATATCTATATAACTATATACATATTCTTTAGAGCATATAAGCTCATAATCTTGCAATTTATTTATCTTCAAGCAATTTATTTACTTCAATGCAATTTATTTATTTCAAGTTGTTTTTAAGACTAGTCTCTAGTCTTAGACTTGTCCTCATCAAGTCAAAACAAGCTTTTCTTCTTTCATTTTATTTTTATGGGACTAGTTTATTTCTTAGTCCCGGGAGCCTTGAAAAAGCTAAGACTCCAATACTTGATTTTATTATTTACTTTATGTTATTTTGTTTATTATTATTCTCATAATCATGTTCATTTAGATTGTTGTCCAAAAGTTTTATTTTCTAAAGATAATGAAATAAAAGAAGACTTTTTGTCACTTAGGAATAAGTTTATGTGAAACATAAAAATATAAGATAACAAAAATAAACTCATTCATTTTCAAGTTACAAAAAGAATTCACTATGAATTTAGAAACTATTTTTACTTAAAAGCTAGTTAAATCTTTGTTACTCTACTTTGCTTTTCAAAAGAAAATATTTTGTTGACAAAAATGGTTGTTTTCATAAAGAAAGAAAATAAGATGGAGAACTAAGGAAATTTTTAAACCTTTGCAAACAATAGGCAAAGAAAATTTATGGTTTGAAAAGAATAAAATTTTCACTTTTCAAGTTACAAGAAAAAGTTAATAAGATTATAGAAATTAGTTTTTCTACAAAAAGTCCTTAATTGTTCCACTTTGTTTTTATAAAGAAACCAAATTTTCATATGGGTAATTATTTGAAATAGGAGACATGAGAAAAAGAATGAGAAATATCAAGTAAAGATTTTTGCCAAAACAAGTAAACAAAGGAATTTACACAAGAAAATAGGAAAAGCATATTTTCTAGAAAACTTCAAAAATATTATTAGTGTAACTTAGAAAGTAGAAAATTTTATTTTCAAAAGTCACTTAGAAAAAGATAAATAAAACCAACATAAAACGTTTTTAGAAAATAAAGAAAACAAGGTATTCATTTCAAAGAAAACAATTTCCGAAAAGCTTCAACCCGACATTGTTTTACTTAAGAAAAATAATTTGGACAACAAACACTTGAGCATGCTTAAATATGAGTTATATAGTTATAAAAAGAGAATTTTTCAACTATATAGATAACTAAGTATTTATCAAACAAATTTTGATTTCTTGAACCAAAGTTGTTTTTACTTAAAATCCGTGGTGAATTTTGTCACCAGTTTTTCGGAGCCTATTGGCTTTGTTTGTGGGAAATAATTTTAGAAATGGGTAGATCTTTTCGAGTAGATAGAAATCGGTATATTATATGCGCGATTCCGAGTTAAAATGACCAAGTTATGGCCATTTTAAGTTGGAACATTCTTTCATACGAACTTTGACGTTCTTTGACATTGTTTTGTCAAAATTCAAGAAAATCTTCAAGAAAAACTCATTATGGGTATTTTCTTTGGTTAGGTGATCCCGAGGAAGGATTTCTTCACCCCGAGGACTATTACGATTTAGTGGAGTGTGTGAACGACTCATCCGCTTAAGAGAAATAGACGGCAATGGCATCGTGAGTTATTTCCCCGTTATTTTTCATACTCTTGCTTGTGCTTGTAAAATTAGTTGCACTAGAATCTAAGCAAACTCAAAAGAAGTGTATGATAATATGTTGAAGGAATACTAAGTATATCGAAACTCAATTTGTTTGTAATAAAGTTGTATGTACATTAATATCTTGAATGTTTGAAATTGGTTGATCACTTGAAAGAAGTTAAATGTAACTACTAGACTTTAATTAAAGAAATTATTCATGCACTTCATATGTTGAGTCACATTGCATTCGCTACTATACAATTGGTGGGACAAGTGTATAATAGTGGTGGTAGACATAACCGGTATATCATGTAAGTGGCGAGTAGGAGCCGGTAAGAACTACTTAAATTGATGGCTAGTAGGAGCCTGTAATAACTACAAGTTTTTGTGGCTAGTAGGAGCCTGTAATAACTACAAAATCTTTTTGGTGGCTAGTAGGAGCCTGTAATACTACAAAATTTTTGATGGCGTATAGGAGCCGGTAAGACTATAAAAGTGTTTTTAAAAGTGGTGGCTGTAATTGGCCTGAATACCCAACCCCGAATGAAGGGCGTAAATTCATTCAACATATGATTCCCGGAAAGTCATATGTCTTGTATGCTCACGTGGATGTTGCACTTCATACGTTTGAATAATAAACTTGATTGGTAATCTACTTCGAGTATGAATTTTTGGGAATTACTCACTAAGCTTATTAGCTTATACCCCGATAGCTATCTTTTGCAGTTCCCGTACCTATGGCTAAGGCCACGTGGACCTTGGGGGCAGGTAATCCCTTTTGTATATTAGAATTTTGAATAGAGTAGCTTAGCATTAGCATGTTATCATGTGTATAATGGATTGGTAATTTAGGGAGTTGTTCTCAAGTTCGTAAAATTATGCCATGGACAAATAGTTATTGTGATTCTTCTTTTCTTAATATGTTTTTATATCTCCTTAAGCTACATAATTCCACATATGGTCCTCTAAAAATGTGAACGTAAGCCTTACACTTAATATAAAAGCCTTTGGAATGACTAAGGTTGTCATACTTAAGCTTTAATATTGAGTGTGGCGGACTGTCACGTTTAGGGTACCCATTGGGGCGTGACAGTTGTCGCTTATACCCCAATAGAATTTTTATTGAAGTAGGAATAATTGTAGCTTCACCTAGGAAGCAAAATGTTCAAGGTAACCACTAGTGGACTGTTAGAGCTTTAGACGCAAAGTATGGGAGCATAAGGAGAGTTTCCTTTTGAAATCTTACATGTCAAAAGTGTAATATTATATTATTTTGGAGAATCTTATAGATGACTATAACATTATGATATATTTTAGTATATTAGCGGAGGTATGCTCCAAAGATAATGTAATATTTGATGATTAAAATATATGATGTTTAGTCATCTTGCTTGCGCATATCTACTATCCTCTTGAAGTGTGCTACTCCTCCAGTGTTCCTTTTGTTGTGAAGCGCACCTTGCGTATAATATGGAAGCCTTTGCGTGACTAAAGTAGTTATTCCTAGGCTTCAATATTGTATATGATGGGTTGTCACGTTTAGGGTATCTCTTAAGGTGTGATAGTAGGTCCTAGGTGCTCCTGCACCCCCTATCTTTCATTTACGGAAAAGGAAAACTCTACTAGTGAATTTAGCACTTGTGACACTCTTGGTTGTAAAATGGAATTATATACATATTTTCAAAAGTATCCAAGGAATTTAGGGGTATATTCACACTTACTTAATAGTTGCAATTATATTTATATTATCTTTAACTTATGAAGCCAATAATTCTCCATTTCAACCTTGCCTAGCATTCCCTTGTCATATCAATTAAAGGATTAATAGAATTACAAAATCAATTTCTTACCTTAGAGGATTGGACTAGTGATCTATGCCTACCTTCATTGTATAGTTAGGAATGGCTCAACTGCATTATCGTGGGTTTTACATTATGTTCTTCTCAACCATCTCCATGAAATGTCATAGATTTTTTTTTTTTTTTTTGCAGCAAAAGGGTGTACTTTATTCATCAATCAAAGTCGAAAAAAATGAACCCATTCTCAAAAGTAGAAGAAAACAAACTCAAAAAATCTAAATCAAATAGCTTATGGAGATAGAATGGGGTGTTTAATCACCAATCATAAGGATATATCCTTCTCCTAAAATTTGAATCCACAATATCTTGCCACCATGTTGGTAGTTCTGGAAACAAATTCAAAATAAATGTACACGTTAACTAACAACTTAGGAACAACTTAGCATAAAAAAAGTATGAGACCATAGTTTAGTGCAATATAGAAGCCGACTTCATAAACACTTAGTGTATGATGTCGAGAAGATTAACATTGATTATATGGACCAATGTGATAGACAAAATTGAAGATAAAGTCCATCTATTTCTTGAAAATAATATTTAGATATTTATATCAATATTCTTTATATAACTCTTTAGATATTTTTAGATGTCATTAGATTTTCTTTAGATAATTTTAGATTTATTTAGAGTTTCTTTAGATTCTCTTTTTAAGGTGATACTATTAGGAGACACACATTTTATTAAATAGTTTCTTTATCAGAAATAGCCCTGGAAAATTTCAGTAAATAATTCTAAAGATGAACCTTGGAAATAAAACCCTGAAAGTCACTCCAAATTAAACCGAACTTCGACAAGTCCCAAATTCCGAACGAATCTGGAAATTTATGAGTCGTGAAGAAAAATAAGGAACCTTAGAAATAAAATAGCAACCCAATATACTTCCAATCTAAAACCCCTACGTACGACAAATTTTATATTTAACTCCAACTTATAAATTCGAATATAATAGAGCCCTAAAAACAAACTGTTAAGTAGTGAATAGTGATTAACCTTCGGGAATACAACTCAATCCAAAGGAATTCCGAGAACGTTGTGAGATATTAAATACTTATGAAAATCGACCTTAAATTAAATCTCACCAAACAGACAAGTCATATAAGTACAAAATATCAGTTTTTATATTGGCAATGGTGTAAACCAGAAAGTCAATCGGGGAACCTGAGTCCCCAAAACCTCCCAAGAAACTCCGTGACCTAGATCCGATAATCTCGTATTCCTAAACCAAGGAGTTGTAATAAGAGGAAAAGGTGTAATCGGTTCGTATTAAGTCTAGGATACTCTGGAAAGATGAGATCAACGAATTTCCGACCTATTCCAATCCGATCAAGTGCCGGTTTCGAAAAGCGCGCCCTGGGATTCGAAATGTTAAGAATATGTTATTAATGCCGTTAGACTCATGTTTCTATAAGATCTCTAAGTTTTTAGCTTTACAAATTTTCAAATAGCTAGAATTATCTGATTTTGCAAGTCTATTTGTATTTCGTTACTACCGGTAATTAGTGAGTCTTCTAGTACGATTTAATATTATTAGTTACCTAAATTGTTATTATTATTATTATTCTTATAATGTATACCCTAGTTTCCCTAGTGACCGGATAGTGACCGAATAAAGTTCGGAAACCAAAAGACGAAACCCTATATTGATCTGGTTCAAGCTTAGTGAGAGCAGCTTAGAAACCCTAGATCCGGCTTTCCTTTGATTTCATAACAAAAGAAGTTTTATAAAGAAAATGAATATGCATTATCATTCTAAAGTATATTTTAGACCTTTGAAAGTTTTAAATTTGGGAATTTTTTAATTCCGGGCCTTCCCGAGCTCAATTACGGAAAAGCGTGTCTCGGGACCACGAACTCAGAAAAATGTTCTGGAATATTCTTTAGAACCATAATTTTATAAGGATTCCAAAAATATCAATTTTATAATTTTTCGGGTTATAAAAATTACAGTTATAGCCTTTTCCCGTGTTTTCGTTACAACCAGTAAAGTAGATGTCTTGTCTACTATTCACAAGTACAACCTACACTACACACTACCCATACCCTATTCTTACATCCTTACAACTACTCAATTATATTTTTTTTTCCAAGAAATTTTTGTCTCCTATTAAATTATCACTTTTATTACATTTATTACACAATTTCAAATTTATCAAATTTCAAACACACACCCACACACACAAACCATTTGTGGCCGGTGCTATTCCCCTCCCCCCCCCCCCCCCCCCCCCCCCCCCCCCCTACATGCCCTAATTTGATTTAATTTATCTTTTTATTTACTTCAAACAAACCCTAAATTCACTAATATAAATAATCCTTAGCTTTCTCTCTCCTTCATTTCATTGTTCATTTTCCAAAAATCACAAAACACTCTCTCCTCTCTCCCCCATATTGCTGTGAGCCCTCCCCATTCCACACACACACAACAAGCTCTTTCCTTCTTCTTTTCTTCATCAAAGTCTTCCATAGGTGATGATTTTTAAGTTTATTACTCCTAAATCTTGTAATGTCAAGACTTTTCTTGTGTGTTTTCCACCTTAAACCCCATGAGCAAATGCTAGGGATGAGAAAACACTAATACAAGAATCTCAAGCCATCACAAGAAGTGGATCTAAAGTTTAAATAAGTTTTTGATGAAGATAGTGTTGTGTTCATGCATGTAAAGTAGGGATCCTGCATAGATATTCATGTTCATGCCATGAAATCCATGAATCATGCATGATATTTAGTAGATCTAGTGTTTAGACTTTCACATCTTCATCTACATTCATGTTCATATGTTTATTTTGATTTTTATGCATTGTTGACCATGAAAGTGTAGCCTTGCCTATGTATAGATATGTCAAATGGTAGATCTACATGTATAGGAGACTAGAAACTTGAAAAAGAAATTATTTTGTTAGGAAAGCTTAGTTGAAAATTCGGATGATTTTGAAACCCTATTTTAAAAGCCATCAAAACCACTTCAAAACTTATATTTTTCATGAAAAATGAAGGATATGTGTAATAGGTGTCTTGAAGGAATGATTTTCACAAGTCTAATTGAGTTTAGGCATGAGTAAAATGTAAAACAAGTAGTGGAGTTAAAATGAAAAATATTGAGATAGTGAGTGGTAGTTAAATTCGTATTTTAGGATAGTGCCTACATAAACACCTAGTATCTAAGTTTAGATGGCATGTTTTATGAGTCAAATGGAGTTCTTAGACAATGGATATAATGAAGCTTCAATTTTTGATGCATTAAACAAGTTTTCCCATAAACAAAATGCAAGAAAAGGAAATTTCAAAAATTCGGATTTTTGTTGAAGGCTTGTTTAAAAACATATTTGCCAAATGCCAAAGGTACATTTCTATGCATAAATGAAGGTCATGATTAGTATAGATATTGAGAACTCATTTTTATTTAGATAACAAGTAAATTTCCAAGAATAAAATCATAAAAACCCTAGGAAACGTACTGTTGGAAAGAATGGCTTCTTATAAGTGATCATTATGGAATTTCTTGATAATTAGGAGTTCACGTGAGTTCATCATCAAAGATCATCAAAACTATGCATATGTTGAGCTCATTGCATGATATTCATATTATGAATCCATTCATATATCATCTATACATGAATCATCAACTAGGAACCTTTTTATCAAAAGCGAGACAATTTTTCGGAATCGGAAAAGTTATGGGACAGATCTGATTCCTCTGTTCCGTGACCTTAATGTTTTCAAAGCTTGATAATAACATTAGAATCGGATAGATCTTTCGAAGTAGATAGAAATCGATATAAAATTTGTGAAATTTCGAGTTAAAATGACCAAGTTATGGTTGTTTTAAGTTGGAACTTCCGCAAATAGCGAGAATTCCGATTTTGTGTAGTTTAGATACATAGTTTGAATTAGTTTAGTGATGAGATTCTTATTAGGCTATGCTTATTTGGTAGGTGAACCCGAGCACGACGATACCGTATCACCCGACCGCCATTATTAAGAGACCGGCGTACCATGGCCGAGTGAGTATCTCTTCCGATTTCAATTATTGCTTATGATTGTAATGATAGCCGCACTAGTTGCTAGGTAAATATAAAAAGAATGATTATGTATGATGGGGTTAGTTGGGAATTATGATTGTCTGTTGTTGATATGTGAAATTTGAACTTAAGGAATATCGAAACCGGGTGATAAGTTATTGTTTGTGTAGAAATGAGTTAGAATGAATTGTCTGCGAACATTGCTTGGCCGCCTAATAGAATTGGATTAATCCATTATTGGACCTCAATTATAATTGAACTCATTCATATCACGATGGGGATGGAGCATTAGCATTTGTTGGTTTTTTGTGATCCACAAAATGAATATGTGTTGGTTTTTCGTGATCTATAAAACGAATATGTGTTGGTTAATCGTGATCCATAAAATGAATGTATGTTGGTTAATCGTGAGCCATAAAACGAAATGTTGTTCAGTTGACCGTGAGCTTAAACGGCGTCGTACCGCAGGATTCGTAAATTTGCTAACTCGGGATGGAGGGCGCAAGTCCATCCACATATGATTTTCGGCTGGTCATATGTTTGCTGAACTCACTCGTTTGATGCATTTCACTTGGTTGATTAATTACTTGCTTGAATGTTTGTATTAATTGTGATTCGGAAGTTTTCACTCACGAAGCTAGTGTAGCTTATACCCCAATAGTTTCCTGTTGCAGTATAAATACCTTTGGCTATCTCTAAGGACTCGAGGACATCAGGTACAGCTCTTAGAGGTTGAGGAGCTTTTGTTAAGGCCGGGACCTAAAAGTAGAAATGGATTTCTAATCCAGTTTTCCAGAACCAGTGTCCGAAGGATAATACAAGGAACTTTGTGAGCTTGGGAATTCTTAACATTGTTATTGGGGGTATGCCCCCTAGTTCATTTAATAGAATAATTCTCTGTAAGATGGTCATGATTTACATTCTTGCTGCTATATATGTCTCCTTAAGCTACTACGAAGCAAAGTATGGTCTATAAATGCTGAGAGCGAGGCTTACACCCGATGTTCAAACTCATGGAAAGACTAAGGTTGTCTTACTTGAGTTTAAATGTTGAGTGTGGCGAACTGTCACGTGTAGGGCACACTTTGGGGCGTGACAAGTGGTATCAGAGTAGGTAATCAATCTAATTTGATGGCTAACGGCAACAAAAATTAAGGTTCTAATATATATGATGATGTTCAGGACATAAAAACCTTTCATACAACCTTGAAGGCTATGGGGCAGAACGTTGATCACAGATTCCAAGTGTTTAAGTGACACTTTGACATGATTGTTAATCGGTTGGATGCTTTGGTAGTAGGTAGTGTCAATAGAGATGGAGATAGGAAGCAATTTAGGGATGATGTTGCTCAAAGGAAACCCATCAACAAGTCTATTCCTATGGTCAATTATCGATAACCTGCTGATAAGTCTACTATACTCTATTCCATTTATAGGAGTTTAGGCTTGATTTGATCCATTTTTAGATAAATTCCTATGAATTTTGTGCTTTTATTGCTTAAATGTTGTTTTTAGATCCTAAGATCAAGAAAAGATGAAACGAAATGTTTAAGATCATATTTTGATCAAAACAACATGAATCAGTAAAGACATGATTAATTACAGTTGCCATAGACACTAATCGAGGGCAAAAGACAAGGCAAAACAATGTAAAGTTCACAATCACACCCAAAACCGTGCCCTCAATTAGAGTCGTGATTCATAATGATATAACCATACCTCAAACTGATTTCAAATCGTGCCTACAACCATACCCTTGACTTCACCCTTGGTTCACTTGAAGACATCTATCACGCCCCAAAGGATACCCTAAACATGGCAGTTCGCCACATATGGTATTAAAACTTAAGAATGACTTCCCGAAATCATGCGAAAGTTTTCAACACCATATGTAAGGCGTATATCACAACAATAGGAGACACCAGTGAGATATGTAGTTCGAGATAGTAAATACAACATACAAGAATTCTAGATAACCATCTCATTTCAACATTATAAGAATATAATTCTTACATTATCTTAGGGGCTTCTCCTTTATAAATTTCCAAATAATCGTAATATCATCCTAGTCTTTCACACGAGGAAACAATACTAACACCAAAAGATATTAAAGGATATTTAACCTACGATCTTCAAAAGATTTCCAGAAGCTTTTCTAAAACATCATCCCACTCGAGTATGTGAAGTCCTTGGGCACAAAAGATATAGTTCTGTTACAATAAAGGTCTATCGGAGTATAAACATAACTAGCTTAGTGAGAAGATTCTTAAATCAGCGTACTTGTATAATTAATTTCAAACAATTTATTAAACAAGCATATGAATGCATCAAGCAAGTGATCAAGCAATACATATGATCTACTTGAAATCATATGTTTGAATGGATTTACCCCTCCATTTAGGGTTAGATGTTTCAGGCTCTTTAAAACCCATCTTAAAATCCAACTCATGTAGTTTATTTCAGGTTTCTACTGGCCCATCATAAAATAGTTCTTTCAGGCTCTTATCACCCATCTTGCAGATTTATGACTACTGCAAACCCGACTACTATACTCTTGTCCCATCGAATATAGTAGCTCATGAGATGAAACTAACTATGTGATATGCATGAATCAATTAATTTAACTCATAATATATGATTAGAGAAAATTAAAGGTGATCGCGAAATTTGCACACAATTCAACATAATAATAGTAAAACACAAGTTCATTAACAACAATTCATGTCTCGGTATGTTTAGCATTCTTTCAACCAATATTATCATACATAATTCATTTTCATCTTTTCCTACTTCTGGTGCCTCTAGCTACAAGCACAACCAAGTATGTAAAAGGTAGGAAATGAACTCACTCGGCCATGAAGATATATCTTTCTTACGGATGAGTCGACCGGTAAATCTACTAATCAAAATAATCCTCCGGGTATGAATACTCCTCCTCGGGATCACCTAATTAAGAGGAATACCCATAATGAGTATTACTTATTGATTCTATGGTACTTATCAAAGACTATGTCATAAGATCGTTAAAATTCGTATAGAAGGTAATTCCAACTTAAAATGGCCATAACTTGATCATTTTAACTCGGAATTGTATAAATAATATACCGTTTTCTACCTACTCGAAAATATCTATCCATTTCTAAGGTTATTTTTGTCATAAAAAGTCATTTGGGTTGGAAAATACTACGATACAGAATAGTTACGCATTTATAGTTCACAAAATATGATTTTCCAAACTTTTCTTTACTCAAAAATCTTTAAGCAAAATATATGGATATATATATATATATAGTGGAAAAATCCTTTGAACATATATAGGCACTCATATTGTATGCATGATTTTTGTAGTGTTGTCTCAATATTGATATTTCATAAACAATTGGTCTTTGATAGTTTCAAAAAGTAAAACTTTTGAAAATATCTCCTTTTTGAATTGTTAAAAGGAAAACAAAAATATATTTTTGTTATGAGTAAATGTTTTTCTATTATAATTTCATTTTCTCACTTTTCAAAAGTAAATTCATTTTCAAAAATTTAGTTCTTTAAATTATCTACTAACTTTATTTATAGTGATTGAAAATAAGCTTGTCAAAATATCCTTTAAGTTTTTGATGTGGTCAAATATTTGAAGTTGTGTTAAATGCATGTTTCCCTCTTATTTTTATATCTTTTTTCTTCTTTAGGAAATAAGTGTACCTTTAAAACTTTACTTTCTTGGCAAATTTTATATTTCTAAGTTGGTTTTCAAAATAGTAAGTTGATTTTACCTTGGTTTGAAAAACTTATTTTATTCTTACTATTTGTCAAGTGATAGAATAATTCATTTAGACAAGTTTATAAGAAAAGCTTTCTTAATAAAGAATTGTTATTATTAGAACTTAGCGAAAATTTCATTTTAATTTAAAAGAGAACAACAACATAAAATTTAAGTTTTGAAGAAACTTTCTTAGTATGTGATTTTCAAAGTCTATAATGAATCTATTTAAGTCTTATAAAAGATATGGTTGAGTTAAAGTCTTTAGTTCTAAGCTAAAAATTCTATCTTTATGGAGTATTTAGTTTTGATTTATAAAAGAAATGAGTTCCTTTTATTATTTTGAAGAAATTTACATTACTACTTCTTCTAGAATTTATGATTAGCTTATCCTTTGAAAAGAGTTTATTAAAAAAAAAAAAAAAACTTAGATCTTTTTGTTGAAAATTCCTTTTGTTAAGAATCTAGTTTACTTTTCTTTATTTAAGAAAGAACCCATTTTTATTTGTATTTAAGACAACAATATTCTAATCATGCATGAATATGTAGCAATGTAAAAGTAAAGGTAATACATAATAAGATAGAAAGAAATACTTGTAAGTAAATAAACATAATAAAATAGTCAAACATTTGGAACCTTAGCTTCATCAAGGTATCTCGGTCATGTATTGAGAGCCTTAGCTTCATCAAGGCAACTCGGGACTAAGAATAGACTAGTCTCAAAAGAAAAGAAAGAAAATTGTTTTGACTTGATATGGACAAGTCTAAGACTTAGAAAGACTAGTCTTAATAAATTGCATAAAATAAGTAAATAAATAAATTGCAAGACATGAAAATAAATAAATAACAAATAAACTTATATGCTCTAAATAAATATATATACATAATATACATAATACTATATAAAGGTAGATTAGAGCAAAAATAATAATAACAATAACATAATAACGTAATGTAAAATATGAACATGAACAAAAACAAAACATGAACATATTGTTACTTCTTTAACTCATATGAGTCTAAGAAACATACACTAAGCTCATGCTAAGTTGTATGAATATGATAAAGAATATAGATAGGATTTTTACCTAAGGTTTAATGGAAGATTTGAAAAGAGATGAATGGGTAGTGTGTTTGTTATGTTTCTTCTTGAAGTTGTAGGGAATGATAGAGAGTATTTTGAGAGAGATTTGTTGGAGAGAGGTTTTGAGAGGAAATTTTGGTAGAGTTTTGTTATGTAAAATGGATGTGTGAAAGAATGGAGGAGGAATGGGGTATTTATAGAATTTTTGGAGTGAATTTTTGTTGTAATAAAATAATTGAAAAAGAAAATAAATGAGAGGAATGGAGAGGTGATTTGCGCTGGCCATAGGGAAGAAGGAGAGAGAGTGGTTGGTTTTGTTTGTATTTTATAAGAAAATAATTAATATGTAAGATATGATTTGATATAAGATATATTGGAAATGTAAAAGTGTAAAAAAGTAGGTATGTAGGTTGTAAGAAATAGGTGTAAGAAAAAGTAGAGATAGTGAAATAGTAATGAATAGTAGGAATAGTATTATGAATGGTAGACTAGACATATAAAATACCGGTAGTAATAAAAATACGCGTAAACGGGCTCTATCTGTTATTTTTAGTTACCGAATAATTCTAAAACTGATATTTTCGAAATCCTTGTTTAATTACGAGTCTTTTGGTGTTATCGGGATATTTTTATTATTCCAAGCTCTGGGACACGCTTTTCGAGAACTGATCTCGTTTGAGTCTGAAGGACACTCGAAATTTGCGAATATGATATTTTTATATTACCCTATATTATTACGAACTATTATAAGCGATTAACTCAATTTCATTTTCTAGGGTTTGAGAGCGCGGGATTGCCGGAGTTCAAAATGTTTGATTGTCTTGACCTTTGTTGACTTTTGAAACTTCGGTTTAATTAGGATTAGGGTTTAATTCAACTTTACCCTAGAAATTGAGGGATTTACCTCAGGATCGACTGGATGGACTTTCTCATGCTAGGATTTTGTACCGAATGATTAATGAATCTTCTTTTATGAAATTCTGTGATCCAAATTGCTTTCAAATTAGGTTAAACTTTAGGGTTTCGATTCAGTATTCCAAAACCGTTTAAAAAAAAAATTCAAGGGCTTACAACATCCATGCTTGAAATGAACAAAGTATAAGATCAATTGCATCCAAAGTTGAGCCTATGATTATACCCGTGGTTGAAGCTAAGCTCAAAATCATGATTTTCATAAAGAAATCACTACTTAGATTGTGGCTAACCTTCAAGCTGCGATCATACCTGCAAAAAGTGACCTTGTCATGAATGAGCTGGCTCGCATGTGTGGGTAAAGCCAATGACAGATTTCATTATAAAGAATTGCCACATTAGCAAATTAAATCTTCATGATTTCCATATTTGTCGCTTATAAATGAATGTGCATAGATGTCCAATGAGGAGTGTAACATATCTAATAAATTTTGCTAACCTAGAATAGAGAGCGAGAGAATTTTTTGTGATAGAAAATCTTTTTCTTTTCTTAGGAATTCCAAGTTTTTTGGGTAATTTCATTTTAAACTTGAAGTTTGTTTTCGCAAGACCCATTTGTGCTTAATATGTACTATTTATTCATATTTTCATATTATTTCTCTTGAATTTGTGCTTACTATTTACCATTATAGAGAAATAATCATCTTAACTTAAGATTTGTGAATCCCAAAACCTGATTCATAATTACTTTGAGTAGCTCAAACTTAACTTCCTGGGTCTAAATATGTGATGCACCTTTTAAATTTATGTATGATTTTAACTGAACAGATCTAGGCTACTAATGAAGTTGCTCATAATTACTTTGAGATAGGGATGGTGAAACTTTTTGTTACTTGTTTTTAAATTTTCAAAAGGGGTTTTAAAATAAAAGATTCTTAATATTTATGTGAATCTAGATTTTTGATTACTTTTAAGGAGATTCTAATAGTTTGATCTAGATCTAGAGTTTTTGACCTTGAAAGAGGCTTTAGCTTGCCTTAGTGAATTCAATAGTGCAAATATACCCAGTAAATAACTCTCTGAGTTTCTTAGTAAATCAAATGATAAGGAATTGGTAAAACAAATCCTAAATCCCTTCTTACATTTACAAATTTATATTCTAAATTTTACTCTAAAAATGTGTACATACTCTTAGCTTTAACCCTAGTTTAGCTTCTTCATTTGGTATGTTTTGCTAAATCTTTCTTTAGCGAATGTGGTAGATGCTGACGATCCCCAAGGAATATTACCTAATACTTTCTATGCTACTTTAATAGATGCGCTATCCTATGTTGGTGATTACAACCAAACTTGAACGAAACTTATTAACAATTTTTATAACTTTTTGAAATACTTCATCTTTGTATTTGCCTATTCCTAAAAGGTTTTAATAGCCTAAGGCAATGCAGAAGTCACCTACTTGTAATCAATATTTTGAAGATGATGAATTTGAAGTGTGTGAAACCCCGAAGTTTTGTAATCAAATTAAAGCTTAAACTCTAATTAGAAGTCAACCGGATTTCTAAAGTCAACAAAACCCTAGTCTACCGGTAACCCTAGTCTACCGTAACCGCTTAAGTCCGGCATCCCTGTTTAAAAAACCCTAGGAAAGTAAGAAAGAGTTTAATGAATAGAATAGTTTGTAATTATCTAAGAAAGCTTAAAAAGATCAGTTTAGTAAAAACGCAACTCGTTTTGAACCCGGTCGGACACAGTTCTTGAAAAACATGTCTCGGGGCTCGAAATAGTAAACATATTCTGAATATACCGTTAGACTCGTAAAAATATAAGATTTTCAAACATATCAATTTCATAAATTTTCGGTAGCTAAAAATATCAGATATCGCATTTATACATGTATTTTCTTACTACCGGTACTTAAATTGTATTGTTTACTTTACATTACACTATTTACAACTATTCTACACTATTTATATATCTCTACTTTTTCTTACAACTTACTCTTACAACCCATACCTCTATTTCTTACATATTTTTATTTCCAATACAACTTCACATCTTTCATATCTTACTTTTCATTTACAAAAATATAAAAAAAATAAATTTCTCTCCCTCACACACCCTCAATGGTGCCGGCCATGCCCTCCTCTCTCTCCATTTTGTTTCATTTTTATTTATTTAAGTAACACAAATTATCTCCCACATTTTCCTATAAATACCCCCTCTTACTTCCACTTCTTTCACACCTTTCCTACACTAAAGTTACTCTCTCAAATTTCTACAAGAAATCTCTTCCAAGAAGTTCTCTTTAGTTTAGTTCTTTTAGGTAATATTTCTTCAAGTCTTCTTTATGTTCATCTACTTAGTATGAGCTTAGTGTGTGTTTTCTAAACTATGAAGGTTAAAGAAAGCAACAATAGGTTCATACTTTGTTTTTGTTCATCATTTAATTTCTTTATGTTGCTTTTATATCTAATATATCTATATAGCTATATATATCTTTTAGAGCATATAAGCTCAATTGTTTTGCAATTTATTTACTTTCCTTGCAATTTATTTACTTCCATATTATTTTTAAGACTAGTCTTTCTAGTCTTAGAATTGTCCTCATCAAGTCAAAACATTTTTTTTTTTCCTTCTTGGGACTAGTCTTTTCTTAGTCCCGAGATACCTTGATGAAGCTAAGGTTCCAATACTTGATTTATTTCCTTATTAGCTTATTCTTTTAAGTTATTATGTTTCTTTATGTTTACATAACTTTATGATTCATATTCATGCATGAACATAATGATTTTTTTCTCAAAAAAATAAAGGAGGAAATGTTTTCTTGAAAATAAAGATTCTTTTCTAGAAATAAGATTTTCTTAAACAAATTTTTCTAAGAAATCTAGAGGAGCTCATAAACATATATAGAAAAGAACTTTTTGTAATAAGCAAAAGTTTTACTAAAAGTTCACTTTTTATCAAGTATTAGAAATTCTTTTTATCAAAATGGAATGATCTCAAGAAACAAAGAATTATTTCTCTAAACATAGAATTGTTATTACTTTCAAAAGAAAAGTCGGAAACTAAGCTTAAAAAATAAAATCATTCCTTAGGAATTTAAAGAGATTACGGAAATTAAATTTAGGAAAAGAAAATACTCATTTGAAATAACTTAAGATATTTTCAAGGCAAAATAAAAAGGAATATTTCAAAAGCTTTCACTTTCCAAAAATATTTAAAAGACTTTACTTTTTATTTGAGACAACTTCATTAAACTTCATACATTTGATATAAGTCAATAAATATATGTATATACATTTCAAAGGTTTTACAAATTGTTATAATATCTATCTCTTCAAAATGAGCTTTGAATAAAAGAAAGAAAACAAGTTTATAAAAGTTCGTGGTGAATCTATTTGCCACTTTTTTTGGAGCCCCAACGACTTAGTTTGATGAAAATAAGTTTAGAAATAGATAGATATTTTCGAATAGGTAGAAAGCGGTATATAATACGCACAACTTCGAGTTAAAATGATCAAGTTATGGCCATTTTAAGATAGAATTTCTCTCTATACGAATTTTAAACAATCTATTAACATAGTTCCTTATTAGTACCATAGAATCAAAAAGAAATACTCATTTTGGGTATTCTTCTTGATTAGGTAATCTCGAGAAGGATTGTTCATATCCCGAAGATTACTACGATTAGTGGAAATCCCAAAGGACTCATTCATTTCAAGAAAGGTGTCATCATGGCTGAGTGAGTTTACTCCCCGTTATTTTCCATACTTATGATTGTTCTTGTAAATTTAGTTGCATTAGAATTTAGGAAAAATCAAATGGGAGTTGTATGATAATATGTTGAAAGAATACTAAGTATATCGAAACATGATTTTTTTATAATAAAGTTTCATGTACATTAATATCTTGAAGTGTTTGAAATTGGTTGCTCATTTGAAAGAAGTTAAATATAACTACTAGACTTTAATTAAGAAATTATTCATGCACTTCATATGTTGAGTCACATTTCATTCACTATTATACAATTGGTGGGACAAGTGTAAATAGTGGTGGTAGATATAACTGGTATATCATATAAGTGGCGAGTAGGAGCTAGTAAAAACTACGTAAATTGGTAGCTAGTAGAAGCCTGCAATAACTACAAGTTTTTTTTTTTTTATGGCGCATAGGAGCCGGTAAGATCTATAAAAGTGTTTTAAAAGTTATGGCTGTAATTGGCCTGAATACCCAATCCCAAATGATGGGCGTAATTAATTCAACATATGATTCCCGGAAAGTCATATGTCTTGTATGCTCACGTGGTAGTTGCATTCCATTTGTTTGAATAATAAACTTGGTTGATAATTTACTTTGAGTACGAATTTTTGGGATTTACTCACTAAGCCCATAAGCTTACGCCCCTATAGGTATTTGTATTCTCAGGAACACCTATTTTGTACCCGAGGGCTCCTCATATCTGCATAAGTTTTCTATTGAAGCTTTTGGAGGAAATCTACTGGAAGATTTAGATTAGAATTCCTTTGAAATCTTTAATATAGTATTTGAATGTCGTAAAGACTATCACGATCTGTGGGATTAGCAGGGGTATACCCCTAAGAAATCATGTAATAGACCTTTGGTTATTAATGCTATAATATATTTTATTTCTGGATTCTTGTATGTTCATTTTTACTTGCTTAAACTATGCTTTCCAAAAGCGTCTCCTATTACCGTGCTAGATGCCTTACATGTAATACTAAGGCTTTCGTGTGACTAAGGTAGTCATTCTTAAGTCTTGATATCATATGTGGCGGACTGCCACGTTTAGGGTACCCTTTGGGGCGTGACAAAGTGGATTCTCAAGATAGCTAGAATTTTTATGGTAGTAGGCATAATTATGGCAGAAGAGGTAAGGTATATGATGGTGGTAGAGGTTAATATAAAGGTAAAGGTGATCATGGTGATAATTTCGATGATTATCATGGAGGTAGCAATATATATATATATAAATTATTATTGCAAATTAAAGGTAGATATTTAGTATTTTAGCACAAATTTAGGGATTCAAGACTTTCTATCAATAGTAGATATAAAATATTTAAGTTTTTAATTCTTTTGAAATTTTTTTGCGATTCTTCAATCACTTTCGCTATGTTAATGTAGCATCTTACAATTTGTTTTAATCACCACATTCATCCACTTCTTTTCTCTAATTAATAAAAGGGCTTAAATCACAACTTGGCATTAAGAGGTCTTGGGCTTAGGGATTAGACCGATTTTTATGAAACTACTCAACATGAGTCCTTTACCATTATGGGCCACCCCTATAATTGTAAGCCCTCATTTTCTTAGCAACCTGAATTCGGATTCGGAGATTAGAACCGGAAATCGAAACCCTAAAAGACTACTCTAGGACCAATTGGACCTGGAAACCCTAAGTCCAGTAATCCCGAGAACGAAACTCTGGAATAATAGAAATGAGTTAACTCTAGAATATAGCCCTAAATAATTTATAAAAACATAAAAAGTCAGAATTCGGAACAATTCATTCATTTCGGACCCGATCAGGATCTGTTTTTGAAAATCGATCCTCGGGAATCGAAAATAGAAAAAAATAATATATAGGACTCATTAGAACCAAAATTTAATAAGGAATTCAAAAATATAATTATAATAATTTTTCGTGTTATAAAAATTACAGTTATAGCCTTTTATCGTATTTTTATTACTACCGCTAATTTAATTGACTAATCAACTTTTTGACTTCTTTTACACTATTCATCAAGTACAACCACCCATAGCCTATTCTTACATCCTTACAACCTATTCTTACATTCTCATATCATCTTCTTTACATTTCTTGTTCAATACAACTTTTACTAATTAAATTACTTATTAATGGTTTTATTACACAAAACAAATCCAAATTCTCATCTCCTATCTCTCAAACTACTGCCCCTCCCCTTTTTGTACATGCCATATTTGTTTCATTTTTTTCAATTAATTATTCACAAAAAACCCTTATTCCATTTCCTATATAATATCTCTTTCACCTTTTACTTTTTCACTTTTTTCTCATTTCTCACAAATCAAACTTTTGGACAAGCAATTTTTCTCTCCTTTTGCCGTGAGCTTCCTCTTCCCCTCACACACACACACACACATACACTTCTTTTTTTTCTTCAAGTTTTCTTACTCCACATATCTAAATAGGTAATAGATCTTGACCCTACCACACTAAAACATGTAATGACAAGATCATACATGTGTGATTCCACTAAAATCCCCATGAGCTTTATGCTAGAGATGTGGAAACACTTAAGCATAAGATTATTGCCATCATAATGTTGTGGATCTTGATATTTAAGTTATCTTACTATTATTTTGCTATATTATTTCTAAATGTTGATCTTATAGATATTTTGTACAAATACTCTTTCTTTAAACTCATCTACATATTGTTTGTGTTGCACTGGCATCCATGACATGAGTAATATAGTAGATCTATTTGTTTAGAGTACTTAAATGCCATAGTTACTTGTTTTACATACATAAAAGATTTGCAATATGATAGTCTTAATGAAGGTATTGCTAAAACTCAAGATCTATTTTGTTTCTATCAAAAAGTGATTTTTGAAATTCTGATATTGAGAAATAACCATTTAGAAAACCTATTTTCCAACTCCAAAATGAAGATCTTACATGTAAAATGAAAGGCTTAGGCGATATGTATCATAAATAAATTATTTTTATAAGGTGAGCTTAGTTTTACTAAGAGAAGTTGTCAAAACAAGAAAAGGATTACAAAAGTTAAGTTAGAGTTATGTCTCAACACCAACAAAAACTTAAAATTCGTAACTTGGGTGAAATGCTAAGTAAACACCTATTTTCCAACCCTAAAACAATAGTTTTATTAAAGAAATGGAAGTCTTAAGGAGTAGGTTTGATTAGGACCTAATTTTAGAAAGATTAAATAAGTTTTTCAAAAGAAATAATCTTAAAAATAAGTTTCAAAATTCAGATCTAAAAATGACTCCCATTTAAACACCTATTTCTAAATGCCAAAATGAGGATTTTAATAGAAAAATAGAAGCCTTAAGGAATAGATGTAATAAAGACTTGACTTTTATAAGAGTAAATGTATTTTATCAAAGTATAACCCCTAAAACAAAGGAAAAGTTTCCAAACATGGATAAAACAATATTTTCATTTCCTAAAATTGTGTAAAATTCATCACTAGGCAAACCCATATTTAAACATCTATTTTCCAAGTTTGAAATGAAGAATTTTATTAAGATGATGGAGGTATTAGGTATATAGGTCATCAAGCTTTATCTTAGTAAAAGTATGGATGATTTTCAAAGAGATAAAGCTAGTTTTCTCAACCAAGTATTCTTGAAATTGTTGCAAAGTAAAAGTTTTCCAAAAAAATCTTTTAATAAAAAATCATTAAGGATTTACATGTAGATAGCTCATATCATGTCATTCACGATAATAACTTGTAGATATTGCATGCACATATAATATACTTGGTAGGAATAACGCAATATTCACAAAACAATTTTGGAAATACAATTTTTAGCTACTGATCCGAGCTTTCCAAGACCTAAAATTTTTTAAAACTTAAGAATAACACCATAAATAGATAGATCTTTTCAAGTAGATAGAAATCGATAGCTTATTTGTGAAATTTCGAGTTAAAATGACCAAGTTATGGCCTTTTTAAGTTGGAATTTTCATCTACCACAAAAATTATGAACTCAAGAGTTTTTATTTAATAAGTTGGAATTAGTTATGGTATGAAATACTCATTTGGGTATTTCTTTCATTTAGGTGATTTTGAATCGAGGTAAATTCTTGTTTCCAAATTGCTACCATTAGAGACCGGTGTCCATGGCCGAGTGAGTTCACTATCCTTAAATTACATGCACTTGATTGTGCTTGTAATAATAGTGGCATTAGAACTAGGACAAGATAAAATTGAAATGTACATATAAGTTCTGTTTGATTGAATTGATGATAAGAATATCGAAATAGGAGTTGTTATAAATGTTTGTATGAATTAGTATAGTATTAAAGTGTATGAAATATCTATGATTGCCTATAATTCGCTTAAATAATATGCCATGATCTTATAATTAAATTGACCATGCATACCATATTTTGAGTCACATTATATTTATTATTATACATTTGTAGGAAGAAGGTATAATAGCTAGACAACGAGTAAGCCTGAAAACTCGAATGTTGGCATGGAATGGCCTAAGTTAAAATGGAAGTGGTGTAGATACTTGAATCAACTACAAAATTAGTGAGTGAGTGGGCACCTGAATCAATCACTATATAAATGAGAAAAATTGAAATCTATGGTCGTATGGGCTTGAAACATCTAACCTCGAATGGAGGGCGTAAATCCATTCAATATAAGACTCCTAGAAAGTCTTATGTATTGTATGCTCGCGTGCTTGTACATTTCATTTGAATGTTAATATAACTTGCTTGCCCTATTTTTTATTGAAGTATTTAATTTGGGAGTGAAACTCACTAAGCTAGAGTAGCTTATAACCCCATAGCTTCCTTTTGATGCAGTTCCCATAGATATGGTTGCGTCCCTAGACCTGGCCTAATAAGATAATGCGAAGTTAGGGGCTTCCCTTAGAAGTTTATGATTAGCTTTGTATAGTCTTTCATAGTAAACCTTAAATGCTCGGGATGATATTAAAAGCTAATGTCAGGACTTTTGTTTAGCAGAGGAATGCCCCTTAGTATTTTGTAACTGATCCTGAGATATCTGTAGTTTATGTTTTTATGCTTATTCTATCAAGTTGAACTATCTCTCCAACTGCATATTTATTCTACTATCGTAAGGGAATGCCTCGCATCTAACACAAGACTTTTGAATGACTGTGGTAGTGATTCTTAAGTCTCGTTTAGCATGTTGCAGACTGTTATGTTTAGGATATCCTTTGGGGCATGACAATAATACCCCGCTGAAGAAGAAAGCCCAACCTAAGATGCATCCATATTCAAGAAAACCCTATTAGGAGCATGTGAAATAGAATTCAAACTAGTCTCCACAATGGCACTCACTAAACACTTTGTTTGTGAAGATATTACAACTCTATTACATGGTGTGTCATGAGCCACTCCCACACGTATACTGCAATCACCTTAATCTATTAAGCCAACTAGAATCGTTGTCTTCTTCATCAAACACTCATAATGACAAGCTTGTTTCCTTCTAAAGTTTGAACCTTTGAATAAGAAGCTTGCTTAGCTTATTTGTTATCTTCACCTTATGACAAAACTACCAAAGAGGTAACATGAGCATTTTCTCTTTCTTTGAAACGTCCTATCACCTTATTGATGGTACTGATAGGATTAAGGTTTTTATGAGAGAGAACAAAGTGTCACATCTCTCTTTCCATATAAATCTAGTGGTTTTTTGGTGAAAATAGTATGGATTTTGAAAAAAAATTCCAGAAATAGGCTTGTCCTAAAAAATATTATAGAAATAGTACAAACAGTGCCTTCTTCAGAAAAATTATTTTTGTTCAACAACAATGCCTCCAGTATAAATTTTAAAAAGAAAAAAAAAAGTCTTAACATTATTGTCTTTAGTCGAACTACCTTTTTTATCTTCTCCAGATTCTTCTCTTTCAGTAGGATATATGCTTACACACTTTGCAGAAGCTTGAATTAGTCTGTTGATAAACACGTTACTCTTCATGATTTATTTATAAATTTATCTAAGTGGATGTTGATTTTGTAGCTATTGAGGATTCAAAACCAAAAGTCTAATAAATAGAAATTATATTAATTCGAAAGAGTTGAAAGAGATAATAATAATAAAAAAATTAACTTCAGAGCCTTATTTGGCCTTTTTTAAAAAAAAAATTTGGGCCTAAAAATTGGGCATCACAGGGCTCCACCTCGATAAAAAAATGTAGTTGTAATCCCCTTAATTTTATATAACCCGATTATAATAAATATTATAAATAAAATGTAGAATCATAAAACAAATATATTAAAAATATCATAAATCACTCCAAATTTTTCGCGATTTAAATTTTAAGTATAAACAAATTAGAATAAAGAATCCTTATCAATAAGACTTTAAAAAAATTAAAAAATAATTAAAAATAATGTTCGACATAAAGTAAATGAAATAATAAAGAAAACTGTTTAATATTTAAGAACCTAAGTTTAATATTCGAAACATATCAATACCTTTAAGTTAAATAATTTTGAGTCTATAGAAACTAAAATTCTGATCTAAGCTAGTAACTTATTAATAGTAAAGAGAATAAAGTAACAAATATAGTATAAATATTAAATTCCTAATCTAATAAAACTCTAGAATAAATCTATAAAATGGTAATAAACTCATATGTAATTTCAAACCTTATAAATTTATAATAAAGTCAAATTAAGGATAATATAATTATTAATTTATCAAAATACCACCAAACAGAACTTTTAAACAAATAAAATATAATTTACAATAGCAGATATAAAAGCTAAAAAGTAAAAGCCTTAAACTAAAGATTCTATGTATACCATAGTGTTCAGAATATTTAATATCGATAATATGTAAATTTTCATTTAAAAATATTATCGAATAAGTATTTATCATACGTGTCACTTTGACCCACAAAATTGACTTTTTGCACAAGTTCATATTTTTGCTCACTTCTTACACAGTTGTTGGTTATAAATTCATCATCTTCTCTTTGTTTTTGAATTTTTATTCATCCTATCTTCCTTACATTTTTTCTAATTCTTTTCACGTTCTCTTTTCCTCTTTAAATTTTCAACTTTCCCTAGCACGCAACCAACGTTGGTAAAAGTCTTAAAATAATTGACATGTTTGTAACCGTTTAGCTTAATAAACTATCCTAAAATTAGATAATTACTTAACTAAACATTATTATAATATTTTAGTTAATCATTGGCACAAATTTTGTGCACATACGGTACAAGTTGGTAGCAAATACGGTGCAAGAACTTTAGATTTATGGTGGAGAATTCCTTGAAGAAGTTAGAGCCATAATTCACTTGCAAATTGTCCAAACTTTCACATTTTAAGTCAACAATTCAACACCTTTAACCAATCAAAGGAGGACAGCTCCGCAAACTCATTAAAAGCAGGTTAACATGCAAATTGGAGAAGCCAAATCAGTTGGAGAGGATTTCTGTAGCCGCATCTCTCTTCTTTTATATCTATATATACAGCTTCATTATTAATAATAAAACAAAGCTATCAAGTATAACAAACAAATACCCCAAATTAGTAGCTACAAGAACAACTAAACTACATCATTTTTATCCAAAATGAACACCAAAACCAACATCAATTTAAGCACAAAACTGAAGCTCTATTTAAAGACACTCAAAAGCTTGGAAAGGGAAGGAAAGGTAAGTTGATTCATTTTAATTTGTTTAAAATGGTTAAACATGGTCTTGAACCATGTTTCTATACATTTAGGGTCAAAACAAGCTTTGGAAAAAGGATTAAAATCATTAAACACGTTTAAACAAGGTAAGATGCTTACAAACCCTAATTGCACTCTTTAACTTCATATAACTCAAGATTCTATACATATTGATAGGTTTTATGATGTTATATGTGTATATATAACATATAAAAACACTTAGGAATACATTAGAATCAACTTGGATGTGAAAAATCATGAAAAACGGATCAAATCACGCGAAAAAGACAATGAACAATCATTCTCCAGAAGAGCACGACTGGAACACGGGGTCGTGTACCTAGCCGTGTTCCTCTTGGAAATCTGAAAAAGATAAAAAAATTTAAAAATTAAAAATCAAATTTGTTTAATCCAGATATATCTATTATTATTATTATTATTATTATTACTACTACTACTACTACTACTATAAAAATTATTATTAATATTGATATTACCATGAAAATTATTATTATATTCATATTATTACGATTATATTGTTGTTAATGTTATTATCATTATTGTTATTATTATTACTACTATTATTATTATCAATAATGATATGATTATTATTACTATTATTATAAGGATCCGCTATCACCCTTAAAATTAAAACAGGCGATAATAGTTTCCCAACCACATATAACCTGTAAGATTATATGTAAGGTTGTCTAAAAGAATTGTTTGAGAAATTGTTTATCTAATTCCACATAGATAATATAATAGAAACCATAATTTTTCTAAACTTTAAACAAAATACACTACTTCATTAACAACATATTTTGCAAGAGAAGCAGCTTAAGTCATACATAGCTAAGTACATATATATATACACATATTACATCCAAAGGCTTCTTATAAGCCTAAACAATATTACACACACAAAATTTAACTAAAACCTTAAATACAACCACATGACTAACATAACTATTCTATTAAAAAAAAAAAAATTGGATTCCACCAAGTTTAAGGTCATCTCTAGTCCTCCATATCATCAAGAAAATCCTCGAAATCGGTTCCATACCCCATACTTGTGTAAAACTCGTCGGATTCATCACTTGAAATGGTTAAAATATGAGCCAAAGGCCCAGTACACAAGTAACGAGTGCAAATGCAAATGCAAATGCGAAGTGATTCACTCATACTTAATCTAAATGTAAAATGCAACAACTATTAATTTATTACTCAATCTTTAGTTAGTCTTTCATCATGGGAGTGTTTAAACTCCGGGCAACAAGGATCTAGTATTACGTCTGCCTCCCTAAGTAGTCCCTACTGTTCATACAGACTAGGTAGCCCCACCTTCCGGCATAACCCGTAATACTAGGGGATCCTAAGTAACACATCATGACGCTCAGGGGGTTAATATGAGTAGCTCGGATACTCATATCTCCTAAATAATTTTATCCAATAACGAGAAAGTACCCTACCCCCAATCTGAGTAAGGTGCTGCTCTTCGAACCAGATTCAACAGCAAACAAGGACACTCAACACTCATCAATTAATAAAATTTTCTTAATTTAGAGTAATTTGATTTAATGCTTATCCTAGCAAAGAAACAAGCAAGTTACTGCGTACCTGAGATAGCTCGGGAACTAATGGGGTTGGCTGAGCGAGGATCTATCATTGTTTAAAATAATATTAAATTTCTCACTTAGTTTAAGCACTAATTAACTAGTTGCAAATATAATTAATCAAAGAAATTCAAATAAATTAATACAATGTCATAATAGAGCATTTAAACATCCTATTATATCATAGAACACTTAACAAATATTTAATTGAGCATATACTAAGCTTTGGTAAATTTTGAAGAAAGTTTTTTGAAAATGAAAAGTGTAGGGGATATGCCGGCCTTCAACGCCGGTGGCTTTGAACCAGTGCGCAATATACTAAAGTTCAACACTTGCCAACATTGGCAGCGCTCAAGGATACGTCGGCAGCCTTCAGTCTACGCCGGCGGCTTTGAGTCGGTGTAGAATACAACTCTAAATTTTCAAAAATTTTCGAGAGCTACACAGGGTTGGTCCACGCTCGTGAATACCCCCAATACCGACAACGTATCCGTGTGCACCGACAGCTTTGGACCCTATGCCGGCAGCCTTCAGTCCGGCGTTAAAAATTATGATTTTGTTCTTATTCCATACTGCCTCTAAGCCGGTGGCTTTGGAACCTCAGTAGCCAGCGTACGATTTGAAAAATAAACACTGGAAAACTTTTCTAGCGAAAGCCGGCAATGTTTCAAGCGGCTTTAAAAAAATCGATTCTGTTCAACATTCACATAAGACATACACTACTACTCCTCTAGCCATGTAATCCTATTTAAACTACCATCAATGCATAAAATCATTCTAACACCAATTAGTGCATAAACTTCATTCTAACCTAAGCTTTACAACCAAATACAAGGAAGAATATAAAATAAAGAGATTAGGCTTGTATTTAACTTACATGATTAAGCCTTGGCTTGGAGTGATGTTTGAATCCAAAAGCTTGTAATTGATTTTGGCTTAGGGCTTAGGGTTTTGAGATGGAAGGAAGAAAGAAAGAAAAGAAAAATTCGTATGAAGTGATTAGGGCTGGCAAAATGGTCCAAAATTAGTCCAAGATGAAGTCAATACTAATCCAAAGTTTGACTTTAGAGGTATATTTGACCCAATGTTAATTTGGTTTAATTTAAAATGCATTTGAATTTGATTTAAGCTTAAAAAGTAGACTTTAATTTTGCAAAAATTTTGCCATCACTCTTAAACAATTCACAAGTCATTTTATTAAATTCTAAACATAACACATACATATTAATTTACAAAAGACACACTTATTCATTACACTATACACACATTAATACATATAATACAATAATATTAATTTCATTATACTACACACATACAAAATAACACATATTTAACACATATACTAATTATATTATCCATGCACATATATACATATATATATATCTCATTTCAATAACGCATTAGAATATAAATTAGGAAATTCATAGCTATTTCAATTATTATTAGTGATATTACTATTATCACTAAGATTACTATTACTATTATTATTAGTATTATCCTTATTATCAATATTATTATTAACGTTACCAATGTTAGTATGTGTAGTATTGTTAATGATACTATTATTATGATAATTGTTATTATTAATACCAGTTATTATTATCACTAATGATTATCATTATCATTATAAAAAAATATTATTATGAATATTACTATTAATGATATTACCACTATTATGATTATTACCAGTATTAATAATATTATGATATGTATTATTATTATTATCCTTAGGATTACTACTATTTTAATATAGTTATTATGAACAGTAATATTTGTATTACTAACAAATTACCTTATAATTATCATTATTAATATTAGTAATATTATTATCAATATAAATATTATGATTAGTATGAATATTACTATTATTACTATTATAATCATCATTATGATTATTATTATGATAATACTATTATAATGACCACATATTATATTATTATTATTATTATTATTATTATTATTATATGTAATATTATTATTGTTATCATTAAAATTACTATTAGTTTATTAAAGTTATTATGAAAAAAAATATTAGTATTAATAGTAAATTACTTTATAATCATTACTATAAATATTACTAACATTATTATTATTACTATTTATATTATTGTACTTTATAAATGAAAATAAAGTATATTAATTATATAATATTTATTCTATACATAAGAATGGAAATTTAAATAAGCTAAATTCTTGAATGATGTAATACCTACACATAACACAAAAATTATATAAAGTATATGAAAAGAAACACGACAACACTAAACAGATAGTAAATAAATACGAGTTCTATAATGGGTTAGATAAGAAACAATATAAAAATAGCAATGATAATAACTATAAAAATATAAACGTACTAAATACGATTTTTTCAAATACCCAATAGATATATATATATAAATACCTAATAAGATCAAGACAAGTAAAATGCAAATAAATATTAAATAATAATTAATTATCATAGAATTATTAAAGGACCAATATAAGTAATGAAAATTAAATTAGATATCAAGATAGGATACTTAGATAATCATAGAAGTTTAATTGTGCTATTTACATTAAGTTAATAAGTATTTTATCTTAATAAGTGACAATGAATTATAAAAAAAATATAAATAGAACTAGTATATCTTAAATGAATTATTTTACTAAGTAAAATAATATTAGGTTGATTAAGCTAATTAAAGTAGATTTGGTAATTAAATTAGGTGATTAGTTTCAATCAACTTAGCTTAGATTAATATACTAGGTAAAACCATAAAAAGAAAGGAGTACGTAATTTCTAAAATATGTCTAATTTAGAATTAGTGTAAATTATAGCATAAGTTATACCATAAATAATATGGCGAATATGTTGTTTCAAATATCTTATTTTCGGAACTAATAAAAGGATAGATTTGTTAAATAATAAAATTGGATAACCATTACAAATAGGAAGACTTTTCTTATAAATTCTACAACTATGATCATAAGAAAATAATTCCTAGTTAAAAAGGCAGAGAATATACCAGAATAAATAACTAGGACTTGAAAGAATACCATCAATATCGTTATATAAATAACAAAATAATAATAAATATATGTTATATTATTTTCATAGGAAAAATATATCAGTTCATGGATTTCCAGTAGCATATTCCAATAGTTCAGCAAGGACCACAAGTGAGTAACTTTGACCTTATCATACTGTTTGTGCTTGTAACATAGTTGCACCTGTAATCATATAATAAACTGACATGCATGTGGGTTTGGGTATACTAAATGAGGTTTGGTGCATGCTTGATTGCCAAAATTATCCTATTATAAGTGATAAGTTTATTGTATGATAATTACTGTATGAAGCATGTTGATATTATCTGTGAATTGTATGATCACCTTAAACCTGACTAAAAACTATTGACACCATCAAAGGAAACAATAATGCATTACACGATTTGCATAAATAGCATATGAGCAAGTGGCAGCCTACTACGTGTTAGTATTTGAAATAGCAATAAATTTCCCAAATCATGTTTTATAAATATGTTAATGAATTTATGCATAATCATGAAGCATGATGAATATGATTTATGCTAGTATATGATATATGTGTTGTGTTAGTATGTTTAAATATTGATATATCTTAATGTAACTAAATATTGAGCTTATAAATTTATATATGTAGTAAAGCGTATGAAAATTAATTTGAAACAAGTTAAATATGTTTAATATGTATTTTCACTTTGAGCATAAAAATTGGACACAAACAAGCCCTAAATGCATTAATTATAGGCCAAAAATCAAGCCCAAACCCATTCCAATTAAAGCCTATTCTTAGGCAACCTCAAAAGTCAATAATTGGCTAATTATCAAGTCTAAATTGTGCAAAAAATTCGTATGAAAAATCAGACAACCTAATGTGACCTAAAAGAGAAGCCAAAAATACCATTTTTGGTCTTCCAATACTCAACCAACCCAAGTCCAAACATTACCTACATTTTTCCCAAGCAAAACCATCATTTTCTTGTAGCAAGACCACAAAGCCAAGCCCACAAAGCCAAGCCCAAGACTGTATGTGTTTGTTATGTTAAGAACATATTTGATAGTTTAAGGTTAAGTTAGCATATGAGTTTTTATGTTAAAATGAGTTTTGATTATTTACATGTGTTTGTTATGTAATGAATGGATAACTTGATGGTATATGAGTGATTATTTGTGCTAAGTAAATGACAAGTAGAGTGGAAGTGAATAAAGTTAGAAATGAGTGGGGTAATTTAGAGTAGAAAGTATGGGCTAAGTGAGGGTCGATGATGATTAGTGATTGAATGATAGAAATGAATGTTTGATGAGGTTGAAATGAAGATTTCGAGTGTTAAAAAAAGTTAGAATGCATATAGATGAAGGTTTGGTATTGGGAATGTGTTGAGAGAAAGTTTGGAAATGAAGACTTGAGTAAAAAGTTGTGTTTTGAACAGAGGAGGTTTGCAATTTTTCAAAAAATCTGTGTTGCAGTGTATGCCTTCCCAACGTCGTCGATGTAGGGGTCAACACTGCCGACGTACATGACAACGCTGCTGGTGTTGGGGGTATCCACGAGAGTGGACTATCCCCGTGGAACTCTTGAAAATTTTGAAAAATTAGAGTTGCAGTCTACACCAGCTCAACGTTGCCGGCATATACCACAACACTACCGGCATTTTGGTTGAACGCTGCCATTGATGGCAAGTGTAAAGTTTTTAGTGCAGACTACACCAGCCCAATGTTGCTGGCATTGAAGGCCGCCATATTCCCTGCAGTTTCCATTTTCAAAAACTTAAATATTTTCCAAAGCTTGATATATGACCTTTTGAGTATTTGTTGAATATGTATAATGTCGTATGATGTATAAATACTATGTTAAGACCGTGTATTGAATTTATTTAAATTTCTTTGAGTGTTTTGCGTAAATTTAATTACGTTTATGTATGAATTAAAATTAAAATGTTGATTTGAGTTGATTTTTCTTGGAACAGTGTTAGATTCTTGCTTGGCTACCCCTATTAATTTCCGATTTGATTCAAGTGTGCAATAACACGCTTGATTCCTTGCTTAGGATAGACATATTTTAAATTTACCCTAATTTAAGAAAAACTTAAGGATTGTTAGTATGATTGTCTTTTATGTTGTTGAATCTGATTCGGGGAGCGGCACCATGCTCAGATTGGGGGCATGGTAGCTTAAGCGCTTAGACCACCTCTGTCATAATGAAATGACTTTTATAAGTGGTTCAGCGAATAGTTGATAAGGTATTTGGTATCGTTATAACATTTGCTTATTCTTAAGAAAATATAATATGATTTAATTCAATTGTTTATGGGAACATTTGAATTAGAAAATATTATGAATTAAGTTAAGTAAAGTTGTGAAACGGCTAAAAACCCTAGAGGGAGCTACTTAATTGTTATCGGATAGATTTATTTATGAGATATAAGTATCCGAGCTACTTATATCAAACCTCTAAGCGTCGAGATCGTTGCTTAGGTTTCTCAGATACCCCTGTTGTTCGGAGTTTGAATACTCTTGTGTTATTTCATTAACTAAAGATTATCTAATAACTTAATGATTGTGGCATTTACATGTAGTCTAAGTTTGTATGCCATTAAGCTTGTGTTTTTGTTACTTGCGTACTGGGCCTTTGGCTCATATTTTATTAATTTTAGGTGACGATCACTCAGATGAGTTTTATGCGATAATGGGATATGGTACGGATTTGAGGACTTCCTAGATGACTTAGAGGATTAGAAGTTGGCCATAGACCTTAATAGACCTTCTTTTTGTAATAGATTAGCTTAATGTAGCTTGATTATATGTAATAAATACTATAGTTTGCCTATCTTTTATGTCTTTTATATAAGGCTTGTTATTAGCCTATGTTTGTAATACCTCTACTTAACTATATATGTTTTAAGTTTATATCTTTTATGAAATGTGATGATAATGATGGTATCTTTTCTTAAAAGATTTTTAAAGTAATAGTTTTCAAATTTTTTTATTTAGAAGATTTAGACAAACAATTATTCAAACACTTTTTGGAAGACAACCTTACATATAATACTGCAGATTACATGTGGTTGGGGATCCGTACCTATTTTAACTATTGGGGTGAAGTCGGGTCTTTACAGTATTTCGCCCCCCTGATAATGCTTGGTTAACCTAGGCGAAAAGCTATTAAATCAATGCAAGATTACCTTTAGGCTATTGGTACTATAGGATCTAAATGGTAAACGAAAGACACCGCTTATGGTATCGCTTTGAAAGGACTAACACTTAGTGGAGTTTCTAAGGAAAAAAAATAGGAAATGAGAGAGTTAAGATATGGTTAATTTAAAGAGATAATTAAAGTGAGTATTATTGTATTCCTGTATGCTTAGTCACTCTTGGGTAGGTGGGCCATAGCAATGTGATCTTTCAACCCTAATGAGAGGGCGTAAATCCCCATCTTGCTTTGGATTCTAGATTATCCAAGCTTGTAATGTACATATGATTAATTGTTACATTGCATATGATTGGTAATTATACTTATTTGTTATTATTTGATGTTTAGTTTGATCAAGTTATCTCACTGAGCTCGTGGTTCCTCACCCCCCAATAGTTTTTGTGCAGGATTAACGCTAGCCAGGATTAGGATAGGAATGTGCGAATAAAATTTCTCCAACAAACTTTATTGAAGATAGAAATATAGGATATAGTAAAATTAGAAAGTAAATTAGATAAATTGTATAATAATTGAAATTTGTAAGTTGTAAGTTTGAAACTCCATTTTCATTATTTGGTAAGAGATGCCCATTAGTAGAAAGTGGAAATTCGAATTTCATAGTTAAAGTCCAGTAATATAATATATCATTTATATAATAGACATTGATAAATAAATAGTCTTGTGCGCTCTAACTTACAAGACGACTCTCATATCACGGGTACACACGTCATATGATAGTTTTAGATTAATCCTACTAGGCCCTCTTTTAAGGCGTGACAATAGCTCTTTAAGTCAGCTTCATTTGGATAAATTATAGTTAATCGAAGTTTTGTAGCAAAATTTATGCTCCTTAAAGGCCCAAAGGGTCATTTGGACTTCTTATTTGATTTCTTCTTAGTTGATCGGTCCAAATATTCATTTGCAATTTGCTCTATATCAAAATAGTTGAAATGGTTTTTTTTTTAGTTTTTTTTTCTTTCGAATTTATACCAAAGGCACTGTAGTGCCTTCAACAAAATTGATTTTTCGAAAGAAGGCGCTATTACAAACAATACTTTCAAGACAAATCATTTTTATATTGAGGACGTGTTTGTAATAGTGTCTTCAGTACAAATTTAAAGATACTGCTACAAACAACGTGTTTAATAGCTCATCCCCATAATATTTTTCATCCGCACCATTTTCACCCAAAATACTAAACCCACCTTCACCAATTTCACATCTAAATCCCTATCGCCTCCCTCAAATAAACTAGATGACAGACATTTCATCCAGCAATCT
The DNA here is from genome assembly GCA_024138025.1 of Combretum micranthum. Classification (NCBI taxonomy): domain Eukaryota; kingdom Viridiplantae; phylum Streptophyta; class Magnoliopsida; order Myrtales; family Combretaceae; genus Combretum; species Combretum micranthum. Next base: position 406,590 of record JAMXBD010000695.1, on the reverse strand, counting down.
ATTATGGATCCAATACCACATCTATCCACTCACCACCCTAGGGACCTAAACCAGATGCCTGAGGTCCATGGACAACGCAACAAAACATGCTTAATAGATTCATCTTCTCCACAAAATGGACAATTGGGATTGGGGACAACCTTTCTATAACACAAGTTCACTCTAGTTTACAAGGAGTTTGAAAGCTCCTGCCAGAAAAAAATGGTGGATTTTGGGTAAAGTATGTAAACTTTGTACCTTCTTCCAAGTGTTGTCCATAATATGCCTTGAAGTAGAAGGCTTAAATGACTGGCTGTCAACCTTTACAACACATAAGAAGGCATAGGCAAAACGAACCAAGAAAGCTCCATGTCAATCTAAAGACCAAATAAGTTGGTCGGACGCCTGAATAATAGGAAGAGGTATACATCAAATTGGTTTTGCTTCCTCTTGAGAGATATGTTTCATGATGCGTTGTAAAGTCCACACCTTTCTTCCCTATCAAAGAGAGAACACACCCTTCCAAATTTGGAATCAACCATTGTTGCCAACTAAGACTTGAACACCATCTCGAATTCTCCACTTACGGCCTTCTAAAGTACTACTCCATGCCCGTGAATTCATATACCCACTTGCGGCAAATTTGAACTCTACCTCTGGAAAATATAGTCCCTTGTGGATTTCGTTGAAGCGGCCAAGCTAGTTTCGCTAGTAAACTGATGTTATACAAGTAAAGGTCCTTAAAACCCATGCCACCGATTCCTTTAACCTTTGTAAGATTATCATAACCAATCCAATGCCCCTTCCTTTCATTTTTTGGCTGACCCTACCAGAAATTTGCTAACATAGACCATTTATGAGAGAATTTAAAGATACTCATGGAATAAGTTGGTACCACAAAGCCATTGCCTTGATTAAGATTTCTCTCCTAGCTTATGTTAAAAGTGTTGAATTATAAACTTAATTTTCTAAAACAGTTTGTTGGGAAATTTAAAATGTATTGAATTATATGGTATTTAAGGTTAATTTAAGAGGAGTTATAAAAAGGAGAAATGTTAGTCATTTATGGATCATTTAAAACTCTTTAAGTTTGTGTTGTTGAGAATTCTAATTTTATGTTAAGAATTTCTAGAGTCTTCTTCAAGAGAGTTAATAATAGAAAGAAATTTCTTTTGCTTTTCTTCCTTTTCTCTACCACAAGAGTATCAAATCCTCCATTGTCTTTTATAAAAAAGAGTGTTTCCATCCCTACAACTTTTGGCTAATATTATATCTCACAAAAGACAACCGATCACATTTTGATCCTCCCCACTGAGTTGGAAGACCAAGATATCTTCCTGGGTCAAATACACTGTTGACTCCCAATAATCTAACTATATCCTTTATCTGATATTCAAGTGTGTATAACTACTGGAAAAAAACCAAAGATTTCCAATAGTTTTTTATTTTTTATTTTTGGCCAAAAAAGATTTCCCATAGTTAATCCTTTAGCAGTACATTGCATTATCTGAAGTGTCATAGTTTACTGGTTTAGTTTTAGATAATTTTAAAAAAAATTAGGATGCAGTAGGGGCAAGTTTGAGACCGGTTATATAAAACCCGTACCTGACCCGCTTTCCTATAGGTTGTCTCAAACTCGACCTGAAACCTTACAAGCTTTTTTTTTTATTATTATATCAAAACCTACCTGTCGAGCCTGGTTTTTTCGATTTCCTTTAATCCGATTCGTACTAAACCCTAACCCGTTCAATACGAATCCTCGACTAAGAATTAAAGGAAATTTTGAATTTTAAAACATTTTGGAGTCGCCACTCGACTAAAGTCGAGAAAAAAATTAAACCAAAACCAATGGGTAGGTTGATTTTGGTTTTGCTACTGATCTGCGAAAAAATCGTTTTTTGAAAACGAGAACCAGAAATTAACTTGAGTTCGGGGGCTAACCTATTAAAACCTAAACGGTTACCACTTTAAATTTTCATATTTAAATTGCTTTCTTTTAAACCCTAATTTCAAAATCTAAACTATTTATCAGGATCTAATTAACTAAACATATGTCTAATATGCACAAAAATACTAATAAAATTCCATCGATAATCATATATAATCTAAAAAAAACTCAAAATATTCAAATTTTATCAAATTCTATCAATATTCATATATTATAAACAAATCAAATAAATTCACAAAAATAATTTTTTACATATTTTAAGTCGCTCATTTAGGTGCCTACGTACCCGCTAATCGAGATCAGACCACACGTAGTTCTTTTAGAAAAATTTAGTTTGTTGGTTAATATTAAAATTTTTCGAAATCTTTTCGCTTAAAGTTCATTAAGTTTGTTAATTTTATAAAAAAAAATACATATCTTTTAACATGAACCCTAAATCTATCAAGTTAGGTTTTAGTAATTTTATGGAAAATCGGATTTTTCTAGGTGACAAAAATTTTGAACAAGAAATCATAACTACATATCATGCATATCAATTGATCATACGTATCATCAAGAATAAAAATATTATAAGGAATATCAATATTTAACAAGCTAATTTCAACAAAACAATATCATGGCATAATCAAGATTTATATATCATTAAAAAAAACATTATGAAGGACAAGATTTCAATGTGGTTTCATATATAGTGGAAACATAAAATTCAATATTATTACAATCAAGATCATCACTATATCATGGCATAAAAGGAATATTAATAACTATCATCATACATGATCACACAATTTAAATATTGTAAACTTAAAACTAAAAAAAAAAAAAAAATTATATATTCTTTATGATTAGGGCATGATTATAGGTATATTATCAATAACAAGATCTTAATGTAATTCTATGAACACATGCTTAACACGATATATCAAAAAAATTCAATTTTATCACAAGAAAGCAAAATCATTACTATATTAATGCAAAAAGATCAATCAAAAACTATATCATGACAATTTAAACCCTAAATTTCAAATTAATATTTTTAGAACAAACATTCATTGACATTGTCAAATTTCATATATCCTCTTAATCATAAAAATATATCAACTTGTAATATCATGAATAACTATTCACAAGATTCAACACAATACGATGCACCATTATAATTCCAAAAAACTTTAATTGAATAAAGAATAACATATATCCAATATCATGCCTTGTTCAAAATGGTTATATCAATACCAAGATCACAGGTAATATTTAGACAATTTCATAAATGTATGCATTATCACAAAATATATGTCTAATATGAACATTGAAATATCATCTCGTACACTATTGGACAATTCATTATAAGCCTAAAACTTTAGTCTAATCAAAATTTTCATGTTAATAACAAAACTTTTCCTTAAAAACATATTCATCATGGCGAAAAGCAAATATTCATTGACAAAATATATATATATATATATAAACACATTATAATGACTATACTATCATGATTTAAACTAATACTAATTTCACATATTTTATTTTATTATTATTATTATTATTTTTTAAAGAAACACAATATATTCCTAATAGATTTTGAATATTATAATTATACTAATTTTTCATTTTTCTTATTTCTATTTTCCTATTTATTATTATTATTATTATTATTATTATTATTATTATTATTATTATTATTATTATTGAGTTGAGACTTACCTGTGCGAGGATGAATTCTGGACAAGAAAAGACGCACGCCGAGGAAGGAACCAAAGTCACTCACAGCAAATGGCAAGAATCAAACCATCGGCAGCAGCGACGAGCTCCGATGAAAGACACGCATCTGATAAAGGAACTCCGAAGATGATTAAGAGGAACGGCTATAGACGACGGCGACCAGCAACGACTCCGGCGGGGAAGGCAGCAGGGTGGCCGACGCGATGGTGGTTCGTAGGTTTTGGCAAAATTGATTTATGGGAATGGAAGTTTTCGACTTCGTGAATATAAAATGCTTGTTTGATTTTTCTTTTCTTTGTTTTCTGTCCTCTTTTTTTCGATTTTTCTTCTTCTATTTATAGATCTAGGGTTTTATGTTCCATTTTGATTTTTATCCAAAAAAAAACGGACTAAAACGGTTGCAAATTGCATTAGCTGTCAATTAACGTTATAATGTTAACGTTCAAACACGTTTTTGAGCGAAAAAATCGGAGATTCGAGCTTTTTTCGGAAATGTAAAAACGAACTTTTTTCCAACTTCAAGTCCGGATTTGAAATAGTTATAGTTTATGAAAACATACAAATTATATATCAAAATGAAGTACTCCGCGTCTAGTTTCAAAATATGTATTTATTTTGTAAAAAACGGGTTTGAAAACGGGTCAAAAATAGACTTGAAAACACCCCATCGGGCGGCCGGAGGTATAAGACGATGAACAATATTTTTTTTTTTTTTACGAATTTTGAAATTACATTACTATATTAATTATCCATATTACATCCATTATATTTATTTCTATTAAATTGATTTATTATTATTTTTTTTTCTAGCTTTAATATTTATAATTTGCAAAATTTTAATTAATTTAATTATGTATACTAAGCTTGGTATTTATTTTGACAAAAAATGTCAAAATGAGATGTCTACACTACCCATGTAGGATTTCGGGCTAACCCGATCTGCCTCTATAGGGTCTCTCTTTTTTATTTTTAAATTTTTTTTGCTTTTAATTTTGCAAGGTAGAATTTATTTCAAGGTAACAAAATCTTAGAATTTATTCATTCCATCTTATTTATTTCAATTGGGAAAAAAGAGAAAAAAATTCAATTAGGTAATATTTTTCAGTGTACATTACAAAATATAAACTAGTGTGTTATAGTCTAAAATTAGAAAGGTAACGTGAACATTAAGAAATATACATGGATGGATTGTGCAAGCATCTAATTAAATTCTAAAAGTACTATCCTGATAAATAATTCATACAATCGTCTTTTACTAAAATTATTTTTCTAGAAATTTTGCTTCTTAGGGTTTCTATTTTTAGTTTGAATTTAAAATTTTTTACAATTATTTTATTCTATCTTTTATTATAATTTATCGGATGGGGTTTCCTATTGAGTCATAGATATAACCCATGACTTGACTCTAAATTCTATAGGATCACAAAATTTTTTTTTAAGCCCATTTCATGAGTTGAGCGGATTGAGTACCTTATATCGGTGTACTTGGTTGTATCCATAACAAAAATGCCCCTTCTCTTCAGGTTCTTGTGATATACTATTATAGTTATGATATGGTGCTCATAGAGATGTTATGTTCGTCACTAGCATAGATGATTCCTTTCCATTTAATTTCTCTCAAATATCTAAAAATTTATTCTTATAAAATCTTGTCACATCCAATTAATAGTTAAGATTATGTAAAAGAAGAAACTTTTTAAAGATGTCATAAATTATTTTAAAAATATCTCAATTTCATTAAATTGAATATAGAGAAAATTTTATGAAAAAATAAATAGAAATGTTACAAATTCGTCCCTAGCGTTATTGACAAGTACACATATAGGCAAATATATGGTCCATTTGGACTTTCTGATTTTGATCTGTATCTTATTTATAATTAGTCTATATTTGTATTTTATCTGTTTTTTATTTATATCTGATTTGTATCTTGTTTGTTTGATTTGTTTATAAGTAAAAATGTCTGTTTTTCATCTGTATTGTTTTTAATCTATATAAAAACGATAAAATTAAAATGTAAAAACAATAAGAATAAAGTGAACCAAAGAAACACATAATTGACCGCTCTCAATAATCAAGTTTGGTACATCATGATGAAGCACTTCAAAATTCTATAGAATTTGAATCATAGATTAATTTATTGACACATCCTTGGTGGCTATAACCTCACGGGAGTGCTCCCAGACTTCAGTTCCATCATTGCTTTAGTAACGATGTGAGTGAGATGGTGCCTCTGGCTTGATTTATAAAGATTTCTCAACTTATGAATTCCTTCTACGTTGATATGCGGAGATTTGCACAATCGCAGCTTGACTGGAGAAATTCCGGAATTTCGTGGACAAAACCCAAATCTAAAGGAACTGTAAGGGCCCAAAAACCATTATCGCACTAGCAAAATTATAAATTTAATTCTTCATGGTTGTATTCCCGTAATGATTCACATATACTAATTTTTAGAAATACTATAAATCATAAAAATTTTAATATTTATATAAATAAACATCATCCAACGCACTAATTGTCTCTTGATTTACATAGAAATAAGTATTGTTGGAAAAATTAATCTAGATTTTACTACAAATAAATTTATTTCAAGAAAAGAGTGACAATATGGACTTTGATTTTTTAAAAAATTAATTTGATATTACAATGTTATACTTTAATACCATATAATTAATAATTTTTGTTGGCAATTGAAAAGAAAGAATTGCCTAATAATAAATACAAAACCAAGAACTCTCTCTCACTTTTATTGTTTTTCTTTTTTTTTTTTTCTGTAGTACATTTACAATAGGCTACATTGTATTTATAGTTTTGTTGATACTAAAAATAGAATAAAACTTTATCCTTAATTTTACATAAAAATAGATCTTCTAACCTCCTCCTTAATTGTACACAACAAATATAATAATAGTAAATAGAATATATGTATAATATACTAAATATAAATAATTAGTTGTCAAGCTTGGTTTTATTTTCCAACATTATCTCCCTTAAACCAAGCTTGCCTTCATCATCTTCAATGCCTCTTTCATCTTCAAAAATGTATAACCTTTAATTGGCTTTATAAAAATATCGACACCTTGATCTTTAGAAGTACAGTATCCAAACACAATCTCTTTGTTTTTCACCAAGTCTTGAATGTAGTGATGCTTAATGTCTATGTGTTTGCTATGCCCATGAAAGATTGGATTTTTTATTAAAGTGATCCTTGATTTATTATCACAAAAAAATTTCATAGGATTATTTTGTTGATGTTGTAACTCACTTAACATTTTTTTGTGACCAAATTCCTTGAGTAGCACAATTTGTGGTCGCTATGTATTTTGCTTTTGCTGTTGAAAGGGTAGCTACTTGTTGCTATTTGGATGACCATGAAAATGCTCCTAAACCAAGATGAAAAACATAACCAAATGTACTTTTTCGTTTTTCAATGTCACTGGCCCAGTTAGTATCCGTGTATCAAACTAGTTCTATCTTATTAACACTTGAATAAAATATACCATCATTAATTAATTGTTCCTCTAATATACCTTAAAATTTATTTTGCAACTTGCCAATGAGATTTTCATGGAATTCATGAATTTGCTTATAAGTCCAACTCCATAAACAAAATCAGGTTTAGTTGCTATGAAGTACCTTAAATTTCTGACCAATCTTCTAAAATTAGTTTCATTAACTAATTCACCATTGGTCTCTTTTTCAAGTTTTAATCTTACCTTCCTAAAGTCTACCAATATTTGGAATTATTGATAGTGAAGATCATATCATCCATGTACAAACAAACAATAAGAAGATCTCCATCATTGTTGGTTTTAACATATAAAGCATGTTCATGTGGACTTTTTAGAAAGCCATCGTCAATAAAGTATGTGTCAATACGTGTATATCAAGCTCTAGGTGTCTGTTTCAATCCGTAAAGTGCCTCTTTTAACTTATAGACTTTATCTTCTTCTCCTTGTTTTAAATAACTTGGTGGTTGCTCGATATAGACTTCTTCTTGAAGTACACCATTCAAGAAAGTAGATTTGACATCCATTTGGAATATTTTTCAATGATTTTAAGTAGCAATAGATATAATTATACGCATTGTATCCAATCTAGCAACCAAAGCAAATACTTCAAAACAATCAATTTCTAGCTTTTGTTTTTACCCTTTTGCCAATAATCGTACCTTGAAACGGTCTATTTCTCCATCAGGCTTGTACTTTGTCTTGTACACCCATTTAACACCTATAGGCTTCTTTCCTTCTAGAAGAGTAGCTAACTCCCATGTATTATTCTTATCAATTGTTTGAATCTCTTCATCCATTACTTTAATCCAATGATTTTTATTGGCTGCTTCATCATATGTAAAGGAATTGCAATAAGCAAGTAAGGCATAATAGGTAACGTCTTCATCACTATCATCAAGATTAGTATCTTTGGCAACCACATAATCCTTTAAATGAGTAGGCTGACATTGTTCTCTTAATGGATATCTCCAAGACACTACATTCGTTGTTGACTCATTTGGACCTACTGGTAGAGTTTATTGTGCACTGTTTGATGGCATTTTGCTATTTTGATAAGTTAGTTCAACTTCTTTGTCTATAATTACTAGTACTAGTAACAATGTTTGGTCTTTTTATGACTAATCCCATACTCCATTTTCATCAAAGGTACTCAAATCAATAATGCCGCAATCTTGAGGATGTAAACTAACCTACTGGTACTCAAATCAATAATGCCGCAATCTTGCGTGCTGTGCAAGAAAATACCAAGCAAGTGAATCAATCAATGCAAGAGTCTACAAGACAATTTCAATAATTCATGACAATGTTTGCTCAGTATTTTCTTGGTATTGCTGCTATTGTTGCCAGGCAACAAGGTACGACTTCCTCGACCCCTGTTGTTGCTGCACAACAACGAGCTTTTCAAGCACCTCAAGTTGCTAAACCTGCCTACTCCTCCTCCCTACATGATTCTCTCTGGATCACCCTTGCACGTGTTGTTTCCGTAGGTCACGTGTAACGCGATAGTCATGCAGCACGCATGTGATCGTTGCATTCGAAATCATACCCACACACACTTCAAGCTCCTCATCCAGCAACAAAAAAAGATCTAGCACTAGTAATCCTTAAAATTGTAATGCCGGGTTGCTACTATGTTTTGGATAACTATAGGATCAGAGCAGTTGTTATCATTCAGCAAAGGGATAAATACATTAATAGCATGTCAATTATCTTATGGATTTAAAGTGAATTTAAGATAATCGACTTTTGTTATCTATCAGTTTTGCTTCCACACATAAAGCATAATTAGTTGACAAATTAATTTAGCCAAATCCTTCTTAAAAAATTTATGGTTAAAAAATACCAGATAGGTGGTGTATTAATATATTATAAGTAAATTTGTAAACCCCCAAATTTTTTGAATCAGTTTAGCTTAAAACCTTAATCTGGAAGTCAACCGGAACTCTAAAGTCAACAAAACCCTAGTTAGACGTGATAGCTTAAGTTCGGCAATCCCGAATAAGCAACTTAGAGAAAGTAAGTAAGAGTTTAGTGTATAGAATAGTGCGTAATTACCTAAGAAAGCTTAAAAAGATCATATTAGTAAAACCGCAAATCATCTTGAACCTAATCGGACACAGTTCTTGAAAAACATGTCCAGGGGCTCGGAATAGTAAAAATATTCCAAATATATCGTTAGACTCGTAAAAATATAAAGATTTCAAAAATATCAGTTTTATAATTTTTCGACAAGTAAAAATAACAGATATCGCAATTATACGCGTATTTTCTTACTACCGGTACTTAAATTGTCATGTCTACCTTACATTACACTATTCATTACTATTCTGTGCTATTCTTTTTATCTCTACTTTTTCTTACGCCTACTCTTACACACACCATAACCTATAACCTTTACTTTTTACATTTCACATAACTTTATTTCACATCTACCTTACTTATTACTTCATTTAATCAACAAAAATACAAAAAATAAAACACTCCCTCTCTCCTCTACATTATGGCCGGCGCTCCCCTCTTCCGTCTCTCTCAATTTTGTTTCAATTTTCTTTTATTTTAATCACTCAAAAATCACTCTACATTTTCCTATAAAGACCCGCTTGCTCTTTCACTTCTTTTACACAATTACTACTCATAAATTTTCTACAAAACTCTCTCAAATTCTCCTCTTAAAACTCTCTCAAAATAATTCCAAAACCACTTTCTACCTACAACAAAACCCATAACCACATAACAGTACCAAAACCTTCTTTAGGTAAACTTTCTTATTATTTTTCTTCTCTCATGTCATGTCACTTTACATGACCATGGTGTGAGTTTCCAAAGACTAAATGTTATGGAAGCTACACTATGTTTATGTATTGTTCTTGTTCATGAAAATCCATTTATGTTTATATTATTTTATTTTGTTCATGTTATTGTCATTATATCTAAGTATTATTATGTATCTATATATATACATATTCTTTAGAGTATATAAGCTCACTTGCAATTTATTTAATTTCATACAAAGCAATTTATTTATTTATTTCATTGCAATTTATTTACTTCTTGCTATTTTAAGACTAGTCTCTAGTCTTAGACTTGTCCTCATCAAGTCAAAACAATTTTTTTTTCTTTTATTTTCTTTTGGGACTAGTTTACTTCTTAGTTCCGGGAGCCTTGAAGAAGCGAAGACTCTCAATACTTAACTTTATTATTTATGTTAATTTTTATTTGCTATTATTTCTCATAAATCATGCCATTAAGATTGTTGTCCAAATTTTTCCAAGCTCTAAAAATATTTGATAAAAAGGGAGATTTTATCACTTAGGAATAAGTTTATATGAAATATAAAATCTATAGTTTAACAAAAATAAAATCATTCCTTTTCAAGTTATTAGAAGAACTTACTACAATTTTAGAAAACTATTTTTGTTATGAAAAGCTTTTTAAATCATTTGTTATTCCACTTTGTTTTTTTTTAATTATTTTTTATATAAAAATGATTTCTATGAAAACATAACATAAAGGAAACCTTATGAGAAAGGAATGGGAATTTTCAAATTAAGATCTTTTTAAACAAATAGTCAAAGAAAAATGGTGTAGAAAATAAATAGGAAAAGTAGCACTAATAAAGAGAAATTAGAAAAGAAGAAAATTAATTTTCGAAAAGTCATTTAGGAAAAATAATAAGTCAAACATAAAGAAATTCTTTTGAAAACAAAAAATCGAAGTATTAATTTTAAAAGATTTACAAAATAAATTTCTTGTAAACTATAGATTTCTAAAGTCCTAATTGACATTATTTTACTTAAGAAACATGATTGGACAATAAACACTTGAGCATGAATAAATATGAGCTATGTAACTATAAAAAGAGGATTTTTCAACTATATAGATAACTAAGTATTTATCAAACAAATTTTGAATGATTTAAAGTTTGAAACAAAATTGTTTTTGAGTTAGAAAATTCGTGGTGAATCTGATCACCACTGTTTGGGGGCCTAAATGGTTTAGTTTGACAAAAATAGTTTTAGAAATGGATAGATCTTTTCGAGTAGGTAGAAATCGGTATATTATATACGCGATTCCGAGTTAGAATGACCAAGTTATGGCCATTTTAAATTGGAACTCTCCTTTATACAAACTTTGACGTTCTCATGACATTGTTTTGTCAAATTTCAAGAATATTAACAAGAAATACTCATTTTGGGGTATTTTCTTTGGCTAGGTGATTCTGAGGAAGAGTACCTTTACCCCAAGGACTATTTCGATTAAGTAGAGTGTGTGAGCGACTCATCCGCTAGAGAAATCGTTGTCATGGCATCGTAAGTTTATTTCCTTAAAATACTTTACTTGTTTGTGCTAGTAATTTAGTTGCATTAGAATTAAGAAAAGACAAATTGATATGTTTGTAAAGATGATTCTTTGAAAGAATCCTAAGAATATCGAGGCCGGAATTGATTTAATGTTTGTTTTAATATAACACTTGATTTGTATGAGATTCCTTGATCACCTTAAATTGGATAATAATAATAATGTTATGATATCATAAATAAATGGGTTCATGTATACCATGAAGTGAGTTACATTGCATTGGGTTATTATCCTTGGGTGAGAAGGATTGTAACTCAGGTCGAAAGCAACACTTGGCGGAGTTACCGAAAGCAATTGCTTGGCGACATTAAGGAAATGCTTGGCGGAAGATCCGAAAGCAAGGCTCAATTCAAATAGACTTCATATGCTTGGCGATATTAGTCGAAAGCATAAATCTTTTTAACTAAAACTACTTGTTTTGAGGTTACGTTTCACCAAACCCTGAGTAGAGGGCGCAAATCCATTCAACATATAGTTCCCGAAAAACTATATGCTTTGTTTGCTCACGTGTATGTTACATTCCATTTGTTTGATTAAACAACTTGTTTGAAATTTTGTTACAAGAAGTTATTTATGGAAATAGTTCTCACTAAGCCTATTAGCTTATATCCTTATAGATATCTTGTGTAGTTTCCCTATTTGTGGTTGAGGCCACGAGGACCTTGCAGCCAGGTACTTTCCTTTTGGGGTAAGGAATTTCCTAAGATGAAGTTTAGTAGATAGGATGTAGAAATACTCTTGTAATAGAATAAGGGAAATGTCCCTAAGTTTTGTAAGATCATTGTTATGAATAAATGAATATTATGAATCCTCTTTTCTTAATCTGTTATTATATCTTCTTAAGCTTCATAATTTCATGTATGGTCCTCTAAAAATTGTGAGAGCACGCTTTACACTTAATATCAAAGCTTTCGGGAATGGCTAAGATTGTCATGCTTAAGCTTTAATATTGAGTGTGGCAGACTGTTACATTTAGGGTGATAGTGAGGTTACATGGTATACCAGTGACCATCACTTCAGATAGAGATACCAGATTTGTCAGTCGATTCTGGAAAAGTCTTCACGAAGTTCTTGGGACAAAGTTACAGTTTAGCACAGCCTTTCATCCACAAATCGACGGTCAATCAGAAAAGACAATTCAGATTCTTGAAGATATGCTTAGAGCTTGTGCTATAGACTTTGGAAGGAATTGAGATGAACACTTACCTCTGGTTGAATTTGCCTACAATAATAGCTATTAGACAACGATTCAGATGGCTCCATATGAAGCATTATATGGGAGAAAATGTAGATCTCCTTTACATTGGGATGAAGTGGGCGAGAGAGTGTTAATTGGTCCTGATTTGGTACAACAAGCAATCGATAAGATTCAAATGATCAAGCAGAGATTAAAAGCTGCTCAAGACCGATATAAAAGTTATGCCGACTTGAGAAGAAGACTTTTGGAGTTTGAACTTGGAGATCATATGTTTCTTAAGATATCCCCGATGAAAGGAGTTTTTAGATTTTGAGTAAGGAGCAAATTGAATCCAAGATATATTGGACCATATAAAATTTTGGAACAAATTGGGCCATTAGCTTATAGATTGGCACTACCACCAAGTTTGTCAGGTGTTCACAATGTTTTACATGTGTCTCAGCTTAGGAAATGCATATCTGATTCCGACGCTATATTGGACACAAATCAACCGGAGATACTACCAGATTTGACTACCGAGGAGAAACCGATTAGAATTTTGGGAAAAATGGACAAAGAATTGACAAATAAAGAGATACCGATGGTAAAAGTCCAATGGAGTAACCAATCCAAGAGAGAAGCAATTTGGGAAGTGGAAAGCATTCTAAGACAGAAGTATCCTGAACTTTTTTATTAAGAAGGTAAGCTAAGTTTCGGGGACATAACTTCTTGAAGGAGGGAAGAATGAAATGATCTAAATTTAACCTCTATTTAACGTCCATGTATATATTTTATTTGTCTTAATTATTGAACTGTATGAGCATGTTGATTTATGAAAGTTATGTTTAGTAATAGTTTAAATGTGTCTAAGTTAGTATATCTTGAACATCACACATGTGTTATTTTGCATGTATAATGAAATTAATGTCATGGTTTTATATATATTAATGTGTGTATAGTATAATTAATATTTGTGTCTTTTATGCATTAATATGTTTGTGTTATGTTCAAATTTACAAAATCAACTTTTGAATTGTTTAAGAAATAGTTGACAGAAAATTTACTTAATTAAGCCCAATTTTCATGTCTAAATTGCACTCAAATGAGCCCCAAATTAACCCAAATTCAATCCAAAGTCTATTATGCCTTAAAAGTCAAACTTAAGATAATAATAAGTCTAAAATTTGCTTAATTAAGCCCTCTTTTGGCAACCCTCTCATTCTATACGAATTTTCATTTTCTTTCTTTCCTTTTCTCTTTTTCTTTCCTCTAAGCTCCAAGCCCTAAACCAAAGGATAAAACAAAGCTCATTGAATCAAAATTCTCTCTAAGCTAAGGCTTACTCATGTAAATTAATATAAGCAAAGCTTTTGTTTGATTTTCTTTCTTATAGTATCTATGTGAAATATTTGGTAGAATGAGTTTAATGCCTTTTGAGTTGTTGGTTCATGCATTGATATAGGTTGGATTGTGTTTTGTTATTGTGTGAATTTGTTTATGTGTTGTAATAGTTATATGAAGTGTTAGGAAGGAATAATGATGAATTGAGTAGTTGAAGTTGAGGATGAGTGGAATGGGAATTGAAGTGATTTAATGTTCTAAGTTGGTAGGATTGATTAGTGTAGATAGGAGATAGTATATGAAGCTAAAAATGAACTTGAAAAAGGATTAAAAGTGTTATAGGTTAGAATTTGCAATGTGTAAAACAAGGGAAATGAGTTCTTTATGAATAGATCTGTTTTGAATGTACGCCGGCATCTGGCACTTCAACGCCGCCGGTGTAGAAACGGTGTTGGAAGTAAACAGAATCAATTTTTTTAAAGCCGCTTTGAACACCGCCGACTTTTGCAAGAAAACTTTGCCAGCGTTTATTTTTCAAAAGATACGCCAATCATTTGGGCTTCAACGCTGCCGGCGTATGGACAGTGTTGGATTAGAACAAAATCAAAATATTTAACGCCGGGTGAAATGCTACCGGCGTTCATTCAAATTTTGCCTGCGTAGGAAGTCCGCGTATCCCCTGAGTTTTTCAAATTCAAACTTCTTCAATCTTCAATCTTTACTTCATATATGATCTCCTAATGATTACATAAGATAGATAAACATGTTTTATACATTATTTAGATATTAAAACTATATGCAAAGCTTATTGAATCTCCTTGTATAATTAATCTAGGATTGTGATATATATATATATATAGAGAGAGAGAGATGAATTCTACATTCAATTATTGATTGTTTTAATACTCTTGTTTCAGTTAAAGGTTCTTCGGTTAGTTCTTCTCCGAGTGAATATAGTGATATACTATTGGGTTCAGGTACGCAATAGCTTGTTTGTTGTTTGTTAAGGCTAGGCATCTCTAATTTGATTTAATTCAATTCGGCTTAATGTTTTGATGAACTGGATGTCTATTACGCTGTTTAATTTGGTCCGAGTAATAACAAACCTGTCATGATGCAATGACATGTTAGTTAGGCGTTTAACCTAAGTCATAATGCAATGACTTTACCATGATGCAATGGTACGCTATGATGCAATAGCGATTCATTTTGGTTAAGTGGGTAGGCGATAGGGGGAATAGTATCCGAGTAACGTTTACTTTAACTTAGGGAGAAATACCATGGTCTAGTTCAAAGTTTATGGGAACTTGTGAACTAAGCTCATGTTGTGGACTGAGTTTAAGTAGAGTCGGGCAACGACTTTTGAACTCTAAATGAAGCTATTTTCTTTATGAAATGGATATAGGAGATATAAGTATTCGGACTGTTTATATCAACCCCCTGAGCAACTGTTGTTACTCAGGATTCTTAAATTCCTAGAGCGTGATCCCGGGGTTTGAATACCCTCCTGTTGTTTTGTAAAAGAAAACTTAATAAGATAATCACTTGTCTATTGATGCATTCTATTTGATTTAAGTTTGGGCTTGATGACTTGTTCTTGTATTTTGTTATTGTGTACAGGGCCTTTGGCTCACTTTTGCTGCTTTGCAGGTAATGGAGACGAGTTATATGACGATTTGGGTTATGGGTCAGACTTTGATAAATTCATGGATGAGTGGGACGAATAGGACTCGAACACCCTAGATTTTTGGAGAAGCTTTTGTTCAAGTAAAAGTCTTTGTATAGAAGGCTTGATAGATAAGTCTAAGCTGTAAAGACCTTAAGATCTCCTAGGGTTTTATTTGTATTAAGAAAACTTGTAATTTTTGTAGTGTCTTGTATTGACACTAAACTTTGTACATGTGATGTATATATATATGTATAGATTGCTTTTATTAGCAATCTTGTTTTTTTAAAAGTTGTTTCTAAAGTTTTAGTAGCTTTGATCAAACAATTCTCATAAACTGTTAGTTTTAGGACAACCTTACATATAATGTGAAAATGTTATATGTAGTTGGGGACTCGGTACTCTAAATCTCGGGATTTAGTGGGTCGGGTCTTTACATATTATGTGGGTAGTGATATGCGGTAGATAGTTTGTGTATAAAGAAGGATTTTTGTGAAGAATTGGTCTAAGAGAGTTTTGATAGAGAAAAATTTTAGAAAGAGGATTTGTGGCAAGATTTTGGGAGAGTTTTTATAGTAAAATGTGTTGTGTGAAAGAACGAAGAAGGAATATGGTATTTATAGAATTTTGGAGTGAAAATTAGATGTAATTAAATAAATTAAAAAAGAAAATAATTGGAGAGTGAAGAGGGAGAGGAGTGGACGGCAACTTGAGGGAGAGAGAAAGAGAGAAAGAGAGAGAGAGAGAGAAGTGATTAAAAATTAATTTTAGAAGAAAAGTATAAGAGAAGTTTAGTAATATATCGTGTATAATTTTTATGGAAAAAGAAAATTGTAAGAAATATGTATGTAGGTTGTAAGAATAGATAGTAAGAAAAAGTAGAGATAGATGAATAGTAGAAAAGTACCATGAATAGTAGATTAGACTAATAAAATACCAGTAATAATAAAAATACGCGTATAAATGCGATATCTATAATTTTTAACTACTAAAAAATTCTAAAACTGATATTTTTGAAAACTTTATATTTTTACAAGTCTATTGGTATTAACGAAATATTTTTGCCGTCCGGTGTATCGGAGCACGGTTTTCGAAAACTGATCTCGTTCAGATCCAAAGAACACTAGAAATTTGCGAATCTTATATTTTTAAGCTTTCCTATATTATTACGAACTATTATTAATAATTATTTACATTTCGTTGTTTGGGATTTAAGAGCGACGGATTGCCAGATCTTAAACATTAGGGTTAGTTGTGCGCTTTGTTGACTGTTAGGGTTTCGATTTGACTTCCGGCTTGTTGATTTTATTCGTATAATTATAAAATTTTGGTATTTTATTCGTATTATATTTTTTTTGTTCATCATCTATGGTTTATTTCATTTTATTTGAGATTATTTAATATTTTTTCAATTCTCGGGATCATTTAACTAAGTCTAGGATTATGGGTTAACTCAATTTGACTTTTGGTAAAAATTGAAAATTTTCATTATAAAATTCACCGAAGGATTTAAGATTTTTATTATTTCGTCGTTGAGCGTTATTTGGATATATCGTATTGATTTGCGTGTTAGGAATCGGATGGATGATTTGATTGGTGTACGGATGTTAAATCAACTGATAGTTAGATTTTCTATTTTGTTTTGAGGGTTCTTTTTTTTTTTTCTTCTCAAGATTATGAATTCTCATGTTTAACCTTATTTAGAGTTTGGTTTTAACTTGGATCGATTTTCGGGATTTCGATTTTTAGTTTCCGACTTCTATAATTATTTTCTAAAAGTTATGAAAATTTCAGGGGTTTACACTTGGTCACCACATCACATATACAAAAGAAATATCCAAAATGAGTATTTCTTGGAAGTTCTATTTAAACTTGCTAATTCTATTTCACTAAGTTCATCAAAAATCATATAGTGGGAAATTACAACTTAAAATGGCCATAACTTGCTCATTTTAACTCGGAATTTCGCATATTATGTACTGTTTTCTACCTACTCAAGAAGATCTACCTATTTCTAAGGTTAGTTTTGTCATAAAAAGTCTTTTGGGTCATGAAAAAGGTCCGTACAGATTAACCACGAAAATCCCAGCCCTTGAAATACAATTTTCCAAACTTTCCTTTATCCAAAAATCCCTTAGCAAAAATATAGATATTTATATGGTTGAAAAATCCTTTAAATACATATATATAGGCTCATATTATATATAAAATTTAATGGTGTTGTCTCAAAGATTATTTTTCGTAAAACAATTTATCTTATGGTATTGAAAACTTGAATCTTAACAATTTCTTTTCTAAGTGTTTTGGGAAGGACTTTATAAACTCTTGGGTTATTATAAATGAATATATTCTTATTTTGTTTTCCAATTTTCTTTCTAAAATAAATAAATTTTCTCTTAACTTTGGTCTTCTACAAATTTTACTTCTAGTGATAAAAATGAAGTTTCCAAAATTGTTATTAAGTTGTTGATAATAATTTGAGTTGTATTTATGTTCCTTTAAAAAAAATGGTTTTGATAAACAAGTTTTTTTCTTCTTATATTTTCATTTCCTAACTTCTTTAAGAATAAATTTTATTTTTAAAACTTCGTCTTTTTAGTCTTTTACCAATTTTAATTGGAAATAAATCATGTTTCAAGATTTTCTTAAGCTGTTGATAATATCTATTGTTTTTAAAACTTATCATGTTTATATTCTTTTTATTTCTTTGAAAATGGGTTTATCATTTAGAAGCTTGGCAACCTTTATTTTTCTAAGTGGGCTTATAAATTAGTGAGTTGATTTTATTTTAACTTTGAAAACTAGTCTAGTTCTTGGTTTTTAATATGGAATTTGTAAAAATCTTACAATTAAGTTTTTTTTTTTTTTTTTGGAGAAAAAATTACTTATCAAAGAATTATTAATATTAAGTTTTAATAAACTTCATGTAATTTATCATGAAATAATAGTGTTTATTTCCTTAGCTAATTACTTTAATAAAATCATCTTCATCGTTATTTATAAAAAATCTTGACGAGTTTGAAAAGAAGTTGAAAAGTAATTTTTCTGTGTTTGATAGCAAAATCTTGATTTAGTGATAAGGATATATATATTAAAAGAGTTTAGTTTCATTTCCTTTATTAAAGAAAATTATATTTTTAAATTTTGTTGAGACAATATCATTATGATGATACATGTATATGTGTATCTAATATGAAAAATATGAAAATATAAGAAAGATATAAGAAGCAAAATAATAAGCAAGATAGTAAGATCAAGTATTAGGAACCTTAACTTCATCAAGGTATTCCGGTCAAGTATTGGGAGCCTTAGCTTCATCAAGACAACCCAAGACTAAATATAGACTAGTCCCAAAAGAAAAAAAAAAAAACGAAAAAGAAAGAAAAGAAAAGCAATCAAACTTACTTGGCCACAGGTCAATATTCATTTCAAGAAAATCATACTGCCAAAACTATCCGTATCCCATGAGGGATTAAAAACAAATAAAAAAAATAAAGAAAGGAACAGATCAATCAAGCAATTTCCTCTCAAGCAATCTACAATAACCCCATCAGTTAAATTCTAACCATAGACCTATAGAGGTCAAAGTCCGCCATAACTGCACATCCTTTTAAATTTGAAATGTTGGACCTTTCTAAACTTTAACGTTTGTCTAAATTCATTCTTTAAACTTTCAAATGTTGGTTAATGTAATATATTTAAATAAAAAACATAATATATTTAAATAAAAAAGATATATTATATTTACATTTATAATAAAATAAGTTCCCCATTTTGTGTCCAGCCCTGCCATTAGATTACAATGTGCGGTGGTTAAATTTTAGAGGCTTTTAAATACGCTTTGTTTAGTACAAGAGATTGAATTCATTGTAACGTTGAAGTGTTCTTTTCTATATTTTATTTTTTTGCTAGTACAGTAAGGTTAAAATTTAAGAATTTTATTTATTAAATTTCAAAATTCATATGATACATTTGAAATCAAAATTTAGAAAGTTTATCTGTAATATTTACAAATTCAGGCCTATATCATATCAAGATTAGAAGTTATATGGATCATATTACAGTATGTGAAAACAAAAATGCCTCCTCGCATGCTTTGCGTTTTATTTGCCCGCGGCGTTCCGTTTCCGGACAAGAACATACATATTAAAAAAACACAACTTGCACGTCAACGTCAACCATCATTGGTAACGTTTTAGTACCAGCCGTAGGCTCAGACCGATTATTGTTTAATTTTCCTAATGACATGCAGTACTTGCCGCAGGATCCTCTCTTTGGATCTCAAAATACTAGTTTACAAAGTCAAAGTCAACTCTCTTTGTGTATGCCCATAGAGCAAAAAAAAAAAATCAAAAGAATTTCGAGGAGATATATGATTTGGTGAAACCCCTCCTTAATTGTCCTGAAGAAAGGGCAACTCAAGCCTGAAATATATTGTTCCCTTATATATGGTCGGAAGATTGTCATTTTATGGATGTCCCATGTTATTAAGAGAAAAGAAATCATTGAAAAAATTTAGTTATGTATTTACTAAATCATAGAATAATTCAATAATGGAAAAATAAAAAGTTCATTTCTTTCAAACACATTTGGTTGGTAGACTTGAAGGAAATAGAACTAAAAGAATCACAACTTTTAAAGATAAAAATAATAAAAGAATAATATCACTATTTTTCTTTTTGAAATTTGTATTTGTAGATATGGCAATATATTAGAAAGACCGAAAAAAATAACTATTCCTTTGGGTCTGCAAAAAAAATTATAATTTCTTTTTTACAATAATATTAATGTCATTAAAAACATCAATCAAATATAGAATTAGGTCAACATTAAAAACCATTCTATCCCAAGTCAAACCAACCTATTTTATAGAGCATCCTCCTTTTCACTACCCATCAAAAGCTGGCAATTCCACATGCTCACCAGCCGCACAAATCAAATAGTATCTACTACCCGTGTGATATCATTTTTCCCCTAATACATGCACAAGGCTGGCCAGAGACTTCGTGGATTAAATATTAACACAAAACTAGCAATATTCCTAAAAGTCAAGTCAACTTCCACTTTTTTGATATATATATATATATATATATATACATACATATTGAATGCTTAGATCATGTCTCTTCATAGTTCTTACACATCTCCAATATCTCCCGTTGCTAAGATCTCCACAGCAATGAAGAGTTCTTTCATCTTTGCCATCATCCTAGCTTTCTCTATAATTTTTGCGACTGCCGACAGTAAGATGAATTTTCTCTTCTTGCATAATGTATTTAGTTGCAGCTAGAATTTTTCTCATGCAGTAATTTTAGCTTCTACATTCTTAGAAGTATATTATCAAAACTTTCAGAACTTATTACAACCTTATTATAATATTTCCTTAGTTTTATTAAATAAAATTTTTGAATCTTCCAATATTAATGTCTTTACTCTCTAAAGGTATATTTATTTTACAGAGAAACCTTTAACTTTCACAATTTTTTTTTTTTTTTTTTTTTATAGTTTGAAAGAAAATCTTAGAATTTGTTAAGTCTAAAGTGGCTTATGGTTGCTAGTGGCTTTTCTAGCAAGTATTAAGGCAATGATGGTAGCTAATCATGGTAGAATATCAATTGGAAAAATGCAAATAAAAAAGAAAAGTGATTTTTATTTTAAAAAAGAAAAGTCACCTTTATTTCCTTTGGTATTTTTTAATGTTCATTAACTAACTTTAATCGTGATTAGTCGTTACCTTTACTTTTCACTGTTACTTAATGAGTCATTTGAAGGATCTTTATTTGTTCATTTTTTATTTACGTGAGGGTATTTTAGGAAAAAAATCAACTCCGATATTGAATAACAATTCAAATATTTTTTATAATATCGATTCCTTAGAGATTCTTATTACGATTCATTAAACTCGTAGTAGCTTTTTATAAGAAATTAAAGTTATAATGGAATTATTATTATAGTAAAGTAAATAAGCAATTATAATGAAAACCCACTAGCATTTGCTAGGTGTTGATATAATAATGATAGGGTAAATTACACTGGAAAGTTACAACGTTTTGGGGTAAATTCCTTTGGGTCACAACGTTTCAAAAAGTAAAAAAAAAACATAAAATTTTGAAAAATATCCTATAAGATTTAATTAAATATTTTTCCTATTGATACATATTAATGGGCCTTAAAAAAAAGGATATCTTGAGTTTTAATTAAATATTTCTGTTGTTGGCACGTACTAATAATGATCTCAATTGACCACTTCTTTAAACTTTATGACCTAAAATGAACCTACCTCTAAACGTTGTGACCTAAAATATACTTACTCATTAAACGTTACAACTTCTTTTGAACTTTTAGAAATGTTGTGACCTAAAATGAACTTATCACCAAATGTATGGCTTTCTGGTATAATTTACCCAGTAATGATAATATCTAATAACAACAAATTTTTTATTATAAAATACTTTGATAAGAGCCTAAGAAATGCTTTCCGCAAAAAAAAAAAAAAAAAAGTGCTAAGATGGAAAACTTAAAATAATTGAGATTTGAGCTATGCATGATAGGAAACACATTTGTTGTCCCCATAATACTGTCTTGTTTCTATTCCAACAAATGAGTATTTAACACATGTCTTAAAGTGATAATTATTGTTTACATTATTTTAGAGATTTTTTTTTTTATTTTATACATGTGTCAAATACTCATTTATTGGGACACCGATGAAACAGTATATTCGTGTCATTCACTAAACTCCTCTCTTTGTTTGCTGAACTAAATATCTTACGAAGCATTTTTCTTTTTTTTTTTTTCATATTTTCTTTTGAACAGTTGATTGGTCCATTGATTGTGGATCATCGGAATCCTCCTATACAGACGAGAATTCCATCACTTGGTCAGGTGACAATGATTTAATCTCCGATGGGAAAACCCAAGTGGTACCAGGCAGCAACTCAGTGAAACATGTACTAAGTGCCCTCAGGGTGTTCACAACTGGGAAGAAAAATTGTTACTCTCTTACTGGTAGCAAAGGTGTACAAGTCCTCATACGTGCAACATTTTACTATGGAAACTATGACGAAAAATCATCCCCCCCAACGTTCGATTTGCAATTTGATGGGAATCATTGGACTACTGTCGTGACAGAACTCGATCAGGTTGTCTATTATGAGACAATCTATGTCACTAAATTTGATGATGTTAGCGTATGTTTGGCACAAACCCGAGCGGATCAGTTCCCATTTATATCAGCTCTTGAAGTTCGCTCTCTAGCCACCAACATGTACAAGCATGTTGATTCTAACTATCCTTTATTTCTCTTATCAAGGATTGGGTATGGTCTTAGTAGCGTTGTCAGGTATGTTGTACAACGTATAATTGCTATCTATTAATTGAAATTAGATTTATAACAAGTTAATCTAAATTGGTTTTTAAATCAACTGATAGAGACGCAAATGGTTTCCGTATTCAATTTTCATTGCATTATCATTTGACTGTTTATTTAATTACTTGTGATTGACCTGCCTTAATCAATATTTACATTCAACTGTTTTTAACCAATACTTATACTTTCCATGAAAACCTCAATTAATGATATGCTGGAAGTGAATTTCATAAAAATCTGAACAGGGAAATGTTAATTTGTCTTGCATTTGGTGTATACAAACATTTGTTAAAAGGAAAAATATTCAGCTTGTTATGGGTGGATCATAGTTTGTTGAAACTTTGAGGGAACAGTAAAGCTTGATCCTCATATCTTATCTTATTTATGTATAAGTAGCCTATCATGGTCTCCTATCCAATTCATACTGCATGGATTATGGAAACACCTACTAAATATTTTAGTAATAAGTATGGTATGAATTTTTAAACGATATATACATATATATATAATTTTTTTTTTTCACCAAACTGATCATACAACAACAGATATGATGCCGATGTTTTCGACCGAATATGGAATCCAGTATCAATTGGGAGTGGATTACAAGTGGTCAAAGGTGATGCAACCATCGACACCAGCGTAGACGATGTTCCGCCATCCGCCGTCATGCAAAACGCCATCACCGCCGCCAATACATCCACCACCATAGTTTTGACAACCAATTTGCCATCTTCACCGATTCCAATATACATGAACCTGTATTTTGCTGAACTGATGCAACTCGATACAACAGAAAAAAGATCATTCCAGCTCTATATAAACGATAAGCCAGATTCTGATTTTGGTGCCATTATTCCTACATATGACAGTGTCAATGAATTGATAATCAGTAACATAAGTGCTTCATCAAGTACTACATTTTCCTTGGTTGCAACCTCAGACTCAACCCTGCCCCCCTTGATTAATGCCTTGGAATTGTTCCAAATTGGTGACCCTCTAACGGATGGAACATACTCCAAAGATGGTTGGCACTTAAACACTTGTCCTTGCTATAATGTTACATTGATACACCCTTTTTAACTATTGGTTAGGTTCGGGATAGAATTCTAAAGCTCTTAAAAGTATAACTTTAACTTCCTTTAGCCAGTTTAACTAACATCAAGCTGTTTTGAGTTTAGAAATAGCGATATTTTAGAGGGTGTATTCCAGTTATCTCGTGACTCTGTCTAGTCTACATTAATAATTATTTTCTGTTCTCAATCTTCTCCTTTTCTTCTGCTTGTCATATCAGTTGAAGGATTGGCAGCATTACAAGACGGATTCCCTGTCTTACACGATTGGAGCAGTGACCCATGCCTGCCTTCACCGTACAGCTGGGAGTGGATCAATTGCACTTCGGATCCTACACCGCGGGTGACAGCATTGTAAGTTCTTCTCAAACATATACTTAATAGTGTCATAATTCACAGGTTTTACTTTCAAATCTTTCAAAGTGTCCAATGACATGATTTTTAGCTATATCCATCTTAGCAAAATGTGTTGAACAGAGACAGTTTCAAAAATTTGAGAATTTGAACTTATAAAGATTTATAGTTACACCAAAAGAGTAAAAATACTTTGAACTAAAGTAATGTTGTGTTACGGCTCTCATTAATCAAGTTTGGTGCAGAAAATCCGTAAAATTTTCTATTCTTGATCTATTTCAACTTCTTGGAAACTTTAATGCTACCGGCTAAACATAATAAATTTCAGGTATCTCAGCGGCTACAATCTCTCAGGACAGCTCCCAGACTTTAGTTCCATGACTGCACTGGTGAAGATGTGAGTGGGATGAAGCATTGTTTTCGAAGTTTTTTTCAATTTCATTGATTATTTATGTTTAATAACATAGTAACCGCTACTATGTTGATTATAGAGACTTGCACAATAACAGTTTGACTGGAGGGATTCCAGATTTTCTCGGATCTTTGCCAAATCTAAAGGAATTGTAAGATCCAAAAACTACTTCCTAAAATTTCATCACTAGTTAAGGGGATCCCTTTTGTTTAATTAGGGGATTTCAAACAAATATGCTAATTTTACTTGCAGGAACTTGGCTGATAATGCATTTGACGGAGCAATCCCATCTTCAATAACCAGTAACAAGAACATTAAATTAACGTAAGTAAAAAATCTCAATTACGTATGTATTCTTTTTCATCATTTTTTACGAGCTGAAGACAAGACTACAGAGTAAAAAATGCTTATATTATTTGCACTTCGAGCTAATAAACTGGATGGAAATTTGCAGTGTCACTGGAAATCCTAACTTGTGCACCTCAGGCAAGAATTGCAAGACATCAAGCACTATTACAGGTTCATCGGGCGGCACCCCATCAAGCTCCTCATCAGGCAGCAAGAGCAAGAGCAAACTACCAGTAATTCTTGGAGTTGTAATTCCAGTTTTCTTAGTGTTCTGGATAATTGTAGGAGCAGTTGCTATCACGCAGCAAAGGAGAAAGAAGGCAGCTTTAAATGCATTAGCAGCAGGTCAGTTATCCATAACATTCTCTTCCACAGATGAATCATAATTAAATAACTACTTCTTGAATGTATTAATAGATTCCGGGTCAATTGATTCTTTCGATCCAGTAGGTCAATACTTTCAACTTTTTGAACAGGATGATTACTTGTCATATGAAATGGATATACCGTCAAAAATTGGATAAGTATCGACTGTAGTACCGGAACTTTACAAAAAAATTCAATTCGAATCATAAAATTTGAAATAGTTAATTTAATGTTTAATTAAACTTATTATGATTATTTCTAATATCTCTATTAATGTGAAAAAGATAGTGCAATATTGAATTTTTACAACTTTTCTTAACACCGTTTAATACTGATAGATTGCATTTTTCATGCCAAAAAACAAAGCAAACAGGATGGATGAGGTAATAAAAATAATAATAAAAAATATGACCTAATATTAAATTGACCATTAATTTGGATATCAAATTAAATTTTTATGAAAAGTTTAGATGTCATATTTGATATTTTCTCTTAAATTTATCAAGGTAATCATACGGCGTAAAGACATAATAAGAAGAGATGATGTAATTTTGAAAGTTCCTGAGATGATCAATTTTTACGTTGTTTCGTTGGTCGAGGGCAAACAGGAGGAGGAGTTGACTTACGCCCATGATGCATAATTAACTGACAATTGACGTCGACATCTACTTAGCTGCGTGGGGCTTGCTAAGTTTATGATTAGAATGTAATATTTAGGTGTATTAGTAATTAAATTTATAAGTTGTTTGATTATTGTAGGGCAACCAAGTGGAGGAGGTGCTACTCCAATGCTAAATAACCAGCAAGCAGTTGGAATGGTAGAAAAAATTGCCCAGGTTGCTATGAATGAGTTCATAGTTGATGCTCGAGAGCAGCTGAGAAATGAAAATGGCGAAACAAATTAATGGTGAAAATCAAAATAATCCGACCTATAACAACTATTAAGTTTGGGCAACACAAACTTAAACTTTACATATATATATATATATATATATTTGTATTCGTGGCATTATTTATTCAAATTGTGTGTATTGTATGAATTGTTTGTGGCAATTAGTGTAGCTATACAAGAATGCGTGCTTTAAAAGAAGATTTTTGTTTTGGGATAATGTTATAAATAGTACTTGAAGTTTCACAAAATATCCAATTAAGTACTTAAACTTTGAAATTAATCAATTTAATACCTAAACTTTGAAATTAATAAACTTATTATATGAAAAAATTTGAAATTGATCAATTTAGGATCTGAAAAACTTTGAAATTGATCAATTTAGAATTTGAAAAAACTAATTGCATATTTTATTAAAGTTCAAATATTATATTGATCAATTTTAAAGTTGAGATACCTAATTGTATATTTTATTAAAGTTTATATACCGTCCTTGATATTACCTCTTTCCTTTTTAATGGAATAGGATGATGTGAGAAACATTGTGCAAATCACGAAGATACAATTGAATTGCTAAATTTCATAATATTGGCTTAAGGTCAATTATGTCCATTAGGTATTCACTCTTATAAATATACATGGAATTCCTTGTTAGAACTTGAAATACATGTGCAACGTTGGATGTAATAAAAGGACCAAAATTGGCCGAAATAGAAAATGGGTAGGTTTATGCTTTGCTTCACTTGACTTGAAGACGAGAGCCATATACTCGAGGCATGCTAATCTTGTAGAATGACAAAAATCGCTAGAGAGTATGGAATCACAAATATAACGAAAGAGTATAGCTTCAAAAATATAGCAAAGAAAGATAAAATTTTTTATGTGAAAATGTGATGAAAGATAAAAATCCAAGGTAAAGAGATTCAACTTATCTACTATGAAAAACAGAAAAGAGGATTACAACAAACTCTCAAATTCTCTAAAGACTTTCAAAATACTTCCCTAGATATTATAGCATTAGAAGACAAAAGGCAAACTTCCATGCATGTGCATTTATATGTTTCATATATAGGTAATAAGGGAATTATTTTTAGGTACAATTAATAATATTATTAGAAAATATATTGACACATGCGAAACAAAAAAAGGCAGTGAGAATAAATCGTGTCTTTTTTTTTTTTTTTGTATCTTTGTTGTTGAATATCATAAAATAATATTAACATATGATAAATAATTAATAATATTACTTTTTATTCAATTTTCAACCACTTTTATTTAAGATTATTGTTAGATTCTCTTAAAATAGGTTTTGATGATAACAAAAGTGTAAAAAAATTACTAACAAGTTTATTAAGTGTGTAGTTTTAAGTTAGAGAGAAAGCAGAAAAATGAATAGTATCAAGTATCCAGAAGGTCATCTAGATGTTATCACAGAATGTTGATAGCATTTGACAGCAAAAAATGAACAGTATCGAGGGTCTTTGAAATATATACAGAAGATTATCTAGAGGATACTCCAGAAGATTGTATTAGTGAAAATAAAAAACACGAGTTATTATATGATATACAGAAGACTATCCAAAAGATACTTCAGAGGATATATATCAGAAAGATGAAGATGGAAATTTCAATAAGTTATCCAAAGGAATGTCTAGAAGATTGTCCAAAGGGTCACCTGCAATTTTTTTGACGGCAAATGTTTCAATGTGATTTGCTGTTCATCTTCCTAAACTCGACCAAATTCACTCCAGTTCAGTACATTTAAGTACATTGAAGGCCTAGCTCCAGTAAATGAGTTTATTTGGTTAATATACTCATTTGTTCCACCTAAGTTGGTTAATATTCAAGGGGATTTAAAGATTATCTCAAGTTTCTCTCTCTACAAACATTTCTCTCTCTACAAACGAAAGAAAAATCTTCAAGAACAATTTCAGATTCTGTTTAAATGGATTTTACACGAGTTTTCTCTTCAAGACAAGCATATTATCCGTATCTACATCTATCAAAACAAGATCAAGTATATCTTACATATTTTTATGGGATTCATTTGTGAGTTTAAAAAGAGAACATTATCTACTTTTTGTTTAGATAAAGAAGAAGAAAAACAGATTATGATGAATCAGTTTTGGAGTTTCAAATTTCAAATCAAGGACCACAATATCTGGAAGCCTATCTACAAGAAACGAATTTGGAAGTTTATCCACAAGATATGGGTTAAACATGTCTTCTTATCTTCAACTATTGAAGGTACATCAAGTTTCAATTTTTTCTAAAAGAAAAAGAGGATAAGGGATAGAGGATATCATCCGAGAAAAACATGGGAAAGTCTATCCACATTCCATAACAGTTTTTTTAATGTTGAAGAAACAATAAATGAGAAGCTCTCTTCCTGGATGAAAGATAGAGGACGAAAACGTGATAGAGAAAAAGAAAAATATTGAGGAAAAAAAAAAAGGATACCTTACTATTACGAGAAAAGAACAAATGTCCCTTACGAAAATTCTTTCAAGCTTATTTGTGCAAATTTCTTTCTTTATTGCAAACACTTGCTTTGGATATTTTCTTGTTGACAGAAACAACGTGTTGTTGCCTTCTAGATTGTTTGATTACAGGATTAAACTCTGTAGATCGATTGTTAGCTTGAGGATGGCTATGAGAATCGAGCAGAGAAAATTATACAATCTTGTAATTTGAATTTATTGGATATAGTGGAAAAAACCTGTTGAATAATGGGGGTCCCTGGCTCAGAGCTGAAAGAGTGGACTGACGTATAAGGCGAAACCCCTATAAATCGGTGCATAATTCTCTAATCTCTATCTTTTTAATTTTCGCTATTTATTTTTATAATTGTTTACTTGTTTATATTATCCTCACATTTGAAACCGAAGGGGAATTGATTTTTAAAAGGAAAAAATTACTATTTTTATTAATAATCAATTCAACCCCCCTTCTTGATTATTAAAGTGGGACCAACAATTATACTTTGTGGACTATTACGCCCCAAAGGGTACCTTAAATGTAATAGTCCGCTGCATGCTAAACGAGACTTAAGAATCACTATCCCAGTCATTCAAAAGTCTTGTATTAGATGCAAGGCGTTCCCTTAAGATAATAGAATACATATACAGTTGGAGATAGATAGTTCAACTTGATAGAATAAGCATAAAAACATAAACCACAAATATCTCAGGATCAGTTACAAACTACTAAGGAGCATTCCTCCGCTAAACAAAAAGTCCAAATATTGTTTTTTTTTTTTATAACAACCCGAGCATTTCAGGTTTCCTATGAAAGTCTATATAAAGCTAATTATAACTTCTAAGGGAAAACTTCTAACTTTACATTACCTGATTTAGCCAAATCTAGGGATGCAACCATATATACGGGAACTGCATAAAAAAGAATCCATGGGGGTATAAGCTACACTAGCTTAATGAGTTTTACTCCCAAAATTAAATATTTCATCAAATAATGAGATAAGCAAGTTATATTAACAATCATATGAAATGCACAAGCAAGTGAGCATACAATACACAAGACCTTCCGGGAGTCCCATGTTGAATGGATTTACGCCCTCCATTTGGAGTTAGGTGTTTCAAGCTTATACGACCATAGATTTCAATTTTTCCTCATTTATTTAGTGGTTGATTCCGGTGCCCACCCACTTATTAATTATGTAGTTGATTCAATTGCCTACTCCACTTCCATTTTAATTCAAGCCACCCTGCGCCATTATCCGAGTTTTTAGGCCCATCTGTTGCCTAGCTATTATATATTTTTCCCACAAAGATATAATAACAAATGTAATATGACTGACATATGTTATGCATAGGCAATTTAGTTATATGGTCATGGCATATTATTTAATTGAATTATAGGCGATCATAGAAATTTCAGACCCTTCAGTTATATACTAAATCATACATATATTTATAACAATTCCCATTTCGATATTTTTATCATCGATTCAACCAAACAAAATTCACATGCACATTCCAATTTTATCTTGCTATAGTTCTAATGCCACTATCATTACAAGCACAATCATAAGCATGAAGTTTAAAGAAAGTGAACTCACTTGGCCATAGACACCGGTCTCTAATAGTAGTACTCCGGAAACAAGAATTCCCCCGATTCAAAGTCACCTAAACAAAAGAAATACCCAAATGCGTATTTCAACTATAACTAATTCCAACCTATTAAATAAAAACTCTTGAGTTCATAATTTTCATGGTAGATGAAAATCCCAACTTAAAATAGTCATAACTTGGTCATTTCAACTCAGAATTTCATAAGTAAACTACCGATTGCTATCTATTTCGAAAGATCTATTTATTTAGGATGTTATTATTAAGTTTTGAAAACTTTTAGGTCTTGAAAAGCTGGGATCATATCTGATCAGTAGCTAAAAATCGCAATTCCTAAATTGTTTTGTGAAATTTGCATTGTTTCTACCAAGTATATTATATGTGCATGCAATATCTACAAGTTATTATCATGAATGACATGATATGAGCTATCTATATGTGTATCCTTAATGAATTTTGGTTAAAAAGAATTTTTGAAAAACTTTACTTTACAACAACTTCAAGAACACTTGGTTGAGAAAAACTAGCTTTATTTCTTTGAAAATCATCCATATTTTTACTAAGATAAGGTCTTGATGACCTATATACCTAATACCTTCATTATCCTAATAAAATTCTTCGTTTAGGAGTTGGAAAATAGATGTTTAAATAACTGTTTTACGTAGTTACGAATTTTACAAAATTTTAAGCAAATTAAAATATTATTTGATCTATGTTTACCTTTCCTTTGTTTTAGGATTATACTTTGATAAAATCCATCTACTCTTATTAAAATCAAGTCTTTATTACATCTATTCCCTAAGGCTCCTATTTTTCTATTAAAATCCCCATTTTAGCATTTGGAAATAGGTGTTTACATTGGGGTCATTTCTAGATCCGAATTTTGAAACTTGTGTTTGAGATTATTTCTTGTGTAAAACTCATTGAATCTTTCTAAAATTAAGTCCTAACCAAATCTACTGTCATGCCCCGAGGGTACCCTAGTAGTAGTAAACAAGTTACACTTGAATATCATCACTAGATTACCTTCAAAGAATGACAGGTTTTCAAAACAACAGGATCTTTTAAGTTGCTTGATAAGAAATAACAAATATATGAAAGAAATAACTTGGTGAATAAACATTACAAAACTATTACAAACCATATAGTTCTTTTGTAGTACACAACTAAATGATCTAATCTAATAGTACATAACCATCAAACTAAAATAGATCTGTAGACTTCTAGCTTCAAAGCTCTTACCGGAGCCATATTCCTGGATGTAACTAATCAGGGTCGTAAAGTGAACCTGAAAAGACTGTAGGAGTATGAGAGAAACCACTGCTCAGTGAATAACCAGACATACCATACATCACACAAGTTATTAATAAATCATATGCAATGCAAGCACTCAACCATATGCACAGATACAAGTTTGGATGATCTAGAATCAAAACAGGAAAAAGATTTACGCCCTCTTTTTAATGGGTTGAATAACCAAATCTTAATGACCCACATGCCCAGAAGAGACTAAGTACACAGAAGCATCAGAAATTTCTCATTTTAAGTTATCACTTTTAATATAGTTTATTAAACTGACCATCTTCTGCAATTCTCTTAGAAACTCCCTAAGTATTAATCATTTCAAAGCGATTCTACGGGCGACGTTCTTCGGTGCCTTTTAGTTCCTCATAGGACCGCTAGACCAAAGAGAACCTTGGAAGAACTTACACATTAGATCAACCAAGCAAAAACAGAGATCTGAAATATTAATACGTAGCAGGCTGTCACAACCATATATGCAATAATGCAATTCGTGCAATGTATGTACATATTATTTTGTTAAGTCCATAATTCTTAATCAATTTCAGGGTGACCATACATTACACACAATCATCATTACACTATTTCACAACGTCAATCATTGCATTATCGCTTTTATAAGGATATTTTAACAATCATACAAGCAATCATATCATACTTTCAACAAACATTAATTTGATTATCTTGCATTACATATTTGACTATTTACAATCATAACCAGTACAACATGACTGAATTACTCACCTGCTCATACTGCCTCAATCGTAGTAATCCACTGGTAGATCCTTTAGTGAGTCAAAGTCACCTATTTAAGACAAAGTATTCATTAATACTTATTAACTAAATTCCTATATGTGATTAGTGTCCTAGACTCGATATTTTGGTAATTATTATTATTTAGTGTAGTCGCGTTTCTCTTATTTTATCTCGCATAATTGTTTTGTTATTTTTAGAAGTCACATTACTCAAGAAATTAGCTCATTTCAATTTCCATTCTTATCTATTTTATCTATTTAGAACAAATATTTGACTAATACTAACTTTAATTAATACTAAATATTTTTCTTAATTCTAGGGTTTTAAAAGTTAGTAGATATTAATCTAGTTATTCTAATCATATGTAATAATTCTTATATTGTTGTGTATATATATATATATATAGACTTAATAGGCTTAAGATATATATATATATATATTATGTGTGTGTGTGCTGTTTACTTTTGAAAATATGCTTTCGGAAGAGAAATTTGGGCATACGCCAGCTCAAAGCCGCCAGCCTTCATCCCCAGGTGCCGGTGTAAAATTGGTTTTGTAACTTATTTCGTTTCGAGTGCACCGGCGTTGAAAGCTGTCGGCTTTCAACGTACGCCGGCTCTATGCCATCGACATAGATCTCCAGGAAGCCGGCTTACGTTTAATTTTTACGTGAAAAATTATTTTACGTAGTCTCTGTTGAGTGTAAGCCGCCTATAAGCTGCCGGCATTTAGCGTTTACACTGCCGGCCTTGAGGCAGTGTTGCACTGTTCATCATCTTCCTCCTCGGTTTAATTCATATTTTTTTATTTTTTACACGTTAAAAACTTACTCAAACTATTTCTAAGTGTTTATATATCATATATAAGGACATAAAACAACTTTCAACACGTTTAAAAGCATATATATATATATATAGATCTCGATTTTGTGAAAGTAAAACTAGGGTTTTGAAGTTTTACCTTGTTGGAGCTCGTTTGATGCAATCCGAAGCTCGTGTTTGAGTTTATTAAGTTCCTAAGATGATTATAAGTCAATTACAATCCATATATTTGAACGAAAATCCTCTGGATCATATCAACTTACCTTTGAGTTCGTATTCAAGGGTTTTTAGCTTTGTTTTTCTTTCAATCCGAGCTTGGGTGTTAGGATCGGTTTGTTTTCTGTTTTTGGTTGGTTTTGGTTGTTGTTTGAGTGTTGATTCGCTCTGGAAAGTGTGGGAATTTATGGTGTTTGTTTGTTTACTCATAATGAGCTTCTAATGTATATATATAGAAGAAGAAGAGAGGTGAAATTGCGGCTGTTTCTCCTTCGTTTTTCCTCTGAATTGCCTTTGGTTAGCTTATCATTTAGCTGTTATTTTCAGACCAATAAATTCTTGGAGGACTTGGCATTGTTTGATTGGTGGGGAAGTTGCTTTTGTTGACTAAGGAAGGCATTATTGATCAAGAAAATTCGGCTCCTCTTCCTCTTCCACAATTTGCACCGAATGCAGCAGCCCAAAAATATATATATATATATATATTAGTTTATTTATTTAGTTTAATTTTAGGATCATTTTAACACGTTATATGGGTATAAATCAGCTAGTATTTGAAAGTTTTTGTACAAAAAAATATGTTTATAAAGTTATACAAACCACTTAGATTTTCAAATAATACAAATTTAGGTTATATATATACGTAGTTATTTATTCGTATAATTTTATCTCCCGCGATTTGGATTTCTTAAGCTCGTTAGGTCAATTTTTGTTTCAAGCTCCAATAGCTTAAGAAAACTCGGTTTAGAACAATAGCGTGATCCGATTATTTATTTGGAGTTTAGATTTTGAGTTATTTGACAGTTTATATTTTTGTTGTGTATTTAAAATCTTAACGGTTTATCTTTGAGTTGTCGTTTCTTGTTTATAAGCATAAATAGTCGTTTATGTAATATTGGACTTAATATAGAAATCAAACTATATATATATCTCAAGTTTTGATACCAAACATGAAATCTTATTAATAGCTTTTAAATTTTAATTAGAAATCTCGAATTTAGGGCTTAAGTCTAAATATAAACTCAGCACTACTCGTTATTCTAATCTTGAATCATTACCGAGATCAAAAACAATCATTTAATCCTTATATTCATATTTTCCATTTAAATCTAATGGTACATCAGGTTTTCGGGTTTAAATTTTAGATCATATCTTGAATTATTTATTCAAGATACAAAATCTCGTTTTTGATATTAACTAGGGTTAAAGAATTTCTTCATTCAGTTCCTAAGTTCTTCATCTATCCCAAAATCTAAATATTAATCTATTATTAGACTTCGATTAAAATCTAAATCTATTATCTAGTTTATACACTCTATTGTAAGGTCGTGTACTAATGTATAAAATTCCCGAGGTTTACATTCTCCCCCCCTTAAAATAAGCTTTGTCCTCAAAGCTTGGGTGCGTACCTGAGTTCTCAAACAAATGTGGATAGCTTTTCTTGATCTCCTCTTCTAATTCCCAGGTAATCTCTTCTGTTTGTATATCCCATAATATTTTGACATAGTGGATTTCTTTATTCCGAAGAACTTGCACTTTCCGGTCCAATATCTTAACTGGATGCTTTTCATAAGTCAAATTTTCCTTCAAATCAATAGGTTCTAATTCCACTATCTTATCTGGATCCGGTATATACTTTCTTAGAACTGATACATGGAAAACATTATGTATACCAGATAAATTGGGTGGCAATGCAAGATGATATGCCAGATTCCCAACTCGTTCTAATATCTCAAATGGTCCAATATATCTAGGACTCAACTTGCCTTTTGCTTGTCTACCATGAAGACTTTTGATTGGACTTATTTTTAGGTATACATGTTCTCCTTCATTAAATTCCGATTCTCTTCTTTTCAAATCCGCCTAGCTCTTTTGTCTGTCTTGTGCTGTTTTCATTCTTTGCTTTATCACTGAAACCTTTTCAATAGTTTCCTGAACCAGTTCAGGTCCAACCAATAGTTTCTCCAAGTTATCCCAGAATAATGGTGACCGACACTTTCTACCATATAAAGCTTCATAAGGTGGCATTCCTATACTTGAATGGTAGCTGTTATTGTATGCAAATTCCACTAATGGTAAATGTTGGTCCCAATTTCCTTTGAACTCCATAATACATGCTCTCAACATATCCTCCAATGTCTGAATTGTCCTTTCTGTTTGTCCATCAGTTTGAGGATGATAAGCTGTACTGAAATTCAACCGGGTTCCCAAAGCTTTTTGTAATCCTTGCCAAAATCTGGATACAAACCGTGGATCTCGGTCTGATACTATACCAGCAGGTACACCATGCAATCTCACAATCTCCTTCAAATATATTCGTGCCAATTTCTCCAATGGATATGTCATGTTAATTGGCAAGAAATGAGCTGATTTTGTGA
This sequence comes from Combretum micranthum, assembly GCA_024138025.1. Lineage (NCBI taxonomy): Eukaryota > Viridiplantae > Streptophyta > Magnoliopsida > Myrtales > Combretaceae > Combretum > Combretum micranthum. Next base: position 370,514 of record JAMXBD010000695.1, on the reverse strand, counting down.
GTCTATCCACAATAACCCAAACAGCATCATGACCTGCATTTGTCTTAGGTAATGAGCACACAAAGTCCATGGAAATTTGATCCCATTTCCATTCAGGTATTGGCAATGGTTTCAACAATCCTCCTGGTTTTTGATGTTCAGCTTTGATCCTTTGACATACATCACATTTAGCAACAAATTCTGCAATATCCTTCTTCATTCCATTCCACCAATACGCACATTTCAACTCTTGATATGTCTTTGTTTCTCCTGGGTGTATAGAATATCCAGAATAATGCGCTTCATGCATTAATTCTTCCTCAAGCTTTTATCATGTGGCACACATAATCTTTTATTCATTCTCAATACTTCTTCTCCATCCACATGAAAATCCTTGTACTTTCCTTGGATATTCCTGTTTAATCTCTTGATTTCAATATCTTCTTTCTGGGCCTTTTTCTCTGAAGCAAGTAGGTTCCAAAATTAATTTCCTAACTCAGCTTCCAAACCTTGTATTGAGAATTCCAAATTTAATCTCTCAAATTCTTTGATGAGTTCTTTTTGTTCTGTTAGTATCGAAGCCACTTCTCCATAACTTTTCCGACTCAATGCATCCGCCACAGCATTCACTTTACCCAGATGGTAATTAATGGTAAGATCATAATCTTTAATCAATTTCAACCATCGTCTTTGTCTCATATTCAACTCTTTTTGTGTAAATATATACTTCAAACTCTTGTGATTCGTATATATTTCACATTTCTGCCCATACAAATAGTGACGCCACATCTTGAGTGCAAAAACAATAGCAGCTAATTCTAGATCATGAGGGGTAATTCATCTCATGTGGTTTCAATTGTCTAGAAGCATATGCTATTACTTTTCTATTTTGCATTAACACACATCCCAATCCATTTCCAGATGCATCACTATAGACAGTATATAAATCCTTGTTATTGGGCAAGACCAAGATTGGTGCTGATATTAACCTTTTCTTCAACTCTTGAAAACTTTATTCACGTGCATCATTCCACTCGAATTTCTCATTCTTCCGAGTCAATTGAGTCAAAGGTCGTGCAATCTTTGAGAAATCCTTCACAAATTTCGATAATATCCTGCCAATCCCAAGAAACTCCTAACTTTAGTAACAGTTTCAGGTCTTTTCCATTCTACAATAGCTTTAACTTTTGCAGGATCAACTGATATTCCTTCTCCAGAAACAATGTGTTCAAGGAATGATATACTTCCAAGCCGAAATTCACACTTAGACAATTTAGCATACAACTTATTGTCTCTCAATATCTGTAACACCTTTCTCAAATTCTTATTATGTTGTTCTTCATTAGACGATTATACAAGTATATCATCTATGAAGACAATCACACAGATATCCAGCAAGGGTCTAAAGATACAATTCATCAAATCCATAAAAACTGCAAGTGCATTGGTTAATCCAAATGGCATGACCAAAAATTCATAATGACCATATCTAGTTCGGAATGCAGTCTTTGGTACATCTTTTGCTTTGATTAGGATTTGATGATATCCTGACTGTAAATCAATTCGGGAAAATACCTTTGCTCCTCTCAATTGATCAAAAAGATCATCAATCCTGGGTAAAGGATATTTGTTCTTGATAGTTACTCTGTTTAATTCCCTATAATCAATACAGAGTCTCATTGATCCATCTTTCTTCTTCACAAACAGTACTGGTGCTCCCCAAGGTGAAACACTAGGTCTGATAAATCCTTTATCTAACAATTCTTGTAGTTGCACCTTTAATTCTTTCAATTCCACAGGTGCCATTCGATACGGAGCTTTTGATACTGGCTCGGTTCCAGGTATCAAATCAATTGAGAATTCCACTTCTCTGTATGGGGGTATTCCTGGTAATTCATCTGGAAATACATCTGAGTATTCACATACTGTTCGAATGGTATGAATATCCAATTCCTTGGATTCACCTTCAGTTGCTCCAAGAATACAACCGTTCATCTCCATATCTTCTTCATTTTCCACTTCAATTGCTATTATCTACTTCCGACTCCTTTGAGTATCTCACCTCTATACTCTTTTCTTTCTCCTTGATTATTGACAAAGATACTATTTTGAGATGGCAATTAACTTTTGCTTGCACAGCAGTTAACCAAACCATACCTAAAATAATATCATATTTTTGCATCTCTATCAGAATTAAATCAGAGATTGATTCTCGATCTCCAATCTTTAGTGGACAATCCTTGATCATCTCCCGTGTCACCACTAAATCTCCAGTTGGCGTAGTAACTCTCAATTCTTTACTCATGCTTTCAATTGGTAATCTTACACGCCTTGCTAATCCGGTATTTATGAAAGAATGTGTTGCTCCCGTGTCAAACAAAGCATACGTAGTCTGATCTCCTACTTGAATTGATCTTAAGTATCAATTATTAGGTTCATGTTATTTTCAACTTATAAAGACTTCTATTGCTCATCTACTTGTGATTATGTCTAATAACTTTAAATAAACAAATATATAATTACATACCTGCAATGAGTCCATATTCTTCAGGATCAACCTCTTCCTAAATATTTTCTTCATCTCCTTCCTCTATCTCCACATTCTCAACAGGACTTCCATACATGGCAAAAACTCTGGCCGTCGCATTAGCTTTGTTGGCATTCCCATTTTTTGATCCTGAGGCTCCAATCACTTTAGATTGTGAAGATCCAGCTACTGTTGCTTTCTGTGGACAGTTGGGTGCTATGTGCCCAACTTTATTGCATATGAAGCAAGTTGCAGTTTTTCTTTTTGGACAATCGTTTATCATATGCCCACTTTCCCCACAATAATAACATTTGTTCTGTAATTGTGGACAATGTCTTGGGTAATGAGAACCTTTACATTTCCAACAAGTCGCATTATTCTTCCTTATTAGTCCTCCTTTGTTTACATTGAAAGGTTTGAAGAATTTAACCTTCTTAGGCACAGAACTTGTCATAGAACCGTCATACATTCTTTTCCCGAACATAGTTCCCTTCTTCTTATACCTCTCGAGTTCATACTTTCTTGCGCGTTCAATGATTCGAGCTTTTTCCAACATAGCTGCAAAGTTATCAACCTCAAATTCAGCAGGTCTTCTTTGGAAATGAGGTTCTAATCCAGCCATGAAAGTTTGTCTCTTAAGCTCATCACTGTCCCGATAAGCATCTGGAGCACACTGTAACAACCGATTAAACTCATGTTCATATTCATCAATGGTCTTAGCTCCTTGGGTCAAATTCATCAGGTCAGTGCTATACTTTGCTTTTAGGCTGCTTGGAAAATATTCCTTCAAAAATTCTCGTCTGAACATTTCCCAGGTAATCGGTTGAGACAAACTTCTTTGTTTCGAATTCCACCATATCCTTGCTCTCAACCTTAATAGATAAGTTCCATAGGATACTTTCAAAGCTTCAGGTACTTGGAAAACATCAAGGGATCACTCAATCTGAGCTAGCCAGTCTTCAGCTTCTTCTGGCTTTCCTGGTAGTCCTTCAAAATATTTGTTGCACTTAATGAATTCCGGCAACAAATTCCTCTGAGGACGTAAAGGTGTGGTGGTGGCAATTCTGTTCATATCGAGGCGGTCCCTGTACCTCGGCGGCAGACTCATTTGGGTTCACTGGTCCATTTTCCTGAAATTGAATTGGTAGAGTATGTCTTTCATTCCTTCTAGGATTTGGTGGAGTCATTGCTGGTGCTCCAACAGGTGGTGCTACATTTGTGGCTTGCATATTTTTCAAAGCTTGCAAAATCAAAACATTTTGTTGTTGAAGATTTTGTAAAACATCCTCAATTCGGTTTTGGGGTGCTGCAGGAGCATCTATTGGTGGATCCCCAGAAATTCTGGCATTTCTACTTTTATTTCTTCCTCTTGGCATTCTATTAACATTAAACATATTACTTAAGTCAGATTATAACTCGTCTTTATCAAAAGTCATCAAAGTCATTCATATATTATGCAACCATATATACATAACCAAAATTACATCAGAATTTTCATGGTTAGTGCGTTATATACATATCCAAAAATTGCACTACCCTAACTTAGCTTCCTATCATAGTCATCAAAAGATACATATATAGGTCATCAAAAGTATACTAATATCGTCCTGTCATGTCATCATAAACAGATAATAAAACATCATCATATAATACTAAAATCAGACTCAAGGATTAGGATGAAGACGAACCTTGCCCTTCTCCTGAGGGCCTAATCGAGGGTAATCATCATCTCCCTCAGAACTACTATCATCAATCTCAATCATCACACCCTCATCTCTTGGAGGTGCTAGAGTCAGGGCTGTGTCCATCACCCTAATACCTCTGGGTGCCGGTCTCATCTCACTCTCAGCACTAGGTGGGATATCACTCTCAATCCAACCTCCATGTGCTGATCCAATCCATCTGGCAGTAGTTAAAATCTGGGACATATTTCTCGGCCTCAATTCTTGTTCTCTTACCTTCTCTCTCATCCAACAGTTATGTGGTAATACTCCTCATGTGGACAGTAGTCTGAACTGTCTCCGGTACTACTCGATCCTGTACAGGGGTAGGACGCTAGAACTCACCTGCTATCTCAGGGATAATAAGCGGTTTCCTCATCAACATGCGTCTAGAGTGACTGCATCTACTGAGTCGTGTAAAGCATCATCATCATAGGCCGCATCACCTTTGACCCGAGCATGATCCTGCCTAACATCATGAGCATAGACTGCTCCTCTGCCAATATCTACCCAAACTCTAAAATCCGGAAGCTCTGGTCTCTCTGATCTAGATGAGACTATAAATGCTATGTTGTCAATCTCCATACCACCTCCTTTCTGCACTATCAGCCTCTCAAATCTGTAGAGCGTCTCTATAGCTGATCCGTTATCTGGAAAAGCCCGCTCCATCAAAAATAACCAGCCTTTAAACAAAGGCAATAATCCTCGCTTCCAGGTGCTGAGGATCTCATCCAAGGTCTTGGTAATCCCGCTCAAATACAAGTCCTCCACCAGAACTCGTAGTCTACGCCTATAGTCTGTCAAAGTCTCCTCTTCCTGCATACTAAAGATCTCCCATCTAATGTGACACGTAGCAGGATTAGTCTGCACACAATAAAATTTGCATGATTAATAATAATCACACATACTTTATTCCTAGTTGTGCGTATAATTCTATATTCTACATAACTACCCAACTATTATTAAAGGAGTGCTAACTAAATCTAATTTACTACATTCACCAATGCAATTCTTTCACATATTTATCTTTCTTATTCTAGCAACCAGGCTCTGATACCAACTTAATTCTGTCACGCCCCGAGGGTACCCTAGTAGTAGTAAACAAGTTACACTTGAATACCATCACTAGATTACCTTCAGAGAATGATAGGTTTTCAAAACAACAGGATCTTTTAAGTTGCTTGATAAGAAATAACAAATATATTAAATAAATAACTTAGTGAATAAACATTTAAAACTATTACAAACCATATTTTTTTGTAGTACACAACTAATGATCTAATCTAATAGTACATAACCATCAAACTAAAATAGATCTGTAGACTTCTAGCTTCAAAGCTCTTACCGGAGCCATAGTCCTGGATGTAACTAACCAGGGTCGTAAAGTGAACCTGAAAAGACTGTAGGAGTATGAGCGAAACCACAGCTTAGTGAATAACCAGACATACCATACATCACACAAGTTATTAACAAATCATATGGAATGCAAGCACTTAACCATATGCACAGATACAAGTTTGATGATCTAGAATCCAAACAGGAAAAAGATTTACGCCCTCTTTTTAATGGGTTAAGAACCAAATCATAATGACCCACCTGCCCAGGAGACACTAAGTACATAGGAGCATCAGAAATTTCTCATTTTAAGTTATCACTTTTAATATAGTTGATTAAACTGACCATCTCTGCAATTCTCTTAGAAACTCCCTAAGTATTAATCATTTCAAAGCGATTCTACGGGCGACGTTCTTCGGTGCCTTTTAGTTCCTCATAGGACTGCCAGACCAAAGAGAACCTTGGAAGAACTTACACATTAGATCAACCAAGCAAAAATAGAGATCCGAAATATTAATACGTAGCAGGCTGTCACAACCATATATGCAATAATGCAATTCGTGTAATGCATGTACATATTATTTTGTTAAGTCCATAATTCTTAATCAATTTCAGGGTGACCATACATTACACACAATCATCATTACACTATTTCACAACGTCAATCATTGCATTATCGCTTTTATAAGGATATTTTAATAATCATACAATCAGATCATATCATACTTTCAACAAACATTAATTTGATTATCTTGCATTACATATTTGACTATTTACAATCACAACCAGTACAACATGACTAAATTACTCACCTGCTCATACTGCCTCAATCGTAGTAATCCACTGGTAGATCCTCTAGTGAGTCAAAGTCACCTATTTAAGACAAAGTATTCATTAATACAAATTAACTAAATTCCTATATGTGATTAGTGTCCTAGACTCGATATTTTGGTAATTATTATTATTTAGTGTAGTCGTGTTTCTCTGATTTTATCTCACATAATTGTTTTGTTATTTTTAGAAGTCACATTACTCAAGAAATTAGCTCATTTCAATTTCCATTCTTATCTATTTTATCTATTTAGAACAAATATTTGACTAATACTAACTTTAATTAATACTAAATATTTTTCTTAATTCTAGGGTTTTAAAAGTTAGTAGATATTAATCTAGTTATTCTAATCATATGTAATAATTCTTATATTGTTGTGTATATATATATATATATATAATAGACTTAATAGGCTTAAGATAATATATATATATATATGTGTGCTGTTTACTTTTGAAAATATGCTTTCGGAAGAGAAATTTGGGCATACGCCAGCTCAAAGCCGCCAGCCTTCATCCCCAGGTGCCGGTGTAAAATTGGTTTTGTAACTTATTTCGTTTCGAGTGCACCGGCGTTGAAAGCTGTCGGCTTTCAACGTACGCCGGCTCTACGCCATCGGCATAGATCTCCAGGAAGCCGGCTTACGTTTAATTTTTACGTGAAAAATTATTTTACGTAGCCTCTGTTGAGTGTAAGCCGCCTATAAGCCGCCGGCCTATCCATGTAAGCCGTCGGTGTTCAGCGTTTACACTGCCGGCCTTGAGGCAGTGTTGCACTGTTCATCATCTTCCTCCTCGGTTTAATTCATATTCTTTGATTTTTTACACGTTAAAAACTTACTCAAACTATTTCTAAGTGTTTATATATCATATATAAGGACATAAAACAACATTCAACACGTTTAAAAGCATATATATATATATATATATAGATCTCGATTTTGTGAAAGTAAAACTAGGGTTTTGAAGTTTTACCTTGTTGGAGCTCATTTGATGCAATCCGAAGCTCGTGTTTGAGTTTATTAAGTTCCTAAGATGATTATAAGTCAGTTACAATCCATATATTTGAATGAAAATCCTTTAGATCGTATCAACTTACCTTTGAGTTCGTATTTAAGGGTTTTTAACTTTGTTTTTCTTTCAATCCGAGCTTGGGTGTTAGGATCGGTTTGTTTTCTGTTTTTGGTTGGTTTTGGTTGTTGTTTGAGTGCTGATTCGCTCTGGAAAGTGTGGGAATTTATGGTGTTTGTTTGTTTACTCATAATGAGCTTCTAATGTATATATATAGAAGAAGAAGAGAGGTGAAACTGCGGCTATTTCTCCTTCGTTTTTCCTCCGAATTGCCTTTGGTTAACTTATCATTTAGCTGTTATTTTCAGACCAATAAATGCTTGGAGGACTTGGCATTGTTTGATTGGTGGGGAAGTTGCTTTTGTTGACTAAGGAAGGCATTATTGATCAAGAAAATTCGGCTCCTCTTCCTCTTCCACAGTTTGCACCGAATGCAGCAGCCCAAATATATATATATATATATATATATATTAGTTTATTTATTAAGTTTAATTTTAGGATCATTTTAACACGTTATACGGGTATAAACAGCTAGTATTTGAAAGTTTTTGTACAAAAAAATATGTTTATAAAGTTATACAAACCACTTAGATTTTCAAATAATACAAATTTAGGTTATATATATATACGTAGTTATTTATTCGTATAATTTTATCTCCCGCGATTTGGATTTCTTAAGCTCGTTAGGTCAATTTTTGTTTCAAGCTCCGATAGCTTAAGAAAACTCGGTTTAGAACAATAGCGTGATCCGATTATTTATTTGGAGTTTAGATTTTGAGTTATTTGACAGTTTAAATTTTTCGTTGTGTATTTAAAATCTTAACGGTTTATCTTTGAGTCATCGTTTCTTGTTTATAAGCATAAATAGTCGTTTATGTAATATTGGACTTAATACAGAAATCAAACTATATATATATCTAAGTTTTGATAAACATGAAATCTTATTAATAGCTTTTAAATTTTAACTAGAAATCTCGAATTTAGGGCTTAATCTAAATATAAACTCAGCACTACTCGTTATTTAATCTTGAATCATTACCGAGATCAAAAACAATCATTTAATCTTTATATTCATATTTTCCATTTAAATCTAATGGTACATCAGGTTTTCGGGTTTAAATTTTAGATCATATCTTGAATTATTTATTCAAGATACAAAATCTCGTTTTTGATATTAACTAGGGTTAAAGAATTTCTTCATTCAGTTCCTAGGTTCTTCATCTATCCCAAAATCTAAATATTAATCTATTATTAGACTTCGATTAAAATCTAAATCTATTATCTAGTTTATACACTCTATTGTAAGGTCGTGTACTAATGTATAAAATTCCCGGGGTTTACACCTACTCCCTAAAGCATCTATTTCTTTTATAAAACTCTTATTTTTGAGTTAGAAAATAGGTGTTTACATATTAACTATTCCTTATTACGAATTTCAAGTTTTTGTTGGTGTTGAGGCATAGCTGTAACTTAACTTTTGTAATCCTTTTCTGGTTTTGAAAATTTCTTTTAGTAAAACTATGCTCAACTTATAAAAATCACTCTTTTATGATATCTATCCCCTAAGCTCTTCATTTTATATGTAAGATATTCATTTTGGAGTTGGAAAATAGGTTTTCTAAATGGTTATTTCTCAAGATCCGAATTTCAAAAATCATTTTTTTAATAGAAACAAAATAGATCTTGAGCTTTGGAAACCCCTTCATTAAGACTATCATATTGCAAATCTTTTATGTATATAAGATAAATATCTATGGCATTTTTGTACTCTAAACTCATGGATCTATTATACTATGTGTAAACCCCTGAAATTTTCATAATTCTTATAAAATATTCCTAGAAGTCTAATACCAAAATCAAAACCAAAACCAAAACCCTAAAAATCGAACCAAGTTAAAACCTAATTCTAAATAAGGTCAAACATGAGAATTCTTAATCTTGAGAAAAAGAGAACCCTCAAAACAAAATAGAATATCCAACTATTGGTCGATTCAATATCCGTAAACTAATCAAATCATCTATTCGATTCCTAAAACGCAAATCAAGACGATATATCTAAATAAGTCTCGATAACAAAATACTAAGATCTTAAATCCTTCGGTGGATTTTAGAATAAAAAATCTCAATTTTCATCAAAAGTCAAACTGAGTCAACCCATAACCTTAGACTCAGTTAAACGATCCTGAGAACTAAAAAATATTAAATAATTACAAATAAAATGAGATAAACCATAGATGTCGAACTAAAAATATAATACGGATAAAATTCCAAAATTTTATGATGCTACGAATAACTCAACAAAATCAAAAGTCAAACCAAAACCCTAAAAGTCAACAAAGCTTACAACAAACCCTAATTTTTAAGATTCAGCAATCCCGTACTCTTAAACCCTAAACAACAAATTGAAAATAATTATTGATAATAGTTCGTAATAACATAGGGAAGCTTAAAAATATTAGATTCACGAATTTCTAGTAACCTTCGGATCGGAACGGGATCAGTTTTCAAAAACCATGCCTCGGTACATCAAACAGTAAAAATATTTCGTTAATACTAATAGACTCGTAAAAATATAAGGTTTTCAAAAATATCAGTTTTAGAATTTTTTTTGTAGTTAAAAATTACAGATATCGCATTTATAAGCGTATTTTTATTACTACTGGTATTTTATTTATCTAATCTACTATTCATAGTACTTTTCTACTATTCATTACTATTCCTCTATCTCTACTTTTTCTACTACCTATTATTACACCTACATACCTATTTCTTACAATTTTCTTTTTCCATAAAAATTCTACACCACATATTATTAAACTCCTCTTACACTTTTCTTCTAAAATTAATTTTTAAGCAATTTTCTCTCTCCTTCTTTCCCATTGCAGTCCACCTCCTCTCTCTCTTCACTCTCGATTATTTTCTTTTTCAATTAATTTAATTACATCTAATTTTCACTCCAAAATTCTATAAATACCCCCTTCATTCCTCCTTCATTCTTTCACACAACTAATTTCACTACCAAAACTCTCCCAAAATCTCTCCACAAATCCTCTCTCCAAAATTTCTCTCTACCAAAACTCTCTTAAGTTAATTGTTCACAAAAATCCTTTTTTATACACAAACTATCTACCACATATCATTACCCACATAATACCCCATTCATCTTCAATCTTCATACCACATAAACACTTTAAGTAAACTTCTTCCAACCATTTATTTACCCATGTCATATAACTTAACATGACTATGGTGTTGTTTTGAAACTCATATGAGTAGTAAAAGCAACAACATGTTCATGTTTTGTTCTTGTACATGAAATTCAACTTTTATTATGTTGTTATTATGTTCATATATATGTTGATTTTATTGTTGTTATTATGCTAATTTCTTATTCATAGCTAACTAAATATATTTATGTATTTATATATAATCTTTAGAGCATATAAGCTCACTTGTTATTTATTTAATTTCATACTTTGCAATTTATTTAATCCATGCTCTTTTCATACTAGTCTTTCTAGTCTTAGACTTATCCATATCAAGTCAAAACAACCTGTTCTTTATTTTCTTTATTATTTTTGGGACTAGTCTATTCTTAGTCCCGGGATGCCTTGATGAAGCTAAGGTTTCCAATACTTGATATTTTTATTATCTTGCTTATTATTATATGCTTCTAGTATTTTTCTCATATTCTTATCATTTTACATACTCATAATACATGCATCTACATAATGATATTGTCTCAACTAAATTTAAAAGTAGAATTTTACTATATTAAAGGAACTTGAAACTAAATTCTCTATTATATGACTTGTCATTAAATAATGGAGTTATTATCAACATCATAGAAATGGAGTAATACAAATTTTCTCAAAGTTTTCTTAAATAACAAAGATAGCTTTACCAAGGAAATATAAGAAATAAACACTTTCTTTTTATAATATGGTATCCTAAGTTTAGTAAAATAATTTGTTAAATTTTTCACAAAAAGCTTAAGATTAAACTCTTTTTAACTCTATAACAAAACCAAGAAGCAAACTAGTTTTCAAAGTTAAGATAAAATCAACCCATAAAATTATAAAGCTACTTAGGAAAATAATGAATTTCAAGTTTCTAAAGAATGAACTTATTTTCAAAGAATGTAAATATGATAAGGTCAAAAACAAATGATTTTATCAAAAAAGAGGATTTTTTTCAAATAAAATTTGTAGATGAAATAAAAGACCCAGTTTTAGAAAACAAGAACTTATATTTTGAGCAAGACATACAAAAAGGAAAAGACTCATTTTCTAAGATCATTCTAAATACAACTTTGTAAATAGGTCATCAACAACTTAATAAACTTTTGATAACTTTGATCTTTTATCACTAGAAGTAAAAAAAAATTCTTAAAAGACCAAAGTTAAAGGAAAATTTACTTGTTTTGGAAAAAGGAATGAAGAAAATAAAATAAGAATATACTCATTTATAATAACCTAGGAAAATACAAAGTATCTTCAAAATACTTCAAAAGAAATTTGTCAAAGTTAAGTTTTAACACTTCAAAATGAATTGTTTTATGAAATAAATTGCTGAGACACTACCATTAGAATTTTTACATATAAAGTGAGCTTATCTATATACTCAAGAGATTTATCAATCATATATATATATATATATATATATCTTTACTAAAGAAATTTTGAATGAAGTTGAGTTGGAAAATTGTTTCGCAAAACCTAGAAATATTTGTTTTGAATCTGTAACCTACGGTTTCCGAACCCAAATGATCTTATATGACAAAAATAACCTTAGAAATGGATAGATCTTTTTGAATAGGTAGAAAACGGTATATTATATGTGAAATTTCGAGTAAAAATGAGCAAGTTATGACCATTTTAGAATTAGAATTTCATTCTATACGATTTTGACGAACATAGTGAAATAGAATTAGAAAGCTTAAGTAGAATTTCTACGAAATACTTATCCCGGTTTTTTTTTTTTTCTAGATAACGAAGGATACGAGATTACCCTTTCTGAGGATTGCTACGACTAAGAAGATTGTAAAATGGACGAGTGAGTTATTCCTCTTAAATTCGTTACTTTGCTTGTGCTTGTAAAGTAGTAGCATTAGCATACTAAGAAAAGATAAAAATGGATATGTATGGGAAAATTCGGGGATATGTATATATGTGATTCTATGCTTATGTGTGAAATGAGAATTAAGAATATCTCAACTTTAAATTGCCTGTTGATAGTTGCCTTCAAGCATAGTTTTAAATTTATAAAGGCCCGTTCTTAATTCACTATAAAGGCAATAGGCAGTGTACTTGTCAATTGCATAATAGAATTAATATGGGTGTCGTCCTTTAGGATATGGATATCAAGTACTAGTATTACCATTTCTCTACTATGTAACCAACAATTTTGATGATTTACTATTTTATCTAAATTACTTTAAACAATATTAACACTGATCCAACAACAAATTAGCAAGATTCAATAAGAACAAATGATCCACGTTTGTCACGCCCCGGAGGGTACCCTAAACGTGGCAGTCCGCCGCATATAATATTAAAGCTAACGAATGACAACCTTAGTCACGGAGGAGCTTCGATATCACATGCAAGGCATCCTTCCAAGATAGTAGGAGACTCATAGGGGTATTACATTCAAGTAGATAATAAAGCAAGTAAGAACTTATATAAATAAACATGAAATCTTCATTTAAATAACAAACTCTTACATCATCTTAGGGTCATTCCCCCGTCTTAAATGGTCTTGATTCAACTAATCCATTAATAAAGTAAATATAACTATAACATAAGCCTACTGTAGAGATTTTCTTAGAAGTTTATATTCAAAACTAAATACATATAACTTCTCACAAAAACTCTTAGTGACTTTGGCACATACCTGGTATGTAGGGCTCTGCGGTGCCAACCAAAGATAATCATACTGTAACAAAAAGTTATAGGGGTATAAGCAAATATAGCTTAGTGAGATAATTCCCATCTACAAGACATTTACATAAATCAAACAAGTATTTAAACAATCATATGAAAATGCACCAAACACATGAGCAAACAAAATACATAAGATTAATCGGAAATCATGTGTAGCATGGATTTTACGCCTTCCATGTTGGGGGTTGGGAGGTTACAGGCCCATACGACCATCAATATTTGTAGATTTTGTTGGCTCCTGCTCGCCCTATAGACTTTCTGGCTCATACTAGCCACCACTACTACTTCCTCGTTTCCCCACACGAAGAATAGTGGTGAAACAAATGTGACTCGCAAATATGATATCCATAAATTATTTTCAATATAAGGTTATTTCATCCTCGTTAAATTTAAGTTTAAAGGTGATCAAATCATTATTCATCATATCAATGCAAGAATCACAATTTAATTATCAATTTCTCTTTCGATATTCTTAACTTATATTGAACCAATCATAAATTCAAATCACACAAAAATTTTATCTTCTCCTTATCTTCTGGTGCTTCTACCTACAAGCACACGTAGGGAAATGTAACTTAGTAAAGGATTAACTCACTCCATGTCGGTAGCTCCTAATCGAAATAGTCTTCCGAGAATGTGATCTCGGTTCCTCCTTCACCTAAACAAGATAAAATACCCACAATGAGTTTTCATAGAATTTCTATTCTTGAAAACTCCAAATCTATCTTAAAATCACGGTAAAATCGGATTAGAGGAAATTCCAACTTAAAATGGCCATAACTTGCTCATTTTAACTCGGAAGTTTGCATATTATATACCGTTTTCTACCTATTCGAAAAGATCTATCTATTTCTAAAACCTTTTTCATCAAATTAAGTCGTTTGGGTTCCGAAAAGTGGTGATCAGATTCACCACGAATTTTCACAAACTTGAATTCTTTCTTTTAACAAAAGCTCATTTTGAAGAGATAGATATTATAATAGCTTGTAAAACCTTTGAAATGCATATTGTAAGCCCTGGAAAATTTCAGTAAATAATTCCAAGATGAACTTCGAAAATAAACCCTAAAAAAATCACTCCAAATTAAAACCGAATTTCGACAAGTCCTAAACCATGAATGAATTCAAAAATTTCTTAATCATGAGAAAATAAAAATCCTCAAAAATAAAATAAGAACTCAATGTTCTTGAAATTCAAAACCACTACGTATGAAAAAAAAATTCCATATTTAACTCCGACTTATAAAAACGGGTAATATAAAGCCCAAAAACAAATTATTAAAAAGTAAATAACGATTAACTTTCGAAAATGAAATCCAATTCAAAAATTCCGAAAACGTTAAAAGATAGTAAATACTTATAAAAATAAAATTTAAAATAAACTTCTTAATTTAAATATGTTGTATGAACATAAATATCAATTTCCAAATTGGCAAAGGTCTAAACCGGAAAATCACCCGGAAAACCCTAACCGAATACAATAGTGTAAGTCCGGCAATCTAGTGCCCCTAACCCTAGAGGCCGAGATGTAGTTTAAATATATAGAATAGCTCATAGTAATATAAGTTTGTTTAAAAATATCAGATTGGTAAATTTTTGACCTATTTCGAACCCGTTCGGATACAGACTTCGAAAAGCGTGTCCCGGGGCTCGAGATATCAAAATATACCAATAGTACTGTTAGACTCGTAATTTCATAAGATTTCTAAATATATCAGTTATATAATTTTTCGGGTTATAAAAGTTACAGTTATAACCTTTTTATCGTATTTCCATTATTACCGGTAATTGATTAGTCATTGCACTATTCACTTTTATTTCATTACAAAATTTTATTATTCTTATAAAGCCTTATATTTTTAGATAAATATTTTATATGTTATAGAAAATTTTGTTTTTCCAAAATTTAGTTCGTTTCGGGTCTTTACGGGATCAGATTCTGTTTAAGACCCGATACTAAAAATAAAATAAATTAATTTAATAATTGAAAAATATTTTAAAAATATTTTTATTTTCATAAAATAATTTTTTAGAATTTTTCGGGTCATAAAAATATTATTTATAGCCCATATTCGCGTATTTTGATCATACCGGTAACATATTTATTAAACTACTAAAATAATTCAAATAATTATTTAATTTTAATTAAGAAAAATCTGCTACAACTATTTTGAATAAATTTTCTAATTTTATTTTATTTTAATTTATTTTATTAATAAAGTACTTTTACAACCCATACCTTCAAGTACACCTTACACATATCACTTCCTTTTCACTTCAATCTTTCTGCACAATATTTTATACTTCATGGCAGAATTTTTGACCCATCTTTGCTGCCATTGTCCTTTTATTTAATCCTAATTTGACTAAAATAATTATTTTCCACTCCTTCTTAAAGAAGCACACATACACATTTATTACAAATTAATTTCAAGTCAAATTCAACAAAACTCTCTCTCTCCTCTCTCCCATTTTCACGTCCAGCATACACTTCTTGGCTGCCTTGTTTTATTTTTTTCTCATTTAATACACTCATTTTCTCTCCTCTTTCATTTACTTTTTCCTTTTTCATTCTTTAACCTTTTCTCTCTCATTTTCCTCTCTTTCTTTCTTCTTCTTGTTCTTATTTCTTCAACAAAGCAAGCTGCCCCCAATTCATTCTTGAGCCTCCACCCATATTTCTTGAAGATTTTTAAGCAAATCTTCATCTCAAAGCCTCCATAGGTGATATAGGTAAAGTGTAATGAAGGTTTCATGCATCAAATGACCTTCCATAAGCTTAAAAGCTTAGGATGATGATGCCAAAAATGAAACTCTCCTTTTCTCTACTTTTATTATCTTGTATTTCAATTATTTTCTTGTTTAAAGTTGATATATATTATAGATCTAACTTTTTATAGCTTTGATTTTTGTTTATGCCATAGATCTTGTTATTTAAGTTGTTATTTTTGTTATTCCTTATGATTTATGCATAGATCTAGCATCCACATGTCTATCTTAGTGATTCATGCATGTAAAACTAGTTTAGAAAACTAGATCTAAAGTTTTGAGTTCATAGATGCATTAGATCTTTGTTTATGTTCATGAACAACTTGCTATAACATGATGATGGTAGGAAAGTTGTAGGAAACTCAAGATCTATTTTATTTTCAACCAAAATAATTTTTGAAAATTCGGATGAAAATGGAATCATATTTAGAAAAGTTGTTTTTCAACTTCAAAATGTGTATTTTTCATTTAAAATGAAGGGCTTAGGGTATAGATAACATAAATGAGTAATTTTGATGAGCAAAGTTTAGATCTATGAGTTTAAAGTTTGTCTTCATGGGTTTCATCTAGATGTATGTTCATATTATGTGTAGATCTTAGATTTGAACTTTAACAAAAATTGTGAAATTCGTATTTTGGCAAGACCAATATTTAAAAACCATTTCCAAGTGTCAAAATGTAATTTTTACTTAAGAAAATGAAGGCTTAATCTATGTATATCATCAAGACTTCTTTTTACAAGAATCAAAAGTTATTTTCAAAATAAAAATTCTATTTTCGGATTTTGGCCAAGGCCTATTTTAAAAACATGTTTACCAACTCAAAAATGAAGTTTTTATTTAAGAAATGAAAGGCTCTTAGGATAGGATATGTAAGGAATGGATTTTCATGAGCTTAGATAGATTTTATCAAAAGATATAACCAAAAATGAATTTTGTAAATTCGGATCCCAACCAAGACCAATTTTTAGAACCCATGTATCAACTCCAAAACTCATGTTTTATGTGAAAAATGAAGTATATAGGTAATAGATATCATTAAGCAATGATTTTTACAAGTTAAAATGAGTTTAGGCATGAGTAAGGTGTTAAACAAGTAATGGAATTAAAATGAAAAATTTTGAGTTAGTGATCAATTGTCAAATTCGTAATTTGAGATGATGCATAAGTAATCACTTAGTATTTGAGCTCAAATTGCAAGTTTTATGTGTTAAATGAAGTCCTTAGGTAATTGATATAGTAAAGCCTTAAATTTTAATGTTTTAAACAAGTTTTCCCCAAATGAATCATTCAAAAAGTGGATTTTCTAAAATTCGGATTTTTGAGTAAATCATATTGGAAAACATATTTACAAAGTGTAAAATGGAAATTTTTATGTAGAAATAAGGTCATAAGTAATATATAATGAAGACTCAATTTTAACAAAAATAGTTATATTTTCTTAAGTAATAAATCCAAAACAAATGGAAATGATCAAAGTTAGAAAACTAGATTTTTCAAAAAGTAGTTATAGTTGAAGTCTTGCAAAATAAAGAGTTCCAAAATTTTCTTTTACCAAAAATCATCAAGACCATGCATACATGAAACTCATTTCATGCCATTCATGTTAGGAAATCACTCATATTGTATGTATGGCTAATTTATATAATAAAAACATTGCAAACATTTACAAAACTATTTTTTGGAATCGGAAACCATTCCTGATCAGATCTGATCCCTCTGTTCCGAGACCTAAATGTTTTCAAAACTTAAATATATATTAGAATTAGATAGATCTTTCGAAGTAGATAGAAATCGATATATAATTTGCGAGATTCTGAGTTAAAATGACCAAGTTATGGCCGTTTTAAGTTGGAATTCCCGCTTAGGACGAGAATTACGAATTTGATAGTTCATATAAGATCGTTTGGATTAGTTTGAGTTGAAATACTTATTAGAGTATTTCTTCCTTTTAGGAGATCCCGAGATCGACGATTCCCTACCACCGAATTATTATTACTAGAAGGCCGGTGATCCCATGGCCGAGTGAGTTTTCTCTTTGTTTTGTTACCTTGATTGTGCTTGTAGTTAGTTGCATTAGAATTATAGGAACAAGATAAAAATTGATATGAATGGGGATGGGATATATGATGAGACTGTGATGAATGTATGCCAAAGAATACTAAAGCATATCGAAACCATGATTTGATTGGATAATTGCTCTGTTCATATTATTTCTGTTATATGTATGATATTGGTTGGTCACTCTAAAAAAATGTATGAATATTTTGACCTAAGCAAAAATTAAATTGGTCATGCATCGCATCGGACATATTGCATTTGGTAGCGGGCTACTCCTACGCAGGTCGATCGAATGGTCCGAGGACTCGTTTGGATAATGAGACCGGGATCAGAGCTCATTCATAGGAAACTAAGGTGCATCGGGGATGCATTCCATGTGTGAGCCTAGCCGAGGCGAGTGCTATGAGCCGAGGGCTTAGGGACTAGTAGCGGTCGTGTAGACTTCAATACCATCCTTAACCCAAGATACGGAGGGCGTAAATCCGTTCTGTGTGTGGGTTCCGGATACCCATACATAATTGCTTACTCACGTGTTTGTTCATGCATAGCATATGATTGATTAATGCTTGCTTGTTCTGGTACGAAACTAAGGGAATTCTCACTAAGCTAGTATAGCTTATACCCCAATAGTTGTTTAAATGAACAGGTTATCTCGAGAATGCAAAGTGGGGACCAAGATGGTTGAAGCCGAGAATGGCTTCGGGATTCCAGCAAGAAATGGGAATGTTTGAAGTTACCAGCTAGTTTTATTATTTACCTTGTAATAGTTTTACGTAGTAGAATCTTTTGATGAAGTGTAATTGAAGTTTAATGATTTGTATTATGAAGTATAGTGATTTGTATCTGAAGTATAGTAAATTTGTATTTCCTTTACATTGTTACTCAAGCTGTATCAACGTAAAATGTATTACTCCAATGAGTCTCCTCAATGTGTTAGACGCCTTGTACATAGTATGGAAGCCTTCGCGTGACTGAGGTGGTCATTCGTAGGCTTTAATATTGTGTACGGCGGACTGCCACGTTTAGGGTACCCTTCGGGGTGTGACACATATACATATATTTATTGACTCGTATCAAATGTATGAAGTTAATGAAGTTGTCTCAAACCATGAATTTTTGTAAAAGTACAGTCTTCTAAAGAAAAGTGGAACTTTTGAAAATTCTTCTTATCTTGTTAGAGAATATTTCAAGTTATGAGTAAATTCATTTTCCTCTAAATTTTCAAAGAATGATTTTTATTTCCTTAGTTTTTAATACTTCTTTGAAAATAACAATTATATCATCATAGAAATAATTTCCTTGTTTCTTAAAATTATTTTATTTTCATGAAGGGAATTTCTTGTACTTGATGAAAAGTGAAGTTTTAGTAAAACTTTTGTTTACTTAAAAAGTCCTTTCTATGTCATGTATGTTTAAAAAAATTCCTATGAACTCCTCTAAGTTTGTTAAGATGACTCCTTAGTTTTTAGGAAAAATTACTTCCTACTTTTATTTCTAGAAAAGAATCTTTATTTTAAGAAAACATTTCCTCATTTATTTTGTTGAGACAAAAATCATTATGTTCATGCATGAATATGAATCATAAGGTTATGAAAACATAAGGAAGCATAATAACTTAAAAGAATAAGCTAGTAAAGAAATAAATCAAGTATTGGAACCTTAGCTTCATCAAGGTATCCTGGGACTAAGAATAGACTAGTCCCATAAAGAAAAAGAAAATGTTTTGACTTGATGAGGACAACTCTAAGACTAGAAAGACTAGTCTTAAAAACAATATGAAAGTAAATAAATTGCAAGGTAGTAAATAAATTGCAAGGAAGGTAAATAAATTGCAAAACAAATGAGCTTATAAGCTTTAAAAGTATATATATAGCTACATAGATATATTTAGTAACATATATATATAAAGGCAACATATTGAAATTAGATTCGTGAACAAAAACAAAGTATGAACTTATTGTTGCTTTCTTTAACCTTCATGGTTTAGAAAACACACACTAAGCTCATACTAAGTAAATGAACACTTAGACAGCTAAATTATTACCTAGAGAAGAAGTGAAAGCTAGAGAAACTTGAGAGAGTGTGTGGAGAGATTTTTGGAGAGTAATTTTTAGTGTATGGAAGTTATGAAAGAAGTGGAAGGAAGATGGGGTATTTATAGGAAAATGTGGGAGGTTAATTGTATTAACTAAATAAATGAAAATAAAAAATTTGGAGAGGAAGAGAGAGGGTGTAAATCTCCGAATTTTTTTAGATCCAAATTTAAAAGCTTAAACCCTAATTGGAAGTCAACTGGATTCTTAAGCCAACCAAAATCCTAGTTTACCGTAACCGCTTAAGTCCGGCATTGCCGTTTTCTCAAGCCCTAGAAAACGAAGTTGGAAAAATTAGCTATTATAGTTCGTAATAGCTATAGATTATATAAAAATATCATATTGAAGGAATTTGAGTGTCCTTTGAGCCCGATCGAACATAGTTCTCGAAAAACGTGTCTGGAAGCCCGGAATAGGAAAAATATTCTGAATACACTGTTAGACTCGTAAAAATATGAGATTTCCAAAAAAATCAATTTCGTAATTTTTTGGTAGCTAAAAATATCAGATATCGCTTTTATACGCGTATATTCTTACTACCGGCATTAAATTATCATGTCTACTTTTACATTATACTATTTTCTACTATTCTACACTATTCATTTATCTCTACTTTTTCTTACAACCTACTCTTACAAACCATATACCTATTTCTTACACATTTTCTTTTCCAATACAATTTCACATCTTTCATTTCTTACTTTTAATTAACAAAATAACAAAAAAATAAATTTTTCTCCTTCCCCATGCAAGGAGTAGAGCCGGCCCCCTCTCCCATCTCTTCCAATTTGTTTTATTTTTCATTTATTTAATTAACACAAATTATCTCCCACATTTTCCTATAAATACCCCCTCATACCTTCACTTCTTTCACACCACTTCTTCTCTAAAGTTACTATACCAAAATCTCTCTCAAACTCTCTCAAAAATCCTCTCCAAGAAGTCTTACAAGAAAGCTCTCTTTAGTTTCTTCTTTAGGTAAACTTTCTTCAAGAAAATCCTCCAAGCTTTCTTTATGTTCATCTACTTAGTATGAACTTAATGTGTGTTTTCAAAAACCATGAAGGTTAAGAAAGCAACAATAGGTTCATACTTTGCTTTTGTTCATGTCACGCCCCGAAGGGTACCATAAACATGGCAGTCCGCCACATATAATATTAAGGCTTAAGAATGGCTACCTTAGTCATGCGAAAGCCTTAGTATTATATGTAAGGCGTCTAACACGGTAATAGGAGACGCTTTTGGGAAGCATAGTTTAAGCAAGTAAAGATAAACATACAAGAATCCAGAAATAAAGTATATCATATCATAAATAACCAAAGGTCTGTTACATAATTTCTTAGGGGCATACCCTCGCTAAATCCAAGGATCGAGATAAACTTCATAACATCCAAAATTAAAGATTTCAAAGGAATTCTAATCTAAGTCTTCGAGTAGATTTCCTCCAAAAGCTTCAACATAAAACGTGTACTGATACGGGAAGGCCTCGGGCACAAAAATAGGTGTTCCTGAGAATACAATTATCTATATGGGTGTAAGCTTATGGGCTTAGTGAGTAAATCCCAAAATTCATACTCAAGGAAAATTATCAACCAAGTATATTATTCAAACATATGAAATGCAACAACCACGTGAGCATACAAGACATATGACTTTCCGGGAATCATATGTTGAATGAATTACGCCCTTCATTCGGGGTTGGGTATTCAGGCCAATTACAGCCACAACTTTTAAAAATACTTTTATAGATTTTACCGGCTCCTATACGCCATCAAAAACTTGTAGTTATTACAGGCTCCTACTAGCCACAAAAAACTTATAGTTATTACAGGCTCCTACTAGCCACAAAAAACTTATAGTTATTACAGGCTCCTACTAGCCATCAAATTAAGTAGTTCTTACTGGCTCCTACTCGCCACTTACATGATATACCGGTTATGTCTACCACCACTATTATACACTTGTCCCACCAATTGTATAGTAGTGAATGCATTGTGACTCAACATATGAAGTGCATAAATAATTTCTTTAATTAAAGTCTAGTAGTTACATTTAACTTCTTTCAAGTGATCAACCAATTTCAAACACTTCAAGATATTAATGCACATACAACTTTATTATAAACAAATCGAGTTTCGATATACTTAGTATTCATTCAACATATTATCATATACTTCCTTTTGATTTTGCCTAAATTCTAGTGCAACTAATTTTACAAGCACAATCGAGAGTATGAGAAAATTAACGGGAAGTAACTCACTCGGCCATGATGACACCTTTCTTGAATTGGATGGGTCGTTCGGAAATTCCACTTAATCGTAGTAATCCTCGGGATACGAACAATCCTCCTCGTGATTATCTAATCAAGAAGAATACCCAAAATGAGTATTTCATGAAATTCTATTCTTGGAGATTCTAAACTTTTCTTAAAATCGTAGTAAAATCGCATATGGGGAAATTCCAACTTAAAATGGCCATAACTTGCTCATTTTAACTCGGAATTTCGCGTATAATATATCGTTTTCTACCTACTCGAAAAGATCTACGCATTTCTAAGCTTATTTCCATAAAACTAAGTCGTTTGGGTTCCGAAAAGGCAGTGACTAAATTTGCCACGAATTTTACAAAAACTTGTTTTCCTTCTTGTAAACAAAGTTTATTTGAAAAGATAAATATTTCAATTATTTTGTAAACTTTTGAAAGGTATATATTTATGTAATGACTCATAACAAATGTATGAAGTAAATGGAGTTGTCTCAACTTATAAAAATTAAGGTTTTAAAAGATTTTGATCTTTGAGATTCTATTGAGTATTTATTTTACTTTTTGAAAGATTTTGAGTTATTGAGATGAATATTCTTTTTCTAAATTTAATCTCTTGTAATTTCTTTAAATTCCTAAGGTGTGGTTTTATTTTCAAAACTTGGATTCAAAAAGTAATAAAATGACATTTTTATTTCTGGTAATGATTCCAAAAGAATTTCTACTTCTTGATGGAAGATAAGTTTTCATAAAACCTTTTGTTTATGTAAGAAAATCATTCCTATGCATGTTCATGGGTTTTTAGAAATCCGTTTTCCATATTTATTTCCTTAGAAAGAATCTTTATTTCAAGAAAACATTTTCTCATTTATTTTTGTTGAGACAAAAACATTATGTTCATGCATGAATATGAATCATAACTATAGAAATATAAAGGAACATAATAACTTGAAAACTTAAGTAAATAATAAAGTAAATGAAGTATCGGGACCTTAGCTTCATCAAGGTACGCCGGGACTAAGAAAAGACTAGTCCCGAAAAAGGAAAAGAAAAAGAATTGTTTTGACTTGATGAGGACAAGTCTAAGACTAGAATGACTAGTGTTAAAATCAACTT
Source organism: Combretum micranthum (assembly GCA_024138025.1). Taxonomy (NCBI): domain Eukaryota; kingdom Viridiplantae; phylum Streptophyta; class Magnoliopsida; order Myrtales; family Combretaceae; genus Combretum; species Combretum micranthum. The sequence continues at coordinate 346,806 of JAMXBD010000695.1, read as the reverse complement.
GAAATTAAATAAATTGCAATGAAGTAAATAAATTGCATGAAAGATAAATAAATTGTAAGACAATGAGCTTATATGCTCTAAATAATATATATAGTTATATAGATATATTAGATAGTAGTAACATAAAGGAAATATAAAGAACATAAAGGAACATAAAGAGATTGATATTATGAACAAAAACAAAGTATGAATCTAATGTTGCTTTCTTAACATTCATGGTTTTAGAAAACATACACTAAGCTCATCCTAAGTAGATGAACATGAAGAATTCTTGAGAAATTTCTTACCTAAAGGAAACTAAACTTAAGAAGACTTCTTAAGAGAACTCTTGAGAGAAATTGGAGAGAAATTTTTGTAGAGTAACTTTAGAGAAGAAGTGGTGTGAAAGAAGTGAAGGTATGAGGGGGTATTTATAGGAAAATGTGGGAGATAATTTGTGTTAATTAAATAATTGAAAATTAAAACAAATTGAGCATGGAGAGAGAGAGGACCGACGCCATTTGTGTTTGTGGGGAGGAGAGAAATTTATTTATTTATTTTTTTGTTATTTTGTTAATTAAAAGTAAGAAATGAAAGATGTGAAGTTGTATTGGAAATGAAAATGTGTAAGAAATAGGTGTATAGGTTGTAAGAGTAGGTTGTAAGAAAAAATAGAGATAGATGAATAGTGTAGAATAGTAGAAAATAGTGTAATGTAAAAGTAGACATGACAATTAAATACCGGTAGTAAGAAAGTACGCGTATAAAAGCGATATCTGATATTTTTAGCTACCGAAAAATTACGAAATTGATATTTTTGGAAATCTCATATTTTTACGAGTCTAACGGTATATTCGGAATATTTTTCCTATTCCGGGCTTCCGAACACGTTTTTCAAGAATCATGTCCGATCGGTTCAAAGGACACTTGAAATTCTTCAATCTGATATTTTTATAAAACCTATAGCTATTACGAACTATTACAACTAATTTTTCCAACTTCGTTTTCTAGGGTTTGAGAAAACGGCAATGCTGGAGTTAAACGGTTACGGTAAACTAGGGTTTTGTTTGACTTAAGAATCCGTTTGACTTCCGATTAGGGTTTAGGTCTTTAATTTGGATCCAAAAATTTCGGGGATTTACAGTTCGTCATCACAAATTCCTTTATGTTCCTTATGTTTCCTTTATGTTTATTACTATCTATTATATAGCTATATATATTATTTAGAGCATATAAGCTCATTGGCTTGTAATTTATTTATCTTTCATGCAATTTATTTACTACATTGCAATTTATTTAATTTCAAGTTATTTTTAAGACTAGTCATTCCAGTCTTAGACTTGTCCTCATCAAATCAAAACAATTCCTTTTCTTTTCTTTTCTTTTCGGGACTAGTCTTTTCTTAGTCCCGGGGTACCTTGATGAAGCTAAGGTCCCAATACTTGATTTACTTTCTCATTTGTTTAATTTTTCAAGTTATTATGTTCCTTTATATTTCTTATAATTCATATTTATGTATGAACATAATGTTTTTGTCTCAACAAAAATAAATGAGGAAGTGTCTTCTAAAACTAAAGTTTCTTTCTTAAAGAAATATGGAAAATAAATTTCTTAAAAACCCATGAACATGCATGGAAATGATTTTTCTTAAAACAAAAAGGTTTATGAAAACTTATCTTTCATCAAGATATAGAAGTTCTTTTAAAAATCATTACAAGAAACAAGAATATCATTTTATTGCCTTTAAATTGTTGGAATTTAAGTTTAGAAAATAAAAACCACTCCTTAGGAAATTAAAGTAGTTGCAAGAAGTTAATTTTAGAAAAAGAAATATTCATCTCAAATAACCCAAGAATCCTTTCAAAAGTAAAATAAATATTCCAATAAAAACTCAAGTTCAAAGTCTTTTAAAACCTTACTTTTCATAAGTTGAGACAACTTCATTTACTTCATACATTTGTTATGAGTCATTACATATATATATATATACCTTTCAAAAAGTTTACAAAATATTTGAAATATTTATCTTTTCAAATGAGCTTTGTTTACAAGAAGGAAAACAAGTGTTTGCAAATTCGTGGCAAATCTAGTCGCTGTCTTTCAGAACCCAAATGACCTAGTTTTATGAAAATAAGTTTAGAAATGCGTAGATCTTTTCGAGTAGGTAGAAAACGGTATATTATATGCGAAATTCCGAGTTAAAATGAGCAAGTTATGGCCATTTTAAGTTGGAATTTCCCTTTATAGATTTTTACCGCGATTTTAAGAGAAGTTTAGAATCTTCAAGAATAGAAGTTTTATAAAAGACTCATTTTGGATATTTCATCTTGTTTAGGTGACGAGGGACCCGAGATCATCTATCCAGAGGATTATTTCGATTAGACCTACCGACTATGAAGTGAGTTAATTCTTTTCCTAAGTTACATTTTCTTGTTTGTGCTTGTAATTAGTGGCACTAGAAATTTAGGAAAAGATGAATGAACCAATCTTATGAAATAATTGTTGAATAAAAATTAAGTATATCGAAAGACGATATGTTAAATAAAAGTGTGACTTTTGTATTGATTTGATGAAATTATGGTTGATCACCCTTAACATGAATTCAACTTATATGGTTAAATGTTTAATTGAAATTTATTCATGCATATCATACTTGTGAGTCACATTTATTTCACTACTATTCTTCATGTGGGGAAATGAGGAAGTGGTAGTGGTTGCTAGTAGGAGCCTATAAGTCTACATGGGCCAGTAGGAGCCAGGAAGTCTACAGGGTAAGCAGGAGCCGGCAAATCTGCAAATATTGATGGTTATATGGGCCTGTAACCACCCGACCCTTGTCATGGAGGGCGTTAAATCCATGTTGCACTTGATTCCCGGTTAATCTTGTGTATTTGGTTGTTCATGTGAATGGTGCATTACATATGCTTGAATTAAATAACTTGGTTGTCGTATGGAAATGTTATATAGTTAAGAATTATCTCACTAAACTAGATTTGCTTATACCCTTATAGTTTTCTATTACAGTATGATTATCTATGGTTAGCCTTGAGGAGCCCAGTGTGCCAGGTATGAGCTTATGCTACTAGGAGTTTTTGGAGGAAGTTTATGTATTTTTAGTTTTAAACATAGACTTCTAAGAAAAATCTCTATAGTAGACTTATGCGATAGTTATGTTTATTTTGTTATTAGTATAGTTGATCAAAGACTTTAAGGCGGGGGAATGCCCCTAAGATGATGTACGAACTTATTATTGAATGAAGATCTTATGTTTATCCATTTAAGTTTATGCTTGCTTTTGCTATCTATTTAAACGTAATACCCCTGTGAGTCTCTTACTATCTTGGAAGCACGCCTTGCATATGATATCGAAGCTCCTGCATGACTACGGATTGTCATTCATTAGCTTTAATATTATATGCAGTGGACTGCCACGTTTAAGATACCCTCTGGGGTGTGACAGAGGGGGCCGGTGCAATTTTGGAGTAAACGGGAAGAGGAAATTTATTTTTTTGTATTTTTGTTAATGAAAAGTAAGATATGAAAAATGTGAAGTTGTGTTGGAAATGAAAATTGTAAGAAATAGAGGTATGGGTTGTAAGAGTAGGTTCTAAGAAAAAGTAGAGATAGATGAATAGTGTAGAATAGTGTAGAATAGTGTAATGTAAAGTAGACATGACAATTTAAGTACCGGTAGTAAGAAAATACACATCTAATTGCGATATCTGATATTTTTAGTTACCGAAAAATTATAAAATTGATATATTTGAAAATCTTATATTTTTACGAGTCTAACGATATATTGAGAATATTTTTACTAACCCGAGCCTCAGAACACGCTTTTTGAGAACTGTGTCCGGTTATGCTCAAAACGAATCGCGGTTTGACTAATCTGATATTTTTATGCATTCTTAGGTTATTACAAACTATTCTATATACTAATCTCTTACTAACTTTCCTAGAGTTGCTTAAACGGGAATGCCGAACTTGAACGGTTGCAAAAGACTAGGGTTTTGTTGACTTTGGGATTCCGGTTGACTTTCTAATTAGGTTTTAAGCTTAAATTAATCTCAAAACTTTAGGGGTTTACAACATTTTTGTCTTACCTCCAATTTATCATGTGAATCCTTGGCAGCTCATACTAGATAATTAAGATTTAGTTCTAAAGCTATAGAGTTCCTTAAGCAAAATGTCAATTCTTTCGAATCCAACAATTTGTCTAAACCTAAGTTAATCAATTAGGATATCTCCTCAATCAATAGCAACCCAAATTTGCATTAATAACATGAACTCATTTTCATTTTCATAATAGAAGATTCTTGCTATTCTATGTTTAGAATTACAAACAAATCTCTTCAATTGCAAGATCAAATCATAAAAGTAATCTTTCAATTAACTTAAATGAAATCAATCATAAATCTGTATTTTCAGACATACAAACTTAAGGAACGATTAAAAGCATGCAATTGAACAAAAGAACTTTAATCTTTCATTAAGCTCAAAACCTCATCACATGATAAACATGGGGTTTAACAAAACCCAGATCTACAATTTCACTCTTCCATAATGTCTAATGATAATACATGAAATTCAGAATAGAAAATTAAAATCATGATACTACCCGAAAAGAATAAAGCTAAAAAATTTCGGATCTTCAATCGGTGATAATCTTGTCTTGTTGTTGGAATTCTAAAGAACTCGGGTATGATTTCTGTATTTCCTCTCTTGCTTTCTTGTTGTTGATTCTTCCTCCATCTTCAATTTATAATGGATTTCACATAAATGGAATTGAATGCTCATTATGGAGGAAATGGGAAGTTACAGGAGTTACGGGTCTTTTGGCTTTCCAAAGTAACACCCCTTTTAATGCCTAATGAACGTTATTTTAATAAATAAGGGTTGCTATTCATTAAACAAGCCATTTCTCAAAAAGTAACTCACTGTCAAATTGACGTGTTTAGGGACAAATCATGTCACTTGAGCATGTCTGGCCAATTTCTTCATAGTGGAGAGTGACATGACTGGGACATGGCTTGTCCCAGAGTCGTGTCCCTTGCTGTGTCCTTTCTTACTTCATTGACACGACTTAGGACATGGCTTGTCCCAAAGTCATGTAACTTGCTGTTTTCAATCTTCAAAATGACATGCCCAGCGACAAGTCATGTCATGGTCATGTCTTTGCAATATGAAATTTCTAGTTTGACATGCTTTGTGACAAGTCATGTCACTGAACTTGTCCTTCCAAAACTTGATATTTAAGCCTCGATTCTTCTTTTCCTTGACATGGTTAATAGACATGGCTTGTCTTTATTGTGTTAACCACTTTTTTGCCAAAATTTCCATTTTTGACACGTTTTGCTTTTGTTTTTTACAAAATAACTCCTTTAAAGGCCTGAAAGCATAGATTAATATTTTTAAGTGCCAATTCATAATATATATCGATAAAATGATCAATAAAAATCCATTTTGGCATTCATAGAATAGGAATAATTTTGGTTTATCACATGTTTAAGTGTTTTGTTTACTTACTTATATGATTGCTTATTGCTTGCCAAATTGATTGATCGCCCCCCTAATAAACCTTAATAAGGTTTGGTTTAAGAAAAATAAAACTCTCAGGCATAGTGTCACGCCCCGAAGGGTACCCTAAACGTGGCAGTCCGCCGTACACAATATTAAAACCTAAGAATGACCACCTCGGTCACGCAAAAGCTTCCATACTATGTACAAGGCGTCTAACACATGGAGGAGACTCATCGGAGTAATGCATTTTATGTTGATACAACTTGAGAACAATGTAAAGGAAATTCCATTCACTATTCTTTAAAATACAACTCATTAACTTCAATTACAATTCATCAAAAGATTCTACTACATAAACTATTACAAGGCAAATGGGAAAACCTAGCTAATAACTTCAAACATTCTTATGTCTTGCCGGAACCCCGGAGTCATACCCGGCTCCAACCAATTCAGTCCCCACTTTGCATTCTTGAGATAACCTGTTCATTTAAACAACTATAGGGGTATAAGCTACACTAGCTTAGTGAGTGAAAACTTCCAGGATTGCATTTATAACACATCATACAATCAAGTGATTAGTCAGACAAGTGATATGCATCAAACTCGTGAATTCAACAAACATATGACCTGCCGAAAATCATATGTGGATGGACTTGCGCCCTCCATCCCGGGTTAGCAGATTAACGAATCCTGCGGTACGACCGAGACCGTTTCAGCTTACGGACAACTATAAACTATAAAATCGTTTAAGGTACAACGATAAACCGACAAATGCTAATGCTCCATCCCTATCGTGTATGAATGAGTTCAATTTCATCTTCAATTCCAAATAATCAATTATACCAATTCTTTTAAGTGATCAGTCAATAATCGTAGACAATCAATTCTAATTCATCTATACAGGCAATAGTTAATCACTCGGCTTCGATATTCTTACATTCCATTTCTCATATCAATAACAAGCATACATCCTTCCCATTCGTCCCCATCATGCATATCCATTTTATCTTTACCAAATACCTAGTGCAACTATTATTACAATCACATACAATAAATGAAATCGGAAGTAATACTCACACGGCCATTGGATCACCGGTCTCTTAGTACAAGTAATCCGGTGGTAGGGAATCGTCGATATCGGGGTCACCTAAAAAGGAAGAAATACCCTAATAAGTATTTCATCACTTAACTAGTCCAAGCTATCTCATACAAACTATCAAATTTGTAATTCTCGTCCTAAGCGGGAATTCCAACTTAAAACGGCCATAACTTGGTCATTTTAACTTGGAATCTCGCAAATTATATACCGATTTCTATCTACTTCGAAAGATCTATCCATTTCTAATATTATTTTCAAGTTTTGAAAAAATTTAGGTCTCGGAACAGAGGGATGAGATCTGATCAGTAACGGTTTCCGATTCCGAAAAATAGTTTTGTAAATGTTTGTAATGTTTTTATTGTATAAATTAGCCATACATGCAATATGAATGATTTCCTAACATGAATGGTATGAAATGAGTTTCATGTATGCATGGTCTTGATGATTTTTGGCAAAAGAAAATTTTAGAACTCTTTATTTTACAAGACTTCAACTATAACTACTTTTTGAAAAATCTAGTTTTCTAACTTTGATCATTTCCATTCGTTTGGGATTTATTGCTTAAGAAAATATAATTATTTTTGTTAAAATTGAGTCTTCATTATATCTATTACTTATGACTTTCATTTCTACATAAAAATTTCCATTTTGCACTTTGTAAACATGTTTTCAAGTGGGGTTGATTCCAAAATCCGAATTTTACAAAAATTAGTTTTTGAGTGATTCCTTTAAGTAAAAATCATTTGATACTTAGAAATTTAAGGCTCAACCATGTATAACTACTAAGGACTTCATTCTTACACAAAAATTTGCATTTTACACTTTGCAAATATGTTTTCCAATATGATTTATTCAAAAATCCGAATTTTAGAAAATACTTTTTGAATGATTCATTTGGGGAAAAACTTGTTTAATGCATTAAAATTTGAAGCTTTACTATATCTATTGTCTAAGGACTTTAACATATAAAACTTGCAATTTGAGCTCAAATACTAAGTGATTACTTATGCATCATCTCAAATTACGAATTTGACAATTGATCACTAACTCAAAATTTTTCATTTTAATTCCATTACTTGTTTAACACCTTACTCATGCCTAAACTCATTTTAACTTGTAAAAATCATTGCTTAATGATATCTATTACCTATATACTTCATTTTTCACATAAAACATGAGTTTTGGAGTTGATACATGGGTTCTAAAAATTGGACTTAGTTGGGATCCGAATTTACAAAATTCATTTTTGGTTATATCTTTTGATAAAATCTATCTAAGCTCATGAAAATCCATCCCTTACATATCATATCTTATGAGCCTTCCATTTCTTAAATAAAAACTTCATTTTTGAGTTGGAAAACATGTTTTTAAAATAGGCCTTGGCCAAAATCCGAAAATGGAATTTTTATTTTGAAGATAACTTTTGAAAATCACATTAGATTCTTGTAAAAAGAAGTCTTGATGATATTCATATATTAAGCCTTCATTTTCTTAAGAAAAAATTACATTTTGATACTTGGAAAGTGGTTTTTAAATATTGGACTTGCCAAAATACGAATTTCACAAATTTTGTTCAAGTTCAAATCTAAGATCTACACATAATATGAACATACCCCTAGATGAAACCCATGAAAACAAACTTTAAACTCATAGATCTAAACTTTGCTCATCAAAATTACTCATTTATGTTATCTATACCCTAAGCCCTTCATTTTAAATGAAAAATACACATTTTGAAGTTGAAAAACCACTTTTCTAAATATGGTTTCATTTTCATCCGAATTTGCAAAATTGATTTTTGTTGAAAGTAAAATAGATCTTGAGTTTCCTACAACTTTCCTACCATCATCAAGCTATAGCAAGTTGTTCATGAACATAAACAAAGATCTAATGCATCTATGAACTCAAAACTTTAGATCTAGTTTTCAAAACTAGTTTTACATGCATGAATCACTAAGATAGACATGTAGATGCTAGATCTATGCATAAGTCATAAGGAATAACAAAAATAACAACTTAAATACAAGATCTATGGCATAAACAAAAAATCAAAACTATAGAAAGTTAGATCTACAATATATATCAACTTTAAACAAGAAAATCATTATAATACAAGATAATAAAAGTGGAGAAGAGAAAGATTTCATTTTTGGCATCATCATCCTAAGCTTTTAAGCTTATGGAAGTTCACTTGATGCATGAAACCTTCATTACACTTTACCTATATCACCTATGGAGCTTTGGGAAGAAGATTTGCTTAGAAATCTTTTAAAAATGAAGTGTGGAAGCCATGGAAGATGTGGGGGCAGCTTGTGTTCTTGAGGAAACAAGAACAATAAGAAGAAGAAAAGAGAGGAAAAAGAGAGAGAAAAGCTAAAGAATGAAAAAGGAAAATGAGTAAATGAAAGGGAGAGAGAAAATGAGTGTATTAAATGAATGAAAGGGAGAAAAAAAATAAAACAAGGCAGCAAATTGGGAGGGGCTGCTGTCCCGTGAAAAGAGGAGGAGAGAGAGAGATTTTGTTGAATTTGACTCAAAATTAATTGTATAATTAATGTGTAATGTAACTTTTTGAAGAAGGATTGAAATATAATTAATTTTAGTCAAATAGGAGTAAATGAAGGACAATGGCAGCATGAATGAGTCAAAATCTGCCATCAATTGCGGGATAATGTGTAGAAAGATTGAAGTGAAAAGGAAGTGATATGTGTAAGGTTGTACTTGAATGTATGGGTTGTAAAAGTACTTTATAATAAAAATATTAAAATAAAATAAAATTGGAAAATTTATTCCAATAATTGTAGCAGAATTTTCATAATAAAAATTAAATTAATTTGAATTATTTTAGTATTTTAACAAATACGTTATCGGTACGGTCAAAATACGCGAATATGGGCTATAAATAATTTTTTATAACCCGAAAAATTCTAAAAAAATATTTTATGGGAATAAAAATATTTTTAAAATATTTTCTAATTATTAAATTAATTTATTTTATTTTTAGTACGGGTCTTAAACAAAATCATCCCGTAAAAGCCCGAACTAACTAATTTTTAGAAAAACAAAATTTTCTATAATATATAAATTATTTATCTAAAAATATAAGGCTTTATAAGAATAATAAAATTTTATAATAAAATAAAAATGAATAGTACCAAAGACTAATCAATTGCCGGTAATAATGGAAATACGATGAAAAGGTTATAACTGTAACTTTTATAACCCGAAAAATTATATAACTGATATTTTTAGAAATCTTATGAAATTACGAGTCTAACGGTACTATTGGTATATTTTTTATATCTCGGGCCCCGGGACACGCTTTTCGAAGTCTGTGTCCGAACGGGTTCGAAATAGGTCAAAAATTTACCAATCTGATATTTTTAAACAAACTCATATTACTATGAGCTATTCTACATATTTAGCTACGCCTCGACCTCTAGGGTTAGGGGCACTAGGTTGCCGGACTTAGGCTATTGCATTCCGATTAGGGTTTCTAGGTGATTTTTCCGGTTTAGACCTTTGCCAATTTGGAAACTAATATTTATGTTTATACAACATATTTAATTTGAGAAATTTATTTTTAAATTTTATTTTTATAAGTACTTAATATCTCTTAATATTTTCGGAATTCTTGAATTGAGTTTTATTTTCGAAGGTCAATCATTATTTACTTTTTAATAGTTTGTTTTTAGGCTTTATATTATCCGATTTTATAAGTCGGAGTTAAATATGGAATTTTGTCGTATGTAGTGGTTTTGGAATTGTAGTATGTGATTTCTTATTTTGTTTTTAAGGATTTTCATTTTCTCAAGATTAAGAAGTTTCCGAATTCATTCGTGATTTAGGACTAGTTGAAATTCAGTTTTAATTTGGAGTGATTTTTAAGGTTTGTTTTCGAAGTTCATCTTGAAATTATTTACTGAAATTTTCCGGGGCTTGCACATAGCATCCATCGAGTCACATCTCTTTCGGAAGGCTACTACTCCTACGCATAGAGTTGGATTGGTTGTTATCATGGTGGGACACAGGCCATGTTCCTTCCTAGAGAATCCAAATCGCCCAAGGAATGCGACTCTAGGTTCAGAGCCGAGCCAACCAAACGCTTTGGGATGGAACCTAGGGACTAGCAGTAGAAGGTCGCGGATCTTCATCACCAATTTCCTAACCTTTTATACGTAGGGGTAAATCCGTTCTATATATGGTTTCCAGATAACTATATATATAGTTGTGTAATCACGTGATTGTTGCATTGTATGCATAGCATATGTGTGAAAATTTAAATGAACTTGTTTGAAACCATGGTGCGAATGATAGGGAATACCTCACTAAGCTAGTTGTAAGCTTATACCCCCCATAGATTTTGTTGAAACAGGTATACCTGTGGCTTAAATCAAAGATCATGACATTAAGAAAGTCATACAAGGATGTTAAACTTTTATGAAGGCAGTGGGAACATAAGACGAAGTTACTTTATAAGGTTCCTTATATGTAATATATGTTATATTAGTGTTTTGGAAATTATAAGAAGTGTATTTATGTTGACTTGAAGACAATAGAGGGATATATCCCTAAGAATTATAATTTACCATGTTTATATTTTATGATAAGTATTCTCTTTGCCTTGTTACTTAATCATTATCAATGTAAATTGCACTGCTCTGATGCATTCCCTTGGTTGTGATGTATACCTTGTACATGGTATGGAAGCCTTTGCACGACTGAGGTAGTCATTCCTAGGCTTTAGTATTGTGTACGACGGACTGCCATGTTTAGAGTACCCCTTGGGGCGTGACACCATGCAAGCTATGGATGCAAATGAATTATGAGCCTTATGTAGATGACAGTAATAAAAGAATATATGCACAAAATATCCATAAGAGCAATATATGACAATAATATAGCAAAATACTAGTAAAACAACTTAAATAACAAGATCCACACATTGTGATGGTAAGAATATCATGCTTTAGTGTTTTCACATCCCTAGCATAAAAGCTCATAGAGATTTTTGATGGAACCACACATGTATGATCTTGCCATGACATATTTTTATTGTGGTAGGGTATAGTTATATTACCTATTTAGTGTATGGAGTAAGAAAACTTGAAGAAAAAGATATGTGTGTGTGTGTGTGTGTGTGTGAGAGAGAGAGAGAGAGATCTCACGGCACAAGAAAGAAGAGAGGGAGAGAAAAAGACTTTTCCAAAAGTTTGATTTTGTGATAAATGAGAGAAAGTGAAAAAGTGGAAGGTGAAAGAGAGATTATGTCATGCCCCGAAGGGTACGCAAAACATGGCAGTCCATCGTACACAATACTAAAGCCTAGGAATGACTACCTCAGTCACACAAAGGCTTCCATATCATGTACAAGGTGTACATCACAACCAAGGGAACACATCGGAGTAACGCAATTTATATTGATAATAATTAAGTAACAAGACAAGGAGAATACTTATCATAAACTATAAACATGATAAATTACAATTCTTAGGAGTGAATCCCTTTATTGTCTTCAAATTAAAATAAATACACTTCTTAGAATTTCTAAAACACTAACATAGCATACATTACATATAAGGAACCTTACAAAATAACTTCATCTTATGTTTCCATTGCCTTCATAGAAGCTTATCATCCTTCCATGACTTCCTTAACGTCATGATCCTCAATTTAAGTCACAGGTATACCTGTTTCAACAAAATCTATAAGAGTATAAGCTACAACTAGCTTAGTGAGGTATTCCTTTTCATTCGCACTATGGTTTCAAACAAGTTCATTTAATTTTTCACACATAAGTTATGCATACAATGCAACGATCACGTGTTTACACAAATATATAGTTATCTAGAAACCATATATAAAACGGATTTTGTAAATCCCCGAAATTTTCGATCCACAAATAAAGACCTAAACCCTAAACGGAAGTCAAACGAATCCTTAGGACAAACAAAACCCTAGTTTACCGTAACCGTTTAACTCCGGCATTGCCGTCTTCTCAAGTCATAGAAAACGAAGTGGGAAAAATTAGCTCGAATAGTTCGTAATAACCATAGGTTTTATAAAAGTTTCAGTTTCGCGAAATTCGGATAGTTGATCCGAACCCGAACGGACACAGTTCTTGAAAAATGTGTCCGGAAGCCCGGAATAGGAAAAATACTCCGAATACACCGTTAGACTCGTAAAAATATAAGATTTCCAAAAATATCAATTTCGTAATTTTTCGATAACTAAAAATATCAGATATCGCTTTTATACGCGTACTTTCTTACTACCGGTATTTAATTGTCATGTCTACTTTTACATTACACTATTTTCTACTATTCTACACTATTCATCTATCTCTACTTTTTCTTACAACCTACTCTTACAAACCTTACACCTATCTCTTACACTTTTTCATTTCCAATACAAATTCACATCTTTCATTTCTTACTTTAATTAATCAAAAGACAAAAAATTTATTTTCTCTCCTCTCCATGCATGAAATGGCGCCGGCCCCCTCTCTCCATACATCCATGTAATTTGTTTTTCAATTATTTAATTAAACACAAATTATCTCCCCCATTTTCCTATAAATACCCCTCATACCTTCACTTCTTTCACACCTCTTCTTCTCTAAAGTTACTCTCTCAAAATCTCTCTCAAAATTCTCTCAAGAGTTCTTGCAAGAGTCCTCTTAAGTTTAGCTTCTTTAGGTAAGAAAATTCTCAAGATTTCTTCATGTTCATTTACTTAGTATGAGCTTAGTGTGTGTTTTCTAAAACCATGAAGGTTAAGAAAGCAACATTAGGTTCATGCTTTGTTTTTGTTCATAATCAAAATTCCTCCATGATCATTTATGTTTCTATTATGTTCCTTTATACTTCTCTATAATTCCTTTATGTTATTTCTATCTAATATGTCTATATAGCTATAAATATTATTTAGAGCATATAAGCTCATTGTATTACAATTTATTTAACCTTCATGCAATTTATTTACTTCATTCCAAGTTATTTAAATTCAAGTTAATTTTAAGACTAGTCATTCTAGTCTTAGACTTGTCCTCATCAAGTCAAAACAATTCCTTTTCTTTTCGGGACTAGTCTTTTCTTAGTCCCGGGGTACCTTGAAGAAGCTAAGGTCCCAATACTTGATTTATTTACTTAAGCTTTCTAATTATTATGTTCCTTTATATTTCTATAGTTATGATTCATATTCATGCATGAACATAATGTTTTTGTCTCAACAAATAAATGAAGAAGTATTTTTTTTAAGGAACTTTCCTAAATTAAAATAGAAAATGGATGAACATGCGTGGAAATAATTATTCTTACATAAACAAAGGTTTTATGAAAACTCATCTTTCATCAAGAAGTAGAAATTCTTTTATCATAAAAATATCATTTTACTACTTTTGAATCCAAGTTTTGAAAAATGAAACCACACCTTAGGAATTTAAAGAAGTTAAATATTCATCTCAAAAACTCAAGAGCTTTCAAAAGTAAAATAAATATTCCATAGAATCTCAAGTTCAAAAGACTTAATTTTACAAGTTGAGACAATTTCATTTACTTCATACATATGTTATGAGTCGTTACAAAAATGTATATACCTTTCAAAAAGTTTACAAAGCAATTGAAATATTTCTCTTTCAAATAAACTTTGTTTACAAGAAGAAAAACAAGTGGTTACAAATTCGTGGCAAATCTGGTCGCTACCTTTTCGGAACCTAAACGGCTTAGTTTTGTAAAAATAAGCTTAGAAATGCGTAGATCTTTTCGAGTAGGTAGAAAACGACATATTATACGCGAAATTCCGAGTTAAAATGAGCAAGTTATGGTCATTTTAAGTTGGGATTTCCCCTTATACGATTTTTCTACGATTTTAAGTAAAGTTTAGAATTTTCAACAAGAAGAATTTCATAAATACTCATTTTGGGTATTCTTCTTGATTAGATAATCCCGAGGAGGAGTGTTCGTATCCCGAGGATTACTACGATTAAGAGGAATTTCCAACGACCCATCCAAATCAAGAAAGGTGTCACCATGGCCGAGTGAGTTACTTCCCGTTGATTTTTCTCATACTCTTGCTTGTGCTTGTAAAATTAGTTGCACTAGAATCTATGCAAACTCAAAACAAAGTGTATGATAACATGTTGAAGGAATGCTAAGAATATCGAAACTCAATTTGTTTGAAAAAAGTGGTATGTACATTATTATCTTGAATTGTTTGAAATTGGTTGATCACTTGAAAGAAGTTAAAATTAACTACTAGACTTTAATTAAAGAAACTATTCATGCACTTCATATGTTGAGTCACATTGCATTCGCTACTATACAATTGGTGGGACAAGTGTATAGTAGTGGTGGTAGACAGAACCGGTATATCATGTAAGTGGCGAGTAGGAGCCGGTAAGAACTACAAAAGTGATGGCTAGTAGGAGCCTGTAATAAACTACAAGTTTTTGATGGCTAGTAGGAGCCTGTAATAAACTACAATTTTTTTTATGGCATATAGGTGCCGGTAAGACCTATAAAAGTGTTTTAAAAGTTGTGGCTGTAATTGGCCTGAATCCCCAACCCCGAATGAAGGGCGTAAATTCATTCAACATATGATTCCCGGAAAGTCATATGTCTTGTATGCTCACGTGATTGTTTCATTTCATATGATTGAATAATAAACTTGATTGTCAAATTTCATCGAGTATGAATTTTTTTTGGGATGTACTCACTAAGCTTATTAGCTTATACCCTATAGATATCTGTATTCTCAGGAACACCTATTTTTGAGCCTGAGGCCATCCCGTATCCGAATACGTTTGATGTTAAAGCTTTTGGAGGAAATCTACTCGAAGACTTAGATTAGAATTCCTTTGAAATCTTTAAGGTAGTATTTTGGATGTTATGAAGTTTATCTCGATCCTTGGATTTATCAGGGGTATGCCCTAAAGAAATTATGTATCAGACCTTTGGTTATTTATGATATGACCTTATTTCTGAATTCTTGAATGTTTATCTTTACTTGCTTAAACTATGCTTCCCAAAAGCGTCTCCTATTACCGTGTTAGACGCCTTACATATAATACTAAGGCTTTTGCATGACTAAGGTAGCCATTCCTAAGCCTTGATATTATATGTGGCGGACTGCCACGTTTAGGGTACCCATCGGGGCGTGACAGATTACCCTCCGTATCGAAGGTTAGGGAATCGATGTTAAAGATCATGGCCCGTGACCCACCAAGTCTCCACCCAAAGCATTCGGTTGGCTCGGCTCTGAACCTAGAGTCGCATTCCTCGGGCAATTTGGATTCTCTAGGAAGGAACATGGCCCGTGACCCACCAAGATAACAGCCAATCTAACTTTACGCGTAGGAGTAGCAACCTTCCGAAAGAGATTTAACTCGATAGATGCTATGCGTGAGTATTTTATTTTTCTTAAGCCAAACCTTATTAAGGTTTATTAGGAGACGATTAATCAATTTGGCAAGCAATAGGCAATTATATAAGTAAGTAAACAAAACACTTAAATAAGCAATTTAAAGTTGCGATATTCTTAATTCTCATTTTACATATAAGCATAGAATCACATATCCCCAAATTCCCCATACATATCCATTTTTATCCTTTCTTAGTATACTAATGCCACTACTTTACAAGCACAAGCAAGATAACAAAATTAAGAGGAATAACTCACTCGTCCATTTCGCAATCTTCTTAGTCATAGAAATCCTTAGGAAAGGTGATCTCGTATCCTTCGTAAACTAAACAAAAGAAATACCTGAGATGAGTATTTCGTAGAAATTCTACTTAAACTTTCTAATTCTATTTCACTATGTACGTCAAAATCGCATTGAATGAAATTCCAATTTAAAATGGCCATAACTTGCTTATTTTAACTCCGAATTTCGCATATAATATATAATTTTCTACCTATTCGAAAAGATCTAACCATTTTTAAGGTTATTTTTGTTATATAAGTTCATTTGGGTTCCAAAAACGTAGGGTATAGATTTAAAACGAATATTTCTAGATTTTGCAAAATAATTTTCTAACTCAACTTCATTCAAAAATCCTTTGATAAAAATATAGATATATACATGTGATTGATAAATCCCTTTAGTATATAGATAAGCTCACTTTATATGCAAACATTCTAATGGTAGTGTCTCAATAATTTATTTCATAAAACAATTCATTTTAAAGTGTCAAAACTTAACTTGATAAATTTTCTTTTTAAGTATTTTGAATAAACTTTATATTTTCCTAGGTTATTATAAATGAGTATATCTTTATTTTATTTTCCTCATTCCATTTTCCAAAACAAGTAAATTTTCCTTTAACTTTGGTCTTTTATAATTTCTACTTCTAGTGATAAAAGATCAAAATTATCAAAAGTCTATTAAGTTGTTAATAATCTATTTATAAATTTGCATTTAGAATGGTTTTAGAAAATTGGTCTTTTCTTCTTATATTTCTTGTTTAAAATACAAGTTCTTGTTTTCTAAAACTTGATATTTCATTTCCTCTACAAATTTTATTTGGAAAGAATCCTTTTTATTGATAAAATCATTTGTTTTTTATCTTATCATACTTATATTCTTTGGAAATAAGTTCCTTCTTTAGAAATTTGAAAATCATTATTTTTTTAAGTGGGTTTATAACTTTATGAGTTGATTTTATCTTAACTTTGAAAACTAGTTTGTTTCTTGGTTTTGTTATGGAGTTGAAAATAGTTTAATCTTAAGCTTTTTGTAAAAACTTTGAATACTAACAAAATATTTTACTAAAACCTAGGTGACCATATCATAAAAAAAAGTGTTTATTTCTTATATTTCCTTGGTAAAGCTATATTTGTTATTTGAGAAAACTTGTATTACTCTATTTTTATAACAACTCTATTATTTAATGACAAGTCACATAATAGAAAATTTTAGTTTTAAGTTTTTTTAATAAAATAAAATTCTAATTTTAAATTTAGTTGAGACATTATCATTATGTAGATGCAAATATTATGAGCATGTAAAATAATAAGAATATGAGAAAATACTAGAAACAATTAATAATAAGCAAGATAATAAAAATATCAAGTATTATGAACCTTCCCTTCATCAAGGTATCACAATCAAGTATTGGAAGCCTTAGCTTCATCAAGGCATCCCGAGACTAAAAATATACTAGTCCCAAAAGAATAAAGAAAATAAAGAAAAGATTATTTTGACTTAATATGGACAAGTCTAAGACTAGAAAAACTAGTCTTAAAAATAACATGAAATAAATAAATTGCAAGGCATGAAATTAAATAAATAACAAGTGAACTTATATGCTCTAAAGATTATATATAAATACATAAATATATTTAGTTAGATATGAATAAGAAGTTAGCATAATAATAACAATGATAATAATGAATAATAACAACATATATAATATCAAGATAATAAAATAAGATTTTCATGTGCAAGAACAAAACCTGAACATGTTGTTGGTTTTATTACTCATGTGAGTTTTAAAACAACACCATAGTCATGTTAAGTTACATGACATGGATAAACTAAATGGTTGGAAGAATTTTTACCTAAAGTGTTTAGGTGGTATGAAGATGGTAGTGAATGTATGGTTACGTGGTTATTGAGAAATGGTAGTTGGATTGTGTATAGAGAGAAATTTTGTGAGTATTTGGTGAAAGAGAGTTTTGGTAGAGGAAAATTTTGTGGAGAGTGTTTATGTAGAGAATTTGAGAGAGTTTTGGTAGTAGAATGAGTTGTGTGAAAGAATGAAAGAGGAATGGGGTATTTATAGAATTTTGGAGTGAAAATTAGATGTAATTAAATTAATTGAAAAAGAAAATAATTGAAGTAAAGAGAGACAGGAAGGTAGACGGCAATGGCAATGGCAATGGAAGAGAGAGAAATTTGATTAAAAATCAATTTTAGAAGAAAATTGTAAGAGAAGTTTGATAATATGTGGTGTAGAATTTTTATGGGAAAATAAAATTATAAGAAATAGGTATGTAAGTATAAGAATAGATAGTAAGAAAAAGTAGAGATAGAGAAACAGTAATGAATAGTAGAAAAGTGCTATGAATAGTACACTAGACAATTAAAATACCGATAGTAATAAAAATACTCGTATAAATACGATATCTATAAATTTTTAGCTATCAAAAAATTCTAAAACTGATATTTTTGAAAACCTTATATTTTTATGAGTCTATTAATATTAACAGAATATTTTTGCCATCCAGTATACCGGAGCATGGTTTTTGAAAACTGATCCCGTTCGGATTCGAAGGACCCTAGAAATTCGCGAATCTAATATTTTTAAGCTTCCCTATATTATTACGAACTATTATCAACATTTATTTCCATTTCGTTATTTAGGGTTTAAGAGCGCAAGATTGCCAGATCTTAAACACTAGGGTTTGTTGTAAGCTTAGTTGACCTTTAAGGTTCCAGTTTGACTTCCGATTTTATTAAGTTATTCATAAGATCATAAAATTTTGAAGGTTTTCCCAAGTTATATTTTTAGTTTGACGTCTATGGTTTATCTCATTTTAGTTGTGATTATTTAATATTTTTCAGTTCTTAGGATCATTTAACCAGGTCTGGGGTTAAGGGTTGACTCAGTTTGACCTTTGGTGAAAATTGAAACTTTTGATTCTAAAATTCACCGAAAGATTTAAGATCTTACTATTTTGTTATCGAGCGTTATTTGGATATATCGTTTTGATTTGCGTGTTATGAATAGGGTGGATGATTTGATTTGTGTACGGATGTTAAATCAACTGATAGTTTTATTTTATATTTTGTTTTGAGGGTTCTCATTTTCTTAAGACTAAGAATTTTCGTATTTGACCTGATTTAGAATTTGGTTTTAACTTAGGTCAATTTTTCGGGTTCTGATTTTGGTGTTAGATTTTTAGGATTATTTTCTAAGAATTATAAAAATTTCAGGGGTTTACAAATTATATAGGAAAATAATTAAGGTTTTGTGTGACTATTTAATAGAAGAAAAATGAGACAAATTGAGAGCATGTACCGGGGGGGAAGAGGTAGGGAGGGGGTGGCGCAAGCGCCAGATTTGGAGAGGGGAGAGAGAGGGAGATGTGTTGATTTAATTTGTGCAATAAAATTCAAATATAATAACTAATTTAAGTAATAAAAGTTGTATTGGAAAAGAAAATGATGTAAGATTGTAAGAATAGGTTGTAAGGATGTAAGGATAGAGCATGGGTGGTTGTCCTTGGTGAATAGTGTGATAGAAATAAAAAAGTAGATTAGACAATTAAATTACCGATAGTAATGAAAATATGATAAAAAGGCTATAACTGTAATTTTTATAAACCGACAAATTTTTATAATTATATTTCCTAATTCCTTATTAAATTTTGGTTCTAAAGAGTCCTATATAATATTTTTCTATTTCCGACTCTCGAGGATTGGTTTTTGAGAACAAATTCCGATCGAGTTCGAAACGAATGAATTTCTCGAGAATCTAATCTTTTTATGTTTTGATATATTATATAGGGCTATATTCTAGAGCTAACTCATTTTTATTATTTCAAAGTTTCGTTCTCGGGATTGTTGGACTTAGGGTTTCCAGGTCCAAACTAGTCATAAGGAATTCTTTTAAGGTTCGGTTTTCGTCTCCAGTCTCCGAAACCGAATTCATGTTGCTAAGAGAATGAGGCCTT
Organism: Combretum micranthum; assembly: GCA_024138025.1. NCBI lineage: Eukaryota > Viridiplantae > Streptophyta > Magnoliopsida > Myrtales > Combretaceae > Combretum > Combretum micranthum. The sequence goes on along the minus strand of JAMXBD010000695.1, from coordinate 326,531 downwards.
ACATAGACTAGTTCTAAAAATTTATATTATAAAAGGATTTGTACTGTTTTTGTAATATACAAATAAATATTTTATATTGAAGGATAAATATTTCATTTGATATAAAATAAGAGAGTTTTATGGTCAACCTTAATGTTTAAATTAATTATTTTATTGGTTATTAGTAACGTAAGAGAAGATGGAGAGACGTTATTAAAGATGAAGAGATGCTATTAAAGATGAAGAGATATTATTAAAGATGAAGAGATGTTGTTAAAGACGAAGAGACGTTATTAAAGACGAAGAGACGCTATTGAAGATGAAAGGACGTTGTTAAAGATGAAAAGGCATTATTAAAGATAAATAGTTGTTCCTTGACTTCTATATAAACTAAGCTTCCTCTTCTCTAAAACTCATTCATAAACCTGCCAATCTCTCTAAAAAGATCTATTTTTGAGATTTTCTTCAAGGGAAGATGAAGAAACAAGATCAAGATGAGTTGATCTTCTTCTTTTCTGTGGAGATTTAAAGGAAATGTTCTTTGCCTAAAGTCCTTTTTATTTTTTAAGATCAAGTTTTGCGAAGAAACTCTATATTTTGTTGGAGATTTTGTAAGCTACAATCACAGAGGATCAAGATCCAAAGTTATAGGTCTATTGAATCTTTTCTTTTCTTTTAATGATGTAAAAGATCAATTTTTTTTTTTCCTTTATCTTTTGTTGGAAGTTTTATTTGTGGTAGAAAATTTGGAGAAAACCCTAAATTTGGGATTAGAGAATTGTGAAAATTTTATCAAAGGAGGAGGAAGGTATGGATTTATATTCCTGTTAAGATTAGGGTATTAGGTGAAGTTGGATTAGGTTTATGCTATGGAAGTTGTATATTGAAATCTATTATGTTTATATGATTAGGAATTCTAGTGAAATTTGGACTTCCAATCTTTTTTAAAAGGAAATGTTGGTAGAATTGGAGTTTTGAAAGCAAATCAGGTACGACCATTCCTTGTTTATTGTATGTGCTTGTAGGTTTAGATTTGTTAAGTAAATCTAATTATATTGGACTTTGAATTATAATGATTTTTGTTTGTGCTTAGCTGCTCTTAGTAAAGACCACGCAGAGTGTGATACTAATGATGCAACCTGACGATCTTTGTGTAGCGTTGTCTTGAGTAAAGCTACACCTGGAGATGATTCTGGTAGATTAGGAGTCGTGTCAGCTTAATTGTGGTACGCAACGATGTGTGGGGAGTACTCAACATCAATATAAATGTATAAAAGTATTTTATATAAAGAGTTATATTCTTTGGGGTCATGAGTGACTTCGAGTTTAGGATTATTTACAATTGGTCATAAACTGTGTTGTTTGCTTAACTAATAAAAGATAATAACCTATGTTTACTGCATTAATTTTAGGTTATATGTGAAATTTGTATGATGCGTGTTCATATGTATTTGTTTGTGATTTGGCATACTGGGTGTTTTCACTCATTCCTTTATTTTTCAAGTACAAGTGAAGATTCGTTAGCATTTGATCTATCCGGATATGACATTTGACGATAGGGAGGACGTTAGTAGATTTGATTGTCTTGTTGATCCCTAAAGTAGTTATGGATTGAAGATAGTTAATGGAAGACCATATTAAGTTTTATATTTTTGGAAACTATTAAAAAAGTTTCTTTATGATATTTTTAACTTTGAGACATGTTGGCTTAGGAATATGCCAACAAGTTTGTAAAAAGTCTTGTTATGAAATATTTATAAATAGATTCCTTTTATATTTGTGTATTGGAGATACATGATTGAATATTTGTGGATTAGTGAATTTATAGCCTTATCGTGTCCTTCTCAAGAGAGGACACATGACAGGTTGTAATACCATCAGGTTAAGGAGTTACAACTAAAATGGTATCAGAACTAGGTTTATGATCTTCAGGGAAATTAGGTTATAAACTCCTTAGGATGGTGAGATGAAGAGAGGGGGTAGATCATGAGAAAGCTAGTAGCTATGGAAAGCTTAGAATTGTTTCCTTTAGTGAAAATTTCCTAAGTTGATGTCTTCATTATGATCTCTTACTATTTCTCTCATTGCCGCTCATTGTTTATAAGTATTATATTATTTATGTCATTATAATTATGTTCATGTATCTTTCTTTAAATATTTGTTATTTTATTTTTGTTTTTGTCGTTGCTCCCTAAAATACATAGAAAGTGATCAGTAAAACAAATAAAGCTTAACAAAAATCTAGAAATGATAATTTACAAAACCAAAATACCCTCTTACTAAACATATGACCTTTAGGCCTCTACTATAATACATGTACATGTTTACACAAAAAGTTAATGACATCTAATGAAATATAACTGACAAAACAATAATGACTAGAGTAAGTTAAAGAGAATATATAAACGCATACACATAAAATTTAGACCTCAACAGTCACAATTTTAATGACTACAACTTCTAGAATTAATTGAATGAAATAAATGATTGAAACCTTCTCTTAAGTTAACCAAGAGATGATAAACCAAAATCATTCCTATTTTATGAATGCCAAAATTGGACTTTTATTGATCATTTTATTGATAAATATTATGAATTTGGCACTTAAAAATATTAATTTATGCTTTCAGGCCTTTAAAGGAGTTATTTTATGGAAAGAAGGAAAAACGGGTCAAAAATGCAAAGTTTGGACCAAAAAGTGGTTAACACAACAAAGACATGCCATGTCTTTCAACCATGTCAAGGAAAGGCACAATCAAGGTCTAAATCTTAAGTTTTGAAAAGACACAACAGCGACATGACTTGTCCCAAACCGTGTCAATCTAGAAAATTATCTTTGCAAGGGACATTTCTGGGACAACCCGTGTCCCAAGTCGTGTTAGTCAAGAAAAAAGACCACAGCAAAAGACAAGACTTTGGGACAAGCCGTATCCCCAGCCGTGTCAATTTTTACATAGAGGAAAATAGCCAGACATGCTCAAGTGACATGACTTGTTCCCAAACCTGTCGATTTGACAGTCCATTAATTTTTAAGAAACGGCTTTTTTATTGAATAGTAACCTCCTCTTTATTAAAGAAACGTCTATTGGACATTAAAGGGGTGTTACTTTAAAAAGCCAAAAAGACTCATAACTCTTGTAACTTCCCATTTCCTCCATAATGAGCATTCAATTCCATTTATGTGCTACTTTGAAAAGCCAAAAGACCCGTAACTTCCCATTTCCTCCATCAATGAGCACTTGATTCCATTTATGCAAAGATCATTATAAAATGAAGATGGAGAAGAACAAGAAAAGGAGAGACAGAGACAAGACAAAAACACACTTTTATGTATTTTCACAGCAGCATTTATGCTTGAGTGTATCAATTTATCAAGGAACATCGTTTGTATTGCTAATATAATTTTAGATCTTTTCTATTTCTCCTTGTTATTGATTTATATTGATTTATCTATGGATAAATAGTTTAATATTGCTTGGGTATTGTGGATCCTTGATTTATTTCATGTGATTCATTTGTTCTTAATTTCAAAACGTGTTGATTTTATTATATTCAATAGCTTGTGCTTAAAGAATGAGTCTAATTGGATGGTGCATCCCATTAGATTCATGTTTGATTTTTGTTAAAAATAGACTGAGAGGTTGATTTAATAAATAGATCTAAAGCTATTGATGAGATTGCTCATAATCACGTAGAGATAGGGATGGTGAAATCTTCTATCACTCATTTTGAATTCATCAGTTTGGTTTTAAACGAAGGATTCTTGTTCTGTATGCAATTTTAAGTTGCTAATAGTCAGAAAGACATTCTGGCGGTTTGGCTTAGGTTTAGGTGCTTTTGACTTTAAGAGAAGCATTAGCATAATTTAGTGAATCCAATGGTTCAATAATCAATACAACTTTTTGAGAAAATTCTTGAGTCATATGAATAGATCTTAGGTGAAGCATGACCCAAGTAACCTTGTGAATTGATTTATCCTTTTGTATGCTTACTGTGAAATTTGTGAATATTAGACTTAGTTTAGTTTCTATGTATATAAAACCAAATCATTTTTTTTTTGGCTTGATAATAGGAAAAGAGTGAGTAGAATTACTCATCAAAGTTCCCTAGGAATATGACCTAGATCATTTCTCTATGCTACATCCGATGGGTGCGCTTGCCCTATAAGACCATAGTTGAAAAGAAAACAATTTAGAAAATTTATAAATTTAAAACTTGGTCTTTTGAATCTATCAAGATACAACCTACAATAGTCAACAATTCTTTAATGACACAACGTAAAAATCTTTGATGATTATCAATTAGGAAATTCAAGAAAAGTTTTAAAAGAACCATAATTTGAATTAAATGATGCAAATTCAAAAGACACAAGGATTAAGACAAAATTTTATAAGCATCTCCAAAGACTTTAAATAACGAATAACATAGCCATAAATAAAAGAGAATGAAAATGAGAACTAGCACACCAAATTTCCATAGTGGTAGTGATGATTAAATATTGACAACTTATAAAATTCAAGCATTAAGAATAATTATAGTAATTTGAATCTTCAATTAACATATAATTATGTAATAACTATGAATCTAATACAAGAATATGTGAAATAGGACTAATGAGTTCATGATTTACTCTTATGGTCATGTTAAGGATAGCAGGTATTGTCTATGATTCTATCGTGTTGTGTGAAGTCTTATCACCTTCATTCTTGTTGTATTCTTTTATTTTTTAGTCAAGTCATATTGAGTATGTCTTAAGAGTCAAGTCGTATGTCATTCTAATACCGGTCAGTTCAGCTACTCTCGATACTTGTCAGCCCCTCTCTAAATTTATGATGGAATAAAAAAAAATTTCTTAATCACAAACAAAACGATAAAATATATGTGAATATATATGTTTATATATATGTATAACATGACTAAATGAGTGAATGCAAATAAATTAAAGACAAAATAAAATTATAATTATGATAGAAAAATAAGAAAAGACAACAACGCAAAACAAAGTACCCAAAAAAAAAATCGGTAGACCTCATAACTATAACGTTGACATTAATAACAAATGTAATAAAAAGTTATCAATTATGACAAAAGCCAAAATTGTTAATGTAATGGTAAACTCATAAAATCAACTAAATAGAAAAGGAAGATTGTAAAATGTTTCTGAGCAAAATTGAAAACCAAAATAATAAAGGTATAAATAATGATAATAGAAGCAAGTGAAATATACTAATAAATATTGGGAGTGCAACAACCAAAATAATACAATTATATGTATTTATGGTTTTCCTTTCATTTCTTTTATATGGTGAAGTGGAATAAGGATGACATTTGAAGGACTTATGGAAATGAATGACTGCTTAATTGAAAGTTATTGGCAAGTGTAAGGATGGAGAAAATGTTAATACAATTGTTGGAGGAGTAGTCAAAGTAATTTATGGTAAAGTTTGAGATAACAAATATTAGTATGATAATGAAGGGTCAAAATTATAAGAAAATGATTGGTAATATGGGAGAGAAATAAAGATTGCTATTGAGATAAGATGACAGTATTAAAGATGATAAGTAGACAGAAGTTAGAGGTGAAAGAAAGATGACCAAAGTTGATTAGAAGAAACTGGAGGTATAAAGAAAATCCTTATAGATAATTGAAAATTATATGAATAACCTAGTAGACACATGAAAATAAGTGAGAAAGGTCATGTTGAAGAATGAAAGTAAGTGAGAAAGATCATATTGAAGACTAGATGAGAAAGACTGGAATAATCAGTAAATAAGAGAATAGTTGAATCTTATAAAGATATGAATGTATATGTGGAATAGAAATTGAAGAAGGAAATGTGATCTTAATGAGTTGTAAGGTATGAGAAATCTAAGGATGACTGATGACAATGACATTCAAACTAATATATGATGATGAGTTTTTAGGATGATTCTTAGAAAAGTCTACGTAAGACCATAGATATAAATCATTATATAAAGTGGTAATATAATTTTTGAAAGATAACTGGAATAGCACAAATGGTAAATGAAAGTTTTGGATTAACTATTGTGTTTGACAATGGCGGAAAAATTTGATTAAACCAATATAAACATAGATGCTATCATCACATGAAATAACAGACCAATGTCAAAATTGATCTATAGATTTAGGGTTGAAAAATCTTAAATTTCATGATTTAACTTTTCTAATTGTTATTTGAAGGATTATAAAGTGACTATGTTATAAGGAAGTTTCAATGGAAATGACGGTAATCAGATGTAAGGTATATTGATCAAATAGTGTTAATGAGTTGGGATTGATATTTTTTTAAAGCACATCATATAGTTGTTTGGAGGATGTCATATTGATTTATGAACTAAGAGATAAAAGTATATAATTAAAGAAGGTCTTTTGTTGAGAAGTAGATTTAATAGTTATAGAAGAATACTAAATCCAAGTGAAGAAAAATCACTTCATATTGGGGTAATAAATGGATTCATATGGTGAAAATTTTTCAGACAAAGTGCATTAATAATCTAAATATCAAAGAAATATTGGAAAATTAGGAGTAATGTTGTCAAAGGAAGAGTTAGAAGTTATCTGGCAATTTTAAAGATTTATCTAAGGACATAGGTATTAATCCTCATGTATATATTGATGGAAAATATAAGAAAATATATTAGAAATTGAGAAAACATGTTGGAAGTAGTATGGTTAGTTAATGAGTGTTTTGGGATTAGATGAATTATACGCTAGTGATGTAAATTATTTTGATATGGAACAATAGGGATTAAAACTAAGTTGAGTCAATAGAGGTATGAGTGACACAGTGACATTTGAAATTATAGGTTAATGTAAGGTTTCACCTTTGAAATTTAAATTGGAAACTATAGTGGTGAGATTTTCAGCTTTCAAAATATCGTTCGAGGAATTGAATTGGAGATTTAATATAATGAGGATTTTTTAATAGATAAAGATAATAAACAGGGCCAAGATTTCATGATGGATATTATTAATAAGTTTAATTTATATTCAAGAGGTATGTCTTGTAGTAGTGGAAGAAGTGAATCTAATCTGAGTAGTGAAAGTTAAGAGCTAAGGAGACGTCAATAGAATAATATTCTAGTTAGATGATATAATCATAAAGATAGGTCAATATGGTGTAAAGAATCAGAAATAAGCAAAAAATTAAATAAGTGACAGAGAACTGATGGATGAACGGATAAAAAGGAGATAATGATTTAGGTAACTTTCAAGGACGAAAGTTTCTTTCAGAAGGGAAGAGATGTAATGTACAAATAAATATTTTATATTGAAGGGCAAAGATGTCAATTGATATGAAATATGAGGGTTTTATGGTTAACCCTAATATTTAAATTAATTATTTTTTCGAGTTACGTAAGAAAAGATGGAGAGACGTTATTAAAGATGAAGAGACGTTATTTAAGATGAAGAAATGCTATTAAAGATGAAGAGACGTTACTAAAGATGAAGAGACGTTACTAAAGATGTTGTTAAAAATAAAGAAATGCTATTGAAGATAAAAGGATGTTATTAAAGATGAAGAGGCGTTATTAAAGATAAACAGTTATTCCTTAACTTCTATATAAACTAGGCTTCATCTTCTCCAAAACGCATTCCTAAACCAACAAATCTCTCTAGAAAGATCCATTTGTGAGATTTTATTCAAGGGACGATAAAGAAACAAGATCAAGGTGAGTTGATCTTCTTCTTTTTTGTGGATATTTAAAGAAAATGTTCTTCACCTAAAGTTGTAAACCCCCAAATTTTTGGAATCGGTTTAGCTTAAAACCCTAAACCGGAAGTCAATCGGAGCTCTAAAGGTCAACAAAACCCTAGTTAGACGTGACAGCTTAAGTTCGGCAACCCCGATTAAGCAACTCGGTAAGAGTAAGGAGGAGTTTAGAATACAGAATAGTGCGTAATTACCCAAGGAAGCGTAAAAAGATCAGATTAGTAAAACCGCAACTCGTTTCGAACCTGATCGAACACAGTTCTTGAAAAACATGTCCTGGAGCCCGGAATAGTAAAAATATTCTGAATATACCGTTAGACTCGTAAAAATATAAGGTTTTCAAAAATATCAGTTTTATAATTTTTCGGTAAGTAAAAATAACAGATATCGCAAATATACGCGTATTTTCTTACTACCGGTACTTTATTAGTCATATATACTTTACATTACACTATTCATTACTATTCTATACTATTCTTTTCTCTCTACTTTTTCTTCCACCTATTCTTACACACACCATAACCTATAACCTTTACTTTTTACCTTTCCCATAACTTTATTTCACATCTACCTTACTTATTATTACATTTAATCAACAAAAATTAAATCACTCTCTCTCTCCTCTCCATGATGGCCAGCGCATGCCCCTCCCCCTCTCTCCTCAATTTGTTTCAATTTTCTTTTATTTTAATCACATAAAAATCACTCCACATTTTCCTATAAATACCCCCTTCTTCTTTTACTTCTTTCACACATTTACTACCCACAAATTCTATACAAAAACTCTTTCAAATTCTCCTCTCAAAACGCTCTCCAAATATCCTCCCAAAACTCTCTCAAAATAATTCCAAAACAACTTCTACCTACAACAAAACCCATAACCACATAACACTACCAAAGTTATCTTTAGGTAAACTTTTCCTATTGTTTTCTTATTCTCATGTCATGTAACTTTACATAACCATAGTGTGAGTTTCCAAAGACTAAATGTTATGGAAGCTACATTATGTTCATATATTATTCTTGTTCATGAAAATCTATTTATGTTTATGTTATTATTTTGTTCATATTATCATTATTATATCTAAGTATTATTATCTATATATATATATATATAATATTCTTTAGAGCATATAAGCTCACTTGCAATTTATTTATTCCATTGCAATTTATTTATTCATTCCTTGTTATTTTAAGACTAGTCTCTAGTCTTAGACTTGTTCTCATCAAGTCAAAACAAATTTTTCTTTCTTTCTTTTTATTTTGGGATTAGTCTGCTTCTTAGTCGTGGGAGCCTTGAAAAATCTATGACTCTCAATACTTGACTTTATTATTTATGTTATTTTTGTTTACTATTATTTCTCATAAATCATGTTCAATTAGATTGTTGTCCAAAATTTCAAGTTCTAAAAATAATTGACAAAAGGAGATTTATCACTTAGAAATAAGTTTATGTAAAGTATAAAATCTATGGTTTAACAAAAATAAAGTCATTCTTTTCAAGTTACAAAAGAACCCACTACAATTTTAGAAACTACTTTTGTTATGAAAAAGCTTTTAAATCATTTATCCCACTTTGTTTTTCAAAATAAAATAATTTTTAATACAAAAAAATGATTTCTACGAAAACACAACATAGCAAAAACCTTAGGAAGCAAGAAGTGAGGATTTTCGAGTTTAGATCTTTTCAAATAGTCAAAGAAGGATATTGTAGAACATATATAGGACCAACACAAGAGTTTAGAAAAAAAAAAAGAAAAAAATTGTTTTTCAAAATGTCATCTAGAAAAGTAATAAGTCAAAAATAAAGTAATTCTTTGAAAACCAAAAGAATCAAAGTATTCATTTTAAAACCAATCACAAAATGAATTTCTTGTAAACTGTAGTTTTCTAAACTTCTAATTAATATTTCTTTATTCAAGAAACATGATTGGACAATAATCACTTGAGCATGAATAAATATGAGCTAAGTAGCTATAAAAAGAGGATTTTTCAACTATGTAGATAACTAAGTATTTATCAAATAAATTTTTGGATGTTTGGACCAAAGTTGTTTTTGAGTTGGAAAGTTCGTGGTGAATTTTATTGCCACTGTTTTGAAGCCTATATGACCTTGTTTGTTAAAAATAGTTATAGAAATGGGTAGATCTTTTCAAGTAGGTAGAAATCGGTATATTATATGCGCGATTCCGAATTAAAATGACCAAGTTATAGCCATTTTAAATTGAAACTTCCCTTTATACGAACTTTAACCTTCTCATGACATTATTTTGTCAAAACTCAAGAAAAACATCAAGAAATACTCATTACGGTATTTTCTTTGACTAGGTGATTCCAAGGAAGAATACCTATATCCCGAAGACTATTTCGATTGAGTAGAGTGATGAACGACTCATCCGTATAAGAAGAATAGTCGACATGGCATCGTGAGTTTATTTCTTTTAAATGCTATACTTGTTGTGCTTGTAATTTAGTTGCAGTAGAGTTAGGAAAAGACAAAAGGAAATTATGTAAAATAATTCCTTGAAAGAATCCTAAGAATAGCGAGGCCGGAATTGATTTAAATGTTTGTTTTAGTATAGTACTTGCTTTGTATGAGATTCTTTGATCACCTTAAATTGGACAATAATAATGTTATGATATCATAAATAAATGGATTCATGCATACCATGAAGTGAGTCACATTGCATTTGGGTTATTATCCTTGGGTGAGAAGGATAGTAAGCTCATGTCGAAAGCAACACTTGGCGGAGTGTCCGAAAGCGATTGCTTGGCGGCATTAAGGAAATGCTTGGTGGAAGATCCGAAAGCAAGCCTCAATTCAAGTAGACTTCATATGCTTGGCGATATTGGTCGAAAGCATAAACTTTTTACTAAAACTACTTGTTTGAGGTTATGTATCATCGAACCTCGAATGGAGGGTGCAAATCCATTCAACATATAGTTCCCGGAAAACTATATGCTTTGCTTGCCCACGTGTAAATTGCATTCCATTTGCTTAATTAAATAACTTGTTTGAAATTTTGTTACAAGAAGTTATTCATAGAAATAATTCTCACTAAGCCTGTTAGCTTATACCCCCATAGATATCTTTTGCAGTTCCCCTATTTATGGTTAAGGCCACAAGGACCCTGCAGTCAGGTAATTTCTTTTTGGATTAGGAAAATTTTAGATGAAGTTTAATATTAGAAAAAATGTACAAGTATTATTGCAATAGATTAGTGAATTAAGGAAATGTCCCTAAGTTTATAAAGAACATTATTTTAAGTAAATGAATATTATGAATCTTCTTTTCTTAACATGTTATTATATCTTCTTAAGCTTCATAATTCCTTGAATGGTCCTCTAAATTTGTGAGAGCATGCCTTATACTTAATATCAAAGCTTTTGGGAGTGGCTGAGGTTGTCACACTTAAGCTTTAATATTGAGTGCGGTGGACTGTTACGTTTAGTGTACTCCTTGGGGCATGACAAAAGCCCTTTATATTTTTGAAGATCAAGTTTGTGGAGAAACTCTGTATTTTGTAGGAGATTTTGTAATCTGCAATCAAGGAGGATCAAGATCCAAACTTATAGGTATATTGAATCTTCTCTTTTCTTTTGATAATGTAAAAGATCAATTTTTTTATTTTTCATTATCTTTTATTGGTGTAAACCCCTTAAAATTTCATAATTCTTAGAAAATAATCCTAAGAGTTAAACATCGAAATCAAAACCATAAAAATCGAATCAAGTTAAAACTTAATTCTAAATAAGATCACAAACGAGATTTCTTAATCTTAAGAAAAAGAAAACCCTCAAAAACAAAATAGAAAATCCAACTATCGGTTGAATCAACATCCATACGCCATCAAATCATCTACCCGATTCCTAAAACACAAATTAAAACGATATATCTAAATAACACTCGACAAAAAAATGCTAAGATCTTAAATACTTTGGTGAATTTTGGAATAAGAAATTTCAATTTTTCATCTAAAGTCAAACTGAGTCAACTCATGACCTTAGACTCTGTTAAACAATCTCGAGAATTGAAAACTATTAAATAATCACAAATAAAATGAGATAAACCATAGATATCGAACCAAAAATATAATACGATCAAAACTCCAAAATTATATGATCTTACGAATAACTCAACAAAACTGGAAGTCAAACCGGAACCCTAAAAGTCAACAAAGCTTATAAATAAACCCTAGTGTTTAAGATCCGGTAATCCCACGCTCTTAAACCCTAAACAACGAAATGACAATAATTGTTGACAATAGTTCGTAATAATATAGGGAAGCTTAAAAATATCATATTCACGAATTTCTAATGTCCTTCGGGTCTGAACGGGATCAGTTTTCAAAAACCTTGCCTCAATACACTAGATGGAAAAAATATACGTTAATACCAATACACTCGTAAACATATAAGGTTTTCAAAAAAATTAGCTTTAGAATTTTTCGGTAGTTAAAAATTACAGATATCGCATTTATACGCGTATTTTTATTACTACGTATATTTTAATTGTCTAGTTTACTATTCATAGTACTTTTCTACTATTCATTACTATTCCTCTATCTCTACTTTTTCTTACTATCTATTCTTACACTTACATACTTATTTCTTACAATTTTCTTTTTCCATAAAAATTTTACACTATATATTATTAAACTTCTCGTACACTTTTCTTCTAAAATTAATTTTTTAATCAAATTTCTCTCTCTTTCCCTTCATTGCCGTCCACTTCTCTCTCTCTTCCCTCCTCATTTATTTTCTTTTTCAATTAATTTAATTATATCTGATTTTCACTCCGAAATTCTATAAATACCCCCTTCCTCCTTCATTCTTTCACATAACTCATTCTACTACCAAAACTCCCTCAAATTCCACACAAATACTCTTCACAAAATTTTCCTCTACCAAAACTCTTTTTCACCAAATACTCACAAAATTTCTGTAAACCCCTAAAATTTTGGAATCGGTTTAGCACAAAACCCTAACCGGAAGTCAAACGAAACCCTAAAGGTCAACAAAACCCTAGTTTACCGTATCAATCTAAGTCCGGCCTTGCCGTTTTCTTTGACTCGGAAAAACGAAGTTGGGATAATTAGCTCAAATAGCTCGTAATAACCATAGGTTTCATAAAAGTTTCCGTTTCGCGAATTTCGGGAGTCCTTCGAACCCGATCGGACACAGTTCTCGAAAAACGTGTCCAGAAGCCTGGAATAGTAAAAATATTCCGAATACACCGTTAGACTCGTAAAAATATAAGTTTTCCAAAAATATCAGTTTCATAATTTTTCGGTAAGTAAAAATAACAGATATATCTATTATACGCGTATTTTCTTACTACCGGTACTTTAATTGTCATATCTATTTACATTACACTATTCATTACTATTCTACACTATTCTTTTATCTCTACTTTTTCTTACACCTACTCTTACACTCTACATAACCTATTATCTTAACTTTTTACCTTTCCCATAACTTTATATCACATCTACCTTACAAATTACATCTGTTATTTAACAAAAAGTCAAAAAAAATAAATCACACTCCCCCTCTACACATATGGCCGGCGCTACACCCTCTCTCTCCTCCCTCAATTTGTTTTAATTTTCTTTTATTTTTATCACACAAAAATCACTCCCCATTTTCCTATAAATACCCCCCTCCTCTTTCACTTCTTTCACACCACTTCTACACTAAAATTACTCTCTCAAAATCTCTCTAGAATTTCTCTCCAAGAAGCTCTTCAAGAAGTTCTCTTTAAGCTCATATTCTTTAGGTAAAAGTTCTCCAAGAAGTCTCCATGTTCATCTACTTAGTATGAGCTTAGTGTGTGTTTTCTAAAACCATGAAGGTTAAGAAAGCAACAATAGGTTCATACTTTGTTTTTGTTCATAATCATAATTCCTCTATGTTCATATTTCCTCTATATTCATTTATGTTCCTCTTATGTTCATTTATCTTTTATGTTCATAACTATCTACTATATCTATATAACTATATACATATTCTTTAGAGCATATAAGCTCATAATCTTGCAATTTATTTACCTTTCATGCAATTTATTTACTTCAATGCAATTTATTTAATTCAAGTTATTTTTAAGACTAGTCTCTAGTCTTAGACTTGTCCTCATCAAGTCAAAACAAGCTTTTCTTTCAATTATTTTATTATGGGACTAGTTTATTTCTTAGTCCCGGGAGCCTTGAAAAAGCTAAGACTCCAATACTTGACTTTATTATTTATGCTTCATGTTATTTTGTTTATTATTATTCTCATAATCATGTTCATTTAAATTGTTGTTCAAAAGTCTTCTAAAGATAATGAAATAAAAGAAAGCTTTTTGTCACTTAGGAATAAGTTTATGTGAAACATAAAAATATAAGATAACAAAAATAAACTCATTCATTTTCAAGTTACAAAAAAAATTCACTAGGAATTTAAAAACTATTTTTACTTAAAAAGCTACTTAAATCTTTGTTACTCTACCTTGTTTTTCAAAGGAAAATATTTTATTGACAAAAATGGTTCTTTTCATAAAAGAAGAAAATAAGATGGATGGCTAAGGAAATTTTTAAGTAAAAGACCTTGCAAACGAATAGGCAAAGAAAATTTATGGTTTGAAAATAATAAAGTTATTTCCTTTCAAGTTACATGAAGAAGTTAATAAGATTATAGAAATTAGTTTTTCTACAAAAGTCCTTAATTGTTCCATAATGTTTTTATGAAGAAAACAAATTTTCATACATGGATAATTACTTAGAAAAGTATGAAACATGAGAGAGAGAATAAGAAATATCAAATGAGAGTTTTTACAAAACAAGTAAACAAAGGAATTTACACTAGAAAAATGGAAAATAGCATATTTTCTAGAAATATAGTATTAATGTAACTTAGGAAGTAGAAAATCTTATTTTCAAAAGTCACTTAGAAAAAGATAAATAAAACCAACATAACACGTTTTTAGAAAATAAAGAAAACAATGTATTCATTACAAAGAAATTCACAAAAACAATTTCCGAAAAGCTTCAACCCGACATCGTTTTACTTAAGAAAAATAATTTGGACAACAAGACACTTGAGCATGCTTAAATATGAGTTATATAATTACAAAAAGAGAATTTTTCAACTATATAGATAACTAAGTATTTATCAAACAAATTTTGATTTCTTGAAACAAAGTTGTTTTTACTTGAAAATCCGTGGTGAATTTTGTCGCCACTTTTTCGAAGCCTATATGGCTTTGTTTGTGGGAAATAATTTTAGAAATGGGTAGATCTTTTCGAGTAGATAGAAATCGGTATATTATATGCGCGATTCCGAGTTAAAATGAGCAAGTTATGGCCATTTTAAGTTGGAACCTTCTTCTATACGAAATTTGACGTTCTTTGACATTGTTTTGTCAAAAATTCAAGAAAATCTTCAAGAAAAACTCATTATCGGTATTTTCTTTGGTTAGGTGATTCCGAGGAAGGATTTCTTTACCCCGAGGACTATTACGATTTAGTGGAGCGTGTGAACGACTCATCCGCTTAGAGGAATAGACGACAATGGCATCGTGAGTTTATTTCCATTAAATGCTACACTTGTTGTGCTTGTAAATTAGTTGCACTAGAGTTAGGAAAAGATAAACCGATATGCATGTAAAATAATTCCTTGAAAGAATTCTAAGAATATCGAAGCCCGAATCGTTCTAAGTGATTGTTTACTATAATATTGATTTGTGTGAAATTCCTTGATCACCATAAAGTTGAAAATAATTATATTATGACTTTATAAATAAATGAACTCATGCATACCATGAAGTGAGTCACATTACATGGTTGGGTTATTATCCTTGGGTGAGAAGGATAGTAGGCTCATGTCGAAAGCAACACTTGGCGGAAGATCCGAAAGCGATTGCTTGGCGGCTTAATGGAATATGCTTGGCGGATGATCCGAAAGCAAGGTCAAATCAAGTAGGTTCGGAATACTTGGCGATGAGTGCTCACAAGTATAAAAGTTTTTATTGAATGCTTGGCAATGTGTGCTCGCAAGCTTAAATTTTCTATTATTAAAACTACTTGTTTTGAGTATCACCAAACCCCGAATGGAGGGCGTAAATCCATTCAACATATAGTTCCCGGAAAGCTATATGATTGTTTGCCCACGTGTTTGATGCATTACATATGTGTGATTAACCAACTTGTTTGAATCTTGTTACAAGAAGTTATTTATGGAAATAGTTCTCACTAAGCCTATTAGCTTATACCCCGATAGCTACCTTTTGCAGTTTCCGTACTTATGGCTAAGGCCACGTGGACCATGTGGGCAGGTAATCCCTTTTGAATATTAGAAATCTGAATAAAGTATAGTTTAGTATTAGCATGTTAATAGATTTGTAATTTAGGGAGTTGTCCCTAAGTTTCTAAAGTTTATGCCATGGAAAATTATTTATTGTGATTCTTCTTTTCTTAATATGTTTTTATATCTCCTTAAGCTTCATTAATCCATGTATGGTCTTCTAAAATTGTAAAAGTAAGCCTTACACTTAATATAAAAGCTTTTGGAAATGACTAAGGTTGTCATACTTAAGCTTTAATATTGAGTGTGGCGGACTGTCACGTTTAGGATACCGTTGGGGCGTGACAATTTCTCTCTATACACAATATAACTACCATTTCTTATTAACCACATAACCATACATTCACTACCATCTTCATACCACATAAACACTTTAGATAAAAACTTCTTCCAACCATTTAGTTTATCCATGTCATGTAACTTAACATGACTATGGTGTTGTTTTGAAACTCATATGAGTAGTAAAAGCAACAATATGTTCATGTTTTGTTCTTGCACATGAACTTTTTATTTTATTATGTTGTTATGTTGATTTTATTATTCATATCTAACTAAATATATTTATGTATTTATATATAATCTTTAGAGCATATAAGCTCACTTGTTATTTATTTAATTTCATGCTATTTCTTTAAGACTAGTCTTTCTAGTCTTAGACTTGTCCATATCAAGTCAAAACAACATTTTCTTTATTTTCTTTATTCATTTGGGACTAATCTATTCTTAGTCCCAGGATGCCTTAATGAAGCTAAGGCTCCCAATACTTGACCGGGATACCTTGATGAAGCTAAGGTTCCCGATACGTGATATTTTTGTTATTTTACTTATTATTATTTGTTTCTAGCAATTTTCTCATGTTCTTATTATTTTATATGCTCATAATACTTGCATCTACATAATGATATTGTCTCAACTAATTTTAGAATTTTACCTTGTTAAAGGAACTTAAAACTAAATTTTCTATTATATGACTTGTCACAAAATAATGGAGTTATTATCAACAACATACAAATAGAGTAATATAAGTTTTCTTAAAGTTTTCTTGAATAACAAAGATAACTTTACAAAGGAAACATAAGAAATAAATACTTTTCTTGTATATTATGGTAACCTAAGTTTTAGTAAAATAATTTGTTAAATTTCAAAGTTCTCACAAAAAGCTTAAAGATTAAACTCTTTTCAACTCCTATGACAAAACCAAAAAACAAACTAGTTTTCAAAGTTATGATAAACTCAACTCATAAAGTTATAAACCCAATTAGGATCAATAATGATTTTCAAAGTTTCTAAAGAAGAAATTTATTTTCAAAGGATATAAATAAGATAAGATTAAAAACAAAGGATTTTATCAATAAAGAAGATTCTTTTCAAATGAAATAAAAGAACAAGTTTTAGAAAACAAAAACTTATATTTTAAATAAAAATTATAAGAAGACAATATTCATTATACAAATTTACAAAAAAGGTTTTCAACAACTTAATACATTTTTGATAAATTTGATCTTTTATGAAAGACTAAGGTTAAAGGAAAATTTACTTGTTTTTAGAAAAAGAATGAAGAAAATAAAATAAGAATATACTTATTTATAATAGCCTATGAAAATATAAAGTTTCTTCAAAATACTTGAAAAGAAATTTATCAAGATAAGTTTTAACACTTTAAAGAGAATTGTTTTATAAAATAAATTGCTAAGACACTGCCATTAGAATTTTTGCATATAAAGTAAGCTTATTTATATACTCAAAGGATTTATCAATCATATATATATATATATATATATATTTTATTAAAGGATTTTTGAATGAAGTTGAGTTAGAAAATTGTTTTGCAAAAATCTAGAAATTTTCGTTTTAAATATGTACCTAACGTTTTCGGAACCTAAATGACCTTATATGACAAAGATAACTTTAGAAATGGATAGATCTTTTTCGAATAGGTAGAAAACGGTATATTATATGCGAAATTCCGAGTTAAAATGAGCAAGTTATTACCATTTTAAATTGGAATTTCATTCTATATGAATTTGACGAACATAATGAAATAGAATTAGAAAGTTTAAGTAAAATTTCTACGAAATACTCATCCCGGGTATTTCTTTTGTCTAGGTGATGAAAGATACGAGATTCCCCTTCATGAGAATTACTACGACTGAGAAGATCGCGAAATGGACGAGTTATTCCTCTTAATTTCGTTACCTTGCTTGTGCTTGTAAAGTAGTGACATTAGTATACTAAAAAAAGATAAAAATGGATATGTATGGGAATTTGGGATATGTCTATATGTGATTCTTTGTTTATGCGTGAAATGAGAATTAAGAATATCGCAACTTCAAACTTTCTGTTTAAGTGTTTTTGTTTACTTGCTTGTATGGCTGCTTATTATTTGCTAAATTGATTAATCGCCTCCTAATAAACCTTAATAAGATTTGGCTTAAGAAAAATAAAATGCTCACGCATAGCATCCATCGAGTCACATCTCTTTCGGAAGGCTGCTATTCCTACGCGTAGAGTTGGATTGGTTATTATCATACTATGACACGAGCCATTTTCCTTCCTAAGAATCCAAATCGCCTAGGGAATGCGACTCTAGGTTCAGAGCCGAGCCAACCGAACGCTTTGGGTGGGGACCTGGGGACTAGCAGTAGAAGATCGAGGATCTTCATCACCAATTCCTTAACCTTCGATACGGAGGGGTAAATCAGTTCTATATATGGTTTCCAGATAACTATATATATTTGTATAATCGCGTGATTGTTGCTTTATACGCATAGCATATGTGTGAGAATTTAAATGAACTTGTTTGAAAACATAGTGCAAATGAAAAGGAATATCTCACTAAGCTAGTTGTAGCTTATACCCTTATAGATTTTGTTGAAACAGGTATAACCGTGGCTTAAATGGAGGATCATGATGTTAAGGAAGTCATGGAAGGATGTTAAGCTTCTATGAAGGAAACAGAAACATAAGATGAAGTTATTTTGTAAGGTTCCTTATATGAAATGTTTGCTATGTTAGTATTTTAGAAATTCTAAGAAGTGTATTTATTTTGATTTGAAGACAATAGAGGAATATACCCCTAAGAATTGAAATTTACCATGTTTATGTTTTATGATAAATACTCCGTTTGCCTTGTTACTTTACTATTATCAATATAAATTGCGCTACTTTTATGTGTTGTCACGCCCCAATGGGTACCCTAAACGTGACAGTCCGCCACACGCAATATTAAAGCTTAAGTATGACAACCTTAGTCATTCCCAAAAGCTTTTATATTAAGTGTAAGGCCTACTTTCACAATTTTAGAGGACCATATATGGAATAATGAAGCTTAAGGAGATATAAAAACATATTAAGAAAAGAAGAATCACCATAATTATTTGTTCATGGCAAGAACTTTACAAACTTAGGGACAACTCCCTAAACTACTAATCTATTATTTATATATATATATATATATTAACATGCTTAATACTAAGCTATACTTTATCCAGATTTCTAATGTTCAAAAGGGATTACCTGCCCGTATGGTCCACGTGGCCTTAACTGTAAGCCCCGGAAAATTTCAATAAATAATTTCAAGATGAACTTTGAAAATAAACCCTAAAAATCACTTCAAATTAAAACCGAATTTCGATAAGTCCTAATTCACGAACGAATTCAGAAACTTCTTAATCTTGAGAAAATGAAAATCTTTAAACAATAAAATAAGAACTCAGTGGTCTTCAAATTCAAAACCACGACGTACGAAAAATTCCATATTTAACTCCGACTTATACAAACGGGTAATAGAAAGCTCAAAAACAAATTATTAAAAAGCAAATAACGATTGACTTTCGAAAATATAACTCAATTCAAGAATTCCGAAAACATTAAGAGATATTAAATACTTACAAAAATAAAATTTAAAATAAATTTCTCAAATTAAATATGTTGTATAAACATAAATATCATTTCCAAATTGGCAAAGGTCTAAACCGGAAAATCCCCGGAAACCCTAACCGGAATACAATAGTGTAAGTCCGCAATCTAGCGCCCCTAACCCTAGAGGCCGAGATGTAGTTTAAATATGTAGAATAGCTCATATAATATGAGTTTGTTTAAAAATATCAGATTGGTAAATTTTTGACCTATTTCGAACCCGTTCGGATACAGACTTCGAAAAGCGTGTCCCGGGGCTCGAGATATCAAAAATATACCAATAGTACCGTTAGACTCGTAATTTCATAAGATTTCTAAATATATCAGTTATATAATTTTTCGGGTTATAAAAGTTACAGTTATAACCTTTTTATCGTATTTCCATTATTACCGGTAATTGATTAGTTTTGCACTATTCATTTTTATTTTATTACAAAATTTTATTATTCTTATAAAGTCTTATATTTTTAGATAAATATTTTATATGTTATAGAAAATTTTGTTTTTCTAAAATTTAGTTCGTTTCGGGTCTTTACGGGATCAGATTCTGTTTAAGACCCGGTACTAAAAATAAAATAAATTAATTTAATAATTGGAAAATATTTTAAAAATATTTTTATTCCCATAAAATATTTTTTAGAATTTTTCGGGTTATAAAAATATTATTTATAGCCCATATTCGCGTATTTTGATCATACCGGTAACATATTTGTTAAAATACTAAAATAATTCAAATAATTATTTAATTTTAATTATGAAAAATCTGCTACAATTATTTGGAATAATTTTTCTAATTTTATTTTATTTTGTTTTATTTTATTAAAAAGTACTTACAACCCATCTTCAAGTACACCTTACACATATCACTTCCTTTTCACTTCAATCTTTTACACATTATATCAATTCATGGCAGATTTTTGACTCTTTGATGGCTGCCATTGTCCTTCATTTACTCCATTTTGACAAATTAATTATTTTCACTCCTTCTTAAGAAAGTTACATTACACATTAATTATACAATTAATTTGAGTCAAATTCAACAAAATCTCTCTCTCTCCTCCCTCTTTTCACGTGGCAGCACCCCTCCCAATTGCTGCCTTGTTTTATTTTTTTTCTCCTTTCATTCATTTAATACACTCATTTTCTCTCTCCCTTTCATTTACTCATTTTCCTTTTTCATTCTTTAGCTTTTCTCTCTCTTTTTCCTCTCTTTTCTTCTTCTTATTGTTCTTGTTTCCTCAAGAACACAAGCTGCCCCCACATCTTCCATGGCTTCCACACTTCATTTTTAAAGATTTTCTAAGCAAATCTTCATCCAAAGCTCCATAGGTGATATAGGTAAAGTATAATGAAGGTTTCATGCATCAAATGAACTTCCATAAGCTTAAAAGCTTAGGATGATGATGCCAAAAATGAAATCTTTCTCTTCTCCACTTTTATTATCTTGTATTATAATTATTTTCTTGTTTAAAGTTATTATATTTTGTAGATCTAACTTTTTATGGCTTTGATTTTTGTTTATGCCATAGATCTTGTTATTTAAGTTGTTATTTTTGTTATTCCTTATGATTTATGCATAGATCTAGCATTCACATGTCTATCTTAGTGATTCATGCATGTAAAACTAGTTTAGAAAACTAGATCTAAAGTTTTGAGTTCATAGATGCATTAGATCTTTGTTTATGTTCATGAACAACTTGCTATAGCTTGATGATGGTAGGAAAGTTGTAGGAAACCCAAGATCTATTTTGTTTTCAACAAAAATCAATTTTGAAAATTCGGATGAAAATGGAACCCTATTTAGAAAAGTGGTTTTTCAACTTTAAAATGTATATTTTTCATTTAAAATGAAGGGCTTAGGGTATAGATACCATAAATGAAAGATTTTGATAAGTGAAGTTTAGATCCATGATGTTTATAGCTTATTACCATGCATTTGTTTTATGTTTATGTTCATATTAAGTATAGATCTTAGTTATGAACTCAAACAAAATTGTGAAATTCGTATTTTGGCAAGACCCATATTTAAAAACTACTTTTCAAGTGTCAAAATGTAATTTTTACATAAGAAAATGAAGGCTTAATATATATATAGCATCAAGACTTCATTTTATATGGTTCAAAGATGATTTTCAAAGATTAATTTTCAAAACAAAGTTCTATTCTCGGATTTTGGCCAAGGCCTAGTGTAAAAACATGTTTTCCAACTCAAAAATAAAGTTTTTATTCAAGAAATGAAGGGCTCTTAAGATATGATATGTAAGGAATGGATTTTCATAAGTTTAGATAGGTTTTATCAAAAGATATGTCCAAAAATGAATTTTGTAAATTCGGATCCCAACCAAGACCAATTTTTAAAACCCATTTATCAACATCAAAACTCATGTTTTATGTGAAAAATGAAGTATATAGGTAATAGGTATCATTAAGTAGTGATTTTTATAAGTTGAAATGAGTTTTGATGAGATTAATGTATAAAACAAGAAATAGAATCAAGATGAGAAAATTTTGAGTTAGTAACCAATTTGTGAAATTCGTAATTTTGAGTGAAGGCCATAAGAACACCTATTATCCAAGTTCAAAATGAAAGTTTTATGTATTAAATGAAGTCCTTAAGTAATAGGTATCATAAGGTCTTAAATTTTAATGCATTAAACAAGTTTTCCCCAAATGAATCATTCAAAAAGTGGATTTTCTAAAATTCGGATTTTTGAGTAAATCATATTGGAAAACATATTTACAAAGTGTAAATGGAATTTTTATGTAGAAATGAAGGTCATAAGTAATATATATAATGAAGACTCAATTTTGACAAAAATAATTATATTTTCTTAAGTAACAAATCCAAACAAATGGAAATGATAAAAGTTAGAAAACTAGATTTTTCATTAGTAAGTTGTCATTATGGTCTTGCAAAATAAAAAGTTATAAAATTCCCTTTTAGTAAAATCATCAAGATCATGCATGCAATAGGCTCATCTCATGTCATTCATGTTAGGAAATCACTCATATTGCATGTATAGTTAAGTTATATAGTAGGAACATTTCAAACATTTACAAAACTATTTTTCGGAAATTAAAATTGTGCTGACCTAATCTGATCCGAACTTTTCGAAGCTTCAAAGTTTCAAAACTTGAAAATAATATTAGAATTAGATAGATCTTTCAAAGTAGATAGAAATCGATATATAATTTACGAGATTCCGAGTTAAAATGACCAAGTTATGGCCGTTTTAAGTTGGAATTCCCGCTTAGGACGAGAATTACGAACTTGATAGTTCGTATGAAATTGTTTGGATTAGTTTGAGTTGAAATGCTTATTAAAGTATTTCTTCCTTTTTAGGAGATCCCGAAATCGACGATTCCCTACCACCGGATTACTATTACTAGAAGACCGGTGATCCAATGGCCGAGTGAGTTTTCTCCTTGTTTTGTTACCTTGATTGTGATTGTAGTTAATTGCATTAGAATTATAGGAACAAGATAAAAATCCATATGAATGGGGATGGGATATATGATGAGACTGTGACGAATGTGTGCCAAAGAATACTAAAGCATATCGAAATCCCGATTTGATTGGATAACTGCACCGTTCATATTATTTCTGTTATATGTGTGATATTGATTGGGCACTCTAAAAAAAAAAATGTATAAATATTTTTGACCTAAGCAAAAATTAAATTGGTCATGCATCGCATTGGACATATTGCATTTGGTAGCATGATACTCCTACGCAGGTCGATCGGTATGGTCCGTGGATGACTCGTTTGGATAACGAACCCGGTGCCAGAGCTCATTCAGGGGTACTAAGGCGCATGTGGATGTATTCTTGGATGAGCTTAGCCGAGTCGAGTGCTAAGAGCCAAGGGCTTGGGGACTAGATGCAATCGTGTAGACTCAATACCATTCCTAACCCAAGATACGGAGGGCGTAAATCCGTTCTGTGTGTGGGTTCCGGATACCCACGCATAATTACTTGTTCACGTGTTTGTTCATGCATAGCATATGATTGACTAATACTTGTTTGTTATGGTACGGAATTGAGGGAATTCTCACTAAGCTAGTGTAGCTTATACCCCAATAGTTGTTTAAATGAACAGGTTATCTCAAGAATGCAAAGTGGGGACCGAGATGGTTGAAGCCGAGATTGGCTTCGGGATTCCGGAAAGAGATGAGAATGTTGAAGTTATCAGCTAGTTTTATGATTTGCCTTGTATTAGTTTTACGTAGTAGAATCTTTTGATGAGGTGTAATTGAAATTTAATGATTTGTATTATGAAGTATAGTGATTTGTATCTGAAGTATAGTAAATTTGTATTTCCTTTACATTGTTACTCAAGCTATATCAACGTAAAATGTATTACTCCGACAAGTCTCCTCCATGTGTTAGACGCCTTGTACATAGTATGGAAGCCTTCGCGTGACTGAGGTGGTCATTCTTAGGCTTTAATATTGTGTACGGTGGACTGCCACGTTTAGGGTACCCTTCGGGGCGTGACATTAACCATAAGTAAGGGAACTGCAAAAGATATCTCTCGGGGTATGAGCTAATAAGCTTAGTGAGTAAATCCCAATATTCATACTCGAAGAAATTTATCAATCAAGTTTATTATTCAAACATATGAAATGCAACAGCCATGCAAGCATACAAGACATATGACTTTCCAGGAATCATATGTTGAATGAATTACGCCCTTCATTCGGGGTTGGGTATTCAGGCCAATTACAGCCACAACTTTTAAAAACACTTTTATAGATCTTACCGGCTCCTATACGCCATCAAAAACTTGTAGTTATTACAGGCTCCTACTAGCCACCAAAAACTTGTAGTTATTACAGGCTCCTACTAGCCATCAAATTAAGTAGTTCTTACTGGCTCCTACTCGCCACTTACATGATATACCGGTTATGTCTACCACCACTATTATACACTTGTCCCACCAATTGTATAGTAGTGAATGTAATGTGACTCAACATATGAAGTGCGTGAATAATTTCTTTAATTAAAGTCTAGTAGTTACAGTTAACTTCTTTCAAGTGATCAACCAATTTCAAACACTTCAAGATATTAATGCACATACAACTTTATTATAAACAAATCGAGTTTCAATATATTTAGTATTCATTCAACATATTATCATATACTTCCTTTTGATTTTGCCTAAATTCTAGTACAACTAATTTTACAAGCACAATCGAGAGTATGAGAACATTAACGGGAAGTAACTCACGATGCCATTGTCTTCTATTCCTCTAAGCGGATGAGTCGTTCACACACTCCACTTAATCGTAATAGTTCTTGGGGTGAAGGAATCCTTCCTCGGGGTTACCTAACCAAAGAAAATACCCACAATGAGTTTTTCTTGAAGATTTTCTTGAATTTTGATAAAACAATGTCAAATAACGTTAAAGTTCGTATAGAAGAATGTTCCAACTTAAAATGGCCATAACTTGGTCATTTTAACTCGGAATTGCGCATATAATATACCGATTTCTATCTACTCGAAAAGATCTACCCATTTCTAAAATTATTTCTCATAAACAAAGCCATATAGGCTCCGAAAAAGTGGCGACAAAATTCACCACGGATTTTCAAGTAAAACAACTTTGGTTCAAGAAATCAAAATTTGTTTGATAAATACTTAGTTATCTATATAGTTGAAAATTTTTCTTTTTATAACTATATAACTCATATTTAAGCATGCTCAAGTGTCTTGTTGTCCAATTATTTTTCTTAGGTAAAACAATGTCGGGTTGAAGCTTTTCGGAAATTATTTTTATAAATTTCTTTGAAATGAATACCTTGTTTTCTTTATTTTCTAAAAACGTTTTATGTTGGTTTTATTTATCTTTTTCTAAGTGACTTTTGAAAATAAAATTTTCTACTTTCTAAGTTACATTAATACTATATTTGAAGTTTTCTAGAAAATATGCTATTCTTCATTTTTTCTTGTGTAAATTCCTTTGTTTACTTGTTTTGCAAAAATTCTCGCTTGATATTTCTCATTCTCTTTCTCATGTCTCATATTCAAAAATAATTATCCATGCATGAAAATTTGTTTTCTTTATAAAAACAATGTGGAACAATGAAGGACTTTTTGTAGAAAACTAGTTTCTAAAATATTCTTATTTCCTCTTGTAATTTTGAAAAGGAATAACTTTATTTTTGTTTTCAAATTATAGATTTCCTTTTCCTATTTGTAAAGGTCTTTTCTTGAAGAATTTTTCTTTGCCATTCATCTTATTTACCTTTTTGAAAAGAACCATTTTTTTTCAACGAAATATTTTCTTTTGTGAAACAAGATGGAAATAAAGATGTTAGTATCTCTTCAAAGCAAAAGTAGTTTATAAATTATAGTGAGTTCTTTTTGTAAC
This sequence comes from Combretum micranthum, assembly GCA_024138025.1. NCBI lineage: Eukaryota > Viridiplantae > Streptophyta > Magnoliopsida > Myrtales > Combretaceae > Combretum > Combretum micranthum. Next base: position 300,180 of record JAMXBD010000695.1, on the reverse strand, counting down.
ATGAAAAGGAATGAGTTTATTTTGTGTTACTTTATAGATTTTATACTTTGCATAAACTTATTTCTAAGTGTCAAGATTCTTCTTTTTGTTTAAATAAAACTTTGGACAACAATCTAAATGAACACGATTATGAGGATAATAATAACCAAAATAACATAAAGCATAAATAATAAAGTCAAGTATTGGAGTCTTAGCTTTTTCAAGGCTCCCGGGACTAAGAAATAAACTAGTCCCATAATGAAATAAAATGAATTAAAGAAAAGCTTGTTTTGACTTGATGAGGACAAGTCTAAGACTAGAGATGTCACGTCCCGAGGGGTACCCTAAACGTGGCAGTCCGCCGTACACAATACTAAAGCCTAGGAATGACTACCTTAGTTATGCAAAGGCTTCCATATCATGCACAAGGCGTACATCACAACCAAGGGAACGCATCGGAGTAGCGCAATTTATATTGATAACAAGTAAGTAACAAGGCAAAGAGAATACTTATCATAAAACATACGTATTTCATCTCAAGTCTTAGAGGCATATCCTACTCCAAATAAATATACGTCTCTAATCATATAGGTTAGCACATATAAAAAACCTTACAAAATTTCTTTATCGTATGATTTCATATCCTTAATCATCCGTCCATGACTTCCTTAATGTCATGATCCTCAAATTTAATCCACGAATATACCTGTTTCAACAAAATCTATAGGGGTATAAGCTACAACTAGCTTAGTGAGTAAATCCCAAAATTCATACTCGAAGTAGATTATCAATCAAGTTTATTATTCAAACATATGAAATGCAACAACCACGTGAGCATACAAGACATATGACTTTCCGGGAATCATATGTTGAATGAATTTACGCCCTTCATTCGGGGTTGGGTATTCAGGCCAATTACAGCCACAACTTTTAAAAACACTTTTATAGATCTTACGGCTCCTATACGCCATAAAAAACTTTTAGTTATTACAGGCTCCTACTAGCCACCAAAAACTTGTAGTTATTACAAGCTCCTACTAGCCATCAATTTAAGTAGTTCTTACCGGCTCCTACTGGCCACTTACATGATATACCGGTTATGTCTACCACCACTATTATACACTTGTCCCACCAATTGTATAGTAGTGAATGCAATGTGACTCAACATATGAAGTGCATGAATAGTTTCTTTAATTAAAGTCTAGTAGTTACATTTAACTTCTTTCAAGTGATCAACCAATTTCAAACACTTCAAGATATTAATGCTCATACAACTTTATTAAAAACAAATCGAGTCTCGATATACTTAGTATTCTTTCAACATATTATCATACACTTCCTTTTGATTTTGCCTAAATTATAGTGCAACTAATTTTACAAGCACAATCAAGAGTATAAGATAATTAATGGGAAGTAACTCACGATGCCATGTCGTCTATTCCTCTAAGCGGATGAGTCGTTCACACACTCCACTTAATCGTAACAATCTTCTGGGTAAAGGAATCCTTCCTCGGGATCACCTAACCAAAGAAAATACCCACAATGAGTTTTTCTTGAAGATTTTCTTGAATTTTGACAAAACAATGCCAAGGAACGTTAAAGTTCGCATGAGGGAATGTTCCAACTTAAAATGGCCATAACTTGGTCATTTCAACTCGGAATCGCGCGTATAATATACCGTTTTCTACCTATTTGAAAAGATCTATTTATTTCTAAGCTTATCCTTGTCATCAAAGGTCATTTGGGTTCCGAAAACGTCAGGTACAGATTTAAAACGAATTTTCTTAAACTTTTTGCAAAAATCCATTTTCTAACTCATCTCCATTTTAAAGAAAATCTTTTGTAATAACATAAATATATTTGATAAATACTTTTGAATATATAGGTATGCTCACTTTATATGCAAAAATCCAATGGTAGTGTCTTAACAATTCATTTACTTTAACTTTGAAGTTTTTGTTTCAAGTATTTAAAGAACTTTATATTTTTCCTAGGTTGTTATAAATGAGTATATTCTTATTTTATTTTCTTCGTTTCCTTTTCCCAAAACAAGTAAATTTCCCTTTTAATCTTAGTTTTCATAAATTTCGCTTCTAGTGATAAAAGATCGATTTTTACCAAAAAAAAATATATTAGGTTGTTCAAAACCTTTTTATAATTTTGTATTTAGGATGGTTTTAGAGAATGAATCTTTCTTCTTATATTCATTTCTAAAATATGAGTTTTTGCTTTCCAAAACTTGCTCCTTCATTTCTTTTGAAAAGAATCATCTTTATAAAATCCATTATTATAAATCTTACCTCATTTATATTCCTTTGAAAATTAATTCCTTCTTTTAGAAATTTGAAAATCATTATTTTTCCTAAGTGGGTTCACAACTTGATGAGTTGATTTTGTTTTAACTTTAAAAACTAGTTTGTTCCTTAGTTTAGAAAAGAATTTAAGTCTTAAACTTTCGATCTTAACGAGTTATTTTTTTCTTAGATTACCATAAAATATAAGGAAAATATTTATTTATGTTTTCTTGGTAAAACTATCTTTGTTATTTAAGAAAACTTGAGAAAACTTGTATTATTCTATTTCTAGGTTGTTGATAATGACTTGTGGTAAATCATGTAATTGGAAACTTAGCTTTGAGTTCATTTAGTAAAACAAAATTCTATTTTTAGATTAGTTGAGACATTAACATTACGCAAATGCAAGTATCATGAGCATATAAAATAATAAGATCATAAGAAAATACTAAAAATAATTAATGAACAAGAAAAAAAATCAAGCATTGGGAACCTTAGCTTCATCAAGGAATCCCGATCAAGTATTGGAGCCTTAGCTTTATCAAGGCATCCCGGGACTAAGAATGGACTAGTCCCGAAAGATTTAAAGAAAATAAATAAAAGATTGTTTTGACTTGATATGGACAAGTCTAAGACTAGAAAGACTAGTCTTAAAAGCAACATGAAATAAATAAATTACATAACTTGGAAGTAAATAAATAACAAATGAGCTTATATGCTCTAAATAAATATATATACATAGTATACATAATATAACAATAATAACAACATAATAAAGTAGGAAGCTTTATGTACAAGAACAAAACATGAACATGTTGTTGCTTTTACTACTCATATGAGTTTCAAAACAACACCATAGTCATGTTAAGTTACATGACATGGATGAATAATAGATGGAAGAAATATTACCTAAAGTATGTAAGAGATATGGAGATGGTAAATGAAATGGGTATTATGTGAGTAGTGATATGTGGTAGATGGTTTATGTATGAGACATGATTTTTGTGAGGAATTGATTTGAGAGAGTTTTGGTAGAGAGAATTCTGATGAGAGAATTTGTGGAGAGATTTTGAGAGAGTTTTGGTAGTGTAAAGAATTGTGTGAAAGAATGGAAGAGGAAGGGGGTATTTATAGAATTTTTGGAGTGATTTTTGGATGTAATAAAATAATTGAAAAAGAAAATAAAAGAGAGGGAAATGGGGAGGAGTGGCGCCGGTTTTGGGCATTTAGAGGGGGGAAAATTTGTTTTATTTTATTTGTTTTGTGTAATAAAGAAATAATGTGTAAAGTGATGTGATTAAAGGTGTATTTGGAAATGAAAAAAGTAAGAAAATAGATATAGGTTGTAAGAAAAAGTAGAGATAGGTAAATAGTAATGAATAGTAGAAAGTACTATGAATAGTAGACTAGACAATTAAAGTACCGGTAGTAATAAAAATACACGTAATAATGCGATATCTGTAATTTTAGCTACCGAAAAATTCTAAAACTGATATATTTGGAATCCTTGTATTTTTACGAGTCTATTGGTATAAACGGAATATTTTTAATATTCCGAGCTCCGGGACATGCTTTTCGAGAACCGATCCCGTTTGAGTCCTAAGGTCACTCGAAATTCGCGAATCTGATATTTTTATGTTACCCTACGTTATTACGAACATTCTAGGTCATTAACTTAATTTCGTTTTCTAGAATTTGAAACACGGGATTGCCGGATCTTAATTGCTAGGGTTCGTTATAGGCTTGTTGACTTTTAGGGTTCCGTTTTGATTTCTGATTTTACTGAGTTATTCGTAAGATCGTATAATTTTTGAATTTTGATCGTTTTAATTTCTAGCTCGACGTCTATGTTTATTTTATTCGTGATTATTTATTTGTTTTTAGTTCTCGGGATCGTTTAACCGAGTCTAGGTTTATGAGTTGACTCAGTTTGACTTTTGTTAAAAATTTGGATTTTGTGATTCTAAAATTTTTCTGAAGGATTAGGATTTTATTATTCGTTGTTAAGCGGTATTTGGATCTATCGTTTCGATTTGTGTTTTAGGAATTGGGTAGATTATTTAATTGACGTACGGACGTTGATTATATCGATAATTGGACTTTATATTTTGATCCAGGGGTTCTTGTTTTCTCAAGATTGAGAAAACTCATTTTTGTTCTTATTTGGAATTAAGTTTTAACTTGGTTAAATTTTTAGGGTTTCGTTTCCAGAGTTTTGACTCGGTCTAGAATCGGGTGTTAATCTCGAATCGATTTTTCGGGTTTCAAATTTTGATATTAAACTTCAAGAATTATTTTTAAGGATTATGAAAATTTTTGGGGGTTTACAAGAGACTAGTCTTAAAAACAACTTGAAATAAATAAATTGCATTGAAGTAAATAAATTGCATGAAAGGTAAATAAATTGCAAGATTATGAGCTTATATGCTCTAAATAGTATATATAGCTATATAGATATAGTAGATAGTTATGAACATAGAAGAAACATAAATGAACATAAGAGAAACATAAATGAATATAAAGGAAACATGAACATAAAGGAATTTTGATTATGAACAAAAACAAAGTATGAACCTATTGTTGCTTTCTTAACCTTCATGGTTTTAGAAAACACACATTAAGTTCATACTAAGTAGATGAACATGGAAACTTCTTGAAGAAACTCTTACTTAAAAGAAGCTAGACTAGGAAGAACTCTTGGAAGGAACTCTTGAGAGAATTTGAGAGAGATTTTGCTATAATAACTTTAGAGAAGAAGTGATGTGAAAGAAGTGAAAGAGGAGGGGGGTATTTATAGGAAAATGTGGAGTGATTTTTGTGTGATTTAAATAAATAAAATTGAAACAAAAATGAGGGGAGAGGGGAAGAAAGGGGCGCCGGCCATGTATAATTAAGCGGGATTTGTTTTATTTTTTTGGAAAGATAAAAGATGTAATATGTAAGGTAGATGTGATATAAAGTTATGGGAAAGGTAAAAAGTTAAGATTATAGGTTATGTAGAGTGTAAGAATAGGTGTAAGAAAAAGTAAGATAAAAGAATAGTGTAGAATAGTAATGAATAGTGTAATGTAAAGTAGATATGACAATTAAAGTACCGGTAGTAAGAAAATACGCGTATAATAGCTATATCTGTTATTTTTACTTACCGAAAAATTACGAAACTGATATTTTTGGAAAACTTGTATTTTTACGAGTCTAACAGTGTATTCGGAATATTTTTACTATTCCGGGCTTCCGGACACGTTTTTCGAGAACTGTGTCCGTTCGGGTTCGAAGGACATCCGAATTTCGCGAAACTGGAACTTTTATAAAACCTATGGTTATTACGAACTATTTTAGCTAATTATCCCAACTTCGTTTTTCGGGCCAAAGAAAACGGCAATGCCGGATTTAGTTTGTTACGGTAAGCTAGGGTTTTGTTTGACTTCCGATTTAGGGTTTTATGCTAAACCGATTCCGAAAATTTAGGGGTTTACATGTGTTCCCTTGGTTGTGATGTACGCCTTGTACATGATATGGAAACCTTTGCATGATTGAGGTAGTCATTCCTAAGCTTTAGTATTATGTACAGCGGACTACCACGTTTAGGGTACCACTCGGGATGTGACAGTTTAAGTTGGTATCAGAGCGACAAGGTTTTGGGAATTAGGAAAAAGGATACTAGAAGGTTAGAGTGATAGGATTTGATCTTATGTCTAAGAATAAAACTCTATCTTGGAGAATATTAAAGAAAGGCAGGAAATACTTATACAAGAATTGAATAATATTTAGGAAGATATGAAATGGAAGTATCACATAAAAAGGATTTACCCTAGAATGTTGACCCCAGATTGAGAAAGATAGAAATGACTTGGAGATAGAACATAACAGAACAATATGGAGAAAACATGGAGGAGACAAAGAATTGAGATATAGAATGAATAAAGTAAGCTTACCTTAGCAATTTCAATGAGCCTTAATGCATAGTAACCCTATTCAACTCTTAGCTAAGACCAATTAAAAACAAAATTAGTGTAATACCTCTTTTATAAAGAAGACCCTTAAGTAAATAATACTAAGTGACTGTCAACCCTTTAATCAAACAGTAAAAGCCCATAACGCTTCTCTTTTCCTTAAAAACAAATAACATGTGCGTGAAACCCGAATTAAAGAAAATATCTAATACGACCGCTTCGTTTGGTTCTAGGAAGCTACCCGAGGAATTTATGCCATGATCAAGCATCCCTCTCGAAGAACAATAAGAACAAGGAGCACCCCTACCACAAGATCTAATTCAAGAACTCTTAATCACCATGAGATGTCTAGAAGAGACGATAAGAACATATATGCAATAAGTACCCACGAGCTCTACACCCGCTCCAGTTATAAGATCCCAACTCGAAGCAACACTAGTATCGCAAGTACCTTCCTTTATGGCCAATCCAGAACCCAAGGCTAAGAAGCATAAACAACTCCAACCTCTTAAGGATTTTGTAACTCCTAAGGTCAAATGTTGGAAGTATAAAGAAGGACATTTCCCCAAACGTTGCCTACGACTGCAGAACAAGTGTTACTTTTGTGGAAACAACAATCACAAAATCCATGATTGTCCTCAAAAGAATGGTACCATCTGCTTTGGTTACACAAAGGGAAGACATGGTGCCAACATTTGCCCAACAACAATGACAGAATGTTACGTATGCAGACGCCTCATTTGTAAGACCAGGAATTACCCCACAAATGCCAAAGAAACGTACTACATGTACAAAGTGATGAACCTCTATATATGTGAAGAACTAAAGTCGCAAGGTCTATGGGACGACCCTACCCCATTCCCCAAAGGAGATGACTCATCCAAGAAAGAATGTGGAACTTCATCTAGAGATCATACCACAATATCTCACCACACAGGAAAAGAAAAAGCTCCTGATGATGAAGACGAGGGATCAATAGGCTTAAATTATCAAGGAAATGTTCATACCCTGTGAAGAGCAATACGAAGCAGGGACGGAAGCTAAACCTCCCGTAAAAACCATAATATACCGATGGGAGTAACGCTTTTAGGATTATCGATGATGTAAATATTGTCTATGTAATGATTTGAAATTGTAACCATGTTTTGTATCATTTCTTTGAACTTTTGTAAAAGAAGAATTTAAGTCTTCCTTCTACTTTCATATATTTGTTTTAAATGTCATGAATTTCCTTTTCATTATTATGATTTCAGCCACTTTTCAATATTTTCTCTCTCTCTCTCTCTCTATATATATATATATATTTACGCATTTCCATACTCGATTGCTATTAGCATGTTTCTTGAATGTTTTTTTGAAAAACGTCTAAGACTTAATAAAATTCAAGAATCTCATACAAGCTTAATAAAACCTGTAGAACAAATAGGAGATGCACTCGTGCACAATGCGAACCAGAAATACCCCCTATAGAACCTAAGAACCATGAAGGACCTCAACAACCAAATTAACCAAGAGTGGACCAAGCTAACATCGAACAACTTGCCAACCTCATAAGGGATTTTGCACAATAAGCTCATGCTATGCCCACACCAGTACCTACACAAGAAGCGGCACCAGAAGTCCCAACACCGCCAATGGAAACGGTACCAACTAAGCCGCTATCACCAAAACCTTACCAAAGTATGTTGCCAGATTTCATCAAGTGAAATCGATATTTTGATCAAGCTTTCGGAAAACTAGATGAAGCCAAAGATTGGTTAGCACAAATAGAGCGATCTTTCAATGCTTTTGAAGTACCACAACACCTTCAGCTTACGTATGGTACTTTTATGCTAAGATTCAATGGAAAGATATGGTGGGAATCCAAAAGTAGGGAGCTGCTACTGCCAATCACATGGGAAATATTCAGGCATGAATTCTTGGAGAACTTTTTCCCCAGAAGCTTGAGAGTCTAATATAGTGCAGATTTCTTAAGTATCTCTCAAGGAGGCCATAGTCTTGAATAATATGAAACAGAGTTTAGTAGGCTGTCACAATATGCCCCTGAATCATATAAGAATAGCAAGGAACTCATGAGGCAAGTATTCTTAGGAGGATTGGACAAAAACCTTCATATCAAGTTGATAGAGTTTGACATCAAAGATTTTCGAGAATTAGTAGAAAGAGCAAGAATTGTGGAAGGTGATAAGAAAAGGAGACAGACGGAAGGGAATGTCATGATAATTGAGGAAGAATCTATAAGTGAACCTAGCTTAAACCTCAAAGTCAATGAGTTCGAACCATCGGTCAACTTGAATAGAAAAATGGATAAAAAGAAACCAGATATCCAATGTCGGAAATGCAAAGGGGGACATCAACCAAGACAGTATCCCAAGCTACAACACAAGTGTTACTACTGCGGAAGCCCGAATCATAAAGTACTGAGATGTCCGAAGAAAACCACTGCCACCTGCCTGATCTGTGAGTGTCCCGCCCCGAAGGGTATCCTAAACGTGACAGTTCACCGTATACAATATTAAAGCCTAGGAGTGACCACCTCAGCCATGCAAAGGCTTCCATACTATGCGTCTAACACATGGAGGAGACACATCAGAGTGATACAATTTATATTGATACAACTTGAGTAACAATGTAAAGGAAATACAACTCATTATACTTTAAATACAATTCACTATACTTCAATTTTGATTCATTAAAAGATTTCACTACGTAAAACTATTACAAGGCAATTCACAAAACCTAGCAAATATCTTCAAGCATTCTTATTCCCTGCCGGAATCCCGAAGTCATTCTCGTCTCCAACCATCTCGGTTCCCACTTAGCATTCTTGAGATAACCTGTTCATTCAAACATTTATTGGGTTATAAGCTACACTAGCTTAGTGGGAATTCTCTTAATTCCGTACCATAACAAGCAAGTTATAAATCAACCATATGCTATGCATGAACAAACACATGAGCAGACAATTATGTATGGGTATCTGGAACTCATGCACAGAACGGATTTACGTTTTCCAAATCTTGGGTTAGGGATGGTATTGAAAGTCTACACGACCGCTACTAATCCCCGAGCCCTCGACTCATAGCACTCGACTCGGTTAGGCTCACCCATGGAATGCATCCTCGATGCGCCTTAGTTCCCTATGAATGAGTTCTGGCACTGGGTCTCATTATCCAAACGAGTCATCGGACCATACCGATCGACCTACGTAGGAGTAGCACGCTACCAAATGCAACATGTTTGATGCGATGCATGACCAATTTAAATTTTTGCTTAGGTCAAAATATTCATACATTCTTTAGAGTGACCAACCAATATCATACACATAACAGAAATAATATGAACAGTGCAGTTATCCAATCGAATCGTAGTTTCGATATGCTTTAGTATTCTTTGGCATACATTCATCACGATCTCATTATCTATCCCATCCCCATTCATATTGATTATTATCTTATTCCTATAATTCTAATGTAACTAGCTACAAACACAAACAAGGTAACAAAATAAGGAAAAAACTCACTCGGCCATTAGATCACCGGTCTCTTAGTAAAAGTAACCCGGTGCTAGGGAATAGTCAGTTTCGGGGTCACCTAAAAAGGAGAAAATACCATAATAAGTATTTCATCACTTAACTAATCTAAACTATTTTATACAAACTATCAAATTCGTAATTCTTGTCCTAAGCGGGAATTCCAACTTAAAACGGCCATAACTTGGTCGTTTTTCAACTCGGTATTTAGCAAATTATATATTGATCTCTATCTACTTAAAAAGATCTATCTAATTCTAATATCATATTTAAGTTTTGAAAACTTTGAAGCTTCGAAAAGTTCTTATCAGTAGCGAAATTCAATTCCGAAAAGTAGTTTTGTGAATATTTATAATGTTTCTACTATCCAAAGCAAGTATACATGCAATATGAACAAGTTACTACCATAAATGATATGTCATGAGATATATATATATATATATATATTTTCTTGATGATATTGAATAAAAGAAATTTTTAGAAAACTTAAAATTGGTTCATCCCAAAATCCGAATTTTGCAAAACTTGTTTTTATGGTGATTCCTTTATGTAAAAATCATTTGATACTTGGAAAATTAAGGCTCAACCATACCTAGCCACTAAGGACTTCATTTCTTTAATAAAACTTTCATTTTGAGTTTGGAAAGTAAGTGTTTTCATGACCTCACTCCAAGATTACGAATTTCCTAAGTTGACTAGCAACTTAAATTTTTCCTACTTCATTTCTACTCCTTATTCCACATATTTTTCTTAGCAAATCCCGTCTTAATTTATAAAAATCATTACTTGATGATACATATGACTTAAACTCCTCATTTTTCATATAAAACACAAGTTTTGGAGTTGATAAGTGGGTTTTTAAGACATGGTTTTGAAATCATCTGAATTTACAAAATTTGGATAGAACTCAAATTTCATACTTTGTAATCTCTTCCTATTTTTGAGAATCTCTACTAGTAGATCTACCATTTACTTATCAAAAACATCTTCTATTGATACCTATTCCATAAGCCTTCCATTTTCTAAACAAAACTTTCATTTTGGTGTTGAAAAATGGGTTTTCAAAATTGGTTTTGGTTGGGATCCGAATTTACCAAATTTATTTTTGGACATATCTTTTGATAAAATCCATCTAAACTTATGAAAAATCATCCTTCACATATCCTATCTTAAGAGCCTTCCATTTCTTGAATAAAAACTTCATTTTTGAGTTGGAAAAAATGTTTTTAAACTAGGACTTAGCCTAAGTCCGAAAATGAGATTTTTATTTTGAAATTAACTTTTGAAAATCACCTTTGATTCTTGTAAAAAGAAGTCTTGATGATATACATCCACTAAACCTTCATTTTCTTAACTAAAACTTTCATTTTGAGACTTGGAAAGTGGTTTTTAAATATGGGTTTTGCCAAGATACGAATTTCACTATTTTTATTCAAGTTCAAATCTAAGATCTACACATAATATGACATGAATATAAAAGAAATGCATGGTAGTAACTATAAACTCATAGATCTAAACTTTACTCCTCAAAATCATTCATTTATGATATCTATTCCTTAAGCCCTTCATTTTAAATGAAAAATACACATTTGAAGTTGAAAAATAGCTTTTCTAAATATAGTTCCCTTTTTATCCGAATTTTCAAAAATGATTTTTGTTGAAACTAAAATAGATCTTGAGCTTCCTAACACTTTTCTACTATCATTAAGCTATTACAAGTTATCTAAGAGCATAAAACAAAAGTCTAATGTATGTATAAACTTAAAACAACTAGATCTAGTTTACTATACTAGTTATAAATGCATGATCACTATGATGGTTATGTGAATGATGAACATGTGCATTAATCATAAGCAATAACCACATAACTCGAAAATAAAACAAAATAATCATAAAAATAACTCAAATAACAAGATCTAAAACATAAACAAAATCAAAGCTACAAAAAAAAGTTAGATCTACAAAATATAACTACTTTTAGCAAGAAAATAATAATAACACAAGAGAATAATCATGGAGAAGAGGAGTGCTTCATTTTGGCATCATCATCCTTAGCTTTTTAAGCTTATGGAAAGTCATTTTATGCATGAAACTCTCATTATACATTACCTATATCATCTATGGAAGATTAAGAAGAAGGTATACTTAGAGAATCTTCAAGAATGGAGTGTGGAAGTGACTTTTTTAGATGGGGGCAGCTTGTGTGCTTGCAAGAACAAGAACAAAAGAAGAAAGAAAGAGAGAAAAAGGAGAGGAAAAGAGAGAGTAAATGGTATAGGGTTTTAAAGGAATGAATGGATGTAAATGAGAGGCATTAATGGAGAGAGAGGAGTGTATTAATTGAAAGTGAAAAAAATAAAACAAAGGCAACAAATGGAGAGGGGCTGCACGTGAGAATGAGGAGAAGAGAGAGAGAAATTTAGTTAGCTTTTGACTTGGAATTGTAATGTAATTAATATGTAAGTGTAACTTCTTGTAGAAGGGTTTAAAATAGGTTTATTTAATCAAATTGGGGGCATTTCAAGGGACAAAAAGGCAACAAAAGAAGTCAAATTTTCTGCTATGAAGTGTGGAATAAAGTGTAGAAAGATTGAAGTAAAAAAGAAGTGATGTGTGAAAGGTGTACTTAAAAGTATGGGTTGTAAGAGTACTTTCTTAATAAAATAAAATAAAAATAAAAAATTCATTCCAAATATTTGTAGCAGATTTTTCATAATTAAAATAAGATAATTAATTTATTTATTTTAGTAAATTATCAAATAAGTTACCGGTATGATCAAAATACGCAAATATGAGCTATAAATGATATTTTTATAACTCGAAAAATTCTAAAAAATTATTTTATGAAAATAAAAATATTTTTCAATTATTTTTCAATTATTAAATTAATTTATTTTATTTTTAGTACCAGGTCTTAAACAGAAACTGATCCCGTAAAAACCCGAAACGAACTAAATTTTAGAAAAACATAAAGATCCATAATATATAAAATATTTATCTAAAAATATAAGGGTTCATAAGAATAATAAAATTGTGTAATGAATAGTAGTGAATAGAGCAAAAGGCTAATTAATTGCCGGTAATAATAAAATACGAATATAATCGCAAAATCAGATAATTCTAGTTATCAAAAAATTATAAAACTGATATTTTACAAATCATTATGAAAATACGAGTTTAACGGTATTAATGGTATATTTTTTATATCTCGAGCCTCGGGACATGCTTTTCGAAGTCTGTATCCGAACGGGTTCGAAATAAGTAAAAAATTTACCAATCTGATATTTTTAAGCGTCTTATATTACTACGAGTTATTCTACACACTTAAACTATGACTCGACCTCTAGGTTAAGCACGCGAAATTGCCGGACTAAAACAATTATATTCCACTTAGGGTTCCCGGGTCCTGTTTAGATCCTTGCCAATTTGGAAACTGACGTTTTATGTTTATACAACATATTTAGTTTTAGAAATTTATTTTAAATTTTATTTTTGTAAGTATTTAATATCTCTCAACGTCTTCGAAATTCTTAAATTGAGTTTTATTTCCAAAAGTTTATCATTATTTACTTTTTAATAATTGGTTTTTGGATTCTATATTACCTGATTTTACAAGTTGGAGTTAAATATAGAATTTATCGTACATAGCGGTTTTGAATTTGAAGACTATTGAGTTCTTATTTTATTTTTAAGGATTTTTTTTTCTCAAGATTAAGAAGTTTCTAGATTCGTTAGTGATTTAGGACTTGTCGAAGTTCAGTTTTAATTTGGAGTGATTTTTAGAGTTTATTTTCGAAGTTCGTTTTGGAATTATTTACTGAAATTTTCAGGGGCTTACAGTAAGGAACCAGGACATATTGCCAAGCAGTGCCCTAAAAGAAAAATACGGATAACACAAAAAATGAAAATGACAGCAGGAATGGGATATACTCGATAATACCCCCTCAAGGAGTACGTGTGTACAACCTATAGAGACAATGGGTTTGCGAGGAAGCCAACCACAGAGAAATAGAATTCGCTACATTGGAAGAGGACGATAGTCACGGATGCGATTCGATATCAGGTTACCATCGTACCCTTAGATGTTAGATTTTCTTTTTACACCGCTAGGACTAAAGGAATAGTTTGCTAGTAATGACCATAGATTATGTAATTGTCACACACTTAATACAGATTGGATATATATAAGATCGTCAAAAAAATTGAGCACATATCAAAAGAAGAAATCAAATCAAATGCCATATACCCTGAACACACCAAAAACAAAGTACATCAACCAGTTAAATTATTACCGCCTAAAGGCTAGAACCAGTGATGTTAAAATCTCAACAGACAATTTCCAAATTTTTCATCTTGATCTCAAACCTTGTCAAGATGATCACGTAAATAATAAAATAACGATATCCTTAAAAATGGAATGAGTATGAACATCACGTATTTTATACATGCATGTCATATATATACTCACATAAGAATGGAAAAGCGAATTCACAGCCTTTCTTTGTTAAGTGAATGTACTAGTGTCGTGTCATATTGAGTCATCATCAGTTCAAAATTGAGTCAAGTCAAGTGGCGTGTCGTCAGTCATCTGTCGTCTTGGTTGAGTTTGAGACTCTTCAAAAGGTTAAGTAAAATGAAGGTTGAAAGTCGCTAAAACCAAATCTTATTGATTTTATATATGTTATATTGTATAGAATATTAAACGCACAGAATTAACGAAATTCCCAATGCCACCGACTAAAGATAAACGAGAAATAGAAATTAAAAAAAAAAAAAGAAATACTAAAGCAATGATAAACTTCCAAACCCTTTTCGTAGAAGTGAAACTAAAGGAAGGTATCAAATATATGGAGACTAAGAAAACAACATAATGTAATCATAATAGACTTAACCAATAAAAGTACGACGAAATTCCATATATCGAGAATAGTGATGAAATACAACATACAATTTCTCATCAAGTTCTACAAGTTTAAGTACGCATAACAAGTTTTGAGAGCAAAACTTTCTTTAAGGTGGGTAGGTTGTAAACCTCTGAAAATTTTATAATTCTTAGAAAATAATCCTAAGAGTCAAACACCGGAATCGAAACCCTAAAAATTAAACCAAGTTAAAACTTAATTCTAAATAGGATCACAAACGAGATTTCTTAATCTTGAGAAAAAGAGAACCCTCAAAAACAAAATAGAAAATCCAACTATCGGTTGAATCAACATCTATACGCAAATCAAATCATCTACTCGATTCCTAAAACGTAAATTAAAACGATATATCCAAATAACGCTCAACAACAAAATGCTAAGATCTTAAATTCTTCGGTGAATTTTAGAATAAGAAATTTCAATTTTTCATCTAAAGTCAAACTGAGTCAACTCATGACCTTATACTCGGTTAAACGATCCCGAGAACTGAAAACTATTAAATAATCACAAATAAAATGAGACAAACCATAGATATGGAACTAAAAATAAAATACGGTCAAAACTCCAAAATTATATGATCTTACGAATAACTCAACAAAACCGGAAGTCAAACCGAAACCCTAAAAGTCAACAAAGCTTGCAAACATACCCTAGTGTTTAAGATCCGGTAATCCCGCGCTCTTAAACCCTAAACAACGAAATGAAAATAATTGTAGATAATATTTCATAATAATATAAGGAAGCTTAAAAATATCAGATTCGCGAATTTCCAATGTCCTTCGGGTCCGAACGGGATCAGTTTTCAAAAACCGTGCCTCGATACATCGGATGGCAAAAATATACCGTTAATACCAATAGGCTCGTAAAAATATAAGGTTTTCAAAAATATTAGTTTTAGAATTTTTTGGTAGCTAAATATTACAAATATCGCATTTATACGTGTATTTTTATTAATACCAATATTTTAATTATCTAATTTACTATTCATAGTACTTTTCTACTATTCATTACTATTCCTCTATCTTTACTTTTTCTTACTACCTATTCTTACACCTATATACCTATTTCTTACAATTTTCTTTTCCCATAGAAATTCTACACCACATATTACTAAACTTCTCTTATACTTTTTTTCTAAAATTAATTTTTTAATCAAATTTTTCTCTCTTTCCCTTCATTGCCGTCCACTTCTCTCTCTCTTCCCTCCTCATTTATTTTCTTTTTCGATTAATTTAATTACATCTAATTTTCATTCTAAAATTCTATAAATACTCCATTCCTCCTTCATTCTTTCACACAACTTATTCTACTACCAAAACTCCCTCAAATACTCTCCACAAAATTTTCCTCTACCAAAACTCTCTTTCACCACATACTCAAAAAATTTCCCTCTATACGCAATACAACTACCATTTCTCAATAACCACATAACCATACATTCACTACCATCTTCAAACCACATAAACACTTTAGGTAAAAACTTCTTCTAACCATTTAGTTTATCCATGTCATGTAACTTAACATAACTATGGTTTTGTTTTGAAACTCATATGAGTAGTAAAACCAACAACATGTTCATGTTTTGTTCTTGCACATGAACTTTCTATTTTATTATGTTGTTATGTTGATTTTATTATTCATATCTAACTAAATATATTTATGTATTTATATATAATCTTTAGAGCATATAAACTCACTTGTTATTTATGTAATTTCATACTTTGCAATTTATTTATTTCATGTTATTTCTTTAAGACTAGTCTTTCTAGTCTTAGACTTGTCAATATCAAGTCAAAACAACATTTTCTTTATTTTCTTTATTCTTTTGGGATTAGTCTATTCTTAGTCCCGGGATACCTTGATGAAGCTAAGGCTCCCAATACTTGACCGGGATACCTGGATGAAGCTAAGGTTCCCAATACATGATATTTTTATTATTTTGCTTATTATTATTTGTTTCTAGCAATTTTCTCATGTTCTTATTATTTTATACGCTCATAATACTTGCATCTACATAATGATGTTGTCTCAACTAATTTTAGAATTTTACGTTATTAAAGGAACTTAAAACTAAATTTTCTATTATGTGACTTGTCACAAAATAATGGAGTTATTATCAACAACATAGAAATAGAGTAATACAAGTTTTCTCAAAATTTTCTTGAATAACAAAGATAACTTTACAAAGGAAACATAAGAAATAAATACTTTCCTTGTATATTATGGTAATCTAAGTTTTAGTAAAATAATTTATTAAATTTCAAAGTTCTCACAAAAAGCTTAAAGATTAAACTCTTTTCAACTCCATGACAATACCAAAAAACAAACTAGTTTTCAAAGTTAAGATAAAATCAACTCATAAAGTTATAAACCCACTTAGGATCAATAATGATTTTCAAAGTTTCTAAAGAAGAAACTTATTTTCAAAGAATATAAATAAGATAAGATTAAAAACAAAGGATTTTATCAATAAAGAGGATTTTTTTCAAAGGAAATAAAAGTTCAAGTTTTAGAAAACAAAAACTTATATTTTAAATAAAAAATTATAAGAACACAAGACTCATTATATACATTTATAAAAAGGTTTTCAACAACTTAATACACTTTTGATAAATTTGATCTTTTATGAAAGATTAAGGTTAAAGGAAAATTTACTTGTTTTTGGAAAAAGAATGAAGAAAATAAAATAAGAATATACTCATTTATAATAACATATGAAAATATAAAGTTTCTTCAAAATACTTGAATAGAAATTTATCAAGATAAGTTTTAACACTTTAAAAAAAATTGTTTTATGAAATAAATTGCTGAGATACTACCATTAGAATTTTTGCCTATAAAGTGAGCTTATCTATATACTCAAAGGATTTATCAATCATATGTATATATATATATATATATATTTTACTAAAGGATTTTTTAATGAAGTTGAGTTTGAAAATGGTTTTGCAAAAATCTAGAAATATTTGTTTTAAATTTGTACCCACGTTTTCGAAACCCAAATGACCTTATATGATAAAGATAAACTTCGAAATGAATAGACCTTTTCAAATAGGTAGAAAACGGTATATTATATGCGAGATTCTGAGTTAAAATGAGCAAGTTATGGCCATTTTAAATTGGAATTTCATTATATACGAATTTCACGAACATAGTGAAATAGAATTAGAAAGTTTAAGTAGAATTTTTACGAAATAATCATCTCGTGTATTTATTTTGTCTAGGTGACGAAAGATACGAGATTACCCTTCCTGAGAATTACTACGATTGAGAAGATCGCGAAATGGACGAGTGAGTTATTCCTCTTAATTTTGTTACCTTGCTTGTGCCTGTAAAGTAGTGGCATTAGCATACTAAGAAAAGATAAAAATGGATATGTATGAGAATTCAGGGATTTGTATATATGTGATTCTTTGTTTATGCGTGAAATGAGAATTAAGAATATCGCAACTTTAAACTGCCTGTTTTAGTGTTTTTGTTTACTTGCTTGTATGACTACTTATTATTTGCTAAATTGATTGATCACCCCCTAATAAACCTTAATAAGGTTTGGCTTAAGAAAAATAAAACGCTCACGTATAGCATCCATCGAGTCACAACTCTTTTGGAAGGCTGCTACTCCTACGCGTAGAGTTGGATTGGCTGTTATCGTGCTGTGACATGGGCCATGTTCCTTCCTAGAGAATCCAAATCGCTCGAGGAATGCGACTCTAGGTTCAGGCTGAGCCAACCGAACGCTTTGGATGGGGACATGGGGACTAGCAGTAGAAGATCGAGGATCTTCATCACCGATTCCCTAACCTTCGATACGGAGGGGTAAATCCGTTCTATATATGGTTTCCGGATAACTATATATATTTGTATAATCACGTGATTGTTGCTTTATACGCATAACATATGTGTGAGAATTTAAATGAACTTGTTTGAAAACATGGTGCGAATGAAGAGGAATATCTTTCTAAGCTAGTTGTAGCTTATACCCTTATAGATTTTGTTGAAATAGGTATACCTGTGGCTTAAATTGAGAATCATGATGTTAAGAAAGTCATGGAAGGATGTTAAGCTTCTATGAAGGAAATGGAAATATAAGATAAAGTTATTTTGTAAGGCTCCTTATATAAAATGTATGCTATGTTAGTGTTTTAGAAATTCTAAGAAGTGTATTTATTTTGATTTGAAGTCAATAGAGGGATATACTCCTAAGAATTGAAATTTATCATGTTTATGTTTTATGATAAGTATTCTGTTTGCCTTGTTACTTTACTATTATCAATATAAATTACGCTACTTCGATGCGTTCCCTTGGTTGTGATGTGCGCCTTGTACATGATATGGAAGCCTTTGCGTGACTAAGGTAGTCATTCATAAGCTTTAGTATTGTGTACAGCGGACTGTCACGTTTAAGGTACCTCTCGAGGCGTGACAATTGGAATTTTTTTTTATGAGAAAATCTTGAGAAAACCCTAGATCTGGGATTGGAGAATTGTGAAAATTTTATCAAAGGAGAAAGGTGTGAATTTATATTCCTGTTAAGATTAGGGTTTTAGGTGAAGTTGGATTAGGTTTATGCTATGGAAGTTATATATTGAAATTTGTTATGTTTATGTGATCAAGAATTCTAGGGAACTTAAGGCTTCCAATCTTTTTAAAAGGAATTGTTGGTAGAATTGGAGTTTCGAAAGTGAATCAGGTACTAAGTCCTCATTTCTTAGCAATCTGAATTCGGTTTCCGAGATTGGAACTGGAAACCAAAACCCTAAAAGAATACCCTAGACCAGTTGGACTTGGAAACCCTAAACCCAGCGATCCCCAAAACGAAACCCCGGAACAATAAAAATGAGTTAAACCTAGAAGATAGCCCTAAATAATTTATCAAAACATAAAAGATCATAATTCGAAAAAATTCATTTGTTTCGGACCTGATCAGGATTTGTTCTCGAAAACCGGTCCCCGGGACTCGAGAATAGAAAAATAATATATAATACTCGTTATAACCAAAATTTAATAAGGAATTCAAAAATATATTTATAATAATTTTTCAGGTTATAAAAATTACAGTTATAGCTCTTTTATTGTATTTTCATTGCTATCGGTAATTTAGTTGTCTAATCAACTTTTTTATTTCTTTCACACTATTCACCAAGTACAACCACCCATACCCTATTCTTACATCCTTAAAACCTATTCTTACAATTTTACATCATTTTCTTACAAGTTTACATTTCCAATACATTTTATTACTTAAATTACTTATTAAATTTGAATTTTATTACACAAAATAATTGAACTTCTCTCTCTCCCCCTCTTGTGTAGAACCGACGCCCCCTCCCTCACTCCCCCTCTCATTTGTTTGATTTCTTTTTGAAATACTCAAAACCTTCACCAAGATTATAAATTAAGTTTAGATAGATTAAATAAATCAAATGAATTATAAGATTTAATTAGACAAGTTGGCTTAATTTAATTAGCTAATAATTAAGTTAGTTTTGAGATTTGAAATTCCTAAAAGCTCTAAACATGTTCTAAAAATGTTTAGAGGATTCCTAAACTCTTGATTCTTAGCCTAAACACTAATTCCTAAATCTCAGTAAAATTTGAGTTCATTTGCTTGAATAAAAATATCAGCTTTTAAACCCGAACTCCAATTAAATATTTTTTTTATCTAAAATAAATTCCTAAATTAAGTTCTTATTTTAAGATCTTAATTTATAACCTATCGGTTCAGAAATCATCTTTTAAATACTTCTGGAACTATAAATATTGATATGATAGTTCTAAACCTATATCCTATTTCTATTTTATCCAAATTTAACTTTACCCTTTCCTTTTCTTTTCTTTCTTTTGGCTGCCCTTTTCTTTCCATTCATTTTTCGTTTCCCTCTTCTTTCTTCTTCTTCTCATCTGTTCTTCTCTCTTTCTTTTTGCTTTCTCTAAAATTCAAGAAGATAAATTAAGGATAGGAAACAAGATAGAAAGAGCTAAGTTTTCTATTTCTATTTCTCTTTATTTTTACTTGTTATTTATATTTGTAATTGATGAGTTAATCTTGAATTGGGTTAAGAGTGCTTTTTATTTATGTATTTGTTGATATATGCTTGTTGGAGGTCGGATTGTGAAGGAGGAAGAAGATGATGAATAGTAGTTGTGATGGTTTGATTGTTGTTTGAAGTTGTTGGGGGAAGATTGAAGTGTTAGGAGTTGTTATTAGAGTTTATTTGATGTTATAATTGATATAGGAAGCTTAGTAAATGATTTGAAGAAGTTTTGATAAAAGGAAAGTGTAAAAAACATGTTTTCGCAAACCTGATCTGTTGTCAACGCCGCCTCCTGGAGCTTTTACACGGCCGGCTTTGAGGTGGTGTTGAAGGGAACAGAATGCATTTTCTTAAAGCTGCCTCCAACGCTGCCGGTGTTGAACCTCTAAGCTGCCGGCTTTGAAATTTACACTGCCGGTGTATAACTGTCGATGTTCGTTTTACTCAGTTGCCCTATTTCGCATCTTGATCGTATTTTGGTCATAACTTTTTCATACAACCTTCAATTGAGGTGATTCAAGTTCCTATAAAAATTTAAAAAGAGATCTATAACTTTCATGTTTTGAGTTTTTACAAATTCAAAACGTATAGATGCTTAAATTTTGATTCTTTCCGGCTGTTGTGTTTTCCTAAACAAAATCAAAACTTATTTTTTATTTCTAAATGTTTATTGTAAAGTGTAAATGAATCTTTTTAAGCTAAAATGAGATAGATTAAGGATATTTGATGTGTAATGATGATTGAAGGATATAATGAAGCATGATTTAAGTATATTTGTAGATTCATCAAATAATTGAATTTCCATGAGTATTAAACTAAAAGTAGTTATGTTGTATATATGATTTTCATTGCTTGATTTATGATGTTGTGATGACTTAGTGAAACTAAATGATCTTGGTAAGTATATATGTAAACCCCTAAATTTTCGGAATCGGTTTAGCACAAAACCCTAACCGGAAGTCAAACGAAACCCTAAAGGTCAACAAAACCCTAGTTTACCATATCAATCTAAATCCGGCATTGCCGTTTTCTTTGGCCCGGAAAAACGAAGTTGGGATTGTTAGCTCAAATAGCTCGTAATAACCATAGGTTTTATAAAAGTTTCAGTTTCGCGAAATTCGGATGTCCTTCGGACACAGTTCTCGAAAAACGTGCCCGAAAGCCCGGACTAGTAAAAATATTGCGAATATACCGTTAGACTCGTAAAAATATAAGTTTTCCAAAAATATCAATCTCGAAATTTTTCGGTAAGTAAAAATAACAGATATAGCTATTATACGCGTATTTTCTTACTACCGGTACTTTAATTGTCATATCTACTTTACATTACACTATTCATTACTATTCTACACTATTCATCTATCTCTACTTTTTCTTACAACCTATTCTTATAACCTATACACCTATTTCTTACACTTTTTTCATTTCCAATACAATTTCACATCTCTCATTTCTTACTTTTAATTAACAAAATAACAAAAAATCAAATTTTTGGTCTTCCCCATGCTTAATGTAGCGCCGGCCCCCTCTCACTCTTCCTCTATTTATTTTATTTTTCAATTATTTAATTTACACAATTTATCTCCCATATTTTCCCATAAATACCCCCCCATACCTTCACTTCTTTCACACCTCTTCTTCTCTAAAGTTATTATAGCAAAATCTCTCTCAAATTCTCTCAAGAGTTCCTTCCAAGAGTTCTTCTTAGTCTAGCTTTCTTTTAGGTAAGAGTTTCTTCAAGAAGTTCCCATGTTCATCTACTTAGTATGAGCTTAGTGTGTGTTTTCTAAAACCATGAAGGTTAAGAAAGCAACAATAGGTTCATACTTTGTTTTTGTTCATAATCATAATTCCTTTATGTTCATGTTTCCTTTATATTCATTTATGTTTCTCTTATGTCCATTTATGTCTCTTTTATGTTCATAACTATCTACTATATCTATATAGCTATATATACTATTTAAAGTATATAAGCTCATAATCTTGCAATTTATTTACCTTTTATGCAATTTATTTACTTCAATGCAATTTATTTATTTCAAGTTGTTTTTAAGACTAGTCTCTAGTCTTAGACTTGTCCTCATCAAGTCAAAACAAGCTTTTCTTTCATTCATTTTATTTCATTATGGGACTAGTTTATTTCTTAGTCCTGGGAGCCTTGAAAAAGCTAAGACTCCAATACTTGATTTTATTATTAATGCTTTATGTTATTTTGTTTATTATTATTCTCATAATCATGTTCATTTAGATTGTTGTCCAAAAGTTTCATTTTCTAAAAGATCATCAAATAAAAGAAGGCTTTTTGTCACTTAGGAATAAGTTGAGGAGAAACATAAAAATATAAGATAACAAAAATAAACTCATTCATTTTCAAGTTACAAAAAGAAATTCACTATGAATTTAGAAACTATTTTTACTTAAAAAGCTACTTAAATCTTCATTACTCTACCTTGTTTTCAAAAGAGAATATATTTGTTGACAAAAATGGTTCTTTTCATAAAGAAAGAAAATAAGCTGGATGACTAAGAAAATTTTTAAAGTAAAGACCCTTGCAAACAAATAGGCAAAGAAAATTTATGGTTTGAAAATAATAAAGTTATTTCTTTTCAAATTACAAGAAGAAGCTAATAAGATTATAGAAATTAGTTTTCTACTAAAAGCCCTTAATCGTTTCACATTGTTTTTGTCACGCCCGAGGGGTACCCTAAACGTGGCAGTTCCGCCGTACACAATACTAAAGCCTAGGAATGACTACCTTAGTCACGCAAAGGCTTCCATATTATGTACAAGGCGTACATCACAACTAAGGGAACGCATCGGAGTAGTGCAATTTACATGATAATAAATAAGTAGCAAGGCAAGGAGAATATAGAACATAAACATATCACATTTCAATTCTTAAGGGCATATTCTTCTATTATCTTTAAATAAAGTACCTCACTAATCATAAAGGTTAGCACATATAAAGAACCTTACAACTTTCTTTATCGTATGATTCCATATCCTTAATCGTCCGTCCATGACTTCCTTAATGTCATGATCCTCAATTTTAATCCACGAATATACCTGTTTCAATCAAATCTATAGGGGTATAAGCTACAACTAGCTTAGTGAGATATTCCTTTTCATTCGCACCACATTTTCAAACAAGTTTATTTATTTAATCACACATATGCATGAATTCAATGCACAATCACATGATTACGCGAATATATATAGTCATCCGGAAACCATATATAGAACGGATTTACCCTCCGTATCAAAGGTTAGGGAATCGGGGTTGAAGGTCCTCGACCTTCTACTGCTAGTCCCAGGTCCTCACCCACAGCGTTCGGTTGGCTCGGCTCCGAACCTAGAGTCGCTTTCCCCGAGCGATTTGGATTCTCCAGGAAGGAACATGGCCCGTGGCACCGCACGATCACAGCCAATCCAACTCTACGCGTAGGAGTAGCAGCCTTCTGAGATAGATGTGACTCGATGGATGCTATGCGTGAACGTTTTATTGTTCTTAGGTCAAACCTTATTAAGGTTTATTGGGGCGATCAATCAATTTAGCAACAATAAAGAATCATACAAGTAAGTAAACAAATTATTTAAACAAGCAGATCGAAGTTGCGATATTCTTACTCTCAATTCACGCACAACATAGAATCATATATATAATCCCGAATTCCCCAAATATTTGTTTTTATCTTTTCTTAGTATACTAATGCTACTACATTACAAGCACAAGCAAGTAACGAATTTAGAAGGAATAACTCACTCGTCCATTTCGCTATCTTCTTAGTCGTAGAAATCCTCGGGTAGGGTATTCCGTGTCCTGTCTCACCTAGACAAAAGAAATACCCGGGATAAGTCTTCCATGAATTTCTATTTTGGAGATTCTAAACTTTACTTAAAATTCGTGGTAAAATCGTATAAGAAGAAATTCCAACTTAAAATGGCCATAACTTGCTCATTTTAACTCGGAATTTCGCATATGAATACCGTTTTCTACCTATTCGAAAAGTTCTATCCATTTCTAAACTTATCTTGGTCATAAAAGGTCATTTGGGTTCCGAAAACGTCAGGTACAGATTTAAACGAATTTTCTAAACTTTTGCAAAAATCATTTTCTAACTCAACTCCATTTTAAAGAAAATCCTTTTGTAACAATATAAATATATATTTGATAAACACTTTGAATATATAGGCATGCTCACTTTATATGCAAAATCCTAATGGTAGTGTCTCAACAATTTATTTCATAAAATAATTCTTTTAAACTTTAGCTTTGAAAACTTCCTTCTCAAGTATTTAAAGAAATTTTATATTTTTCTAGATTGTTATAAATGAGTATAATCTTATTTTATTTCCTTCATTCCTTTTCCAAACAAGTTAAATTTTTCCTTAATCCTTTAGTCATGTATTAAATTTTCCTTCTAGTGATTAAAGTTCAAATTCATCAAAAATATTAAGTTGATGAAAACCCCTTTTATAATTTTTGTATTTAGGTGTTTTAGAAATGAATCTTGCCTCTTATATTATTTTTAATATAAGCTTTGCTTTCTAAAACTTGTTCTTTCATTTCTTTTGAAAAGAATCATTTTATTGATAAAATATTATTGCTAACCTTACTTTATATTCTTTTGAAAACAAGTTCTTTCTTTTAGAATTTTAAAAATCATTACTTTTCCTAAGTGGGTTCTTCATGAGTTGATTTTTTATTAACTTTGAAAACTAGTTTGTTCCTTAGTTTAGAAAAGAATTTAAGTTTTCATTCAACGATTTATTTTTCTTAAAACTTAAATTACCATGAAATATAAAGAAGATATTTATTTCTTATAAAACTATCTTGTCATTTTAGAAAATCTTGGGAAAGCTTGTAGTGCTTTATTTTTATGTTGTTTGATAAAAACTTCATTATTTTGTGACAAACCATATGATAGAAAATCTAGTTTTGAGTTCCCTCAATAAAATGAAATTCTACTTTTTAGACTTAGTTGAGACATTAACATTATGTAGATGCAAGTAACATGAGCATATAAAATAATAAGAACATAAGAAAACACTAGAAATAAATAATAAGTAAGAAAATAAAATATCAAGCATTGGGAACCTTAGCTTCATCAAGGAATCCCGATCAAGAATTGGAGCCTTAGCTTTATCAAGGCATCCCGGGACTAAGAATGGACTAGTCCCGAAAGATTAACGAAAATAAATAAAAGATTGTTTTGACTTGATATGACAAGTCTAAGACTAGAAAGACTAGTCTGATAATTGCATAAAATAAATAAATTGCATAACTTGAATGTAAATAAATAACCAAATGAGCTTATATGCTCTAAATAAATATATACATAGATACATAATATAATATAACAATAATAACAACATAATAAAGTAGGAAGCTTTATGTACAAGAACAAAACATGAACATGTTGTTGCTTTTACTACTCATACGAGTTTCAAAACAACACCATAGTCATGTTAAGTTACATGACATGGATGAATAATAGATGGAAGAAATATTACCTAAAGTTTGTAAGAGGTATGAAGATGGTGGATGAATGGGTATTATGTGAGTAGTGATATGTAGGTAGTTTATGTATGAGGGATGATTTTTTTGTGGGAAGTTGGTTTAAGAGAGTTTTGGTAGGAGAGATTTTCTTTTTACAAGAAGTGAGTTCTTGTAAGATTATAGAGAGTTTTGGAGAGGATTTTGGCATAATTTCTTTGCTTTGGAATGGTGTGAAGAAATGAGAAGGGGAGAGGTGGTATTTATAGAATTTTGTGGAGGAATTAAGAGTGTAATAAAATAAATTGAAAAGAAATAAAAAGAGATGAATGGGGAGGGAGGCGCCGGTTTTGATGTAGAGGGAGAGAATGATTTGTTTTATTTGTTTGTGTAATAAAGAAGTAATGTGTAAAGTTTGATGTGATTAAAGGTGTATTGGAAATGAAAAAAGTAAGAAAATAGATATGTAGGTGTAAGAAATAGGTGTAAGAAAAAGTAGAGATAGGTGAATAGTAATGAATAGTAGAAAAAGTACTATGAATAGTAGACTAGACAATTAAAGTACCGGTAGTAATAAAAATACGCGTAATAATGCGATATCTGTAATTTTTAGCTACCGAAAAATTCCAAAACTGATATTTTTGGAATCCTTGTATTTTTACGAGTCTATTGGTATAAACGGAATATTTTTAATATTCCGAGCTCCGGGACACGCTTTTCGAGAACCGATCCCGTTTGGGTCCGAAGGTCACTCGAAATTCGCGAATCTGATATTTTTATGTTACCTTATTATTACGAACTATTCTAGGCTATTTACTTAATTTCGTTTTCTAGGGTTTGAAAACGCGGGATTGCCGGATCTTAACTACTAGGGTTCGTTATAGGCTTGTTGACTTTTAGGGTTCCGTTTTGAATTCCGTTTTCATCGAGATATTCGTAAGATCGTATAATTTTCGAGTCTTGAGCGTTTTAGAATTTTAGCTCGAAATTTATGTTTTATTTTATTTTATTTCATTTGTGATTATTTAATAGTTTTTAGTTCTCGGAATCATTTAACCGAGTCTAGGTTTATGAGTTGACTCGATTTGACTTTTGGAAAATTTGGATTTTGTGATTCTAAAATTTTACTGAAGGAATTAGGACTTTATTATCTCGTTGTTAAGCGGTATTTGGATCTATTGTTTCGATTTGCGTTTTAGGAATTGGGTAGATTATTTAATCGACGTACGGACGTTGATTATATCGGTAATTGGACTTTATATTTTATTTCAGGGGTTCTCGTTTTCTCAAGATTGAGAGAACTCGTTTTTGTTCTTATTAAATTTTTAACTGGTTCAACTTTTAGGGTTTCGTTTCCGGTATTTGACTCGGTCTAGAATTGAGTTTTAATCTCAAGTTGATTTTTCGGGTCTTTGATATTTATACTTCTAAAATTATTTTTAAGGATTATGAAAATTTTTGGGGGTTTACAACCTACCCACCTTAAAGAAAGTTTTGTCCTCAAAACTTGTCATACGTACGTAGGTTGATGAGAAATTGTATATCGTCATTCATCAACATTCGTGATATTTGGAATTTTGTCTTACGTCTATTTGAAAGGGTATTATGATTTCATTATGTCTTTTTCTTAGTTTGACTTCCACAAAAGGGTTGGGAAGTCTATCGTTGTTTTTGAATTTCTTCTTTCATATCTTTCTGTTTCGCATATATTTTTAGACGGTAATATTGGAATGTTGTTAATCTTGTGCGTTTAATATTTTATGCAATATAGCATATATAGAATCAATAAGATTTGGTTTTAGCGATTTTCAACCTTCACTTTGACTCTTTCTGAAGAGTTTCAGACTTAACCAATACAGCAGACGACTGACGACTTGACACTTGACTTGACTCGATCTTAAACTGATCGACTCGATACGACACTGGTACATTCACTTGACGAAGGAAGGTTGTGAATTCGCTTGTCCATTCTTATGTGAGTATATATATGACATGCACGTATAAAATACACAATGTTTATACTTATTCCATAGCGTTGTTTTATTCTTTACGTGGTCATCTTGACAAGGTTTGAGGTCAAGATGAAAAATTTGGAATTTGCTTGTTGAGATTTTATCATTACCGGTTCTAGCTTTTAGGCGGTAATAGTTATGCTTTTGATGTATTTTGGCGTGTTCAAGGTAAAATTAATTGCCTTCTTCTTTTGTTACATACAAAATTTTCGACAATCATATTTTTATTCCATCTGGAGTAATGTGACGATTACATAATCTACGGTCATTACTGGCAACTATCGGTATAACAAGAATTTTAGCGTCTAAGGGTAGCCTGATATCTCGTATTCGTGACTATCGTTTTCTTCTAAAACAACGAATTCTATCTCTTGGTTGGCTTCCTCGCAAATCCATTGTCCTTGTAGGTTGTACACATGTATTCCTTGTGGGGGTATTGCTGAGTATCTCTCTTCCATATTTTTCTTCTTAGGACACTTCTTGGCAATATGTCCCGACTCCTTGCAGATCAGACAAGTGGCAGAGGTTTTCTTTGGCATCTCATGACTTTGTGATTTGGACTCCCGCAGTAGTAACACTTGTGTTGCAACTTAGGACACTGTCTTGGTTGATGTCCCTTTTTGCATTTCCAACATTGGGTATCCATTTCTTTTTATCCTTCTTTCTACTCGGGCTGACCGATGTTTCGAGCTCATTGATTCTGATGCTGAGCTAGGTTCACTTATAGATTCTTCCTCAATCATCATGACGTTTCCTTCGTCCTTCTCCTTTTCTTAGCACCATCCACAATTCGTGCTCTCTCTACTAGTTCTCGAAAATCTTTAATGTCAAACTCTATCAACTTGATACGAAGGTCTTCATCCAATCCTCCTAAGAAGACTTGCCTTTTTAGTTCCTCGCTATCCTTATATGATTCGGGGCATATTGTAACAGCTTACTGAACTCTGTTTCATATTGTTCAAGACTACGGCCTCCTTGAGAAATACTTAGGAAATCTGCACTAAATTGGATTCTCAAGCTTCCAGGGAAAAAGTTCTCCAAGAATTCATGCCTAAATGTCTCCCATGTGATTGGTGGTAGTAGCTCTCTACTTTTGGATTCCCACCATATTCTTGCATTGAACCTCAGCATGAAAGTCCCATATGTAAGCTGAAGATGTTGTGGTACTTCAAAAGCATTGAAAGATCGTTCTATTTGTGCTAACCAATCATCAGCTTCATCCGGTTTTCCAAAAGCTCCATCAAAATATCGATTGCACTTAATGAACTCTGGCAACATACTTGATAAGGTTTCGGTAAAGGTGGCTCAGCTAGTGTTATTTCAATTGGCGGTTGGAACTTCTGGTGCTGCTTCTTGTGCAGGTGCTGGTGTAGGCATAGCCTGAGCTTGTTGTGCAAAATTCCTTATGAGGTTGGCAAGTTGTTCGATGTTAGCTTGATCCATTCGTGGTTGGTTTGGTTGTTGAGGTTCCTCCGGGTTCTCAGGTTCTACAGGGGGTATTTCTTGGTTGCGTTGAGCACGAGTACGTCTCCTATTTGTTCTACAGGTTTTATTAAGCTAGCGTGAGATTCTTAAACTTTATTAAGTCTTAGACGTTTTTCGGGAAAAAATCGGTCAAGAGACAAGCAAATAGCAACCGAGTACGGAAATGAGCAAATACATATAAGAAATTTTGAAAATTGTCTGAAATCATAATAATGAAAAGGAAATTCATATTATTAAATCAAATACATGGAAACAGAAGGAAGACTTAAATACTTCCTTTACAAAAGTTCAAAGAAAGGATGCAAAACATATATTGGAATTAATTCATGAACTAGATGATAAACCACAACATCGGTTTACATTTTCAAAACATCTTTGTTCTCTTCACTCAAAAAGTTATTTACTCCTAACGCTCAACACGAGAGATCTATTGATATTTCTAGGAGACTGACTTCTTCCAAGCAAGGGCAGCTGTTCAGCTGTTAGTTCTTGTGGGGGCATCTACTCGCCTGGTGTCCCGGCTGTTTGCAGATGAAGCACTTTAAGGTTTTCTTTCCTGGACAGTCCACAATCTTATGCTCGGGATCTCCACAGAAGTAACACCTATGCTTCAGTTGTGGACACTGTTTTGGATAATGACTTTCCTTGCACTTCCAACAATTGATCTTATGCCTCTTAAAAGGTTCATTCTTAACTGTTAGGCTAGTTGTCTTATACCTTCTGACTTTGGAGCTTGGACTAGCCATAACAGAAGGGGTCTCAATTCCTTGCATTGTCACTTGGTGGGGTCCTTCCACCTGAACCGACACATTCCTAATAAGCGATTGCTGTAAGAGGAGCTTTTGTGTATCCACCAAACACCCTAGAAGATCTATGACTTGTTGCATTGGATCTTGTGGTGGTGGAGTGTCTCTCACTTGTTGTTCTTCGAGAGCGGTGCTTGATGGTGGCGTAACTTCCTCGGGTAGCTTCCTAGAACCAAACGAAGCGATCGTATTAGATATTCTTTATTTCGAGTTTTACGCTCATGTTATTTGTTTTTAAGGAAAAGAGAAGCGTTAAAGACGTTTGCTATTCTGATTAAAGGTTAACGTAGGTACTGAATATTATCTACCTAAGGGTCTTACCTATAAAAGAGGCACTTTACTTATCTTGCTCTTAATTGGCCTTAAATAGGGTTACTACATATTAAGGCTTATTGGTCTTGCTAAGGTAAACTTTCTTTATTCATTCCATATCCAAATTCTAAGTCTCTTTCATGTTCCCTCCATATTGTTCTGCTATGTTCTAGCTCCAAGTCATTTCTATCTTTCCCAATCTTGGGTCAACATCCTAGGGTAAATCCTCTTTATGTAATTCCTCCATTTCATATCTTACTAAATATCCTCCGATTCTTGTGTAAGTACTTCCTGCCTTCCCCTAATATTCTCCAAGATAAAGTTCTATTCTTAGACATAGGATTCTTAGACATAAGATCAAGTCCTACCATTCTATACTTCTAATATCCTGTTTCTTAATTCCCAAAACCTTGTTGCTCTGATACCAACTTAAACTGTCACGCCCCGAGGGGTACCCTAAACGTGGCAGTCCGCCGTACACAATACTAAAGCCTAGGAATGACTACCTTAGTCATGCAAAGGCTTCCATATTATGTACAAGGCGTACATCACAACCAAGGGACGCATCGGAGTAGCGCAATTTACATTGATAATAAATAAGTAGCAAGGCAAGGAGAATATAGAACATAAACATATCACATTTCAATTCTTAAGGGCATATTCTTCTATTATCTTTAAATAAAAGTACCTCACTAATCATAAAGGTTAGCACATATAAAGAACCTTACAACTTTCTTTATCGTATGATTCCATATCCTTAATCGTCCGTCCATGACTTCCTTAATGTCATGATCCTCAATTTTAATCCACGAATATACCTGTTTCAATCAAATCTATAGGGGTATAAGCTACAACTAGCTTAGTGAGATATTCCTTTTCATTCGCACCACATTTTCAAACAAGTTTATTTATTTAATCACACATATGCATGAATCAATGAAACAATCACATGATTACGCGAATATATATAGTCGTCCGGAAACCATATATAGAACGGATTTACCCCTCCGTATCAAAGGTTAGGGAATCGGGGTTGAAGGTCCTCGACCTTCTACTGCTAGTCCCCAGGTCCTCACCCACAGCGTTCGGTTGGCTCGGCTCCGAACCTAGAGTCGCTTTCCCCGAGCGATTTGGATTCTCCAGGAAGGAACATGGCCCGTGGCACCGCACGATCACAGCCAATCCAACTCTACGCGTAGGAGTAGCAGCCTTCTGAGATAGATGTGACTCGATGGATGCTATGCGTGAACGTTTTATTGTTCTTAGGTCAAACCTTATTAAGGTTTATTGGGGCGATCAATCAATTTAGCAACAATAAACAATCATACAAGTAAGTAAACAAATTATTTAAACAAGCAGATCGAAGTTGCGATATTCTTACTCTCAATTCACGCACAACATAGAATCATATATATAATCCCGAATTCCCCAAATATATTCGTTTTTATTTTCTTAGTATACTAATGCTACTACATTACAAGCACAAGCAAGGTAACGAATTAGAAGGAATAACTCACTCGTCCATTTCGCTATCTTCTTAGTCGTAGAAATCCTCGGGTAGGGTATCCGTGTCCTTTGTCCTAGACAAAAGAAATACCCGGGATAAGTCTTCCATGAATTCTTTTTGGAGATTCTAAACTTTACTTAAAATTCGTGGTAAAATCGTATAAGAAGAAATTCCAACTTAAAATGGCCATAACTTGCTCATTTTAACTCGGAATTTCGCATATGATATACCGTTTTCTACCTATTCGAAAAGTTCTATCCATTTCTAAACTTATCTTGGTCATAAAAGGTCATTTGGGTTCCGAAAACGTCAGGTACAGATTTAAAACGAATTTTCTAAACTTTTGCAAAAATCCATTTTCTAACTCAACTCCATTTTAAAGAAAATCCTTTTGTAACAATATAAATATATATTTGATAAACACTTTGAATATATATAGGCATGCTCACTTTATATGCAAAATCCTAATGGTAGTGTCTCAACAATTTATTTCATAAAATAATTCTTTTAAACTTTAGCTTTGAAAACTTCCTCAAGTATTTAAAGAAATTTTATATTTTTCTTAGATTGTTATAAATGAGTATAATCTTATTTTATTTCTTCATTCCTTTTTCCAAAACAAGTTAAATTTTTCCTTAATCCTTTAGTCATGTATTAAATTTTCCTTCTAGTGATTAAAGTTCAAATTCATCAAAATATATTAAGTTGATGAAAACCCTTTTATAATTTTTATTTAGGTGTTTTAGAAAATGAATCTTGCCTCTTATATTTATTTTAATATAAGCTTTGCTTTCTAAAACTTGTTCTTTCATTTCTTTGAAAAGAATCATTTTATTGATAAAATATTATGCTAACCTTACTTTATATCTTTTGAAAACAAGTTCTTTCTTTTAGAATTTTTAAAATCATTACTTTTCCTAAGTGGGTTCTCATGAGTTGATTTTTATATTAACTTTGAAAACTAGTTTGTTCCTTAGTTTAGAAAAGAATTTAAGTTTTCAACATTAACGATTTATTTTTCTTAAAACTTAAATTACCATGAAATATAAAGAAGATATTTATTTCTTATAAAACTATCTTCGTCATTTTAGAAAAATCTTGGGAAAGCTTGTAGTGCTTTATTTTTATGTTGTTTGATAAAAACTTCATTATTTTGTGACAAACCATATGATAGAAAATCTAGTTTTGAGTTCTCAATAAAATGAAATTCTACTTTTTAGACTTAGTTGAGACATTAACATTATGTAGATGCAAGTATCATGAGCATATAAAATAATAAGAACATAAGAAAACACTAGAAATAAATAATAAGTAAGAAAATAAAATATCAAGCATTGGGAACCTTAGCTTCATCAAGGAATCCCGATCAAGAATTGGAGCCTTAGCTTTATCAAGGCATCCCGGGACTAAGAATGGACTAGTCCCGAAAGATTAACGAAAATAAATAAAGATTGTTTTGACTTGATATGGACAAGTCTAAGACTAGAAAGACTAGTCTTGATAATTGCATAAAATAAATAAATTGCATAACTTGAATGTAAATAAATAACCAAATGAGCTTATATGCTCTAAATAAATATATATACATAGTATACATAATATAATAATAACAATAATAACAACATAATAAAGTAGGAAGCTTTATGTACAAGAACAAAACATGAACATGTTGTTGCTTTTACTACTCATATGAGTTTCAAAACAACACCATAGTCATGTTAAGTTACATGACATGGATGAATAATAGATGGAAGAAATATTACCTAAGTTGTAAGAGATATGAAGATGGTGGATGAATGGGTATTATGTGAGTAGTGATATGTAGTAGATAGTTATGTTGAGATGTTTTGTGAGTTGGTTTAAGAGAGTTTTGGTAGGAGAGATTTTCTTTTTACAAGAAGAGTTCTTGTAAGATTATAAGAAGAGTTTTTGGAGAGGATTTTGGCATAATTTCTTTGCTTTGGAATGGTGTGAAGAAATGAGAAGGGGAGAGGTGGTATTTATAGAATTTTGTGGAGGAATTAAGAGTGTAATAAAATAAATTGAAAAGAAATAAAAGAGATGAATGGGGAGGAGAGGCGCCGGTTTAGATGTGGAGGGAGAGAGAAATGTTTTGTTTTATTTGATGTGTAATAAAGAAGTAATGTGTAAAGTTTGATGTGATTAAAGGTGTATTGGAAATGAAAAAAGTAAGAAAATAGATATGTAGGTGTAAGAAATAGGTGTAAGAAAAAGTAGAGATAGTGAATAGTAATGAATAGTAGAAAAAGTACTATGAATAGTAGACTAGACAATTAAAGTACCGGTAGTAATAAAAATACGCGTAATAATGCGATATCTGTAATTTTTAGCTACCGAAAAATTCCAAAACTGATATTTTTGGAATCCTTGTATTTTTACGAGTCTATTGGTATAAACGGAATATTTTTAATATTCCGAGCTCCGGGACACGCTTTTCGAGAACCGATCCCGTTTGGGTCCGAAGGTCACTCGAAATTCGCGAATCTGATATTTTTATGTTACCTTATTATTACGAACTATTCTAGGCTATTTACTTAATTTCGTTTTCTAGGGTTTGAAAACGCGGGATTGCCGGATCTTAACTACTAGGGTTCGTTATAGGCTTGTTGACTTTTAGGGTTCCGTTTTGAATTCCGTTTTCATCGAGATATTCGTAAGATCGTATAATTTTCGAGTCTTGAGCGTTTTAGAATTTTAGCTCGAAATTTATGTTTTATTTTATTTTATTTCATTTGTGATTATTTAATAGTTTTTAGTTCTCGGAATCATTTAACCGAGTCTAGGTTTATGAGTTGACTCGATTTGACTTTAATGGAAAATTTGGATTTTGTGATCCTAAAATTTTACTGAAGGAATTAGGACTTTATTATCTCGTTGTTAAGCGGTATTTGGATCTATTGTTTTGATTTGCGTTTTAGGAATTGGGTAGATTATTTAATCGATGTACGGACGTTGATTATATTGGTAATTGGACTTTATATTTTATTTCAGGGGTTCTCGTTTTCTCAAGATTGAGAGTACTCGATTTCGTTCTTATTAAATTTTTAACTTGGTTCAACTTTTAGGGTTTCGTTTCCGGTATTTGACTCGGTCTAGAATTGAGTTTTAATCTCGAGTTGATTTTTCGGGTCTTTGATATTTATACTTCTAAAATTATTTTTAAGGATTATGAAAATTTTTGGGGGTTTACAGTTTTTATGAAGAAAAACAAATTTTTATACATGGATGATTATTTTTGAAAATGAGAAAAAGAATGAGAAACATCAAGTAATGATTTTTGCTAAAACAAGTAAACAAAGGAATTTACACAAGAAAATGAAGAAAAGCATATTTTCTAGAAAATTTCAAATATAGTATTAATGTAACTTAGAAAATAGAAAATTTTATTTTCAAAAGTCACTTAGAAAAAGATAAATAAAACCAACATAAAACGTTTTTAGAAAATAAAGAAAACAAGGTATTCATTTCGAAGGAAATTACAAAAACAAATTCCGAAAAGCTTCAACCCGACATTGTTTTACCTAAGAAAAATAATTGGACAACAAGACACTTGTGTCACGCCCCGAAGGGTACCCTAAACGTGGCAGTCCGCCGTACACAATATTAAAGCCTAAGAATGACCACCTCAGTCACGCGAAGGCTTCCATACTATGTACAAGGCGTCTAACACATAAAGGAGACAAATCGGAATAATACATTTTATGTTGATACAATTGAGTAACAATGTAAAGGAAATACAATCCACTATATTCCAAATACAAAACACTATACTTCAAAATACAGTTCATCAAACTTCAATTACATTCATCCCAAGACTTCACTACATAAAACTATTACAAGGCAAATCGTAAAGCTTAGCCAAAAACTTCAAGCATTCTTATATCTTGCCGGAATCCCGAAGTCATTCTCGACTTCAACCATCTCGGTCCCCACTTAGCATTCTTGGAATAACCTGCTCATTTAAACAACTATTGGGGTATAAGCTACACTAGCTTAGTGAGAATTCCCTTAATTCCATACCATAACAGACAAGTTATTAATCAATCATATGCTATGCATGAACAAACACGTGAGCAAGCAATTATGCATGGGTAACCGGAACCCACACACAGAACGGATTTACGCCCTCCGTATCTTGGGTTAGGAATGGTATTGAGTCTACACAACCGCTGCTAGTCCCCAAGCCCTGGCTCTTAGCACTCAACTCGGCTAGGCTCATCCAAGGATGCATCCACATGCGCCTTAGTACCCTAGAATGAGCTCTGATACCGGGTGTCATTACTCAAACGAGTCCTCGGACCATACCAATCGACCTGCGTAGGAGTAGCACGCTACCAAATGCAATATGTCTGATGCGATGCATGATCAATTTACTTTTTGCTTAGGTCAAAATATTTATACAATCTTTAGAGTGACCAGGCAATATCATACACATAATATGAACCATGCAGTTATCCAATCAAATCGTGGTTTCGATATGCTTTAGTATTCCTTGGCATACATTCATCACAGTCTCATCATATATCCCATCCCCATTCATATCGATTTTTATCTTGTTCCTAAAATTCTAATGCGACTAATTACAAGCACAATCAAGGTAACAAAACAAGGAGAAAACTCACACAGCCATTGGATCACCGGTCTTCTAGTAACAATAATCCGGTGGTAAGGAATCGTCGAACTCGGGATAACCTAAAAAGGAAGAAATACTCTAATAAGTATTTCAACTCAAACTAATCCAACGACTTCATACGAACTTATCAAATTCGTAAATCGCGTCCTAAGCGGGAATTCCAACTTAAAACGGCCATAACTTGGTCATTTTAACTCGGAATCTCGCAAATTTTATATCGATTTCTATCTACTTCGGAAGAGATTTCTAAATACGAAGTTTAAATCAAGTTTTGAAAATATCTAAGCCTCGAAAATGAGGGATCAGATCTGTACAGCGGTGACATAGATTCCGAAAATGCGGTTTTCATGATTGCACTTGTGATTCCTAAGTGTAAAATGAAACTAAATGCAATGGTAATGATTTTCCCTATCATGAATGTCATGATATGAACTCTAATGAGCCTAAGTTCTTATAGCTCTTTAGGTTTAAAGAATTTACATAAACTTTTCTTAGAAAACCATTTCATATTAATGTTTAACAAGTGAGTTTACTACACCTAGTCACACCTACATATTACAAGGATTTTCTTTAGTAAAACTCTACTTTATTTAAGGAAATTTTGACCCTTATATTAGTTATATCCTAAGGCCTTTATTTCTTAAATAAAATCTTCATTTATAAACTTTTAAGAGGGTCTTTTACTAAGGG
The DNA here is from genome assembly GCA_024138025.1 of Combretum micranthum. NCBI lineage: Eukaryota > Viridiplantae > Streptophyta > Magnoliopsida > Myrtales > Combretaceae > Combretum > Combretum micranthum. Next base: position 262,502 of record JAMXBD010000695.1, on the reverse strand, counting down.
GTTTCCAAAAATCCGAATTTAGAAAATTCCACTTTCAAGTTGATTTCTTTAGGAAAAATGTATTCTATACTTAAAACTTTAAGTGTTTATTATACCTATATCCTAAGGACTCCATTTATTTAAGAAAATACCATTTTTGAGGTTGGAAAAATAGTGTTTTCTAGCCATCTATCCATTATTACGAATTTGGTTGTTAAGACTTTTAACTCTAAATTTCTTTTAAACTTCATCTCTTGTTTTCAACTATTTTCCTTAGTAAAACACATTTAGATCCATGAAAAATATTGCTAAACATTATCTATTATCTACAGGCTCCATTTCTCTTGTAAAATACATGTTTAGAAGTTGATAAAAAGGTTTTTAAACTAGGTTTCTCAAGTCATCCGAATTTACACTAACTCATTTCTTGAAAAGTGTTTTCCTTTTTGGTATTATTAACTCATCTACCTATAGATCTATATACTAGGAAGGTTATTTACTAAGGGCAAAAACATTAAAGACTATGAATGCACATAAACTCAAAATAAAGATGAGATCTTAAATGTCTACATGAATATGAGTAGTAAAATGATAGATCTATTATATGAAATGCTTAAATAGGTTTTGAAAACATAAAAACTACATTTTTATAAAAGATCTTTTGTTCAAAACACTTTTTGATGAAAACTCATAAAGCTTATGCCTTGAAAGCTCCTTGAAATACAAGATCTACTAGTGATGGTTTGGTATTCTTGTTTGATATTTCCTTGTCCCTATCAAGAGATCATGGGGACATTTAGTTGGAAATATCCAAGAATAACTTAGCCATAACAAGATCTATGAGTGGAAGGAGTAGAAGTTCACTTACTTGAAGTGGATAGAAGATGTAAAGAGGAAATGGAGAGTTGTGTGTGTGTGTGTGAGGCTTCAAAACTTTCGGCCAAGAGGGAAAAGAGGAGAGGTTTTTGAGAGCTTTTCACTTTGTGAAAGTTGAGAAATGAAAGAATGAAGAGAGAGAGAGAAAAATTAGTATATATATGGATTGGATTTAGGTTAAATGAAGAAGAAAATTTCAAATTGAAGCATGAGGGGGGGGGGGGGGGGGGGGGGGGGGGGGGGGGGGGGGAACTATTCATGCCGGTTTTGGGAAGCTTGTGGGGGAAGGGGACTTGATTTATTCCATTTGATTTGCTTTTGATTTGATTTGTATCACTTGTCATAAATTGTAATAAAGTTGAAAGGACAAAAAGCATGGAGAAAAGTGATTGATTTGAGTGATGGTAAGGGTTTGAAATGGTAGAGTGTGCTAATAGGTAGACTAGGTAGTATAGGTGGTACTTTTTGAATAGTAGTGAATAGTTGACAAGATAATTTGATTTCCGGTAGTAATGGAATACGAATAAAAAGGCTATAACTGTAAATCCTTATTTTATTTCGATTCAAATGAGTATTCATAAGGAAAGTTTTGAAATTCTAGTTCCGGGGCACGTTTTTCTATAATGGGTCTCGGGATGACCCGGAATTGAAAATTTCCAAAAATCTGATATTTTCTTGGTTTGAAATATAATCAAGAAGTATATTCAAGATTAAATTTTCTTATAAAAGTTTCTTATTTGGAAACCGTGGAAAAGTCGGAATTTGGGTTTCTAAGTCTTTTTCACCAAGCTTGAGCTAAACTGATTTAGGGTTTAATTTTCTGGTTTTCGAAGTTTACTTGATTACTAGGAAACCCAGGGTATAAAAATAATAATAATAATAATAATAAAATTGTGTAATGAAATAAAATGAATAGTGCAAAAGACTAATTAATTACCGGTAGGAATGAAAATACGATAAAAAGGTTATAACTGTAACTTTTATAACCCGAAAAATTATATAACTGATATATTTAGAAATCTCTTGGAATTACGAGTCTAACGGTACTAATGGTATATTTTCGATATCTCAAGCCCCGGATACGTTTTTCGAAGTTTGTATCCGAACGGGTTCGAAATAGATCAAAAATTTACCAATCTTATGCTTTTAAATAAACTTATATTACTACGAGCTATTCTACATATTTAAACTACCTTTCGGCCTCTAGGGTTAGGGGCGCTAGATTGCCGGACTTACACTATTGTATTCCGGTTAGGGTTTTCGGATGATTTTCCAGTTTAGACCTTTGCCAATTTGGAAACTAAGATTTTCTGTTTATACAACGTATTTAGTTTGAGAAATTTATTTTAAATTTTATTTTTATAAGTATTTAATATCTCTTATTGCTTTCGGAAATCTTGAATTGAATTGTTATATCCGGAGTTATATCGGTAATGGTTACCGGATATGATTTTCTTGAGTTTGAGTCAAATGTCAATTTTTGGAATGATTTTGGGGAAATCTTGATTTTTATAATTTGCTTTGAAAAAGGATCTTCATAGTGTTTTGTTTTTGAATTTATTTTTGCTTCGATTTAAGGTTTTATGAACAATTGGTTAACTTTAAGGATTATCTAATTTGTTATTTTGTTTCTTGAATTCTTCCTTCTTAAGATTATGAGATTTCAATTTCTAACTCGTTCTATGATTCTTGGGAGTTTGATTTGATCGTTAGGGCTTTATTGTGATTTCCGTCTCTTAGGATTATTAGTCTGGTCGTTTGGGGAATTTCCAAAGTCTATATTTTATTATTGGCAGATAAAGTTTTCTTAATCGTGCCAAAGCCTAGTTATGGAATTGGCCTTTGGTGATTTCCTGATCCTTCAAATTGTCATGTTATAGATTAACTGCTTTTTAGCAAATTATCACTGTGTTTTATTTTTATCCGATTTTTATGAATTATAGATTAGGTAAGCAGTTTATCTTACGTAATGGTTTTTGGACTTAAGGACTTTTGTAGTCCTTATTTTATTTTTAGATTTTCTCAAGACTAATGAATTCTTACTTTTGTTTATATTCCAGGACTCGTTCAAAGTTCGGTTTTAATTTGGAGTGATTTTTTAGGGTTTATTTTCGAAGTTCATTTTGGAATTATTTACTGAAATTTTCCGGGGCTTACATCCTCCCCACCTTAAAGAAAGTTTTGTCCGCAAAACTTGTTATGTGTACATCGTTTGTCAAGAAAGATTATGAATTTTGAGTTATATTTCTATCATCGTTTTGTTCTTTGGTTTGTATCATTTTTAAATTTTGTATGAGAGTTATTTTACGGAATATAGCACATACAAATTTATAAGATTTGGCTTAGCGATTCCAACCTTCACTTACACAACTCTTTTGGAAAACGACACGGACTTGACTCGAGACCACAGACGACACGACTTGACCGACACTAGACGACTCACGACGACATGACATTTCATGACTCGATTACTTTGACCAACGAAGGTTGTGGATTCGCTTCTCCATTCTTATGTAGCTGTATATACGGTATTGTGCTTTATGATTCATATTTCCTTAAACAATATGGTCATCATCGTTTTAAATTCTTATGATCGTGATCATCTTGATGGGGTTGAAATCAAGAATCTCATTGCTTTATTGTATACTTATTACTTGTGAAGATCTTACGGAGTTTGGTAATTGAGATTTGATTTTTGAAATTTTAACTTTTATGTAACGATCATCGTAGATTTTCGATCTTTCAAAGTTCTTTATTTACAAGAAGTCGTATTTGGAGTGTCTTGGAATTCATTAAATTAATCGAGTTTTTGTTTTAGTTTCCATCATTGGCTCATTCTAACTTTTAATGGTCTTGGGCTTTCCTATTTTTAGTCTAGCCATGTATTCCGAAGGTATTTCTAACAACCTATCACTTTGATTCTATTGGCAGGAAGGAATATGCGGTATTCTAAGGGTATAGCGCTAACCTGGTATCGAGCTGCATCTTTGATCCTCGCTTCCTTCCATGGCGAAGGACTCCAGCTCCTCATCACTAGCTCCTTCATACACTCCATATGTGTGAGGGTTGTGGACTAGATTTCCGGATGTAGATGTCCTTGAAGAACCTCGATTCCTTTTTCCTTTGTTGCTTTTATTCCTGTTATATCTCTTCCTCTTCTTCCTAGGTAGCTCCAACGAAGCAACATTCAAATTATCCCGTTCAGGGCATGTTTTAGCCAAATGTCCCGTTTTTGTGCAAATAAAGCATCCGGTGGTCATCTTTTTAGGACACTTCTCAACTTTGTGACCAGGGTCCCCACAGAGATAGCACTTGAATTGAAGTTGGGGACACTGTATAGGGTAATGCTCTCTCTTACATCTCCAACATTGTATCTTATCCAAAATTATGTCTTCTTCCTTGTTTGGGTCATCACCCCGAGGAAGGATTTCTTCACCCTGAGAACTATTACGATTAAGTGGAGTGTGTGAACGACTCATCCGCTTAGAGGAATAGACGGCAATGGCATCGTGAGTTACTTCCCGTTATTTTTCATACTCTTGATTGTGTTTGTAAAATTAGTTGCACTAGAATTTAAGAAAAATCAAAAGGAAGTGTATGATAATACGGTGAAAGAATACTAAGTATATCGAAACTCGATTTGTTTGTAATAAAGTTGTATGTGAATTAATATCTTGAAATGTTTGAAATTGATTGATCACTTGAAAGAATTTAAACGTAACTACTAGACTTTAATTGGAGAAATTATTCATGCACTTCATATGTTGAGTCACATTACATTCACTACTATACAATTGGTGGGACAAGTGTATAATAGTGGTGGTAGACATAACCGGTATATCATGTAAGTGGCGAGTAGGAGCCGGTAAGAACTACAAAATTGATGGCTAGTAGGAGCCTGTAATAACTACAAATTTTTGATGGCGTATAGGAGCCAGTAAGATCTATAAAAGTGTTTTTAAAAGTTGTGGCTGTAATTGGCCTGAATACCCAACCCCGAATGAAGGGCGTAAATTCATTCAACATATGATTCCTGGAAAGTCATATGTCTTGTATGCTCACGTGGTTGTTGCATTTCATATGTTTGAATAATAAACTTGATTGATAATTTTCTTCGAGTATGAATTTTGGGATTTACTCACTAAGCTCTTTAGCTTATACCCCGATAGATATCTTTTGCAGTTCCCGTACTTATGGTTAAGGCCACGTGGACCATGCGGGCAGGTAATCCCTTTTGAATATTAGAAATCTGAATAAAGTATAGCTTAGCATTAGCATGTTAATATAAATGTAATAGATTAGAAATTAGGGAATTGTCCCTAAGTTTGTAAAGTTTATGCCATGGACAAATAATTATTGTGATTCTTCATTTCTTAATGTGTTTTTATATCTCCTTAAACTTCATTATTCCACATATGGTCCTCTAAAATTGTGAAAGTAAGCCTTACACTTAATATAAAAGCTTTTGGAAATGACTAAGGTTGTCATACTTAAGCTTTAATATTGAGTGTGGCGGACTGTCACGTTTAGGGTACCTATTGGGGCGTGACAATATAAATGATGATTTATGTATTTATATGAATTTCATTTGAATTTTCTTCATACTAAGTTTAAGATTTAGTATGTTTTAAGTGGTGTTTTTCTTCAATTGTTTTACGCTGTTTATTATTTGTTCTTATGATTAGCTATTGAACTTAAATGAACTTAGTTAACAAACTTAAGTTCAACTTGATTAAATAGACTTGAATGAGTTAAAATGAATTAGATTGAGTTAGTTTAACCATCTTTGACTTAGTTTTTGAACTAAATGATTAAGGTTAATTAATTTAGCTAAGTTTAAGTTAAGGTGAGTTCAAGTTGACATAGATCCTACATGTATAATGAATTAGTAATGAATCTAAGTTCAACTTGACTAAATGAGCTTGAATTAGCTAAAAGGAATTAGATTACTTAAGTTAATCAATTTGAACTAGTTTTAGATTAAATGACTAACTCTAAACAATTTGGCTAAGGTTAAGCTGAAATGGGTTAATAGCTAATAATTAGCTTAGATGAATGAATTAGGATGATCTTTGAATAATATGGGAATATGTTGTTTCAAATGTTTATTTGCTTTGAATATGAATGCTTTTATGTATGAATGCTTTATATATGCTATGTTTTGTGATAAGAAACTATAATTAAAGCGAAAAGAATTACTTTGACAGACAAAGGATAACTGTCCATATTTTGGCGGGACGATATTCACAGCCATAGTGGGGTTCCACATTAGTGTCTGATCAAATAGGATTTAATAAAATGAGTTTGAGATAAATGGATAAATAGTTTAAGTTCTTATATGATTTTGATGAAGTGGATGATTAGTTTAGTTTAGTTTCTTATACGAGCTCTTTCCTTAACAGAAGTGGATATCTGATTTATCTTCTGGAATTCCTTCTGAGACTTTGTTTGGATTTCATATATAAGGTACGTAGTAACTTGCGTATTGGATGTTAGGATAGGCATCTAAAATAAATTAAGAACTTAAACTTGACTTAATAATTGATGAGTGTTGATTATCTTTTACGCCGTTGAATCTAGTTCAGAGAGCGGCACCTTGCTCAGATTGGGGGCATGGTACTTTTTCGTTATTAGATAGATTTATCTCGGAGATATAAGTATCCGAGCTACTTATATCAACCCCCTGAGCATCGTGATGCGTTACTCAGGATCCCTAATATTACGGGCTATGCCGGAAGGTGGGGCTGCCTAGTCTGTATAAACAGTAGGGACCACTCAGGGAGGTGGACGTGATACTAGATCCTTGATGTCTGGAGTTTGAATACTCCCATGTTGATTTGTTTATTTTAAAGAGAAGATAATAACTTGTTGATTGTGCATTGCATTTAGTTAATCTCGTGTGTCACTCCGTGTGTGATTATGTTGCTGTGTACTGGGCTTCGGCTCATTCTTGTTGTTGTTATTCTTTTTACAAGTTTTGTTGTTGATAAAGATGATGTTAATAAAGTTGATGATGATGAGTTCTTGTTGATGTTGGTAATGATGGATGATGAGATGATGATATGATGATGATGTTGTTGTTGATGATGTTGTCTCGGGTTTTTGGGTGCTTCTGTTGACTCAGGAAGGATTGTGGATGAGTAATATGAGTCAGGAGCGTTGAGTAGTTTAGTTGTTTTGTTTCTCCTTTTGTTTGTTTTATAGAGACTGGATTCATTTATAAATTTGTATTTTCATTTAAGGGCTTGTTAGTGCCCAAGTTTTGTAAATAAACTTTTGTAAATATTTATCAAAGTGAAAGTTTTTCCACTTGTAATAGTGGAAGTTTGAAATGTTTTTATGTAGAAATGTTTTTATTAAAGTTTATTTTTCCGTTGCTAAATCCAGTTATCTGAAAATCTAACTAAACGATTTCATAACCTAAAATCGGATAGCAATGTTCAACATAAACACCTTCTTTTAAGACAACCTTACGTATAATTCGTAAGAGTTATATGTGGTTGGGGACTTGGTGTGCTTAATTTGAGAATTGAGCATGTCGGGTCTTTACACTTTTTCAATTAATTATTCATATAAAATCCTAATTTCTTTCCTATATTATTTGTCTTTCACCTTTCACTTCTTCACTTTCTCTCATTTCTCACAAATCAAACTTCGGAAAAAAACAAATTTTCTCTCCTTCTTTTCCCTTATGTGCCGTGAGCTTCTCTCCCTCTCTAACACACACAAAATTTTTTTTTTCCAAGTTTCTTGCTCCACACATTTAAATAGGTAATAGATCTTAACCCTACCACACTAAAACATGTAATGGCAAGATCATACATGTGTGGTTCCATCAAAATCCCCATGAGCTTTATGCTAGGGATGTGGAAACAATTAAACATGATATCCTTGCCATCACTGATCTGAACGGGATGTGTATATAAACTTTCAGATACTACCAGCAAGTATACTGGGTCTTGATCAAGAAATATAGAATGAGTAGAGTATCATTCCCACAGAGACCAAATTAACTACTAGATTGGTATTAGCTTATACTAATATTTAGGTAATCAAAGTTGATCAATTGCTAACTAATTCTACCTATATGAATGCAAATGAGAATGTGAGAAGGATATATAAGATAAATGTGGGAAGGAAAAGAATCCATCCTAATCTTTACTAATCATACTGAATTTATATTATATGAACAATTAGGATTATGGATATTTGTAAGAAATTGTAAAGACCAAAACAAAGTTTTAGTAAACCATAAAATAATCTATTAGCTTCCGCTAGACAAATTATCAATGGAATCTAAATTACAATTATAAATCTTCCAATTCTATAATTGTCTAATATCCTAGATTAACTTCTCCTAATTCCTTAGTGAGAAATTAAAATAAAATATTGCATGAAGCACATGGAACAATTTCTAAATTAAAATCAAACTTGATTGTTTCCACAAATGTTGTTTAATTTCAATTCATGAATTCCTATGAATCTTAATTCTTTTTCCAAATCATCAAAATTCTTATCAATTCAATTTCAGTTAGAAATAAAATAGATAATTATGATTCAATACAAATATTCCATAATTCTAACAATCCTATAACATAAATTCAATAATCATTTTAGCAAAATTAGGACTTCATCACTTCCCACAAAGAAATATTTAGCTACTCATGGATGATGATTCAAAAATCAGAAAAGAATATGTAATTGATAGCATTATAAACAAATAATTCAGATAATTGAATTGCATAAGAAAGAGAATAGATATCACCAATTCAAGTATCACAATCTTCAATTACAATTCTTGAAAGCTCCCAAATTTCTCTCACAAATCTCTATGAAAATGCTAGACTAGTTCTATATGAATTGTATTACTTTGCTGCTGCTTGTGGATGATTGTTGGAGGGGGGTAGAACCCCTATTTATAGAAAAAATTTCGTGCAAGACATTAAATGAAATTTGCTGTTTCACTTTGTACAGCGGCTGTTAGGGATCCTACTCCGGCAGCTTATAGACGACGTATCTTCAATTTCTTCTTTGCACAGGCAGTGCACTGGTAGCTTTCAACATCGGTTACAAAGGTAGGCCGCTTCTACACTAGCGGCTTAGATGTAGACCTAGCCGGCATATGCGATAAGAAATGAAAGGTTTGGCCAATTTATAACGAAAGCTGCCCCAAAGCCGGCGGCTTTGACACCGGCTTAGATACTCCAACAGATTTGTCTCTTCAATTTCCTTCAAGTAAGTTTTGTCTTCATGTCGCTTCTTATTCTTAATGTACACAGCCTCAATGCTGGCAGCTTGTAAGCCGACTTAGATTGTAACTTCATTTGCATTGGTGACCTTTCCATTCTAAGCTTCCGGCCTTCCATGTACGTTGGCCTGTTCAACTTCAACGCCGGCGGCTTTGAGGCGGCGTAAAGTTGGTTCATTCAAAGGCTGGCAAAGCTGGCAGTGTAAGCAGCGGCCTTGAGAGTAAGCCATCTGAACGCCAACGGCTTTGAACGTTGAAATGCCGACATATGCTTCAATTTTTCCAATTTCCACTTCAAAGTTTCTTGTTTTGATTTCTTAGTCCAAATTAGTCCTGAAACATGAATTTTAATCAAAACAGATATCCATTCTAGCTCTTATGAGCATCAACAAGTTGTATAAAATATGATCTTATCAATCACAATGTTGTGGATCTTGATAATAAAGTTTTCCTACCAGCATTTTGCTATATTATTGTTATATATTATTCTTATGAAAACTTTGTGCATATATTTTTATTATTACTCTCATCTACATATTGTTTATGCTGCATTTACATCCATAACATGAGTAGTATAGTAGATCTATTTGTTTAGAGTACTTTAAATGCCATAGTTACTTGTTTTACATGCATAAAGGATTTGTAATATGATAGTCTTGATGAAGGTGTTGCCAAAACTCAAGATCCATTTTGTTTCTATTAAAAAATGATTTTTAAAATTCGGATCTTGAGAAATAACAATTTAGAAAACCTATTTTCCAACTTCAAAATGAAGATCTTACATGTAAAATGAAGGGCTTAGGTAATAGGTATCATAAAGGAGTGATTTTTATAAGTTGATCATAGTTTTACTAAGAAAAATTTTCAAAACAAAGGAAAGGTTACAAAAGATAAGTTGGAACTTGTTTCAACCCCAACAAAAGTTTAAAATTCGTGACTAGGGTGAAATGCCAAGAAAAGACCTATTTTCCAACCCTAAAACAAGAGTTTTATTAAAGAAATGGAAGCCTTAGGGAGTGGGTTTGATTAGGACTTGATTTTTGAAAGATTAAATGAGTTTTGACAAGAAATAATCTCAAAAAAAATTTCCCAAAATTCGGATATAAAAATTATCCCCATTTAAACACCTATTTCCAAATATCAAAATGAGGATTTTAATAGAAAAATAGAAGCCTTAGGGAATAAATGTAATAAAGACTTGATTTTTATAAGAGTAAAATGTTTCATCAAATTATAAACCTAAAATAAAGGAAAGGTTTCCAAACTAAGATCAAACAATATTTTTATTTCCTAAAATTGTGTAAAATTCGTCACTTGGCAAAACCTACATTTAAGCATCTATTTTTCAACCTTTAAATAGAGAATATTATTAAGATAATGAAGGTATTAGATATATAGGTCATCAAGGCTTTATCCTAGTAAAAATATGGATGATTTTCAAAGAGATAAAGCTAGTTTTCCCAATCAAGTGTTCTTGAAATTGTTGCAAAATAAAAGTTTTCTAAAAATTCTTTTTAATAAAAAATTTTACATGTAGATAGCTCATATAATGTCATTCATGATAATAACTTGTAGATATTACATGCACACATAATATACTTGGTAGAAATAATGCATATTTCACAAAACAATTTTAGAAATGCAAGTTTTAGCTACTGATCAGATTTGATCCAAGCATTCCGAGACCTAAACATTTTCAAAACTTAAGAATAACATCATAAATAGATAGATCTTTCGAAGTAAGTAGAAACCGATAGCTTATTTACGAAATTCCGAGTTAAAATGATCAAGTTATGGCCGTTTTAAATTGGAATTTCCAATTACCACGGAAATTACAAACTTAAGAGTTTTTATTCAATAATTTGGAATTAGTTATGGTATGAAATACTCATTTGGGTATTTTTTTCGTTTAGGTGATTTTGAATCGGGGGAAAATTCTTGTTTCTGGATCGCTATCATTAGAGACCGATGTACATGGCCGAGTGAGTTCACTATCTTTAAATTATATGCTTATGATTGTGCTTGTAATGATAATGACATTAGAATTAGGACAAGATAAAATTGGAATGTGCATGTGAATTCTATTTGGTTGAATTGTTGAGAAGAATATCTAAATGGGCATGCATACCATATAGAATTAAAGTGTTTGTCATATCTATGATTGCCTATAATCCGCTTAAATAATATGCCATGACTTGACAATTAAATTAACCATGCAAACCATATGTTGAGTCACATTGAATTTGTTATTATACCTTTATGGGAAGAAGGCATAATAGCTGGGCAACGAGTAGACCTATAAACTCGAATGTTGGCATGAATGGCCCGAATTAAAATGGAAGTGGTGTAAGCACTTGTATCAACTACAAAATTAGTGAGTGGGTGAGCACCTGAATCGACCACTATATAAATGAGAAAAATTGAAATCTATGGTCGTATGGGCCTGAAACACCTTACCCCGAATGGAGGGCGTAAATCCATTCAACATAGGACTCCCATAAAGTTTTATGTATTGTATGCTCACGTGGTTGTGCATTTCATATGATTATCTAATATAACTTGCTTGCCCTATTATTTGATGAAGTATTTAATTTTGGAAGTGAAACTCACTAAGCTAGCGTTGTCACGCCTCAAAAGGGGGCCTAGTAGAATTAATCTAAAACTATCATACCACGTGTGTACCCGTAATATGAAAGCCGTCTTGTAAGTTAGAGTGTACAAGACTCTATTTATTTATCAGCATCTTCATATAAATATATATTATATTACTGGATTTCAACTATGGAATCCGATTGTCCACTTCCTACCAAGATCGCAGAGAATCGGTATCCTCTACCAAATAATGAAAATGGGTTTTAAATTTATAACTTACAAATTTCAATTATTATAAAAATTATCTAATTTACATTCTAAGTTTACCATATCCTATATTTCTATCTTCAATATAGTTTGTTGGAGAAGCTCTCTTCACACATTCCTAGCCCAATCCCAACTAGTATTAGTCCTGCACAAAAACTATTGGGGGTGAGCGAACCACGGGCTCAATGAGATAACCTAATCAAACCACACATCAAACAATAACAAACAAGTATAGTTACCAATCATATGCAATGTAACAATCAATCATATGCACATTACAAGCTTAGATGATCTGGAATCCAAAGCAGGATGGAGATTTACGCCCTCTCATCGGGGTTGAAGGATCACAGTGCTACGGCCCACCTACCCAAGAGAGACTAAGAATATAGGAATACAACAATCTCTTTAAATTATCCATATCTTAAATCTCTCATTTCCTGTTTTTTTCCTTAGAAACTCCACTAAATGTTAGTCCTTTCAAAGCGATACCATAAGCGGCGTCCTTCGTTTACCATTTAGTTCCTATAGTACAGACAGCTCAAAGGTAACCTTGCGTTGATCTAATAGCTTTTAGCCTAGGTCAACCAAGCATTATCAAAGGGCTGTAATACTAATACGTAGTAGACTGCCACTTGCTCAAATGTTGTTTGTGCAAATCGTGTAATACATGATCATTTCCTTTTATGGTGTCAAAAGCTTTTAGTCCGGTTTAAGGTGATCATACAATTCACAAACAATATCAACATGCTTCATACAGTAATTATCATACAATAAACTTGTCACTTATAATAAGATAATTTTGGAAATCAAGATACACCAAACATCATGCAGTATACCCAAATCCCACATGCATATTGGTTTAATATATTATTATTATAAATGCAGCCATATTACAAGCACAAATAGTATGATAAATTCAAAGTTACTCACCTGTGGTTCTCACTAAACTATCGGAATATGTTACTAGAAATTCGAGAATTAATCTATTTTTCCTATGAAAATGAAATAACAGATATTTATTATTTAACTAATCTATTCTTCTATTAGTTCTGAAAATAAGATATTTGAAATAACATATTCACCAGATTAGTTATGGTATAACTCATACTATTATTTACACTAATTCTAAATTAGACATATTTTAGAGATATCGTACTCCTTTCTTTTTATGGTTTTACTTAGTATATTAATCTAAGCTAAGTTAATTGAAACCAATTGCCTATTTCAATTACTAAATCTTTTAATTAGTTTAATCATTCCAATAGGATTTTAATTAGTAAAATAATTCATTGTCACTTATTATGACAAAATATTTATTATCATAATATAAACAGTGTAACTAAACTTCTATAATTATCTAGGTGTCCTATCTTGATATTTAATTTAATTTCGATTACCTGTATTGGTCCTTTAATGATCCTATGATAATTAATTATTATTTAATATTTATTTTCATTTTGCTTGTCTTGATCTTAGAGCATTCAAAAAATTGATATTTAGTAGGCTTATATTTTTATAGTTATTATTATTATTGCTGTTTTTATATTGTTCCTTACCCGACCCATTATAGTACTCGTATTTATTTATTATTATTTAGTGTCGTCATGTTTCTTTTTATATACTTCATTATATTTTCATGCTATGTAAAAGGTATTACATTATTCAAAAATTTATCTTATTTAAATTTCCTTTTTGCTTATAATAAAATATTTTACAATTATTATACTTTATTTTCATTTATAAGTACAATAATATAAATAATAATGATTATTAATAATGTTAATTATAAGGTAATTGCTGTAATACAATTATTTTTCATATAATTGTATTAAAATAGTAGTATCTTAAAGATAACAGTAATAATAATACATATCATAGTAATTAATAAATATAGTAATAATCATAATAGTAGTTGTATCATTAATAATATTATTTTGAAATATATTTTTTTTTATAATGATTCATGTTTTTATTATTTAGTGCTAATAAAAAATAATTAATAATTGGTATTATAATATAACAATTATAATAATAATTGTAGCATTAACAATTTACTATACTAACATTGGTAATGATGATGATAATAATAATAATAATAATAATAAGCTGATTAATAATAATAATAATATCACTAATAATGGTAGTAATAATAATCACATCATTATTGATAATAATATAATAGTGGTAATGATAATATTAATGATAATAACATTAACACATTAATAATAATAATAATAATAATAATTAATAATAATAATAATAATAGCATTAGAATATATAACAGATGTTATAACTAAATCTATTAATTAATTAATTAATTAATTATTTTAAATAATTTCTAATTTTATAATAAAATTCATAATAAATAATAATATTAATTTTAACACTTTTTGCGTTATAATAATATACATACAATCTATATCTTAATTATTATACTAATAAAACTAATATTAAAAAATTAATTAAAAATAATAATAACCCTAGATATTAATATATATATTAAATTATTTTTTAATCTAATCATAATTAAAATTATTTTTTTACATCATTTATAATGCTAAATTATTTAACATACAATACTTAAAAATATTTTAATAAAATAATTTTCACTTCAAAATTAATAAATATATATTATTAGTAATTATCCAACAAATCAAAATTTTAAAAAATATTTTATATATGATTTTTTTTATTTTCTGCAAAATTCGTGTTACTATTCACGTGAACAATACCAGAGGTACTGTTCATCATCTTCAAGCTTGGTTGATATTTTATTTTGATCAATTTTCACGTCTCATTTCACTCTAAAGCATTCCTATATGTTCATACAAGATATTTCTACACATATAACAACTTAAATCACCAAAACTCATCATTAATCTTTGATTTTTGGATCAAAATGGTGTAACTAAAGATTTTCGGATCTTACCTTGTGTGGTCTTGAATTGTAGAGTATATTGCCACGATTACAACACCATTTCCAGAATTGAAATCGATTGTAGTATGTAAAATATATGAGCTTTTGAAATTTGTGGAGGATTTGAATTTTCTTTTTATTTTTATTTCTTTTGAAGTAATCTAAATTATTCAATAATTAAAATTTCATGTGAATACAATATTAGTTTTAGATATAAAGTTTGAAGCAATTTTGATATATGAATATGAATGTGTAGAAATAGGTTTGATATATTATGTTCATTAATGTTAATTATTGATGTAAGTGATTATGTGTAATGAAATTAATGTTATTGTTTCATGTATATTAATGTGAGTATAGTGTAATTAATATTTGTGTCTTTTATGAATTAATATGTATATGTTATTGTCACGCCCCAACGGGTACCCTAAACGTGATAGTCCGCCACACTCAATATTAAAACTTAAGTATGACAACCTTAGTCATTTCCAAAAGCTTTTATATTAAGTGTAAGGCTTACTTTCACAATTTTAGAGGACCATATATGGAATAATGAAGCTTAAGGAGATATAAAAACATATTAAGAAAAGAGGATTCACAATAATATTTGTTCATAGCAAAGACGTGCATACTTAGGAACAATTCCCTAAATTACTAAGCTATTATATAAATATTTGCATGCTAATACTATGATGTACTTTATCCAGAGTTCTAATATTCAAAAGGGATTACCTGCCCACATGGTCCACGTGGCCTTAGCCATAAACGGAAACTGCAAAAGGTAGCTATCGGGGTATAAGCTAATAGGCTTAGTGAGAACTATTTCCATAAATAACTTCTTGTAACAAGATTCAAACAAGTTGGTTAATCACACATATGTAATGCATCAAACACGTGGGCAAACAATCATATAGCTTTCCGGGAACTATATGTTGAATGGATTTACGCCCTCCATTCGGGTTTGGTGATACTCAAAACAAGTAGATTTTAATAATAGAAAATTTAAGCTTGCGAGCACACATCGCCAAGCATTCAATAAAAACTTTTATACTTGCGAGCACTCATCGCCAAGTATTCCGAACCTACTTGATTTGACCTTGCTTTCGGATCAACCGCCAAGCATATTCCATTAAGCCGCCAAGCAATCGCTTTCGGATCTTCCGCCAAGTGTTGCTTTCGACATGAGCCTACTATCCTTCTCACCCAAGGATAATAACCCAACCATGTAATGTGACTCACTTCGTGGTATGCATGAGTTCATTAATTTATAAAGTCATAACATAATTATTTCAACTTTATGGTCAAGGAATTTCACACAAATCAATATTATACTAAAACAATCACTTAGAACAATTCGGGCTTCGATATTCTTAGAATTCTTTCAAGGAATTATTTTACATGCATATCGGTTTATCTTTTCCTAACTCTAGTGCAACTAATTTACAAGCACAACAAGTGTAGCATTTAATGGAAATAAACTCACGATGCCATTGCGTCTATTCCTCTAAGCGGATGAGTCGTTCACACACTCCACTTAATCGTAATAGTTCTCGGGTGAAGAAATCCTTCCTCGGGGTCACCTAACCAAAGAAAATACCCATAATGAGTTTTTCTTGAAGATCTTCTTGAATTTTGACAAAACAATGTCAAAGAACGTCAAAGTTCGTATGAAAGAATGGTCATAACTTGGTCATTTTAACTCGGAATCGCGCATATAATATACCGATTTCTATCTACTCGAAAAGATCTACCCATTTCTAAAATTATTTCCCACAAACAAAGCCATATAGGTCCGAAAAACTGGTGACAAAATTCACCACGGATTTTCAAGTAAAAACAACTTTGGTTCAAGAAATCAAAATTTGTTTGATAAATACTTAGTTATCTATATAGTTGAAAAATTCTCTTTTTATAACTATATAACTCATATTTAAGCATGCTCAAGTGTTGTTGTCCAAATTATTTTTCTAAGTAAAACAATGTCGGGTTGAAGCTTTTCGAAATTGTTTTGTGAATTTCTTTGAAATGAATACCTTGTTTCTTTATTTTCTAAAAACGTTTTATGTTGGTTTTATTTATCTTTTTCTAAGTGACTTTTGAAAATAAATTTTCTACTTTCTAAGTTACATTAATAATATTTTGAAGTTTTCTAGAAAATATGCTTTTTTCATTTTTCTTGTGTAAATTCCTTTGTTTACTTGTTTTGGCAAAAATCTTTACTTGATATTTCTCATTCTTTTTCTCATGTCTCCTATTTTCAAAATAATTACCCATGCATGAAAATTTGGTTTCTTATAAAAACAAAGTGGAACAATTAAGGACTTTTTGTAGAAAAACTAATTTCTATAATCTTATTAACTTTTTCTTGTAACTTGAAAAGTGAAAATTTTATTCTTTTCAAACCATAAATTTTCTTTGTTTCAAGGTCTTTAAAAATTTCCTTAGTCTCCATCTTATTTTCTTTCTTTATGAAAAACCATTTTTGTCAACAAAAATTTTCTTTTGAAAAGCAAAGTAGAGTAACAAAGATTTAACTAGCTTTTAAGTAAAAATAGTTTCTAAATTCATAGTGAATTCTTTTTGTAACTTGAAAATGAATGAGTTTATTTTTGTTATCTTATATTTTTATGTTTCACATAAACTTATTCCTAAGTGACAAAAAGTCTTCTTTTATTTCATTATCTTTAGAAAATAAAACTTTTGGACAACAATCTAAATGAACATGATTATGAGAATAATAATAAACAAAATATAAAGCATAAATAATAAAATCAAGTATTGGAGTCTTAGCTTTTTCAAGGCTCCCGGGACTAAGAAATAAACTAGTCCCATAATAAAATAAATGAAAGAAAAGCTTGTTTTGACTTGATGAGGACAAGTCTAAGACTAGAGACTAGTCTTAAAAACAACTTGAATTAAATAAATTGCATTGAAGTAAATAAATTGCATGAAAGGTAAATAAATTGCAAGATTATGAGCTTATATGCTCTAAAGAATATGTATATAGTTATAGATATAGTAGATAGTTATGAACATAAAAGAGACATAATGAACATAAGAAAAACATAATGAATATATAAAGGAAACATGAACATAAAGGAATTGTGGTTATGAACAAAAACAAAGTATGAACCTATTGTTGCTTTCTTAACCTTCATGGTTTTAGAAAACACACACTAAGCTCATACTAAGTAGATGAACATGGAGACTTCTTGAAGAACTTTTACCTAAAGAAGATGAGCTTAAAGAGAACTTCTTGAAGAGCTTCTTGGAGAGAAATTCTAGAGAGATTTTGAGAGAGTAATTTTAGTGTAGAAGTGGTGTGAAAGAAGTGAAAGAGGAGGGGGGTATTTATAGGAAAATGTGGAGTGATTTTTGTGTGATTTAAATAAAGTAAAATTAAAACAAATTGATGGGCATGTGAGGGAGGGTAGCGCCGGCCATGAGTGTAGAGGGGGAGAAGTGATTTAATTTTGTGACTTTTTGATAATTAAAAGATGTAATATGTAAGGTAGATGTGATATAAAGTTATGGGAAAGGTAAAAAGTTAAGATTATAGGTTATGTAGAGTGTAAGAGTAGGTGTAAGAAAAAGTAGAGATAAAATAATAGTGTAGAATAGTAATGAATAGTGTAATGTAAAGTAGATATGACAATTAAAGTACCGGTAGTAAGAAAATACGCGTTTAATAGCTATATCTGTTATTTTTACTTACCGAAAAATTATGAAACTGATATTTTTGGAAAACTTATCTTTTTATGAGTCTAACGGTGTATTCGGAATATTTTTACTATTCCGGGCTTCCGGACACGTTTTTCGAGAACTGTGTCCGATCGGGTTCGAAGGATTCCCGAATTTCGCGAAACGGAAACTTTTATGAAACCTATGGTTATTACGAGCTATTTGAGCTAATTATCCCAACTTCGTTTTTCCGGCCAAATAAAACGGCAATGCCGGATTTAGATTGATACGGTAAACTAGGGTTTTGTTGACCTTTAGGGTTTCGTTTGACTTCCGGTTAGGTTTTGCGCTAAACCGATTCCGAAAATTTAGGGGTTTACAGTTATATTTAAAATTATAAAAACAACTTTTGAATTTCTTAAGAATTTGTTAGCAGAAATTTTCCAAAAGTATAACCCATTTTCAAGCCTAAATTATACCCAAATGAGCTCCAAATTAAACCAAATTTAACCCATAGTCTTATATGCCTCAAAAGTCAAACTAAACATAATTTGGAGTCACAAGTTTGATCAAATATTGCCTCTTTTGGCAGCCCTCATTTTCTATACGAATTTCCTCTTCTTTCTCCTTTCTCTTTTCCTTTTCTTCAAACTACAAGCCCTAAATCAAAGACCAATACCAAGCTTTTGGATTCAAAAATCTCTCCAAGCCAAAGCCTCTACATGTAAGTTCTCTTGTTTTATTTCCTTTCTTGTAGTATATGTGTGAAACCTATGGTAGGGTGAGTAAATGTCTTTTGAGTTGTATGGTTCATGCATTGATATAGGTTAGATTGTGTTTTGTTTTTGTATGAACTTGTTTATGTGTTATGGTAGTAGTAAGGGGTGTTGGTGAGGAGTGATGTTGCTTTAAGTAGTTGAAGTTGAAGTTGAAGTAAAGAGGAGGAGAGGATTTGATGTGAATGAAGTAGTTAAATGTGTTGTTTTAATGTTCAAAGTTGCTAGGATTGATTAGAGTGGATAGAAGATAGTATATGAAGCTAAATATGAGCTTGAAGAAGGATTAAAAGTGTCATAAGTTATAAATTTATAAAGTACAAAACAAGGGAAATAAATTCTTTTCGAATAGGTTTGTTTTTTAACGTACGCCGACATCTGGTACTTCAACACCTCCGGCGTAGAGGTGGTGTTGAATGTGATCAGAACCAATTTTTTTAAAGTCACTTCAAACGCCACCGTCTTTTGCAAGGAATTTTACCAGCGTTTATTTTTTCAAAGTATACGTCGGCCATTAGGGCTTCTATCACGCTCCAAAGGGTACCCTAAACGTGACAGTCCGCCACATTCAATATTAAAGCTTAAGTATGACAACCTTAGCCATTCCCAAAAGCTTTTATATTAAGTGTAAGGCGTACTTTCACCATTTTAGAGGACCATACATGGAATTATGAAGTTTAAGAAGATATAAATAACACATTTAAGAAAAGAGGACTCATAATAATCATTTATTCATATCAATGATTTTACAAACTTAGGGACATATCCCCTTGATTACTAATCTATTACATGAGTATTTATACATCATTACTAATACTACACTTTATCTAAATTTCTATTACCCAAAAAGAAATTACCTGCCCGCATGGTCCACGTGGCCTTAACCATAAGTAGGGAAACTGCAAAAGATATCTATTGGGGTATAAGCTAAAGGCTTAGTGAGAACTATTTCCATAAATAACTTCTTGTAACAAGATTCAAACAAGTTGATTAATCAAACATATGTAATGCATCAAACATGTGGGCAAACAAGCATATAGCTTTCCGGGAACTATATGTTGAATGGATTTGCGCCCTCCATTCGGGGTTTGGTGATACATAACCTCAATTCAAGTAGTTTTAATTAAAAAGTTTTCATGCTCGCGAGCACTCATCGCCAAGCATTCCGAATCTACTTGATTGACCTTGCTTTCAGATCTTCCGCTAAGCATTTTCCATTAAGCTGCCAAGCAATCGCTTTCGGATCATCCGCCAAGTGTTGCTTTCGACATGAGCTTACTATCCTTCTCACCCAAGGATAATGTAAAGACCTGACCCTCTAAATCCTGAGACTTAGAGTACCGAGTCCCCAACCAAATATAACGTTTTCACATTATATGTAAGGTTGTCCTAAAACTAACAGTTTATGAAAATTGTTTGATCAAAACCACTATACTTTGTAAAGAACTTTTAAACAAAACAAAATTGCTAACAAAAGCAATCTATACATACATTTACATCATATAAACACTGTTTAGTGTCCATACAAGACACTACAAAAATTACATGTTTGCTTAAACAAAAGGACCGTAGAGGATCTTAAGGTCTTTACAACAAATAGGCTTAACTAACAAGCCTTCTATACATAACTTTTCCCTTAGCAAAAATTCTTCCCAAAAGTCCAGGATGATCGGATCCTATTCGTCCCACTCATCTAGAAATCTCTCGAAATCGGACCCATAGCCCAAATCATCATAAAACTCGTCTCCAATACTTGCAAAGTAGCAAAAGTGAGCCAGAGGCCCAGTACACAATAACCAATGCAAAAACAAATCATCAAGTCAATGTAATGCATCATTAGACGGTGATTATCTTTATTACACTTTCTTTCACAATCAACAAGAGGGTATTCAAACCCCGGTCACGCTTCAGGAATTCAGGGATCCTGAGTAACAGCAGCTGCTCAGGGGGTTGATATAAGCAGTCCGAATACTTATATCTCCAATATCTATTTCATGAAGATAATAGCTTCATTTAGGGTTTAAAAGCCGTTGCCTGACTCTACTTAAACTCAGTCCATAACATGAGCCTAGTTCACAAGTTCCCATAAACTTTGAACTAAATCATGGTATTTCCCCCTAAGTTTAAGCAAACGTTACTCAGATACTATTCCCCCCTATCGGTTACCCACTTAACCAAAAAGAATCGCTATTGCATCATAGCGTACCATTGCATCATGGTAAAGTCATTGCATCATGACTTGGTTAAGCGCCTAACTAACATGTCATTGCATCATGACAGGTTTGCTGCTCCTCGGACCAGATTAAACAGCGTAATAGACATCCAATTAATTCAAATATTAAGTCAAATCAATTTAAATCAGATTAGGAATGCCTATTCCTAGCAATCATAAGACAAGTTATTGCGTACCTGAACCCGTTAGTATATAACTAGGATCTCTCGGTGATGAACTAACCAAAGAATCCTTAACTGAAATAAGAATATCACAATAATCAATAAATCAATAAATATAGATCTCACTCTCACAATTATACTCATATTATCTCTATATATAACAAATAAATCAAAGAAATTCAAATAATTGAATACAAAGTCATAAATAAGCATTTAAACATCCTATTGTATCCTAGATCGCTTAATAAATACTTAATTGCTCAAATAATAAACTTCGGAAAATTTTAGGAAAAGTTTTTAAAATTCAAAAGCGCAGGGAATACGCTGGTAGCCAAAGCCGGCAGCTTTGAGCCGGTGCTTAAAACTCTGGAAATCAACACTGCCAACGCTGGCAGTGTTCAAGGGTACGCCGACTGTCTTTCATCCTACACCGGCAGCCTTGAGCCGGCGTAGAACCCAAAACCCAAAATTTTCAAAACGTCCAGAGAGATCTAAACCGTCCGCTTACCCAGATACGCGGGCAGCTTTGACACATACGCCGGCGGCCTTAATTCCCAGTAGCCAGCGTACAATATGAATGAATGAACGTCGGCTGACTTTTCTAGCGAAAGCCGGCGGCCTAGAAACTCAAATTGCCGGCGTACGTTCTGAAGAACAAACGCTGGCAATTTTTATTGTAAAAGCCAGCGGTGTAGTAAAGCGGCGTTAAGAAATTTGAATCCAACGCTGCCTCTACGCCGGCGGCGTTAAATTCCCAGGTGCCGGCATACGTTTAAAAACAGGCTTAAACGAAAAACACAAATCCCCTGTTTTTCTACTTTGAAAATTCAATCCTATAACACTTTAAAATCATCCTCAACTACATTTCCAACTTCATATAGTAACCCCTATCTACACTACTCAATCTTAGCAACTCAAAACAAGAAATCAACACAATTAAACACTTCCAATTCCACTTCAATCTATTCTAAATTTTCCTACACAAATCTTCTTCACATCCTCCCAACACTTCATATCACTTCTACAATACATGCACAACCTCACATACTCATAAAACACATTCCTAGCTCATCCCAAGCATGAACAAACAATTTAGATAACATTAAAACTCACTCCAAATCAAGAATTCATACAACCACTTCAAGAAAGAAAAACAAAACAAAACAACAATCATAATTAAATCAATTCAAATATATATATATACCTTGTCTTGAGGAGAACTTTGATTTATTAAAGCTTGATATTGTTCTTGACTTGAACTTGGAAATGGAATTGAAAGAGGAAGAAGAAAAGAAAGAAAGAAGAAGCAAAATTCGTATAAAATAATGGCTGCCCCTAAAAGTAGGTTAATTAAGCAAAATTTAACTTTAGACATATTCCAAATTTGCCCTTTAAGGCATATATAAATTTAGGGTACATTTGGGGTGTATTTAGGTCTCATTTAAGGCTTCATTTGGGCATAATTGCTAACTTAATTAAAGAAAACTCTTTCAACTAATCTTATGGAAAACCAAGATTGATTTTATAAATCTAACTTAACTAACACCTTAATGTATAAAAGACATAATTAATAATTTTACTACACACACACATTAATACATATAAACCAAAGATATTAATTTCAATATATACATGCAAAATAATACATTTTAGACTACTAGCAACATAACCATTATAATCATCATCTCATTCAATTCAATACTTAAGATAAATAAATAAACTCATGGAAATTAAATAAACTTTGAACTTAGATCATTTCAGATAATAACCCAAAATGCAATGTGACTCACTTCGTGGTATGCATGAATTCATTTATTTAATAAGTCATAGCATAATTATTTTTGAATTTAAGGTGATCAAGGAATTTCATACAAATCAATACTATACTAAAATAATCATTTAAAACAATTCCAGCTTCGATATTCTTAATAATTCTTTCAAGGAATTATTTTACATACATATCGGTTTATCTTTTCCTATCTCTAATGCAACTAATGTACAAGCACAACAAGTATAGCTTTTAATGGAAATAAACTCACGATGCCATGTCAACTATTTCTCTAAGTGGATGAGTCGTTCATACACTCCACTTAGTCGTAATAATCCTCAGGGTAAAGGAATCCTTCCTCGGGGTCACCTAACCAAAGAAGATACCCATGATAAGTATTTCTTGATGTTTTTCTTGAATTTTGACAAAACAATGTCAAAAGAACGTTAAAGTTCGTATAAATGAATGTTCCAACTTAAAATGGCCATAACTTGATCATTTTAACTCGGAATCGCGCATATAATATACAGATTTCTACCTACTCGAAAAGATTTACCCATTTCTAAAATTAATTTCATCAAACAGAGCCATATAGGCTCCAAAATAGTGGTGACAAAATTCACCACGGATTTTCCAACAAAACAACTTTGGTTCAAGAAATCAAGATTTTGCTTGATAAATACTTAGTTATCTATATATTTGAAAAATTATCTTTTTATAACTATATAACTCATATTTAAGCATGCTCAAGTGTTTTGTTGTCCAATTATTTTTCTTAGGTAAAACAATGTCGGTTTGAAGCTTTTAGGAAATTGTTTTTGTAAATTTCTTTGAAATGAATACCTTGTTTTCTTTGTTTTCTAAAAACGTTTTATGTTGGTTTTATTTATCTTTTCCTAAGTAACTTTTGAAAATAAAATTTCCCATTTTTAAGTTTCTACTATTTTTAGAAAATACACTATCCTTCCTAATTAGTTTTCTTTGCACAAATTCCTTTGTCTATTTGTTTACAAAAATCTTTATTTGAAAATTTCTCATTCCTTTTTCATGCCTTATATTTTCATAGAAGTCATCCATGTATATAAATTTATTTTCTTGATAAAAACAAAGTAAATCAATATGTGACTCAAGAAACCTTTTTATAGTAAAGTAGTTTCTAAAATTTTAGTGGTTTCCTCTTGTAACTTGAAAAGAAATAACTTTATTTTTGTTTTCAATCCATAGATTTTCTTTGCGTATTTGTTTGTAAAGGTCTTTACTTGAAAATTCATTATCCATTTGTTTTGTTTATCTTTTTATAAAAAGAACCATTTTTGTATCAACAAATATTTTCTTTTGAAAAACAAAGTGGAATAATAAAGGTTGAAGTAGCTTTTTAAAGTAAAAGTAGTTTCTAAAATTATAGTGAGTTCTTTTTTATAACTTGAAAAGGGATGAGTTTATCTTTGTGATCTTGTAAATTTTATACTTTACATAAACTTGTCTCTATGTGATAAAATTATTTTTAGAATTTAAAACTTTTGGACAACAATCTAAATGAACATGATTATGAGAATAATAGTAAACAAAATAATATGAAACATAAATAATAAAGTCAAGTATTGGAGTCTTAGCTTTTTCAAGGCTCCCGGGACTAAGAAGTAAACTAGTCTCAAAATAAAATAAAATGAAAGAAAGAAAACTTGTTTTGACTTGATGAGGACAAGTCTAAGACTAAAGACTAGTCTTAAAATAACAAGGAATAAATAAATAAATTGCAATAAAATAAATAAATTGCTTTGCATGAAATAAATAAATTGCAAGTGAGCTTATATGCTCTAAAGAATATATATATTATATATATATAGATAATAATATTTAGATATAGTAGCAATAATATGAACAAAATAGTAACAAGAACATAAATAGATTTTTCATGAACAAGAACAATACATGAACATAATGTAGTTTCCATAACTTGTAGTCTTTGGAAACTCACACTATGGTCATGTAAAGTTACATGACATGAAGAAGAAGAAATTAAAAGAAGGTAGTTACCTAAAGGAGACTTTGGTATGGTTATGTGGTTATGGGTTTTTGTTGTTGGTGGAAGTTGTTGTAGAATTATTTGGAGAGAGTTTTGGAATGGTATTTTGGGAGAGTTTTGAGAGGAAAATTTGAGAGAGATTTGGTATGAATTTGTGGGTAGTGAATGTGTGAAAGAAGTGAAGGTATGAGGGGGTATTTATAGGAAATATGGAGGGATTTTTGTGTGATTAAAATAAATGAAAAATTAAAACAAATTGGGGAGATAGAGAGAGGGGAGGCGCCGGCCATATGGTGTAGAGGGGGGAGTGATTTATTTTTTTGACTTTTTGATAAATGAAAGATGTAATGTATAAGGTAGATGTGAAATAAAGTTATGGGAAAGGTAAAAAGTTAAGTTTATAGATTATGTAGAGTGTAAGAATAGGTGTAAGAAAAAGTAGAGATAAAAGAATGGTGTAGAATAGTAATGAATAGTGTAATGTAAAGTAGATATGACTAATAAAGTACCGGTAGTAAGAAAATACGCGTATAATAGCTATATCTGTTATTTTTACTTACCGAAAAATTATGAAATTGATATTTTTGGAAAACTTATATTTTTACAAGTCTAACGGTGTATTCGGAATATTTTTACTATTCTGGGCTTCCGGACACGTTTTTCAAGAACTGTGTCTGATCTGGTTCGAAGGACACCCGAATTTCACGAAACTGAAATTTTTATAAAACCTATGGTTATTACGAACTATTCTAGCTAATTATCCCAACTTCGTTTTTCAGGGCCAAAGAAAACGGCAATGCCGGATTTAGTTTGATACTGTAAACTAGGGTTTTGTTGACCTTTAGGGTTCATTTGACTTCCGGTTTAGGGTTTTATGCTAAACCGATTCCAATAATTTGGGGGTTTACAGCTTCAACGCCGTCGACGTATGGACGGTGTTGGATGCGAACAAAATCAAAATATTTAACGCTGGGCTCAACGCCGCCGGCGTATAATTCCAATGCTGCCGGCGTTCAGTCAAATTTTGCCTGTGTAGAAAGGCTGCATATCCCTTGAGTTTTACAAATTCAATCTTCTTCAATTGTCATTCTTTACTTCATATATGATCTTCTAATGAATATATAAGCTAAATAAACATGTTTTATGTATGAATTAGTTGTTAAAACTATATGTTAGATTTATTGAATCTCCTTGTATAGTTAACCTAGGATTGTAATATATATCTATATAAATATATGTGTGTGTGTGTGAATTCTACATTCAATTATTGATTGTTTTGATATTCTTATTTCAGTTAAAGGTCCTTCGGTTATTTCCCCTTTGAGTGAATATAGTAATATACTATCGGGTTCAGGTACGCAATAGCTTGTTTGTTGTGTGCTAGGACTAGTCATTCTTAAATTGATTTAATTCAATTCGACTTAATGCTTTGATGAACTGGATATCTATTACGTTGTTTAATCTAGTCTGAAGAGCAACAAACCTGTCATGATGCAATGACATGTTAGTTAGGCACTTAACCTAAGTCATGATGCAATGGCTTTACCATGATGCAATGGCATGCTATGATGCAATCGCAATTTGTTTTTGGTTAAGTGGGTAGCCAATGGGAAGAATAGTATCCAAGTAATGTTTGCTTAAACTTAAAGGGAAATGCCATGGTTTAGTTCAAAGTTTGTGAGAACTTGTGAACTAGGCTCATGTTGTGGATTGAGTTTAAGTAAAGTCGGGCAACGACTTTTGAACCCTAAATGAAGCTATTTCTTTATGGAATAGATATAGGAGATATAAGTATTCTGACTGCTTATATCAACCCCCTGAGCAGCTGCTGTTACTCAGGACCCCTAAATTCCCAAAGTGTGATGCGGGGGTTTGAATACCCTCCTGTTGTTTTGTTGAAAGAATACTTAATAAGATAATGACTTGATCATTGATGCATTTCTTTTGATTTAAGTTTGCTTAATAAATTTTTCTTGTATTTTGTTATTGCGTACTAGGCCTTTAGCTCACTTTTGCTGCTTTGTAGGTAATGGAGATGACTTATATGATGATCTGGGTTACGGGTCAGACTTTGAGAAATTCATAGATGAGTGGGACAAATAGGACTCAAATGCCCCTGGATTTTTGAGAAGCTTTTGTTTAAAAGCAAAATTCTCTATAGAAGGCTTGATAGATAAGCCTAAGATGTAAAGACCTTAAGATCTCTTAAGGTTACTTTTTGTACTAAGAAAAACATGTAATTTTTGTAGTATCTTGTATTGACACTAAACTATGTACATATGATGTATATATATATGTATAGATTGCTTTTATTAGCAATCTTGTTTTGTTAAAGGTTGTTTATAAAGTTTTAGTAGATTTAATCAAACAGTTCTTATAAACTGTTAGTTTTAAAACAACCTTATATATAATGTGAAAATGTTATATGTGATTGGAGACTCGGTACTCTAAATCTCAGGATTTAGTGGGTCCGGTCCTTACATCTTTTTTTTTTCTTCTTCTTCTTTCTACGAAGAAGACTCGCTATTTTTTTTTTTTAATCTATTAAGATCCTGGAGTAATAATCAAAGAAAGAGGTTAGAAGAAAAAAATTGAAAGACAGAAAGAAATAGAACGAGATAGAGAGCGAGAAGAATACATGAGAGAAAGAGGGATGATGAGAATTTATACAGGGTCTGAACGTGGAGAGCAAGTTTTGATAACTTGCTCGAAAAGTTTATTTATTTTAGTTGGCTTCACATTGTATTATTTGGTCAAGTTGTAGATACATTTCGGCTGTATGGATTTCAAGAGAATTTCCAATGAATTCTTGGTGAATTTGCACCATATGCATACCAAATTGATTTAAAGAACAACAAAATGTAAGGAAGATAAGTTAAATGGAAATATAAAAACAAAGAGAAGAAGATGAATTTATAACCAACAACTATGTAAGGAGTGAGGAAAAATATAAACTTATGAAAAAAATCAATTTTGCAGGTCTAAGAGATACGTATGATAAATATAGATTCGGTAATATTTTGAGATGAAAATTTTCATATTCTCGTTATTAAATATTCTGAACACTATGGTATATATAGAATTTCTATTAAAGATGTGTGTATATGTGTTTGATTTTTTACTTTTGTTTAAATTTTGTCACGTACTGTGAAGTTCAAAGTGAAAAACAGAGAAGAAACATAAAACGAAACAAAAAAAAAATGTAAGTGAGTTAAGATGAATGGAAATATAAAAACGAAAAGAAGATAATAAATTTATAACTAATAAATATGTAAGGAGTGGGCAAAAATATGAACCGGTGAAAAAAATTAATTTTGTGGATCTAAATGACACTTATGATAAATATTGATTTGATAATATTTTTGGATAAAAATTTACATATTAACGATATTAAATATTCTGAATGCGATAATATACATAGAATCTTTAGTTTAATACTTTTACTTTTTAGTTTTTATACATGCTATCATAAATTATATTTTATCTGTTTAAAAGTTTTGTTTAGTAGTATTTTGATAAATTAATAATTATATTTCCATTAGTTTGACTTTATTATAAATTTTTAAGGTTTGAAATTACATATGAATTCATTTTCATTTACAAATTTATTCTAGAATTTTTACTAGGTTAGAAATTTAATATCTATTTTATATTTGTTACTTATTTCTTCTTCTTTTTTTTAACTAATTATAAGTTACTAGATTAAATCAGAATTTAGTTTCTATAGACTCTGAATTATTTAACTTAAAGATATTAATATTTTTCAAATATTAAGTTACTAGATTAAATCAGAATTTAATTCCTATAGAC
The DNA here is from genome assembly GCA_024138025.1 of Combretum micranthum. NCBI lineage: Eukaryota > Viridiplantae > Streptophyta > Magnoliopsida > Myrtales > Combretaceae > Combretum > Combretum micranthum. Next base: position 233,168 of record JAMXBD010000695.1, on the reverse strand, counting down.
TCAGAATTATTTCACTTAAAGATATTAATATTTTTCAAATATTAAAACTTAGGTTCGTAAATATTAAATAGTTTTCTTTATTCCTTATTTCAAATATTATGAATTTTTAAAGTCTTAGTGATAAATATTCTTTATTCTAATTTGTTTATACTTAAAAATTTAAATCACGAAAAAATTTGGAGTAATTTCTGATACTTTTATTATAGTTCTTTCATGATTCTACATTTATTTATAAAATTTATTATAATCGGGTTATGTAAAATCAAGGGGATTACGAGTGTAGCTTATACCTCCATAGTTTCTTTTTGATGCAGTTCTTGTACATATGGTTGCGTCCTCGAACCTGGCCAAATTAGTTAATGTCAAGTTAGGAGTGTTCCCCTTTTAGAAATTTATGATTAAGTTCTGTATAGTCTTTCATAGTAAACCTTAAATGATAAAGTTTTACTTAAAAGATAATATCTAGACTTTTGTTTAGCAAGGGAATGCCCCCTTGTAAATCCCCGAAATTTTCGATCCACAAATAAAGACCTAAACCCTAAACGGAAGTCAAACGGATTCTTAGGACAAACAAAACCCTAGTTTACCGTAACCGTTTAACTCCGGCATTGCCGTCTTCTCAAGTCATAGAAAACGAAGTTGGAAAAATTAGCTCGAATGGTTCGTAATAACCATAGGTTTTATAAAAGTTTCAGTTTCGCGAAATTCGGATGTCCGTTGAACCCGAACGGACACAGTTCTTGAAAAATGTGTCCGGAAGCCCGGAATAGGAAAAATATTCCGAATACACCGTTAGACTCGTAAAAATATAAGATTTCCAAAAATATCAATTTCGTAATTTTTCGATAACTAAAAATATCAGATATCGCCTTTATACTCGTATTTTCTTACTACCGGTATTAAATTGTCATGTCTACTTTTACATTACACTATTTTCTACTATTCTACACTATTCATCTATCTCTACTTTTTCTTACAACCTATTCTTACAAACCTTACACCTATCTCTTACACTTTTTCATTTCCAATACAACTTCACATCTTTCATTTCTTACTTTTAATTAATCAAAAGACAAAAAATTTATTTTTCCTCTCTCCCATGCATCAAAATGGCGCCGGCCATCTCTCTCCCATGCCCAATTTGTTTTAATTTCCAATTATTTAATTAACACAAATAATCTCCCACACTTTTCTATAAATACCCCTTCATACCTTCACTTCTTTCACACCTCTTCTTCTCTAAAGTTATTATAGCAAAATCTCTCTCAAAATTCTCTCAAGAGTTCTTCAAGAAAGTCCTCTTAGTTTAGTTTCCTTTAGGTAAGAAATTCTCAAGAATTCTTCATGTTCATCTACTTAGTATGAGCTTAGTGTATGTTTTCTAAAACCATGAAGGTTAAGAAAGCAACATTAGATTCATACTTTGTTTTTGTTCATAATATCAATTTCTTTATGTTTCTTTATGTTCTTTATATTCCCTTTATGCTCTTTATACTTCCTTTATGTCCTTTATATTTCCTTTATGTTCTTTACTATCTAATATATCCATATAACTATATATACTATTTAGAGCATATAAGCTCATAGCCTTGCAATCTATTTACCTTTCATGCAATTTATTTAAATTCAAGTTGATTTTAAGACTAGTCATTCTAGTCTTAGACTTGTCCTCATCAAGTCAAAACAATTTCTTATTCTTTTCTTTTCGGGACTAGTCTTTTCTTAGTCCTGGGGTACCTTGATAAAGCTAAGGTCCCAATACTTGATTTATTATTTAAGCTTCCAAGTTATTATGTTCCTTTGTATTTCTATAGTTTTGATTCATATTCATGCATGAACATAATGTTTTTGTCTCAACAAAAACAAATGAGAAAATGTTTTCTTGAATTAAAGATTCTTTCTAAAGAAATAAATATGGGAAACGGGTTTCTAAAAACTCATAGGAATGATTTTCTTACATAAACAAAAGGGTTTATGAAAACTTATCTCTTATCAAGAAGTAGAAATTCTTTGAAATATTACAAGAAATAAAAATATCATTTTGCTACTTTTGAAATTCAAGTTTAGAAAACAAAACCCCACTTTGAGAAATTAAAGTTATTACAAGAAGATTTCATTTAGAAATAAAAATCTTTATCTTAATGACCAAAAGATCTTTCAAAAGTAAAATGGAATCTCAAATTCAAAGACTTTTAAAACCTTACTTTTAAGTTGAGACAACTTCATTTACTTCATACATATGTTATGAGTCATTACAAATATATATATACCTTTCAAAAGTTTACAAAATAATTGAAATGTTATCCTTTCAAAATGAGCTTTGTTTACAAAAAGGAAAACAAGTGTTTACAAATTCGTGGCAAATCTGGTCGCTATCTTTTCGGAACCAAAACGACTTAGTTTTATAAAAATAAGTTTAGAAATGCGTAGATCTTTTCGAGTAGGTAGAAAACGACATATTATACGCGAAATTCCGAGTTAAAACGAGCAAGTTATGGCCATTTTAAATTGGAATTTCCCCTTATACGATTTTCTACGATTTTAAGTAAAGTTTAGAATTTTCAAGAAGAGGAGATTCACGAAATACTCATTTCGGGTATTCTTCTTGATTAGATAATCCCGAGGAGGAGTGTTCGTATCCCGAGGATTACTACGATTAAGAGGAATTTCCGAACGACCCATCCAAATCAAGAAAGGTGTCACCATGGCCGAGTGAGTTACTTCCCGTTGATTTTTCTCATACTCTTGCTTGTGCTTGTAAAATTAGTTGCACTAGAATCTATGCAAACTCAAAAAGAAGTGTATGATAACATGTTGAAGGAATGCTAAGAATATCGAAACTCAATTTGTTTGTAATAAAGTGGTATGTACATTATTATCTTGAATTGTTTGAAATTGGTTGATCACTTGAAAGAAGTTAAAATTAACTACTAGACTTTAATTAAAGAAATTATTCATGCACTTCATATGTTGAGTCACATTGCATTCGCTACTATACAATTGGTGGGACAAGTGTATAGTAGTGGTGGTAGACAGAACCGGTATATCATGTAAGTGGCGAGTAGGAGCCGGTAAGAACTACAAAAGTGATGGCTAGTAGGAGCCTGTAATAAACTACAAGTTTTTGATGGCTAGTAGGAGCCTGTAATAAACTACAAGTTTTTGATGGCATATAGGTGCCGGTAAGACCTATAAAAGTGTTTTAAAAGTTGTGGCTGTAATTGGCCTGAATCCCCAACCCCGAATGAAGGGCGTAAATTCATTCAACATATGATTCCCGGAAAGTCATATGTCTTGTATGCTCACGTGATTGTTTCATTTCATATGATTGAATAATAAACTTGATTGTCAAATTTCATCGAGTATGAATTTTTGGGATTTACTCACTAAGCTTATTAGCTTATACCCTATAGATATCTGTATTCTCAGGAACACCTATTTTTGAGCTTGAGGCCATCCCGTATCCGATTACGTTTTGATGTTAAAGCTTTTGGAGGAAATCTACTCGAAGACTTAGATTAGAATTCCTTTGAAATCTTTGATTTTGGTAGTTAGGAAGTTTATCCCGATCCTTGGTTTCAGCGGGGGAATGCCCCTAAGAAATTATGTATCAGATCTTTGGATATTTATGATATGATTTTATTTCTGAATTCTTGTATATTTATCTTTACTTGCTTAAACTATGCTTCCCAAAAGCGTATCCTATTACCGTGTTAGACGCCTTACATATAATACTAAGGCTTTCGCATGACTAAGGTAGCCATTCTTAAGCCTTGATATTATATGTGGCGGACTGCCACATTTAGGGTACCCTTCGGGGCGTGACACCCCTAGTATTTTGTAACTGATCCCGAGATATCTGTGGTTTATATTTTTATGCTTATCCTATCATATTCAACTATCTATCTTCAACTGCATATGTATTCTATTGTTGTAAGAAACGCCTTGCATTCTAATACAAGACTTTTGAATTACTGTGGTAGTGATTCTTAAGTCTCGTTTAGCATGCGTTGGACTGTTACGTTTATGGTACCCTTTAGGGCGTGACACGACCACTCCTTGTTTGTTGTTTATGCTTGTAGGTTTATATTTTTTCAATGAATCTAATTATATTGGATTTTAATTATAATGATTGTTGTTTGTCCTTGGTTATTGTTAGTAAAGACTAAACAAAGTCATACTAATGCTAGCAACCTGATGATCCTTGTGTGGTGTTGTCCCGAGTGGAGTTGTACCTGGAGATGATTATGGTAGATTAGGAGTCATGCCAGCTTAATTGTAGCACACAACGATGTGTAGGGAGTACCCAACATCACTATATATGTATAAAAGTATTTTATATAAAGAGTTGTTTTCTTTGGGTCATGAGTTACTCTGGGTTTAGGATTATTTGCAATTGGTCCTACACTGTGTTGTTTGCTTAACTAATCAATGATAATAACCTATGTTTACTGCATTAGTTTTAGGTTGTATGTGAAATTTGTATGATGTGTATTCATACGTATTTGTTTGTGGTATGACGTACTAGGTGTTTTCGCTCATTCCTTTATTTTTCAGGTATGGGTGAAGATCCATTAGTGTTTGATCTATTTGGATATGACATTTATGTTGATGATGGGGAGGACATTAGTAGATTTCATTTCCTTGTTGATCCCTAAAGTAGCTATGGATTGAAGATAGTTAATGGAAGACCATATTAAGTTTTATATTTTTGGAAACTATTAAAAATTTTTCTTTATGATATTTTTAACTTTGAGACATGTTTGCTTAGGTTTATGCTGTCACGCCCCAAAGGGTATCATAAACGTGGCAGTCCACCGTACATAATATTAAAGCCTAGGAATGACCACCTCGGTCATGCGAAGGCTTCCATACTATGTACAAGGCGTTTAACACATAGAAGAGACACATTGGAGAGATACATTTTATATTGATACACTTGAGTAACAATGTAAAGGAAATACAATTCACTATTCTTCAAAATACAAATCATTAAACTTCAATTGCATTCATCAAAAGATTCCACTACATAAAACTATTACAAGGCAAATCATAAAACCTATCTAATAACTTCAAGTATTCTTATTCCTTGCCGGAATTCCGAAATCATTCTCGGCTCCAACCATCACGGTCCCCACTTAGCATTCTTGAGATGACCTGCTCATTTCAAATATCTATTGGGGTATAGGCTACACTAGCTTAGTGAGAATTCCCTTAATTCTGTACCGTGACAAGCAAGTTATAATCAACCATATGCTATGCATGAACAAACACATGAGCAAACAATTATGTATGGGTATCCGGAACCCACAGACAGAACGGATTTACGCCCTCCGTATCTTGGGTTAGGAATGGTATTAAAGTCTACACGACCGCTGCTAGTCCCCAAGCCCTCGGCTCATAGCACTCGCCTCGGCTAGGTTCACACATGGAATGCATCCCCGATGCACCTTAGTTCCCATGAATGAGCTCTGATACCGGCCTCGTTATCCCAACGAGTCATCAGACCATACCAATCGACCTGCGTAGGATTAGCATGCTACCAAATGCAATATGTCCGATGTAATGCATGACCAATTTAAATTTTTGCTTAGGTCAAAATATTCATACATTCTTTAGAGCAACCAACCAATATCATACACATAACAGAAATACTATGAACAGTGCAGTTATCCAATCAAATCGTGGTTTCGATATGCTTTAGTATTCTTTGGCATACATTCATCACCGTCTCATCATATATCCCATCCCCATTCATATCGATTTTTATCTTGTTCCTATACTTCTAATGCGACTAGTTACAAGCACAAGCAAGGTAACAAAATAAGAAGAAGACTCACTCGGCCATTGGATCACCGGTCTCTTAGTAAAAGTAATTCAGTGACAGGGAATCGTCGATTTCCGGATCACTAAAAAAAGGAAGAAATACTCTAATAAGTATTTCAACTCAGACTAATCCAAACGATCTTATACGAACTATCAAATTCGTAATTCTCGTCCTAAGCGGGAATTCCAACTTGAAACAGCCATAACTTGGTCATTTTAACTCGGAATCTCACAAATTATATATCGATTTCTATCTACTTCGAAAGATCTATCTAATTCTAATATTATTTTCAAGTTTTGAAAACTTGGAAGCTTCAAAAAGATCGGATCAGATTAGAGCAGTAGCAATTTCAATTTCCGAAAAATAGTTTTGTAAATGTTTGTAATGTTCCTACTATATAAATTAGCTATACATGCAATATGAGTGATTTCCTAACATGAATGACATGAGATGAGCTTAATGTATGCATGATCTTGATGATTCTTGCTAAAAGAAAATTTTATAACTTTTTATTTTGCAAGACCATAATAACAATTACTTATGAAAAATCTAGTTTCCTAACTTTGATCATTTTCATTTGTCTTGGATTTATTTCTTAAGAAAATATAATTATTTTTGTTAAAATTGAGTCTTCATTATATCAATTACTTATGAATTTCATTCTACATAAAAATTTCCATTTTGCACTTTGCAAACATGTTTTCAAGTGGGGTTGATTCCAAAATCCGAATTTTGTAAAAATTAGTTTTTGAGTGATTTCTTTAAGTAGAAATCATTTGATATTTAGAGAATTATGGCTCAATCATACATAACCACTAAGGACTTCATTCTTACACAAAAATTTGCATTTTACACTTTGCAAATATGTTTTCTAATATGATTTACTGAAAAATCCGAATTTTAGAAAATCCACTTTTTGAATGATTCCTTTGGGAAAAACTTGTTTAATGCATTAAAATTTAAGACTTTATGGTACCTATTACTTAAGGAATCCATTCATTACATAAAACTTTCATTTTGAGCTTGGATAATAGGTGTTCTTATGACCTTCATTCAAAATTACGAATTTCACAAATTGACTACTAACTCAAAATTTTCCATCTTGATTCTATTTCTTGTTTTATACATTAATCTCATCAAAACTCATTTCAACTTGTAAAAATCATTACTTAATGATATCTATTACCTATATACTTCATTTTTCACATAAAACATGAGTTTTGGAGTTGACAAATGGGTTTTAAAAATTGGTCTTGGTTGGGATCCGAATTTACAAAATTCATTTTTGGACATATCTTTTGATAAAATCTATCTAAACTTATGAAAATCCATTCCTTACATATCCTATCCTAAGAGCCTTTCATATCTTGAATAAAAACTTCATTTTTGAGTTGGAAAACATGTTTTTAAAATATGTCTTGACCAAAATCAGAAAATGAGATTTTTATTTTGAAAATCACCTTTGATTCTTGTAAAAAGAAGTCTTGATGATATATATATATATATATATATTAAGCCTTCATTATCTTAAGTAAAAATTACATTTTGACATTTGGAAAGTGGTTTTTAAATAGGGATCTTGCCAAAATACGAATTTCACAATTTTTGTTCAAGTTCAAATCTAAGATCTACACATAATATGAATATACATCTAAATGAAACCCATGGTAGTGCACAATAAACTCATAGATCTAAACTTTACTCATCCAAATCTTTCATTTTTGTTATCTATACCCTAAGCCCTTCATTTTAAATGAAAAATACACATTTTGAAGTTGAAAAACAACTTTTCCAAATATGGTTCCATTTTCATCCGAATTTTCAAAAATGATTTTTGTTGAAAATAAAATAGATCTTGAGTTTTCTAAAACATTCCTACTATCATCATGCTACTACAAGTTATCCATGAACATAAAACAAAGTCTAATGCATTTTATGAACTCAAAACACTAGATCTAGTTTACTACCTAGTTTTGAGTGCATGAACACACGTGAATGAGGAATATATGCATAAATCATAAGCAATAACAAAAATAATAAATCAAATAACAAGATCTAAGGCATAAACAAAAATCAAAGCTACAAAAAGTTAGATCTATAAAATATAACTACTTTAAACAAGAAAATAATAGTGATACAAGAGATTAACTATAGAGAAGAGGAGTGTTTCATTCTTGGCATCATCATCCTAAGCTTTTAAACTTATAGAAGGTCATTTGATGCATGAAACTCTCATTACACTTTACCTATATCACCTATGGAAGCTTTGAGAGGAAGATTTACTTAAAAATCTTCAAAAATATGTGTGGGAGCTCATGGAAGAAGAAGGGAGCAGCTTGTGTTCTTGAAGAAACAAGAACAATATGAAGAAGAAAAGAGAGGAAAAAGAGAGAGAAAAAGCTAAGGAATGAAAAAGGAAGAAGGAGTAAATGAAAGAGAGAGAGAAAATGAGTGTATTAATGAATGAAAGAAGAAAAAAAATAAAACAAGAGCAGCCAATATTGGGACATGCTGCACGTGAATATTGAGAGAGGAGAGAGAGGGAATTTGTTTAAAATTTGACTCAAAATTGAATTGTGTAATAAATGTATAATGTAGCTTCTTTAAGAATGAGTAGAATATAATTAATTTAGTCAAAATGGAGTAATTTAAAGGACAACGGCAGCCATAAAGGAGGGAAAATCTGCCATGAAGTGTGGGATAATGTGTAGAAAGATTGAAATGAAAAGAAAGTGATATGTGTAAGGTGTACTTGAAAGTATGGGTTGTAAAAGTACTTTCTTAATAAAATAAATAAAATAAAATTATAAAATTTTTTCCAAATATTTGTAGCAGATTTTTCATAATTAAAATTAAATAATTATTTGAATTATTTTAGTATTTTAACAAATATGTTACCAGTATGATCAAAATACGCGAATATGGCCTATAAATGAAATTTTTATAACCCGAAAAATTCTAAAAAAATTATTTTATGAAAATAAAAATATTTTTAAAATATTTTACAATTATTAAATTAATTTATTTTATTTTTAGTATCGGGTCTTAAACAGAATCTGATCCCGTAAAAGCCCGAACTAACTAAATTTTAGAAAAACAAAATTTTCTATAATATATAAAATATTTATCTAAAAATATAAGGCTTTATAAGAATAATAAAATTGTGTAATGAAATAAAAGCAAATAGTGCAAAAGACTAATTAATTATCGGTAGTAATGAAAATACGATAAAAAGATTATAACTGTAACTTTTATAACCCGAAAAATTATATAACTGATATATTTGAAAATCTTATGAAATTACAAGTCTAACGGTACTAATGGTATATTTTTGATATCTCGAGCCCCGAGACACGCTTTTCGAAGTCTATATCCAAACGGGTTCGAAATAGGTCAAAAATTTACCAATCTGATATTTTTAAACAAACTTATATTACTACTAGATATTCTACATATTTAAATTACACCTTGGCCTCTAGGGTTAAGGGCGCTAGATTGCCGGACTTAAACTATTGTATTCCACTTAGGGTTTTCGGGTGATTTTCCAGTTTAGATCTTTGCCAATTTGGAAACCGGTATTTTATGTTAATACAACATATTTAAATTTGAGAGATTTATTTTAAATTTTATTTTTGTGAGTATTTAATATCTCTTAACGTTTTCGGAATTATTGAATTGAGTTTTATTTCCGAAGGTTAATCATCATTTACTTTTTTTTTAATAATTTTTTTTGGGCTTTATATTATCCGATTTTATAAGTCGAAGTTAAATATGAAATTTTTCATATGTAATGGTTTTGGAATTGAAGTATGTTGAGTTCTTATTTTATTTTTAAGGATTCTTATTTTCCTCAGGATTTGGAAATTTTTGAATTCGCTCGTGTTTTTGGACTAGTTGAAGTTCGGTTTTAATTTGGAGTGATTTTTAGGGTTTATTTTCGAAGTTCATCTTGGAATTATTTACTGAAATTTTCCGGGGCTTACATATGCCAACAAGTTTGTAAAAAGTCTTGTTATGAAATATTTATAAATAGATTCCTTTTATATGTGTGTATTAGAGATACATGATTGAATATTTGTGGATTAGTGAATTTATAGCCTTTTCGTATCCTTCTCAAGAGAGGACATATGGTGGATTGTAATACCATCAGGTTAAAGCATTACAACTAAAATGGTATCAGAGCCAGGTTTATGATCTTTAGGGAAATTAGGTTATAAACTCCTTAGGATGGTGAGATGAAGAGAAGGGTAGATCATGAGAAAGCTAGTAGCTATGGAAAGCTTAGAATTGTTTCCTTTAATGAAAATTTTCTAGGTTGACATCTTCATTATGATCTCTTGTTATTTCTCTCATTGCCGCTCATTGTTTATAAGTATTATATTTATTTATGTCATTATAATTATTTTTGTGTATCTTTCTTTAAATATTTGTTATTTTATTTTTCTTTTTGTTGTTGCTTTGTAAAATACATAGAAAAGTGATTAGTAAAACAAATAAAGCTCAGCAAAAATCTAGAAATGATAATTTAAAAAACTGAAATACCCTCTTACTAAACATATGACCTATAGGCTTCTACTATGATACATGTACATGTTTACACAAGAAGTTAATGACATCTAATGAAATATAACTAACAAAACAATAATGACTATAGTAAATTAAAGAGAATATATAAATACACATATAAAATTTAGACCTTAACAGTCACAATTTTAATGACTACGACTTCCAGAATTAATTGAATGAAATAAATTTTACAGTAATCTTATATATAAAACCATATAATTAAAAACCGAACCAGAATCATAAAGTCAAACCAAGTTAACCTTAAACACTAAAAGCATTAGACTGGATCAAACAGCTTCTGAGACCCTAAAATATGTAATAAACTTATAAAAATAATATAAGCACAAATTATGAACCAAATATATATTATAAATCCTAAAATGATCAGATTCAACAAAACATCACTCGTATGAAACCTTTACGAGATCAGTTCCCGCATCCGATCATGAATACGCAAATCAACACAATATATTTTAATTAATATTCAGCAATAAAATAATGAAAATTTATTTTTATAACATGGTATCTAAATTCTCAAATCAAATTTTGTCAACCAAATAGTTTCCGCGCTTGATCACTAGTACATAAACTGTGATAACAAACTGGATAAAATTAATGATAAAATAATATCAATTCATCTTTTAAATATCATTTAATGATTTATCGTTTCATGAAAATATCAATTACAAATTTTTTTTATTACTAAAAATGTCAGATGTAATTATTATATGCATATTTTATCTCTACCAGTAATTAATTTGTCACTTCATTTTACTTTTTACTGTTTATTACTATTCATCTATCTCTACTTTTTCTTACACTACTCTTACACCAACTCTTACATCTTATACACTATTTCTTATATTTTTCTTTTTTAACACTACTTTTCACTTAATTTCTTTTACACTTTATTACACTTTTTTTTTCATGATTTAGTCCCCTCCTTTTTCTCCTATAAATACCCCCACATCCCCTCTCTCATTTTCACACTTTTTCTTCACCATAACAAAAATCTATCAATTTCTCTTCATATGTTCTCTCTAAAAATTTCCCTTAAACACTTTCCTTCCCTCGTTCATCCATATACAACCCAATCTCTTGTTTTAGGTAAAACATTATAACCTTCTTCCTTGTTCATGTTATGTGGCATGAAAAATATGTGTGTTGGAATTCCTAAATAAAATCCCCATGATGCACATTCTAGGGAATGGAAATATAGAAATAACATAATGCTCATTTCGTGTTTTAACTTTATATCCATGTTCATGTTTATGTTATGTTATCATTTCTAACATTAACTTTCTATACATAAATATGTATATGTGATATTTATATTCTTTAGAACCTAAATACTCACTAATCTAACTCTTTATATTTCATGCTCTTATTTATTTTATGCTATTAGATAAGACTCATTGATCTTCAGTCTTAGACTTGTCTATTTTCAAGTAAAAAAAAAATGGGACTTGTCCATTTCTACGTCTTAGGGAACCTTGAATGTAATCTAAGACGCTCTTGTTTTCTTATTACTTATTATGTTTTATTCATGAGACTGGAATTAATTAAAGTCTCGAGAAGCCTTGATAAATCGTAAGACTTCCATATTATATTTTATTTATGATCTTTTTATTTATTTTCATGGCGACTGTCATTATTTTCGAGTCTTAAGGAACCTTGATGAGAAGCAAAGACTCCCAAGTTTAATTATGTTAACTTTATGTTCTTGGTTGTTTAATTATTGTTACTATATGCTTTATGTTCATCTTTATGTTCTAAGTTTTATTTTATGTACATGTCCATAATGATGTTGCAATAAAACAAAATAATCTTTTGAATCCAAAAAGTAATGTTGGCATAAAGAAAATTGACAATTGTTGATTATGAGAAATTTTGGTAGAACTCAAAATTATTTTTAGACATGAAAGAATCTTTTATCAAAAATGAAATTTTGAAAACTAAATCCTCTCCTTATTTTTGTGAAAATGCCAATATTATAGGGAATGTTAGGGGACATGAAACTTTAATTTTTCTTTTCCAAAATCAACTTAACAAAAATGTTTGAAAATAATAAAATCAAGAAAATAAATCCACTACATTTTCCCTAAAATACCAAGAAAATAGGACATAATAAGGAAGATTTTACTTTGATTTTTCTTACCTAACCAACTTGACAACAATGTTTTCAAATGGTGAAAATATAAAACAAACCCTTCATTTTTTTTTTCCCCCAAAGTGTCAAAACTAAAGAGGGAGTAAGTAAAATTTAATTCGAAAATTCTTTTATTTCTAATTACTAAGTTTCACGGAAATTTTGGGTCCATGAAATTATTACAAATATATTGGTGTTATCACTCTCATAGGAAATAAAAATAAATATGTTGAACCTTGTTTTCAAAATAAATATTAGTCTTAAAGAAATAAAATTTTTCTATAAAACTTATAAAGTTTGTCTTTTAAGAACACTAAGTTCACTAATTATTTTACAAGAACCTGCTTGGTATCAATACTTTCAAATGATAAGAATATAAGACAAAATTATGCCAAAATTTTTGCAAATACCAAAATTTAAAAAGCAAAGTAAACCAATTTCAACTCAAAAAATTATTTATCATATAATGTCATGTTTTAGAAAGATTAAAGTTTATAAGAATAATTATACAACTTAAGTTAGTATCATTATTATGGAAGATCAAAACAAAGTATTAAACCTTATTTTTAAATAGAAATGAATAACAAGAAATAAAGTTTTCTTGCAAATTTATAATGCCTATTGAACTTAAGTCATTGTCATTTTATAAAAGAATCACCTTATGAGAATAATTGTTACAAGCAACATCACTCTGATCATGCATGTTTTATGAACTATTATTATGTGATATTACATTCTAGTATATTTTGAGTTTAGAAAAAGTCTAAATATTTGGAAAAATGAAAGTCTGGAACTTCTAGACATCTTCTTTTCATTGACATTTCAAGATCCAAATGTTTTTAAATGTTGTAATTAGCCTTAAAAATGGATACATCATTCAAAGTAGGAAGAAAATGACTATTCATATGTGAAATTTCATGTTAAAATGAGCAAGTTATGACCATTTTATGTTAGAACTTCTATAACCGGAAAAAACGATGCAAATAGAGTATATAGAGTTAGAAATTTAAGTAGAATCAATATGAAATAATCACTTCAACTAAAGATTGCACTAAGAATGAGAGAGTTTATCTTCATGTTTTACGTATTTATGTTTGTGCTTGTAATTTAGAAGTACTAGAAATAAGGAAAAGATAAAAAGGAATATATATGTGGGGATTTATAGAGGGAATGTTTGCTATCATGGTGTTTGTTAAACATAATATAAGCATACCAAAACTTGAATGGTTGATAAAATTAGTTATTGTCTTTTATGCCATGTTGAAGTGTTTTTGAATATCTCTATAATCACCCATATATATATATATATATTGGGATCAAATTAACAAATTGGATCATTCATATCACGAAGTGAGTCAGATTATATTCATTATTATACCATTGTTGGGACAAGAGCATAATAGTAGTGTTGGTATAATCGGTATAATCTACAAGTGGAGTGTAGTAGCCGGTATAATCTACAAGTTTTAGTGGCGAGTAGTAACCAAAAAAATCTCCAAAAAACTTATTTGTGAACTATGGTCGTAATTGGCCGAAAACACATAACCTCAAATAGAGGGTGTAAATACATTTAAACATAAACGTGTGCAAAAAAACAAATGTTTAAGATAGCCGAACTAAAACCGAAAAACCAATTCGGAAAAAATGATTAACTAGTCCATCAGTTTCAGTTTAGGATTCGCATTTTTAATTTTTCTGATTTTTTGTTACGGTTTCGATTTATAGAACCAAAAACCGATCCATATTCATAAATATATATAATTTATAATATACTTAAATAATTGAATGAGATTTTGTATTGAGCTCAATTGTTCAAGGTAGATAAGAACACAAGAGCAAAGCTTATTATAATGATTATCTTGATGGCACCGATATCTATTAACAACTCTTTCACATGTCTTATATTCTTAATTTACATCTTTTAATATAATTATAAAAAATGCTTTAATTTTTTTTTTTTAACAAACATATTGAAAAATACGGTTAGTTACAAATTTTGCATAACCATTATGTTAAATGATTAAAAACCGAAAACTGAAAAATATAGTTAACCGTTGATGCAATTAACCATTTATAATTGATCAATTTAGGATCGAGATATTAAAAAGCTAATCATTACGGTTAGATTTAAAAAATAGGGTCACAAACTGGTTAACCAAACCATGAACATCCCTATTCAAACATATGATTTCTGATTGATCATATGTATTGCTTGATCATGTGGATGTTGCATTTCATATGATTGTTAACAAACTTGCTTGTTATTTTATTTACTATGAGTGTGTTTTGCATAGGGATATATCTCACTAAGCTAGATGTAGCTTACCCCCTAATAGTTTGTTTTTATAGGAAGATCATAAAGCTGGGATTGGGATAGGAATCGAGCGCAGAGCGTGTCAATGATCAAGTCATGATAATTTGATGATTATAATGTCTATGGACTAAACTTAGTTGAGAGAAAAGAATTAAAAATTGATTTATTCCTTTTATAATCCCCTTGATAGTGGATGATAAATAACCTAAGTTACTTTACCTTGTTTCATCTTTAATAAGGTATCTGATTCTCTACGGTCCTTGTGATTTGTGGAAATATCGATATCCAAAACTATTTTTTTCTAAATATATATATGTATAACATATTGAGAGAATAGGTAATTAGAGTCTTGCAATCTCTGACTTACAAGGTGGGCTTCATATTATGGGTGCACACGTGATATGATGACTTTAGAGTAAACCCATTAGGCCCCTATTTAGGGTCATGGCATGTAACAAGCTCAATGTCTAAAGCTCGAAAGGTTCAAACACGCAGAGTGCTTGGTCGAGGGTCACATCAAAGGCCGATGGGTCCACTGGTTAAGGTACGACAAGTTCAAGACTAAGACTCAACAAGTTCAAAGTTACACCACTCCTGTCAAAGGTCAAATGTAAGGTACGACAAGCTTAAGGCAAAACAAGCTCAAAGGATGACAAGCATTAGGGCACGAAAGTTTGAATTCAAGGTTCGACAAAGTACATATAAGCATAGACTTGATCGAGGGGAAAAATGAGGCGTTACACTTTAAGGTGAGACAAGCATTAGGGCGTGATAGTTTAAATGAATGAGTCTATGTGGAAAAAGAGCAGTTAAAGCGCATTTAATGCTTGGCAACTTATAGACGTTATCTCCAATGGACATTTGAATTTTTGAAGGCTATAAATACTCTATCCTTGGGAGATTCAAAACAGAGAAGTGTGGAAGTGAAAAAAGAGCTTTTATTTACGAATGAACAAAGCGTTGATTTTTTTGTTCATTAACTTGTAAATATTTGGAAAGAGAGAGAAAAATATTATAGTGCTTCGTTCTTATATCTGCTATATATTAGTGAGCATCTGGAGAGGGAAAGGAAATATTTTATTTCCTAAATGTTATAAAAGCGGTAGATTGCTCAGCTTGAGCGTGTTTATTTGGTGATTAATAAAGTAGTGATGAAATCCTCAATTGGAGGCATTAGTGAATCATGAAGTATAGGAAGTGGATTGAACTCCACATTAAATCTGGACTCAAATTTTCTATCCTTATCTCTTTCATATCTCATAGTATAGTTACACCTTGCTTCGGCAAATGCAACATAAGGCTACAAATTAGTTGAGCTGCTCATAAGCTACTCAAGCTCAGCTCACTTCAAGCTCGACTCAGCTCAACCTTGGTTAATAAAAAAGCCAAACTCAAGCTTTGATTTAAGCTCATAAGCTAACTTGAAAACAAGTTTGTTTAGGCTTGTGAACAAGCTTGCAAGTAGACCTATTAATAAGCTCATTAGCAAATTTGTGAATTTTATACACATAATATATTATATATAACTATATAAATAAATAAAAACAAAAATTAATTTCTATTTAATATTTATGTATATATATGTAAGGACCCACTATCACCCTTATAATTGAAATAGGCGATAACAGTTTCCTAACCACATATAACCTGTAGGATTATATGTAAGGTTGTCTAAAAAGAAGTATTTGAGGAATTGTTTGTCTAACTCCACATAATTAACAAAATTGAAACCATAGTTTTTCAAAACTTTTAGCAAAACATAACAACACCATTAACATATTTCACAAAAGAGATAAACTCAAGTCATACATAGCTAAGTACGTATATATATATATATATATATATTACAACCAAAGGCTTCTTACAAGCCTTAACAAAATTACACATATAATCCAACTAGAACTTTAAATACAACCACAAAAGCTATCATAACTAGTCTATTACAAAATATGGATTCCATCAAGTCTAAGGTCATCTCTAGTCCTCTAAATCATCAAGAAAATTCTCGAAATCAGTTCCATACCCCATACTCGTGTAAAACTCGTCAAATTCACCATCTGAAATGGTTAAAATATGAGCCAAAGGCCCAGTACGCAAGTAATGAATACAAATAGAAAGTGATTCACATATGCTTAAGCTAAATGCAAAATGCAACAACCAATAATTTATTATTCAATCTTTAGCTAGTCATACATCATAGGAGTATTCAAACTTGAGCAACAGAGATTTCTGAGGGAACCTCAATAACGATTACGACGCTCAGGAAGTTGATATAAGTAGTTCGGATATTCATACCATCCTAGATAAATTTATCCATAACGATTAAGTAATCTCATCTAGGGTTTCTAGCCGTTTTTCGACTTTACTTAACTCGATCCATAATATCACTTAATTCAAGTGTTCCCATAAACATTGAATTAAATTATATTACATCCTTTCAAGAATAAGCAAATGTTATACCGATACCAAATTCCCCATCGATTACCCACTGAATCACTTATGAAAGTCATATCAAAATGACAAGGGTGGTCTAAGCGCCTAAAACTACCATGCCCCCAATCTGAGCAGGGTTACCGCTCTCCGAACTAGATTCAACAGTATAAAAGACGCTCAACAAACAATTATTAAAGTTCTTACTTTGTTGCGTTGTTTCTTGATATGGTGGAATATATATACATTAATAGAGTGGAATCGAATTCATACTATAATGTCCTAAATTAAAGACATCACAACTCGCCAAGTGTCATTCTCTTATTAAGAACACGCTAAGACTATTAAAACTCTAAACCACAAATTATACTGAAGATAATCACCAATTTTCTCCCATGGTTACTTTATAACATCACATAAAATAATCTCTTCGACAAAAACAAACTATTAAAATCCAAAATTACAAATTTTCAAACCAAAAGAAACCTAAGAATGTAGTCTCATAAAGTCTTCATTAGTTGATAAGATTCTCAAATATAGCTTCATAAAGATCTTCAACATTCCTTTCTTAATTCTCATGCTCAAGATCTATTGGTCCTTAGTTGGATAGTCAAGTCCACTATCGCTATCCCCATGATCAACATATAGATCATATCCAGATAAATCATAAACAATATCATCTTCACCTGTACCTGAAAAATAAAGGAATTGACAAAAACGCCCAGTACGTCATACCACAAATAAATACGCATGAACATGCCAACATAAATCACATACAACCCTAAAACTAATGCAATAATCACCATTTGTTATCTTTAATCTAGTTAAGTAACCAACACAATTTAGAACCATTTGCAACTAGTCCTAAACCCGGAGTAACTTATGACCCCGATTCACAATCTTTATATAAAATAATTATATACATATATATTGACGTTGGGTACTCCCCACACATCATTGCGTTCCGCCATACAGACTAAAACGACTCCTAATCTACCGGAATCATTTCCAAATGCAACTCCAGTAGGGACAACGACACAGAATGATCATTAGGTTGCCAGCGTTAATATCACACTACTGTCGTGGTCTTTACTGACCGTAGCCAAGCACTAGCAACACTTAATTCAATTAAAGTCCGACAATTATTAATTCAGGTTTATAACAACTAATCCTACAAGCACATACAAACAAACATGGTAAGGTCGTACCTGGTATTGCTTCCAACTCAAATCCACCAACAAAACTTCTTAAAGAAAGGAACCCTAATCTCTCAAATATCCCTGATCAATAATAATACACAATTAAACCTTAATTCCTTAATTTCATAATCTCGCTAAAAGAATCTATAACCCTAAATATAAATCTACGAAAAGTAATTAACACACATGTCTCTTTTGTTTACAACTCAAAGAAATCATCCAACACAGTCTTTCCAACAACCTCTATTTATCACCACAATTCCTTCAACATACATGTAAAATCTTATTTAACAACTTGAAAGAGATAAAATTCCTTAAGACAACAAAATTTGGAATAGTGCGCCCCCTTCCCCCCCCCCCCCCCCCCCCCCCCCCCCCCCCCCCCCCCCCCCCCCCCCCCCCCCCCCCCCCCCCCCCCCCCCCCCCCCCCCCCCCCCCCCCCCCCCCCCCCCCCCCCCCCCCCCCCCCCCCCCCCCCCCCCCCCCCCCCCCCCCCCTCCTCTTGTTTCCCTCTCAACTTAATTTTTTTACCCCATTTATTCAACTAAAACCCTAATTCACTTAATATATATACTAAATATTCATTCTCTCTCTTCATTTCACTTGTTCAAAATTTCTTTCAAGATCAAAAAGCCTCTCTTTTCCCTCTAGTGTGCCGTGAGCTTTGCCCCTCCCCCACTCTCACAAGTTCAACTCATTTTCTTCTCTTTTCTACTCCAAAACTCCTTTGGTATGTTGATTTTAGACCTTGTTCTTCCTAGATCTTGTAATGGTAAGGCTATATCTTGTCTGTTTTCTCATTTAATCCCAATGAGCTCATGCTAGGGACATGAAAACACATGAACAAGAATATCAAGCCATCACAAGACATGGATCTAGTGTTTAAATGAGTTTATGTTAAGATATCTTCTAGTTCATGCATGTAAAGTAGAGATCTTGTATATATATTGATGTTCATGCCATGAGATCTATGATTCATGCATTATATTTAGTAGATCTAAAGTTTAGACATCCACATCTTCATGTACATGCATGATCATAGGTTTATTTTGATTTTCATGCATTGATGATCATAAAAATGTAGTCTTGTATATGTAGTAGTGATATTAGCTAGTAGATCTTCATATATAGGAGGCAAGAACATTGAAAAATGAAAGGCTTTGTCAAATATGAATAGTTGGAAATTCGGATGAAATTAGGACCCTACTTTAAAAGCTACCAAAACCACTTTTGAACTCATATTTCATATGAAAAATGAAGGGTATGTGTAATAGATATCTTGAAAGAATGATTTTCATAAGCTTGGATGAGTTTAGGCATGATAAGAATGTAAAACAAGTGGTGGAGTTAGAATGAAAAATATTAATATGTGGATCAATAGTCAAATTCGTAATTTAGGTCTATGCCTACAAGAACACTTAGTATCTAAGTCTAAATTGGATGTTTTATAAGCTAAATGAAGTCCTTAGATAATATATACATTGGAGCTTCAAATTTTAATGCATTAAACAAGATTTCCCACAAGGAAAATGCAAGAAAATGAATTTTCAAAAATTCGGATTTTTGCAAGGGACTTGTTTAAAAACATGTTTACCAAATGAAAAACGGGAATTTTTATGCATGAATGAAGGCCATGATTAATATAGACTTTAAGAACTCATTTTTATTTAGATAACAAGTGAATTTCAAAAATAAAAATCAAAGAAACCCTAAGGAATGTAAAGTTGGGAAGAATAGCTTTTTAGGATTAATCTTTATGGAATTTTGTAACAATTAGGAGTTCCTAAGGGTTTATCATCAAAAATCATCATGACCATGCATATATTGAGTTCATTACATGGCATTCATGTTAGGAATTCATTCCTATACCATTCATCCATGAATCATCAACTAGGAACATTTCTCATCAAAAGCAAAACAATTTTTCGGAATTGAGAAAGGGGCAGAACAGAACTGATCTCACTGTTCCATGGCCTTAATACTTTCAAAACTTGAAAATAATACTAGAAATAGATAGATCTTTCGAAGTAGATAGAGATCGATATAAAATTTACGAAATTCCGAGTTAAAATGACCAAGTTATGGCCGTTTTAAGTCGGAGCTTCCGCAAATAGCGAGAATTCCGAATTCATCTAGTTTAGATGCATAGCTTGAATTAGTTACATGATGAGAATCTCATTAGGATTATTCTTACTTGGTAGGTGATCCCGAGCAGGACGACACCTTACCGCCCGATTATTACTACTAGAAAGACCGGCGTCCAATGGCCGAGTGAGTTTTACTTCCACTCTTAATTAATGATTGTGATTGTAATGTAGTGGCACTAATGGTGTAGGTAAAGATAAAAATGAATATGCATGATGGGGTATATG
This sequence comes from Combretum micranthum, assembly GCA_024138025.1. Taxonomy (NCBI): domain Eukaryota; kingdom Viridiplantae; phylum Streptophyta; class Magnoliopsida; order Myrtales; family Combretaceae; genus Combretum; species Combretum micranthum. The sequence continues at coordinate 212,312 of JAMXBD010000695.1, read as the reverse complement.
GGAATTATATATATATTTGTCTGCTGTTGATGTGTGGAATGAAACTTAAGAAATATCGAAACCGGATGTTAAACTATTGATTGATTAGCTAGTATCTTATATTGAATGTCTGTGATTACTTGTTGGTCACCTAAAAGAATTGAACTAATGTATATTCGACTGCAATGGTAATTGGATTCATTCATATCACGATGGGGATGGAGCATTGGCATTGGTTGGTTTTTCGTGATCCATAAAACGAATATGTTGGTTAATCGTGATCCATAAAACGAATTTATCGGTTAATCATGATCCATAAAACGAATTATTGTTTAGTTGACCGTGAGCTTAAACGGCGTCGTACCGCAAGATTCGTTAATCTGCTAACCTGGGATGGAGGGCGCAAGTCCATCCACATATGATTTCCGGCTGGTCATATGTTTGCTGAACTCATTTGTTTGATACATACACTTGCTTGAATAATCACTTGTTTGGATGAATTTTACTTAATTGTGATATGGAAGTTCTTACTCACTAAGCTAGTTAGCTTACGCCCCCATAGTTTTTACTTATTGCAGCACGAGTTTATCTGGCTTAGACCGAGGCAAGCCACAGCACAGGTACCGGAGATAGGAGTTTCCCATAGAAGTCTACTTCATTCTTTTTGTATAGACTTCCGTTGGAAACTAAAGGACTCTGGATGACTGTAATGGACTTGATATTATTTTGCAGGGGTATGCCCCTTAGATTTTGTAAAGTATAATTATGCGTTTTGGTTTATTATCTATGGCTAATGAATGCCACGTTAAACTATTTAACTCCATTTGTTGAAGTATTCTATTGTCGTAAAGGAACACTTTACATCTTTATAAGACTCCCGAAGGGCTCGAATAGGGAATTCGAGAGTCTTATCTAGTATGTGGCGAGCTGTTACGTTTAGGATACCCTATGGGGCGTGACAGGAACCCTAATCCACAATTCTCTTGAATTTCATAACAAACCGAAATCACAACCTATAATTCTCAAACCATAAGAGTTATAAAATCCTAAGAAAGATATTACCTTTTTCCTTTGAATCAGAGTCTCCCAGATCTCCAATCACTTTAGGGTTTCACCATAAATCTTGGATCTCCTTCAAATCCGTAGAACAACTCGTATTAGAAAGATCGAACTAAAAAGAATGACTGAAAAAGACTAGAGAAAGGCCAACTTACCTAGGGTTTTGCTGAAGATAAAATATGACAATGTCGTGGGGTCTAGGGTCTATATATAGAGACGGTTGGCTTTGAAAAAACGCAACCCTAGCTTAGGAAAAACGCCACTGTAGGTCGGTCAGTACGCCAACGGCCTTCATGCTGGCATAAATTCAATTTCCTTAGCAAATTCTTGACACTTCAACATCAAAACTTAGGCCATCATCTATTATATTTAGGCCAGTGGCTTAGAATTCAAAGCTGGCAGCTTAAATGCCGACCTAAGTCAAATTCGTCCGATTATTCGCACATGACTTCCTCGTGTCCAAATTCATCTGGGGTTTTGATTGAGGAATGGTATGACAAATTCGTAGGTTTAGGGTTTATTTATAGAGGTATATTGCTTAGGAAAAACACTAGGTTTATGTCCAATTTAAGCAGTCTACGCCAGAGGCATTGAAGCCAGTTTACACTCTGCCAAAATCCATTCTTAATCAAGTCTTTGCCATGTGAATACAATATAATTATATTCAAGCTTTAACCATAAACCCTTCTTATTTAATATCCTTGGACACTTTGACCTTTCTTAATAATTCTTTTATATACTTTAGGATTGACCATAAAACCCTCTTATTTTATATCAAATAACACACTTGTCTTTCTTTATAATTTATTTATCTTTATATTACACATACTTTAATATAAGTTCACAACCTGTTATACCGGCAGACTGAGATATATCTATAAACTGCTCACGAGTGTGCTTGAATTGTGTCCAGCCATGAATATTATATTCGTCTCTTCACTAAAAGTGGTCTGATTGCTTTTTCCCTGAAACGGATATTTCAAGTATGACACCAACGAAGACTTTGTATGGACTATGTTTTTGTTATGCTATATGCAAAAAAACATTAACGATGGCTTCACTGGTAATAAGAAAAGCTTCTATGCGTTGCTATATTGTATATGTGTATATATATATGAAGCAAAAAGGGGGGAATTCTATTCAGCAATGGAAATATCCCAAGTCCTTGTTTTAAAATATTAACTTAAAGTAAGTTACTAATAACAGCAAAGTAGGTGGAAATTCTCAGCTCTACAACAACATTCGAACTTTTTTTTCCCCTATAATAATTTAGAGTAAGTCATTAGTATCCTTATTGAAGCAAAGCAAATGGAAATTCTCTCTTGCTAAGGATTTGTTTTTCAAAATCATATAATAATTAAAGTTAGAAATATGTTTATGACATGTTATTGAATCATGGTAAAAGTTGTGTATGTTGTGACAATCTCCATGATGGTCGATGAATAAGCCTATTTATTTTCTTTTACTTATATACATACCTATATATGTATATATACTATTCTCGATTTTAATAAAACAAATATTTATATGCAAATTTCAAAGCATTTCCTTACCTTGCCTTACATTAAATTATTCGAAAAAAGGAAATTAATATTCTTATTTTAAAAAAATTATAAAAATACCACTGGAATGAAAATAATCTCAAATTTAGGCAAATTGAACTCGTAAAAATAGACGAAGTCATAAGTGGTTGACCTTGTTTATTCAAGAGAGGAGTGTAGTATTTTTTTTTTTTTTTAACCCGGTCTGTTGAACAGACAAGGTGAATATACACCATCCACCAAAGCTACATCAACAAGCACATTTTTTCCTAATCCTATCTCTCTTATTTATTTATAAATCCATTCCCCACCATTCATATCTCCTAAACAAGCACACATTGACAAAGCTTGGACAAGGCTATGACCATCTGGCCTCAAAACTTTCCCCAAGAACAGTCTAAACAAGTCAATAACTTCTCTAAACCTCCCAAAATCAATATGCACACTAATAATCGTTGACCAAGAAACAACACTCTTATTGGTAACATCATCAAACACCTTATTCGCATCTTCCAAATACCTGCATTTCCCATACACTAAAACCAAGCCATTCTTCACAAACACATCATCACCAAAATCCAAATCAATCACAACAACATGCATGTTCACACCAAGTCTGAAATCAACAAGTCTCGCACAAGCCCTAAGCATGAAAGGCAAAGTGAAATTATTCGATAAATACCCACGATTTCTCATAAAATAATACATGGATGTAGCATTATTGAAACAGTCATTAGAAACTAACCCACGGATCATTATGTTGCACAAGGGAAGGTTAGGTTCTCTCGCGCATTGAAAAATAAGCTAAGCGTAACGGGTGTTGCTGCAATCCAAGACACAATGCAAGAGAAAGTTTATAAGGAAGTTGTCTTGTTGGAGAACACAAAGAAACAAAGCACTGTCAACATGCTTGAGGAGATTCAAGGAGTTGTCAAGGTTTTAGAGTTGGAGTTCAATGTCAATGTCATTGTTGTTTTTTCTTCTTTTGTGTTTGTCCAAACTTGTCTGCTCAATAAACAAAGTGAAAAAAAAAATATATATATTATATTAGATCTGTCTATTGAACAAACAAAATGTACTACTTATAACCTCATTTATTCTAGAAACGAGTTTAAATTGTTTAAATATATAATTATTTTTATTTCAACGATATTTTTATAATTTCTTTTAAAATAAGAATATTAATTTCCTTCTCCCTAAATTACTATAAATACAAATTTATTTAAAGCCGCTACTGGCGCTACTAGAGGTCCCACTTATGGGAGGCCCTTTTTTCAAAAAGGCCTAGTTTTGAAGCTAGGACGCAACTTTGGCCAGCTTGAAATGGATCATATGAAATCCAAATTTGCTGGGTACACTCAAAACCGACAAGTACATTTATTTTGTAGGTTTTTTGTTCTTTTTCTTTTCTATATCATAAACCGTGGCAGGAGCAAAACTCAGTTCGATTATGCAAATGGCCGCCTTATCCTACATCCATTGCTCGTCGATTACATCATTACAGACGGATCCTAAATCCTAGCTGATTTTTCTTGTACACCATTATAATCCCAGCCATTACTTTCCAGTTGTATTTTGAGTAGTTTTTTCTTTTTTTTATTCTGGTCTGTCGTGATTTCGGGTTGACCCTTATTCCCGCATATTGCAATTCTTTCATCACTTTTGATTATTAATGAAATTATCTATTTAACCATAATAATAATATCCAGCAGAATTTTCAAGCTGCTAGTAGCTTAGGCCTGCCCAATCTTTCATTTAGGGTAATGAAAGAAAGAAAGAAAAAGGCGATGAGAACATTTCCTATGGGATTTTGTTTTCAAATTTGGAAGGCCAGTATATGAATGTGCAAGTAGTCCGAATAATAAACCGCATATCCGGAAGGTTGCAGAAGAAAAAGGTATAACTTCTGCTATAAACCTCCCCTTAATATACGGGGTCAACCTGTGAGAGTCCCATCTTGCACAACAGGGCTAAACTGTGAAGAACTGCCTATTTGTAGAAAGCATGGACAGTAACTAGCAATACAGCTGCACCCTAAATAAAAAATGCCAAATGAAATAAGCACTGATGCTAAAAAGTGACAGATACTATAAAGATACACCAACTCTTTACATTGTGAAGCTGAAACCTGTCTAATGTTGAGGTGGACTTGGTATCTTTTCCACCATCTCATAGTGCAGTACAAAATTATCCTGCATCAAAGAATCCATTGTCAACTGAACGAAAAAGTATGGAAATCTTTCGTAAAACAGAGCAAAAGAAAGCTGAAAGCAACCTTGCGGACTGTCTCAAATGAGATTGGATCAAAGCAGAAATAATAACCCCTCTCGTACGTAGCTGTCTTTACAAGGGGCTCCATATTGGGGGCCCTCCTCAACCAAACTCGAAGCTCTTTGTGATAAACCCAGCCTCTATTCATACTGAAATATACAAGTGTCAATGAGATCCAAGCCCTATCTAGAGATAAATAGAGCAAATACAATCAATCAAAAGAGGAAGAAAACCCCAAACATGAATATTCCATGTGGGGCAAAAATTTGACAGAGGCATACAGTTCATTTGCTGCATATAACTGGGCTTCGTCCTTGGGCATGCTGCACAATGTAAATCAATCAAAAATTAGACATTGCTTCAAGAGCCATATTATGTGCCAAAAAATGAGGGAGTGAAAAAAGAGAAAAAGAGACCTGTAGAAGATATAAAATAGCGTATCCTCAGTGAACTTTGCAAAATAACCACGCTGCAAAGTAAAAACAATATTTATTAGAGCCAGAGAGAACCAAAATTTAAATGGAACAGAAACTGATTAACTTACATGCAGAGCAGGTGGCTGTTTTGCACAATAACACTGGGGAATGGTAAATTCAGGGTCACCCTTCGCTGGCTCATCTGACCATGGAGAACCAAATGTCTTGTGAAGATCCTCAGTCGAATTCAAATTCAGGCCTAGTGTCGTCAGATCTATCCCAAGTGCTAGAGAAGCCAGATCAGCATCACTAGTCCTTATGACACTTAACAAACCAAGTAAGCCAAATGGATCAGGAGCAGATTGTGAAGCTTGCATAGACTTTATGCCCTGGTCCCTTAAAGACTGGTTGACAGCTGACATCTGTTGCAGGCGAAACTGAGATTGATTTTGCTGCTGCTGATACTGCTGCATCAGCTGGTCATATGAACCTAAACCAGAAACAGCATTTGGAGAATTTAGAGGTCTCAACCCAATCCCAGGTGTGCCCCCTGCCTGAAACCAGAAAGAGCGATTGTTTATAGAGTAGACACACATACTCAAAAGAAATTGCAAGAAATATTAATTTTCAAACTCTACAGCAGAATGGCTCAAGGGCTGGAAGTGAAGTAAGAAGAAGATGAAAAGGACAAAAACTTGAATTTTTGTTTGTGCAAGGGAAAACGGTAAAGGTACTCAATGAATTAAAAAATAACGTGAAGTGCCTCATTACAATAAAATTTGTTCACAGGGAAGAATATTAACAGTGTTCTTGTAACTAACTGCTGTGTATAAGAGTAGAGTTCACTAACTAAACATGGACTATATACAGCTGTAATGAATAAATCTATTTAATGTCATGTGTGAAAAGGTATATAAGTTTGCTCAGCTATAAATGCTAAAATATAACATTTAAAATACTCGATTAGAAAAATAATTAAAGGGAAACATAGAGATGAAATCGCAATTTTTCGAGTAATTATGAAATTATCCAGCTGCTCAAGACCACTTCCTAACAACTTTTGGGTATGGCACTTCCTACTAGCTTTAATTTCTGTATTTCCCCAATAATCTCACATTGCTAAGAATACAGTTGTTTATATAATGATTTGGAGAAATATATATGTCCAGAATGAGAGCCCCCTTAGTACCAGGTCAAACTATCTGGAACACTAAACTAAGTACAGCAATTAAACTCGACAGCTGACTCTCTAAAACATGACAGCTATATAAACAGTTGTGGAAGTCTGAATGATTATTTAATTGAACTGCTATCAAATTTATTCCTTTTCAACTCTTTAAAATAAAAAATTAAAAAGAAAAAAAAAACCACCTGTGAATGATAATTCGAATGAGAGGATGGAAACAAATCTGATCCATGGAAATGTAGAAGATCTTGATTATTCACAGAAGAAAAAGAGACACCACTACTGACAGACGTTCCATGCTGCTGCTGCTGCTGTTGCTGCTGCTGCTGAGGACGATGAGATGAGTAAGATCCTCCCAGATTAAAACCAGCAGACCTTCCCATCTGCAGATTAACGCATTTATAAATCTTGAAAAGCTACTAGATCAACCAAGCAACTACGTTTTCCGTTAGTCAAAGACAGAAAATGATTGATCAGATTTATGACTGACTGAAAAGTGCTGTGGTTGCATCATGGGTGCAGTACTGTCATGCATTTGTTCTTTCTGGTGCAAGTCCATAGCATAATCAGCATTATTCCCTATATAGAGAGAAACTACAGGGTTAGCAAAGCATGGCAGACAGTACATCCAAATATATAATAAAAAACACACACACTTACAATAGGCAACTACACTCATCAAGCAAGACTGAAAAACTAAGCTTCCTACTATCCATGAGTGACAACAGCAATAATCTACTGTACATCTTCAATTGGGAAAGTGTTGACATTCTTCACAATTGACTTTCTTTTTGGCTAATGAGATAAGTTTTATCAATGTAATATGATACATGATTACTCTTTAACAGTTAAAATCTGTAGTCCAAAAATAAACAAACGTTCCCCCAATAAAAGTAGGTTGGTTTGTCAAATAAATCACATAAGGGTAAATGATCATTCTCCAGATTGGTGGCTAGAAGCAACTACAGCATCACATTTTCCCAAGTGCATAACTAAAATATTATGCAAAAAAATATTTTTGAAGTAAAGGGATATTTTCAGGGCATTTCCACCACAAGTAGAAAGAATAAAATTCCAAGCATGAATTTAAGCATCAATAAGCAAATTCAACAATTCTCTGTGGTCTGTGTGAAAGAAGTAACTTGCTAGCAGAGAAATAAGCATTGTTGTGCAACAAACTCATCTTATATAACTACTCTTTTTAAGACCAAAAAAACTTAGACGAGTCACAAAGGTAGAGATGTAATATCCACTGTGGAATGTAGGTGAACTTTAGACCTCCAAAAATGTCTGTTTGATAGTAAAATAAAGTTCCATAAGATTTATCAGACAAATCATGACACAACAATTCATAATGCAAAATGAACAAAATTATACTAAGTAAGACCATCAAAAGAGAACAATATCACAATATTAAGAACGCTTCAAAATTGCCATTTTGCAAAAGGCAAGGAACTGTCAAAGGGAAAGGGACCAAAGAAGATAGAGAGACAAAAACAGAAGAGATGAAAGGGAAAAAAGATTTAAAAGAAAAGAGGGGGGAGGTGCATTCCAGGAAATTGCACATCATCATTATGAAAATATTGCTATATAACCCTTTTTCTCCATTTTGGTAATTAAATATGCAACATATTCTAAATCACATGAAAGTACCAGTGACAAAAGTTTTACAGAGGAAGATGAATGGTATAATACGATAAAGAAACATCCTCAAGTAAGGACCAGAGATTGAAATTGAAGCACGTGAACTTGATCTAGAAGAATGGAAAGCATAAACCAAAATGATCTCAGAGCTAAAGACTAATCAAAGAATAAAAGATGCGAATTACATTGAAATCACCAACATACAGGACCAAAAATTACTCGTCACACATGCATAACGACAGTCTTCTGAGTAAATTCTTTTTGGACAATGTGTCTACTCTAAAAAGATTTAAAACCATCAAGAAATAGCAACAATATCACATAAAAGTAAAACAATAAATGTAAACCTTTGAATCCTGGCAAAGCCGGAAAATCTTCATTTTGAATGCTGAATTCTTGGTTCTGCTGAACAATAGAAGCAGGAAGTTGTTTCCGTAAAGAACCTGGATTTGGCACTGATACTGTTAGTTTTTTGAACTAAAAAGAACGCCCCAAATAAACAGAGGGGAGGGGGAAGGAAATTCACGCCAGCTACTACCTAATTGCCCCTGTGGTCCTCCGGCCGAACTGGGACGACTAGTCAACTGAGGGAAGTCCAAGTTTATATCAAAGGGAGAGCTGTTGTCATTTGAGTTCAGATCATTCAGCATTCCCATAGAGGTCAAATTATTCACAGCTTGAACATGACTTTGGGAAAGTGGATTCCCAGCAGAAGCATAAGAATTTCCCAACATGGAAATAACTTGAGAAGATCCTAAAAGCAACATGTTGACATATCATAATTAATGTGTGGTATGCAAGCTTGAACATGACTTTGGGAAAGTGGATTCCCAGCAGAAGCATAAGAATTTCCCAACATGGAAATAACTTGAGAAGATCCTAAAAGCAACATGTTGACATATCATAATTAATGTGTGGTATGCAAGTCCCACGTAGGAAATGCATATTGCTTATTTATTACAACACACCCAAAAAATAAATAAAAATATAAAAAAAGAGCATATCACAATTTTATTATAAGACATTATATATATTGAGATGCCCATAGTTATGGGTAACAAACATCAAGCACCATTTCTTTATTTTGTTTATCATATCAGGGTATCAATCAAGGCCTTAAATTATATTAAGGAAAAAAATGGACAGCACAGAAAGAGAGAGAGAGAGAGAGAGAGAGAGAGAGACTACTACCGATCAAGGATTACAGTTAGGTTTTTTTCCTTGGAAGCCTTTCACAGGCTAGGTAAAGGAGGTCAGCTAGTGAGTTGGTGATAGCAAGATGGAAGTATGGCAAGTTTGATAGGGGGTTCAATCTGTGCGGGTATTGCACCCATGATTGACACATCAAGGAGGGTTCAATCTAGTGAAAATGGTCATGGATATTAAAGAGGTCATGGATACAGAGGACGTTAAGCTGGTGGCTGCACTTTGTGGACCTGTGTTTAGTGATCATTTAACAGCTGTCGTTGCATACTGACAAGACTACGGGTGTAAATGAGTTAACTACTCACAACATAACTGAGTCCAATTGAGTCCGGTTCAACATTTACTCAAGCTCAACTCAACAACAGCTACATCGAGCTCAAACTCAAGCTACTTGTGTAATAATCAAGTCAAGCTCAAGTTTCAAAATGTTTGATGCGACTAACATAAGAACCTGATCAAGCTCAAGTCAATAATAATTATTAGTCGAGTTCTAATCAAATTAACATATTAATATTATTATAAATGGAAGGAAAAAAAATTAGATAAATTGAGCTTAATCAAGTTAAGCCCAAGCTTTAAAACTCAGGCTAAGCTTGAATTATACAATCTCAACTCAACTCGTTTATAGTTCTATGCTACATGTAATCTACTAGATGTATCTCCTGGTGGTTGCCAACTATTGGAGAATGAGTTTAATGTTTCCTTTCATGTAGTGGCGGATAAGCCGCTACTGGACTGGTTGTACAAGTAGTCTCATGTGCCAAGCACGAACTCATCTTTTGGCAATGTTGTAACAAATTCTTGTCCTCTTGAGTTTCTGGTACAAACTCTTGTGCACTAGAACCTTCATAATAATTTCTTATCAGATTTTGGATGAGAAGTTATTCATCTATCCTTAAAGAAACATGGTGTAAATGGGTGAATTTTCTGATGCTTCACGGTGTGAAATTATTCTTTCATTATTTTGTGTGAATTGTTAGACTCTACATAATGACAGAATTCCAGATCTCCACGATCATCTTCCACTTCTAGTGAATCTTGTTCAAATGGATAAATCTATGTTAGTTTTTCTACATCCAAGCAAACATGACTCTGGTCCTTTGGCTCATAATTCAGGTGGCTAAAGTAGTTTTAACATCTTTAACCATGTTCGTGGTACCCCCCAGATGTTAACCATTCTAATGGCTCATCCACTGTTGTAAAGGAAACTGGATCCGCTCAACCTATGAAGTCCTTTTTTCTTTTTTTCTTTCTTTCTTTTTTTTTAACAGCTCTGTTATCATTTGCCAATTTATAATTACTTTTGAAAACCAACCTTATTGTGATTATAAGAATCATGTCTCATTCTTTCTCAGAACTGTGAATTTCAAAAATCCTAAAATAGGATTATTGGTAGAGGCCATTTGTCTTAGGCCTCCATGTATTAGGTGACAAGACAACTGTTTATTGTCTTAGCACATGGGTATCTCCCCATCTCACCCAAAAAGACACAAATTCTCCTCTATGGATTGATTGTTGACAATGTCATCCCTCTCTCTTTTATGAAGAAGTTGCATCAAATTGCAAAGCAATTATCTAATTAGTTGCTTATTTCTCTTGTGAAATTTCAAGGCCAGCCTTTTAATGAAATAAATGCCAAAATGCTTTTTCCACGGTTATTTAGAGGACAATACATAATATATATAAAAAGAGAGAGAGAGCAACCCTCAGGGACACTTAAGAGGGATTTGCAATGGTTTGTCAAATGAAGAGGTCTTCATATGAATCAGAGCAAGCTCCGAGGGCTCCATTTGGTAAATTCAATGTAGTGATTGCAGTGTCTAATCTTACCCAATCTCAGTAATCATTCTTTCTTACAATATCTCAGTGGGAAAGTACATTTCTTGTGGTATATGTGGATGATATTCAATGTTGCTGCAAGGATGAAATCTTTACAGCATTTTCTTCAAAAACAATTTCATACTGAACAACTGAAAAAACTGAACTACTTTCTTAGAATAGAGGTGACCCCTTTTTTAAAGGGCAATCTTTTATCTCAGCATAGGATTGCATTGGGTTCATTGACTAAGACAGGATTACTAGGTGTAAGACCATTAGACACCCCAATGGATCCAAGCCCAAAGGCAGATGCCAAATGACAGGAATAATATGATAATCCTAAAATATACAATAGATTGTTGATAAGTTCAATTATTTAGGTGTGATTAGACTTCAATTGTTTTTGCAGTTACTGTAGTAAGCCCAAGTCATCTCCTCAATTTCCCCATTAAACTGCAATTCTTAAAATGTTGCATTATTAGAAGAGAACACCAGGTCAAAAGTAAAAGGTATCATGATAATGGCCACATACAAAAGGTTTTCTAAGGCTGATTGGGTTAAATCGCCTTCAGATAGACATTCTACTATAAATTATTTCATTTTGTTCAGGTTATCTTATGAGGTGCAAGCAAGCTATGGTCTCAAGCTCAAATGACAAATTTGAGCATACCTCTGTGGATTAAACAGATTGTTAACTGTTAAGGAGCTCGAGTACAAGGATGATTGGCCTATAAAATTGTGGTGCAATAATCATGTAGCTAGATGTTTAGGTATTATACTGCAGTGTGTCCATTCCCCCTCCCCCCAACACACCCACCCAACCAACCACACATACACGCACATATGCATGTGTCGCTTCTTGGTTTACAACATATATCAAGCACTATTATCAAATAAAAGAAATTGCTGGCCATCTAATATTAAATGATTGATACAGTATATTGTAATTTATTATCAAAAAGCCCAAAATGACAAATATTTTATTGTAAGACCTTTTTCTAGGTAATTTCTAATGTATTCATAAGGCTGAAGAATATATATAAGTGACAAGGTCGCCAAGCAAAGCTCACAAAAAAAAGTTACAAGTCACAAAAGCTGGTCTAGACAATCACTGTGATAAATGTAGACAATCCACATAGATCATAATAAGACTTAATTTTCCTTATAGGCCAAAAATGTCCTGCAGTAAACATCACTTTCTAAAAGAACAATCTTTAACAAATCCCAAAAGATCACACAATATCCCACCAACAAAACTTTGGATTCAGAAGCTAATGAAATTCCAGAACAAGAGTAGTGATCCATTATGATCAAGATCAAAAATAGAGTTAGAGCTCACAGAAAATGGCATTACAAAATTAATCTGTTCTCATAAAAGATAAAGCTTGAACATCAATCAAAGCTACTGCACAAGATAAAACAAGTTTCATAGCTATATTTTCTCCAAGACAGAATTAATGAAGCCTTGAAAGTCCAAATTGGTGTAGAAAATGAGAATAAAGAAAATTGCTTATTACAGATATTAAAAGCTTTCAATTCAAACCTTGAGGAAGAACACCACTTAGTAGCCGATTTTGTCCTTGGACACCTAAATTTGCAGATCCGTTATTGGCACCCAAATTCAGGCGAGAGGAGAGGCCAGGCACAGATAATCCAGCCCCAGAACTAATGTTCCGACCAAGGTTGCCTCCACCCACCATGTTTCCAATAGAATTTGTAATCCGAGGGCCTGCATTTCCTAACATAGGTGATACTCCCAATCCTGCTACAGCATTGCGGTTTCCAATCGCAGCAGATGTTGGGAGAATACCAGGAATAGACCCTCCAACCCCATTGGCATTGCTACTAAATCCAGCATTTCCTACAACGTTAATACCACCTCTACTTGGGATTCCAGAGTGACCATGTGAGTTGCTATGGGAGAGCTGCAAATAATACAAGAATGTAATCGGGATTTGACATTACTAAAACTAAAGGTATGCATAAGATCCAGGTAGTGAACAATAGCCTTACATGCCATTGTACTACAATCATAAACTGCTATCGCTTTAGATGTACCTGAGAGAGAGCAACTGGAAGATTATTTGAGGCAAACCGCCCAGTATTAAGGCTACCAGCAGCTTGTTGAACGCCACCTGAAGGAATGTTATTCAGGCTAGAATTCCTCGATGCTAGACTGCCAGGAATATTTGGCATATTGTAACTCCCATGCATACTGTGCAACCCCTGAATGTTACCTAAACAAGGGGAAAGCCTCAAAAGTCATGCAAAATCTTCAATGACTCGGGAAACATGGTCATTAGAGAGAGAGAGAGAAAGAGAGAGCAATACGGACAAAGAAACAGACAGATACACACGTATATGCATTGCAATAGAACAAAATAGAAAGGAGAGGCATACCCGTCTGACCAGAGAAAGATGTCGTAAAGGATCTCCCACTACTATCAGGAAGATTTGAAGCAGAACCATTAAGTGATGACTGAAAGCAAGAAGGAGTTTGGAGAAAAATTTTACAAACCAAACGAAAAGTAATTTATAAATGCCATCCACACGATGCAAAGTAAATAGTATACAGGACACCTACTACACCAAAAAAATTAATAATCATTTTTCATCCAATACTTCTTTAAAAAAAAAAAAAAAAAGGATCAATACAAGTAACAATATTTCTATGAATCATGCATACTATTCAGTGAAATACCAATTAAAACAAGGAGAGAAATTATCAGCGCTTTTTAATATCTTCAGAGATCTTAAGAAATGACATAAAAGTAGACCCATCAATTCCAATATTTGATATATTTCACACATTTATTCACCTGCAGATTTGGAATCAGATAATTCCAACTGCTTGCTTTAAGATAAAGACATCAAAATATCTCACAAGCATTTAAAAAATCAACTGATTGGTTTTATGTTATATGAAAGATGCTTTAAAATTGCCATGGCTGAAACCCAAGGGCATGGATAATGACCAATTTAAAAGGGAAGGAACAATACATTTATCAACCCTGACATTGCACAATTGTCAATATTTTAAGTGCAAGATCATTCCTTGCTGAGACACAGCTCTTCTTCTCTTTTGTACAAACAGAAGCAAGGTAGACTTACGAACTCTTAGTGCTTGTCTGTTTGGTCTGAAACCTGAAAACAACAACATAATCAAAGTCATTACTTAACGCATCACATATGTATGGACAATTCCACATTGCACTACAACAAAAACAGTACGGACCAAACAACAATAACTCACTTCAAATTACCAAAAAGATGCCGTTCATTCCCAATGAAGAAAAGGAAGTACAGCAATCATCAGCAGATATACAATAGTAAATAAATATATATATGTAATAATGCAGACATCCAGAAAATCAGGTCTTTAACATTTTAATTTTACTGCACAAGTCATAACTTGCAATCCTTAAACAACCAAAATTCAAATTACAGTACAAGAGAAAGCTTACAGTTGAAAACTGTAATGTAATTATAAAAAATTTCCTATGTTAATGCACATGTCACAACTTGTCCTGTTTACGCAAACAAGACCAAATTATTATACAAGAGAAAACTTACCATTAAGAAGCGTAATCGAACTATAATATTTCCCTCTCAAATACATTATAATTTCACTCAAATACTCATCTCTTCAATCACATTTTTTCAGTCACCTGATTGATAAAAACTAAAAACCATGAGGAAATCAATTGATTCTTTAAAATAAAACTGTCTAAACATCCACTGCAACCTCAACTGAAAAGAAAGCAAGACAGAATACCAGCAATGCTGATGCTCCAACACTATCAAGCACTGATCGATCTGATTCAACTATCTTTTAAAACTCAAATTCCAATATTCTCTTCAACCATATTACTTCCTCACTAATTAACAGTAAACTATTACCATACATACCATTCCTTCTCAGAAAAAGGGGGAAAAAAGCAAGTAAAAGCATAATGTGATCTCAATCAATAAAAAGAGGCAGAAGACATACACTAATGACCTACGGACCATTTTCCAGTTCAACAGTAACACCATCAAACATTGATCTAATTCAACTACACAAAATGTATCTTTCAAACCTCAAATTCCAATATTTTCTTCAATCATATTACCTTCTCACTAATTAACAGTAAACTACTAGCATATATACCATAAATTCAAGTTCCTTCTCAGAAAAATGGGGAATAAAGCATGCAAAAGCATAATGTCATCTCAATCAATAAAAAGAGGCAGAAGACATATACTAATGACCTATGGATCATTTTCCAGTTCAATAGTAACACTTAAGCCTTTATCCCACTAGGTAAAATGGCCATATGGATTATATTTAGCAGCTGCACTCTATTCCATTACCAGATCCTCTCCGATACACAAGACTTTTGACTTAGCACTCGATTTTGGTTCATACATTTCTTTGCCTGCTAATTACAAATAAATCTACTTCAGTGGCTATAAAACACATGTGGCCCAAACAATCAATCATGCTCGATCAATTATCCTTCATCAACACACACTAAATAGTTCACTAAAACCCAGATCATAGGTTATTTCCACTTACATTCCTTAACTCACTGATCAACACCACATCCACCACCACACAATAACGTAAATTATCCCAAAAACCCCAGCCATTCCATACTGCCTCACATCATACAACCGAAACAATGTGATATCACAACCTTTCACCTTTAAAATCAACTAAACATATCCCTCAAGACTCAATTTTGCTCATTCTTTTCAGTTACACTCCTCGCTCACTTATTATAATCCGCTGCCGATATTTCAACAATCATAGGACAATGAAATCGAGCAAACTCAATCAACCAGTTCCGAGTTTCAAATACACTATATATTTCAGCTAAAATTCTCTTTTGTCTGCACTTATCAATCGCATTATTTCACTTACTGCTTATCACTGAATGACACAAACCACATCAGTTATTTTAAACTAAAATCGAGCATACTGTCCATAGAAACCCTAGATAAACTCTTGATAGGACCTAAATTGATACGAAAGGGAAATAGCACAAACTGACACGAACTCAGAGAGATCGAAATCTAAGTCTGGAACAAAACAACAGTAAAAAAGTTGATTTTTGCCCTAATTTAGGAATGAGAAAGTACCTCGAGAGTAGATCAGAGTGAAGAGAGAGAATCGAAAGGTGCGAAGGTCAAAAGAAAGTGCGAGCAACGATTTTGCCCTAATTTCGACGAGGGAAGAAGAAAGGAATAAAGAAATGAAAAATTAGCTGTTTGTGATGAGAAGTTGGGATGCGATGGTGCAAGTGGGAGGATGGGGATTCTATAATGCGACCACGGTACGTTTAAGTGGGCTTTTTTTTTTCTCTCTTTTTAGAAAAAATTATAAAATTAAAAATAACTGTTCGTTGTTTTTCTCTCTCTTCAAACCCTTCCACTTTGAACTTATTGCACAAACATTTTTAGCCTTCATATTTCGACAAAATATACATAATATTCCGTTTAAAAGGGTTTTTATTGAATAAAAAGTTAGATATTTTTACATTATTAATTTTGTCCAAATTTAAAACAATTATTTACAACATTAGAAGGTTTAAATATGAATTCATACATTAGTCAATATTTAAAAAGGTTTTATATTTTTTCCTTTTATAAATTGTAAAATACCAGTATATATATATGTATGATTAGATACATTTATTATCCCTAATTAATTTGAATTTTCAAAAAGGTCTTTCAATGTGGCTAATTAATGTTATTACCTTTCGTAAATTAAGACATAAAAAATAAAAAAAATTAAATACTATATACAACTTATCTCCAATTCGTGAGAATTACTCAACCTTCCTTAAACGATGGTCAGTAGCTTTTCAACTCTAGATAGTTATACCACTCATTATAAGCCAATAGGTCATTATGTGTGGGACATATAACCCAAGGAAAAAAATCAATTTTTAAAATTTATTTAAAAAATAATATAGCATTTGTACATTATAAAATGCAAGTAGTTAAGCATATGTTTTTATGTCTATGAAGTTATAGGTTCAAAGTCCATAAATCTACTTGTCAATGGTTTAAATTCAACACAGGTTGAATACTTGATGATATGGACTAGATTGAAGAGAGTTATGGGGCTAAAAAACAAAATATGGTTAACGACATGTGGGGTTGAGCCCAACGTGATCACTCCAGTGCTTAAGTCAGCAAGTAATAAAGTGTCTTTTCTATACATTTATGTCACACATCTGTGCATATTTTGGTCCTTTTAAAGTGAAATTATATTTTAAATAGATAAATTTCATGATCTTGATCAATGGCGCTTAAAAGTCCAAAAAACTATTATAAAAGGATCAAAAAGGCTTAAATTGGCATAAATATGTTGCCTGTTTTATTTTTTATTTTATGTCATCGAAAACATGAACTTTTTGCTTGTCTAATAAGAGAAATGTAATTCTGTAGCATAATGTTATTCAAATGCCAGGATGAATGGAAGTATTTGTGTACTACTGCAATCTACTTGTGGGATTATATTATGACCATTGGCTAGATGTAAATTAGACAGAAAGTGAAATTAATCACACAAAAATAGCAAAGGATAGAAGCTACCAAGAGCAGCAACGATCCAAGAAAGTAAGTTGCAATTTGCAGCAATGAAACCATGATCAATTTAGAAAACCCACACTGACTAGGCCAAGATGCAGAATGGTGAATAACAGAACAACTGAAACATGTCCAAGCAGCAGCAACCATCCAGTGCTTGAAAGCTGAACAAAAGCTTTAATTATGACAAACATATGACAACAAATAAGAAGAGCATGCCAATACTAAGTCAAGCAATACCTTTTCAAGAATAACAGCATAGTAGAACATCTCAAGCAACTCTAATGAAGCGCCTATGAAATAGCTTTGGTACACTTACATCTATTCCATCACACATTTTTTTAGTGTTTGTAATAGTATGAACCGAATAGATAGCAGAATGGACTAGAAGCTGATGATTTGACCGATGCAAAGCTACACACAAAAAACTAAGCTCTTTATACCCAAGCTCAGTTGCTACAACTTTGGTAATATAAGTGCTCATTGATCTGCAATAACAGTGGCAATAGCAACCAGCCATGAACAACTTACTTTGCAAATTTTGATTACAGTAGTAGGCAATGCAACTTTAGCCAGCACAGACCTGAGTTTCACGTGAGCGCAGCAATTTAAAAACCAGCTCCTTTGTAAGATAACAACTACTCTAATCTACTGCAATAAATCCGAGCTTATATACTTGAATGATTGAGCTCCTTCACTAGTCCAAGCAAATTTCAGAATAATGACCTACTAAGTTGGCATGCCAACCATCAAGTTACTAGAATACCAACCAATGGTTTAAAGTTGAGGAATTGAAGCTATTTCACAAATCACTGACTAATGTAGTAGACTAAGTTTCACATCATTAAGATCGAGCTGTTGATGTTGTGTTGAATATGCCCTAGTCAACGACAACTTTACCAAAGCTTGTTTACGACTCCAATGGGTAGCAAAGTAGTATCAAAATCAAGATACCTAGCTGAGTTTCAAGTAGTTTTTAATCTGAATCAAGCATGACATCACTCAAAAGCTTCATTGAGCGCCACACAACCAACCACTCAGCAAATGCCATGGGGAATTTAGGGATCCGAATAAAAGAATAGTAATGGATTTTTTTTTTAAACAACAGAATCCCTAGATCATTGATGGGATCCATGTGGTACATTAAATTGACAGGCATGGGGATTTTACCTTATGCACATCTCAACCGTATCGGTGATGTGGACATGTAGCCACGCAACCTCGCGAGCCCCCTATGATATCCTCACGAATGAACAAATCAAAGGGCTTTTCGTGTGCTAGTACTCTAGAATAATTCCAAATCTGCGTAGGAATTCCTCATAAAAGCTCTCATGTTTTTCTTATTAGGTGTGCAGAATTTCTTTACAAATCTAATGTGACAGCTAGTTTCATTAACCCTAGATAAAAGCTATGGTGTTCTTTTTTATTTTAACAATAATTTCCTTATGAATTAGGATATTAACATTAATAGAATCCCCAATCTAAATACGATTTCCTAATTCAAAAGACACACATTCCTGTTTTCATATTCCTATTGAAAAATAACAAAGATTATTATTTATTATTCTTAATAATTTAATATGAATGAATAATTTAATAATCCCACTGAGCTTATTTAAATTAAACTCATGACCCTTTTGGTTCATTCTTTGTGTGCAACCTTGTAAGTTCACTTAATGTTAACAATAAGACCAAAAACCATTTTCAGCCCATAAGACATAAGTGACCTCCAGCAAAACGTTATGTCTATCCAAATTAAATGAAGATCAGTGATCCAACATTGTCTATTAAACAGTCAATTATTTAGTCCATTTGTCTTACAATATCTGATGATTAACCATGAAGCATGGATCATGTCACTCATATATTGTTTAATTACAAGTTTTCTTGATTTTAGAGTTTGACCGAATAAACCAAATATTATTGATAACTTCTTATCAATTTATTTGGATATGACCATGCAATTTTCTCAATCTCACTCTTCAAAAGGGCTCAAAAGATATCTCTCTCAAATTAATGAAAGAGGCGAATTCCTTCACAAATACTCATATCCCTTAACATAATTTGTTTTATATTCAATCATAGTTGTCACGCCCCGAGGGGTACCCTAAACGTGGCAGTCCGCCGTACACAATACTAAAGCCTAGGAATGACTACCTTAGTCATGCAAAGGCTTCCATATTTTGTACAAGGCGTACATCACAACCAATGGGACGCATCGGAGTAGCGCAATTTACATTGATAATAAATAAGTAACAAGGCAAAGAGAATACTTAATATAAAACATAAGCATATCACAATTCAATTCTTAAGGCATATTCTTCTATTGTCTTCAAATAAATATACGTCCCTAATCATATAGGTTATCACATATAAAGAACCTTACAAAATTTCTTCATCGTATGATTCCATATCCTTAATCATCCGTTCATGACTTCCTTAATGTCATGATCCTCAAATTAATCCACGAATACACCTGTTTCAACAAATCTATAGGGGTATAAGCTACAACTAGCTTAGTGAGATATTCCTTTTCATTCGCACCACATTTTCAAACAAGTTTATTTATTTAATCACACATATGCCATGAATTCAATGCAACAATCACATGATTACGCGAATATATATAGTCATCCGGAAACCATATATAGAACGGATTTACCCCTCCGTATCAAAGGTTAGGGAATCGGGGTTGAAGGTCCTGACCTTCTACTGCTAGTCCCCAGGTCCTCACCCACAGCGTTCGGTTGGCTCGGCTCCGAACCTAGAGTCGCTTTCCCCGAGCGATTTGGATTCTAGGAAGGAACATGGCCCGTGGCACCGCACGATCACAGCCAATCCAACTCTACGCGTAGGAGTAGCAGCCTTCTGAAATAGATGTGACTCGATGGATGCTATGCGTGAACGTTTTATTGTTCTTAGGTCAAACCTTATTAAGGTTTATTGGGGCGATCAATCAATTTAGCAACAATAAAATCATACAAGTAAGTAAACCAAATTATTTAAACAAGCAAATCGAAGTTGCGATATTCTTAATTCTCGATTCACGCATAAACATAGAATCATATATATAATCCCGAATTCCCCAAATATATATCCATTTTTATCTTTTCCTAATATACTAATGCTACTACTTTACAAGCACAAGCAATGTAACGAATTTAGGAGGAATAACTCACTCGTCCATTTCGCTATCTTCTTAGTCGTAGAAATCCTCGGATAGGGTATTTCCGTATCCTTCGTCACCTAGACAAAAGAAATACCCGGGATAAGTATTTCATGTATTTCTATTTTTGGAGATTCTAAACTTTACTAAAAATTCGTGGTAAAATCGTATAAGAAGAAATTCCAACTTAAAATGGCCATAACTTGCTCATTTTAACTCGGAATTTCGCATATGATATACCGTTTTCTACCTATTCGAAAAGTTCTATCCATTTCTAAACTTATCTTGGTCATAAAAGGTCATTTGGGTTCCGAAAACGTCAGGTACAGATTTAAAACGAATTTTCTATACTTTTGCGAAAATCCATTTTCTAACTCAACTTCATTTTAAAGAAAATCCTTTTGTAACCATATAAATATATATTTGATAAACACTTTTTGAATATATAGGTATGCTCACTTTATATGCAAAAATCCTAATGGTAGTGTCTCAACAATTTATTTCATAAAACAATTCATTTTGAGCTTAAAACTTTTAACTTTGATAATTTCTTTTCAAGTATTTAGAAGAAACCTTATATTTTTATTACAAATGAATATATTCTTATTTTATTTCCTTCATTCCTTTTTCCAAAACAAGCAAATTTTCCTTTAACCCTAGTCTTTCATAAATTTCATTTCTAGTGATAAAAGGTTAATTTATCAAAACTATATTAAGTTGTCGAAAACCTTTTCATAATTTGTTTATTTAAGATGATCTTAGAAAATGAGTCTTGTTTTCTTATATCTATTTCTAAAATATAAGCTTTTGCTTTCTAAAACTTGTTCTTTCATTTCTTTTGAAAAGAACCATTTTTATTGATAAAATACATTATTGCTAACCTTACTTTATTTATATTCTTTTGAAAACAAGTTCTTTCTTTTAGAATTTAAAAATCATTACTTTTCCTAAGTGGGTTCCTTATGAGTTGATTTTTATATTAACTTTGAAAAGTGGTTTGTTTTCTTAGTTGTATTTCGAAGTTTAAAAGAGTTTAAATCTTGAGCTTTTTGTAAAGACTTTTAATAAATTATATTACTAAAAGCTTAGGTTAACATAATATACAAAGAAAATATTTATTTCTTATGATTCCTTGAAAATCTATCTTTGTTATTTATGAAGACGTTGAGAAAACTCCTTTTCTATGTTGTTGATAATAACTTCATGATTTTGTGATAAATCATATGATTGAAAACTTAGCTTTGAGTTCATTAAGTAAAAAAATTCTATTTTTAGATTTAGTTGAGACATTAGCATTATGTAAATGCAAGTATCATGAGCATATAAATAATAAGAACATAAGGAAAATACTAAAATAATAATGCAAGAAAATAAAATATCAAGTATTGGGAACCTTAGCTTCATCAAGGAATCCCGATCAAGTATTGGAGCCTTAGCTTTATCAAGGCATCCCGGGACTAAGAATGGACTAGTCCCGAAAGATTAAAGAAAATAAATAAAAGTTGTTTTGACTTGAGATGGACAAGTCTAAGACTAGAAAGACTAGTCTTAATAAAATAAATAAATTGCATAACTTGAATGTAAATAAATAACCAAATGAGCTTATATGCTCTAAATAAATATATATACATAATATACATAATATAAGTTAGATTAGAAGCAAATAATAACAATAATAATAACAACATAATAAAATAGGAAGC
Organism: Combretum micranthum; assembly: GCA_024138025.1. Classification (NCBI taxonomy): domain Eukaryota; kingdom Viridiplantae; phylum Streptophyta; class Magnoliopsida; order Myrtales; family Combretaceae; genus Combretum; species Combretum micranthum. The sequence continues at coordinate 189,744 of JAMXBD010000695.1, read as the reverse complement.
TTATGTACAAGAACAAAACATGAACATGTTGTTGCTTTTACTACTCATATGAGTTTCAAAACAACACCATAGTCATGTTAAGTTACATGACATGGATGAATAACATATGGAAGAAATATTACCTAAAGTGTGTAAGAGATATGGAGATGGTAAATGAAATGGGTATTATGTGAGTAGTGATATGTGGTAGATGGTTTATGTATGAGACATGATTTTTGTGAGGAATTGATTTGAGAGAGTTTTGGTAGAGAGAATTCTTGATGAGAGAATTTGTGGAGAGATTTTGAGAGAGTTTTGGTAGTGTAAAGAATTGTGTGAAAGAATGGAAGAGGAAGGGGGTATTTATAGAATTTTTGGAGTGATTTTTGGATGTAATAAAATAATTGAAAAAGAAAAATAATTGTTGGAGGTGAGAGAGGGCGCGGTTTGCTTTTGGAGGGGAAATTGATTTATTTTATTTGTTTGTGTAATAAAGAAGTAATGTGTAAAGTTGATGTGAATAAAGGTGTATTGGAAATGAAAAAAGTAAGAAAATAGATATGTAGGTGTAAGAAATAGGTGTAAGAAAAAGTAGAGATAGATGAATAGTAGAAAGTACTATGAATAGTAGACTAGACAATTAAAGTACCGGTAGTAATAAAAATACGCGTAATAATGCGATATCTGTAATTTTTAGCTACCGAAAAATTCTAAAACTGATATTTTTGGAATCCTTGTATTTTTACGAGTCTATTGGTATAAACGGAATATTTTTATATTCCGAGCTCCGGGACACGCTTTTCGAGAACTGATCCCGTTTGGGTCCGAAGGTCACTCGAAATTCGCGAATCTGATATTTTTATGTTACCCTATTTATTACGAACTATTCTAGGTCATTAACTTAATTTCGTTTTCTAGGGTTTGGAAACGCGGGATTGCCGGATCTTAAACACTAGGGTTCGTTGTAGGCTTGTTGACTTTTAGGGTTCCGTTTTGATTTCCGATTTTACTGAGTTATTCGTAAGATCGTATAATTTTTTAGTTTTGATCGTATTATATTTCTGGCTCGACGTCTGTGGTTTATCTTATTTTATTCGTGATTATTTATTTGTTTTTAGTTCTCGGGATCGTTTAACCGAGTCTAGGTTTATGAGTTGACTCATTTTGACTTTTGTGGAAAATTTGGATTTTGTGATTCTAAAATTTTACTGAAGGAATTAGGATTTTATTATCTCGTTGTTAAGCGGCATTTGGATCTATTGTTTCGATTTGCGTTTTAGGAATTGGGTAGATTATTTAATTGACGTACGGACGTTGATTATATCGGTAATTGGACTTTATATTTTGTTTTAGGGGTTCTCGTTTTCTCAAGATTGAGAAAATTCTTTTTGCTCTTTATTTGGAATTAAGCTTTAACTTGGTTCGATTTTTAGGGTTTCGTTTCTTGGCGCTTGTCCTGATTTAGAATTTGGTTTTAGCGTGAGTCGATTTTTGGGATTTAAATTCTAAACTTTTAGAATTATTTTCTATGAATTATGAAAATTTTTGGGGGTTTACAATAGCCTTATGATAATTCAGTTAAAGATGATGAAGAACCGAGTCAAAATATAAAAATCACTATGTTGTGATCCATAGCGTTATCAAGTTAAAGGACTAAAATAACAATATTGTGAAGAGAAGTTGTAAAGACCCAATCCCCTAAATCCCGAGACTTAGAGTACCGAATCCCCAACCACATATAACGTTTTCACATTATATGTAAGGTTGTTCTAAAACTAACAGTTTATGAACATTGTTTGATCAAATCACTAAACTTTGTAAATAGCTTTTAAATAAAACAAGATTGCTAACAAAAGCAATCTATACATATATTTACATCATATAAACATTGTTTAGTGCCAATACATGACACTATAAAACAAATTACATGTTTTTCAAAACATAAGAATCCTAAGGGATCTTAGGTCATTACAAAAGGAATTTGGCTTAACTATTAAGCCATCTATACATAACTTCTCCATCGCAAAAAGTCTTTCAAAGGTCCAGGGTGATCGAATCCTATTCGTCCCACTCGTCCAAAAATCTTTCGAAATCGGACCCATAGCCCAAGTCATCGTAATACTCATCTCCATGACCTGCAAAGCAGCAAAAGTGAGCCAGAGGCCCAGTACACAATAACCAATGCATAACAAGTCATTCAATTCATGTAATGCATCATAGAACAAGTGGTTATCTTTATTACATTTTGATTCACAAATCAACAAGAGGGTATTTAAACCCCGGTCACACTTCGGGAATCCAGGGATCCTAAGTAACAGCAGCTGCTCAGGGGGTTGATACAAGCAGTCCGAATACTTATATCTCCTATATCTATTCCATGAAGATAATAGCTTCATCTAGGGTTTAAAAGCCGTTGCCCGACTCTACTTAAACTCAGTCCATAACATGAGCCTAGTTCACAAGTTCCCATAAACCTTGAACTAAATCATGGTATTTCCCCCTAAGTTTAAGCAAACGTTACACAGATACATTTCCCCCCTATCTGCTACCCACTTAACCAAAAGAATCGCTATTGCATCATAGCGTACCATTACATCATGGTATAGTCATTGCATCATGACTTGGTTAAGCGCCTAGCTAACATGTCATTGCATCATGACAGGTTTGCTGCTCCTCGGACCAGATTAAACAGCGTAATAGACATCCAATTCATTCAAATGTTAAATCGAATCAATTTAGGTCAAATTAGAAATGTCTGGTCCTAGCAAACATCAAACAAATTATTGTGTACCTGAACCCGTTAGAATAGAACTAGGATCTCTCGGTGATGAACTAACCGAAGAATCCTTAACTGTAATAGAAATGTCACAATAATCAATAAATCAACATTTATAAATTTCATTCTTACAAATATATACATATTATATCCATATTTCACAATTAATCAAAGACATTCAATTCATTAATTACAAAGTCACGAATAAGCATTTCAACGTCCTATTATATCCCAAATTGTTTAATAAACACTTAATTGCTCAAATAACAACTTCGGGAAATTTTTAGAAAAAGCTCTTAAAATTCAAAAACTCAGGGGATACGCCGGCACTCAACGCCGGCGGCGTTAAGCCGGTGTTCAATGTTCTGAAAATGTACACTGCCAACACTGGCAGCGTTCAAAGCGTACGCCGTCAGCCTTGTAACCTACGCCGGCGGCCTTGATTCCCAAAAGCCAGCGTACAAGTTAGAAGAAAGAACGCCGGCTGACTTCCTAGCGAAAGCCGGCGGCGTTCAGTCGGCTTTAAGAAATTTGGTTCGGTAAACTTTCAACACCGCTTCTACGCCGGCGGCGTAGGAACTCAAATTGCCGGCGTACGTTCTGAAGAACAGACGCTGGCAAATCCTTAACATAAAAGCCGGCGGCGTTGCAAACGGCGTTAGGAAAATCAATTTGTGGGCTTTCTACACCGCCTATACACCGGCGGCGTAGAATCCCCAGATGCCGGCGTACGTTTTGAAAACAAGTTAAACGAAAATTCAAATCCCCTGTTTTTTTTCCACTTTGTAAAATTATATCTTAAAACACTTCAAAACTTCCCTCAACTACACTTCCACTTCATATATTCACTCCAACATACACTACTCAAATCTAGCAACCCAAGGCATGAATTTAACACACTAAACATTTCAAATTCCACTTCCATCAACCCCCCACTCTAACTACTTAAACTATCTATGCTTCAACAAGACACTTCATATCAATACAACAATACATGCATACTCTCACACACTCATATAACACATTCATAACTCATACAAAGCATGAACAAACAATTTGACCAACATTGAACTCAATTCATTCAATAACTCTACAACTACTACAAGAAAGGAAAACAAAACAATAATCACAACAACCTAAACTAAATCAATTCAAGTATATATACATACCTTGTCTTGAGAAATACTTTGGTTTTCAACTTGATATAAACCCTAACTTGATGTTGGAAATGGAGAGGGAAAGAAGAAGAAAAGAAAAGGAAAAATTCGGATAAAAAATGCTGCCCTCCAAAAAGTAGGTTAATTAAGAAATTTTGACTTTAAGCATATACCAAATTTACCCCTTAGTGCATATATTAACTTAGGTTGCATTTGGAGTTAATTTGAGTCCCATTTGGCTTACATTTAAGGCATAAATACTAACTTAATTATAAGGAACTTAATCAACTAGCTTAAGTGAAATTAGGGTTGATTTACAAATCTAGATTAGCTTAACTTTTTAATGAACAAAAGACAAAATTAATAATTTCATTACTCACACATTAATGCACATAAAACAAAATATTAATATCAACATATACACATACAAAATTATATATCTTAGGCTACTCATACATAACCATACTCATTCAATTCAAATTCTTAGAATAAATTAATAAACACATGAGATTTGATTAAAATATAAATCTAGGTCATTTCAGAAGTATTCATATTAAAGATCATACGATACTCTCATGGTGAACGATCCAATACAATTTACTCTTACATGCATCTATATGCTAACTTGATATCTTATATCTATGATTAATAAAATGTGATCATCAATTAAACAACATACTAGTCTTACTTCATTATCGTTCTATATAATAAATGACTAGGGATAATTTATTTGGAATTTAGGTATCTAATCATGGATTGCAACGGAAATATAAATATATTTTTATAAAATCCTAGATTCCTGAATAGATCCATGTGGTTCAAATAAATAAAAAAGGAGTGAGGATTTTACCTCATACGCTTTTCAAAACATTAGTGAGGTGGATATGCTGGCATTACAAAATCAAGAATGCCCTCTACCGGTATCCACACGAAAGAACATGCTAAAAATGGGTATTGGTATGCTAGCACTCTCTAGAACCATTCTAGATCATCATAAGAATTTCCTCACACAATCTTTTGTGTTCTCTCCAATTTTAGGTGTTATGAAATGTCAATCTCTCAACTTCATGAGAGATCACCTACACATAAGAAGTACGTAGCTTCTTTAAGAGGTTACTTCCTTTTGGAAACTAGTTCTTAGAGAAGTTGCTTCTTTTAGAATATATTTTAAAAGAAGCTCGTTTATTAATAATTTACTTCATTTTGGAAACTACTTGATAAATGTGTAAAAGTAGACATTTATCCTACATATATATTTCACACATTCATGCATACTTTTAGTGTTTTTAAGGTAAAATTATGCTAGAATTGATGAAGTACATGGATAGCAATCAATGATGGTAAAATGTGCAAAACTCTGTTTAAAAGGATCAAGAATTACCTAAAAATGATCATTTAAGGCATGTTAATAACATTTTTGAAACTTTGAGATTCCAAACTCCATGTTCATTAGCAATACAAAGTGTTATGTTATGTTAATTCTTGATTTGATAGTAGTCGATCCAAGTTATTGAAGCAAATAATGAGTTATGTTTTTAAGAACATACAACACCTTAGGCCTCTATGAATTGTGAAACCCCAATATGCAAAAAAACTTTAGGACACAGTCAAGATTTATGCAACACATGCCAATTAGATCACCTAGCTCTAGCACCAATAAGGAGCTTTTCCCAAGCGCTTAACCAAAACAAAACAGAGAGCTAAAAAAGCAACAATTGAGCTACATCTTTCAATTGAGCATTAATGACAGTAAAAGCACCATGATGCCAAATAGTAGTGGGGATCGACCTACACGTGACAGCTTGAGTAATGTTAAGCCATCGACCAGCTAAGCAACTATAGCTGTCGAACTATCATGACCGAAGCTGAGCTATACTAGGAGTAGTTATCGACCTGCTCCAATCATTCCAAGTTACCACTCCATCGGCCTAAGCCAACATAGAGTACTGTCTGACTTGTGCTTCACAAGCAGTAAGCAAATGGGAAGCTTTACCAAGTAGTTGAGGTCTAATCGGAACTGAGCAAGGTTGGAGGGAGAAGAACAATAGCACATATAAGCAAATCTGAACTCCACCTATCAGACTAAATAAACAGGAGCTAACCAAACCACACACAACATTGACCTGATCTGGAGTCCAAGTAGCAACTAATCAGACACACTCCACATGATACAACCTAACTAACAGCAATAAGTCTTCATACTACCAAACAAATCAGCACCCTTAGCACTATACCAAGCACCTATAGTTTCTCATGAGCTTCATGGAAGCATCGACTACCTAGGTGTTGCAATCGCAAGTCCAAGCAAGTTTCTATGCCAACCAAGTCTACATCAAGTGGTAGAAAGAGTCATTAAAAACTAAGTCAGATTGGCAAGCATTCTCCACTAGATTCTGAGCTATAGATTTGAGAAGTTAATCTGAGCTTATATAAGCAAGAAGACCGACCATTCATAGTAATAACTCATATTTTAAATTACTGTTTTAAAACTTCATTTTTGGGGCTAAATTGCTTTTCCCATTGTTTGTAACTATTTAAGGGACTTATGTTGTACTTTTGCAGTTTTTAGGGATCAACTCCACAAGAATATACCTACTCCTACGACCACCACCTCTCATACATGTCACATTACTCTTCACCAACTTTCACATCGCCATACTTCCACTCACTAACTTACCTTCTACATACTATATATATATATATATATACTATTTTCATCTTCATTTTCCCTTGTTTGGTCTTTGACAGATCATTCCATTATCCATTACTCCATTGCTCCATCATCTTTCATCCATTCACGCCATTCACCTTACTCATCGACCTCAACCTCATCAACCTCAACCTCACTTCACCTCCTATTCTAGTACTTGTCATTACAAATATTCACAATGAAGTGGATCCAGAATCATTAGAGGACATTTCTAATATTTCATGTGCACTCTCTCCATTACCTATTATTATGGATTGTGCTAAGGTTATTATTATGAATGAAATTTAATTTTTTAGTATGACCTAAACTTGTTTAGTGGGATTATGTGATGGGTCTATGGATTTCATGAGTGGTTTATTAGTATTTTATAACGAGTTTTGTTAATTTAGAATTTTGATTAGTTCTATTTTAATGTTTATAAGATTAAAATTTGTCTATGAATTTCTTATGAATTAGAGCTCAAGATACTCGAGAGGGATTTGAGAACTTGATTGAAATAGAAAAATATAATTTTAAAACCAACACAGACACGTGCGGTTTTGGTTCAAGTTGTAGAACTCATGGTCTTAATGCGATTGCAATTATGGTTTATTGACATGGACAAATGCTTGAACCATAAATTCAATTAGAATAATGTATCTCGTGAAAGGAGTGTGTTTTTTAATCTTTTATTATAAATGGGTTACTTGAGAAGGATATCCATGCTATAATTAGAATTATGTAACTCGAGAGGGAAGCAAATTCTTGTGATTTTAATCAAAATCTAAATAACAAACCTAATTATAATTATAATGCAATGAATGGAAATCCTAACCAAACCATTTCATAATACCACACCTATTTACTAAAGGAGTTTTGTAAACCCCCAAAGTTTTGTAATCGGTTTAGCTTAAACCTTAATTGGAAAGTCAATTGGAAACCCTAAAGTCAACAAAATCCTAGTTAGACGTAATGATTTAAGTCCGGTAATCCCAAATTAGCAACCCTAAGAAAGTAAGTAAGAGTTTAGTATGTAGAATAGTTCGTAATTACATAAGGAAATTTAAAAAGATCAGATTAGTAAAACCGCAAATCGTTTTGAACCCGAACGAATACAGTTCTTAAAAATCGTATCCCAGGGCTCGAAATAGTAAAAATATTATGGATATACTGTTAGACTCGTAAAAATATAAGGTTTTCAAAAATATCAGTTTTATAATTTTTCGGTAAGTAACAATATCATATATCGTAATTATACGCGTATTTTCTTACTACCGGTACTTTATTGGTCATATCTACTTTACATTATACTATTTATTACTATTTTACACTATTCTTTTATCTCTACTTTTTCTAACACCTATTACATTTACTTTTTACTTTTTTCATAACTTTATTTCACATCTACCTTACTTATTATTTTTTTTAATCAAAAAAAAAAAAAAAACTCAACTCCCCCTCTCTCTTGAATAGCCGGTGCACTTGTCACGCCCCATAGAGGTATCCTAAACGTAACAGTCCACCACATGCCATATAAGACTCTCGAATTACTACCCAAGTCTTTCGGGAGTCTTGTATAGATGTAAGGCGTCCCTTTACGACAATAGAATACTCGACACAATAGAGTTAAAGAGTTTAATTTAGCATTCGATAGCAATAGATAATAAATCAAAACACATAAGTAATTAGTTACAAAGTCTAAGAGGCATTCCCCCGTAAAAGAATATTTAAAGATCTATTACAGTCATCCAGAGTCCATTGGTTTCCTACGGAAGTCTAATCAAATCTTAATACAACTTCTAGAGGAAACGCCTAGTTCTTGTACCTGAGCTGTAGCTGGTCTCGGCCTAAGCCATATGAACTCATGCTGCAATAAATAGAAACTATGGGGGCGTAAGCTACACAAGCTTAGTGAGTAAAAACTTCCATGATCATAATTATAACACATCAATCAAACAAGTGATTTAATCAAACAAGTGATATGCATCAAACACGTGAGTTCAGCAAACATATGACCAGCCGAAAATCATATATGGATGGACTTGCGCCCTCCATCCCAGGTTAGCAGATTAACGAATCCTGCGGTACGACGCCGTTTAAGCTCACGGTTAACCAACTTATAAATTCGTTTTATGGATCACGATTAACCAACTTTTACACCGTTTAGGATCACAGAAAACCAAAAAATGCTAATGCTCCATCTCCATTATGAGATGAATGAGTTCATATTTATTTTTAGTTCCGAATATTCAGTTATGCCAATTCTTCAGGTGATTAATCAATAATCGCAGATAATCAATCCTAATCCATCTATACAAGCAATGGTTAATCACCCGGTTTCGATATTCTTACATTCGATTTCTCATATCAACAACAATCATATATAATACCCATTCATCCCCATCATGCATATCCATTTTATCTTTGCCAAGTATCTAGTGCAACTATCATTACAATCACAAACAATAATTGAAATCGGAAGTGGTACTCATTCGGCCATGGTTCGCCGATCTTTTAGTAGTAGTAGTCCGGTGGTAAAGATTCGTCGGTTTCGGGATCACCTAAAAAGGAAGAAATACCCTAATAAGTATTTCATCACTTAACTAATCCAAACTCTATATCAAAACTTAACAAATTTATAATTCTCGCTATTTGCGAGAGTCCCGACTTAAAACTGCCATAACTTGGTCATTTTAACTCGGAATTTCGTAAATTATATATCGATCTCTATCTACTTCGAAAGATCTATATAATTCTAATATTATTTTCAAGTTTTGAAAATATTTGTGTCATGAAATAGAAGGATCAGCTCTGATCAGTAACGGTTTCCAATTCCGAAAAATAGTTTTGTAAATGTTTGAAATGTTTCTACTTGACAAATCAATTATCTATTGCAATATTAATGATTTCGTAACATGAAGACATGTGATGAGTTTAATGTATGCATGATCTTGATGATTTTTACTAAAAGAAAATTGTAGAACTCTTTATTTTGTAAGACTTCAACAATAACTACTATTGAGAAATCTAGTGTCCTAACTTTGAAAAATCACTTGTGTTTTGGGATTAATTCTTAGGAATTTCTAGTTATCTTGGTTAAAATTGAGTCTTCATAACATATACTACCTAAGACCTTCATTTTTACATAAAACTTTGCATTTTACACCTTGCAAATATGTTTTCCAATAGGATTTACTCAAAAATCTGATTTTTTAGAAATCTAATTTTTGGATGATTCCTTTAGGAGAAATTTATTTAATGCATTAAAATTTAAGACTTTATTATACCTCTTCCTTAAGGACTTCATTTATTACATAAAACTTTTACTTTGAGCTTGGATAATAGGTGTTTTTATGTTGGGTTTTATTATCAATTTTGTAGCGAATTTTTTTATTTTAAAATTAAAACCCTAATTCCAATATCCATGTGTTTTTGATTTGATATAAAAAACGAAAATGAAGTTCAAGTTTTAATACCTTTTTTGATTTCAAAACTATTTGATCATACGGATCTGTAGACGTTGCCACGTTGCGAACGCCCTCTACGGTATCCACACGAGAATGACCTTGATTTGGATTCTCCTCTTGCGTGCTAGCGCAATCTAGAACGCTTCTAGATTTGGTTTCGAAGGGGCTCTTAGAGATACGAATTGCTCACACTCTCTCTAGGGTTTCGAAAATTTCATTTGACAACACATGTCATTAACCCTAGGAGAGCGTCTTATGTTCTATTTATACTAAAGTCTATTATTCATGCGAATAATAACTTTAGTCCCCTAATCTTATTAGGGATAATAATAAATTATAACATAATTTACGAAATAAATTATTAAATAATTTATGAACATAAGAATTATTAATCCGATTGGGAATAATCATTTTATTGTTCTTAACAAATTATAAAATAAAAATATCAAATATTTGGCCTTTGGCAAAAACACTAACACATACCTCTTCATGAAATGGTAAGGGGTGTCTTCAATCAAGACACCCATTATGAAGAGTCATGTCATTTAGATTAAAAGTCACGACTCTTCTAAAATAAACTTACACACATACCTCTTCATGAAATGGTAAGGGGTGCAAGACACCCATTATGAAGAGTCATGTCATTTAGATTAAAAGTCACGACTCTTCTAAAATAAACTTACACAATAGGCCACAAATTCTAACATTTTATGGTCTTCATCCAAAATTACGAATTTCACAAGTTGACTAATAACTCAAAATTTTCTATTTTGTTTCTACTCTTTGTTTTACACATTAATCTCATCAAAACTCATTTCAACTTATAAAAATCCTTACTTAATGATATCTATCACCTATACCCTTCATTTTTCACATAAATCATGAGTTTTAGAGTTGATACAAGGGTTTTTAAAATGTAGCTTTGAAGTCATACGAATTTTTCTTTGAATATTTCCAACAAAAGCTTTTCCTTTTTAAGTTATTTGTCTTATCTACTTAAAGATCTACTAACTACAACATTTATCTACACAACATAAAGCCTTTATAAGTATTAATGCATGAAACACAAAATATTTATGAGAACATGAATGTCAAGTATAATGTGGTATTTAAATGCTAGATCTACTGCTTATAATGCATAAAAAAGAGTTTAAAAGCATGAACATATATTTTTATGCAAGATCTCTACTTTTATATGCATGAACATGAAAATATCTCAACAAAAACTCATTCAAACACAACATCTACTCTTGTGATGGCTCGATATTCATGTATTAGTATTTTCTTGTCCCTAGCAAATACTCATGGGGACTTAAAGTGAAAATACTCATGAATAATCTTGCCATTACAAGATTAAATGGTAGAAAGGCTTAAAATTCATCACCTAAAGTTGGATTAAGTGGAAAAATGAAGAAGAAATGAAGCTTGTGTGTGTGTGGTTGGTGGTGTAGGAAGCTCACGGCAATAGGGAGGAAATAGAGAGGGTTTTGTGAGTTTTTTGAAACAAAAGTTGTAAATGAAGGAGAGAGAAAAGTAAAAGATTATTTATAGTAAATGAATTAGGGTTTTGTTTTATTTATAAAAGATGAGAAGAAATAAATCAATTGGAGGCAAATTGGGGGGGAGGATGCGCCGGCTATCCTTGGAGTGAGAGAGAGGAAGAGTTGAAATTGTTATATTTTGTATTTCATGTAATAAAATGTATTAAATGTGATAGTTTGTTAAGAGACAAAATTTTCTTGGAAAGGAAAATATAATGAGTGTTTGTAAGGATGTAAGACTAGGGTATGGGTTGTGTGTGTAGTAGGTTGTACTTGTGAATAGTAATTAATAGTAGACAAGACATTTACTTTACTGGTAGTAAAGAAAATACAGGAAAAAGACTATAACTATAATTTTTATAACCCGAAAAATTATAAAACTCATATTTTTGAAATCCTTATAAAATTTCGGTTCTAAAGAGTATTCTGGAATATTTTTCTGAATTTCTAGTTTCGGGGCTCGCTTTTCAATAATAGAGCTCGAGAAGGCATGGAATAGAAAATTTTTTGAAATCAGAACTTTTTATGGTTTGAAATATACTTTAAAACAATATTCCACATTAAATTATTTTATAAAAGTTCTTTTAATATGAAACCGAAGGAAAGCCGGATGTAGGGTTCCTAGGTTTCTCTCACCAGGTTTATACTAATCCGGTCTAGGGTTTTGGTTTTCGGTTTCCGACGTTCACTTGATTACTAGGAAAACTGGGGTTTACAGCACTATCTCTCTCTTTCCCACTCAATTTCTTTTAATTTTCCTTTATTTAGATCACACAAAAATTCACTCCTCATTTCCTATAAATACCCCCCTCCTCTTTTACTTCTTTCACGCAATTACTACCCATAAATTTACTACCAAATCTCTCCAAAATTTTCCTCTCAACACTCTCTCAAAACTCTCTAAAAAATACTCTCAAACCACCTTCTACATACACAAAACTTATTTCCCCCATAATACTTCAAAAACCCTCTTTAGGTAAACTTTTCTTTACACATTCTTTTTCCCATGTCATGTAACTTTACATGACTATGGTGTGAGTTTCCAAAAACTAAATGTTATGAAAGCTACACTATGTTCATGTATTGTTCTTGTTCTTGTTCATGAATCTCTATTTATATATTTATGTTGTTACTTTACCTTGTTCATATTATTGTTATTATATCTATGTATTATTATCTATATATATATGTATATCCTTAGAGCATATAAGCTCACTTGTAATTTATTTACTTTTATGCAAAGTAATTTATTTATTTCTTTCTTCGCAATTTATTTATTTCTTATTGTTTTAAGACTGGTCTCTAGTCTTAGACTTGTTCTCATCAAGTTAGAACAATTTTCTTTCTTTTATTTTATTCTTTTTGGGACTAGTCTACTTCTTAGTCCCGGGAGCCTTGAAGAAGCCAAGACTCCCAATACTTGACTTTATTTATTATTTATGTTATTTTTTCTTGTTATTATTTCTCATAATCATCCCATTAAGATTGTTGTCCAAATCTTTAAAGCTCCAATTATACTTTGACAAAAAGGGAATTTTATCACTTAAGAATGATTTTATATGAAATGTAGAATCCATGGTTTAAAAGTAAATTTATTCTTTTCTAAGTTTTAGAAAAAAACTCACTACAATTCTAAAAGCTACTTTTGTGTTGAAAAGTTTTTTTTTTTTTTTTATATTACTTTGTTTTCCTAAAAGAAAATGACTTTTGGTACCAAAATGTTTTCCATAAAAACATGATGTAAGGAAATCCCATAAAAAAAAGGAATAAGAGTTTTCAAGCCAAAAGATTTTCAAATAAATGGTTCAAGAAAACAAATAGGAAAAATAACACTAATATTGAGAATTTAGAAAAGAAGGAAATTATTTTTACCAAAAGGTCATTTAGGAAAATAGTAAGATAAACATGAAGTAATTCTTTGAAAACAAAGGAATCAAAATAGTCATTTTAAAGGGTTTACAAAATGAATTTCTTGAAAACTATGATTTTCCACACTCTTAATTAACATTATTTTACTCAAGAAATTTGGTTAGACAACAAACACTTGAGCATGGATGAAATACGAGCTATGTATTTATGTAAAAGGAATTTCTCAAATATATAGATAACTAAGTATTTATCAAAGCAAATTTTGAATGGTTAATGTTTGAAACAAAATGTTTTGGGTTGGAAAATTCGTAGTGAATTTGATCACCACTGTTTCAGAGCCTAAATGATCTAGTTTGATAAAAATAGTTTTAGAAATGGATAGATCTTTTCGAGTAGGTAGAAATCGGTATATTATAGCGCAATTCTGAGTTAAAATGACCAAGTTATGGCCATTTTAAATTGGAATCCTCTCTTATACAAACTTTGACGTTCTTATGTCATAGTTTTGTCAAATCTTAAGAAAAGTCATCAAGAAATACTCATTTTGGGTATTTTCCTTGATTAGGTGATTCCGAGGAAGAATACCCATACCCCGAGGATTATTACGACTAAGTGGATTGTTTGAATGACTCATCCGCTTAAAAAGAAGTGTCGACATGGTAACATGAGTTTATTTCCTTAAAAAAGGTTTTATTTGATTATGCTTGTAGTTTAGTCGCATTAGAATTAAGGAAAGATAAATTAATATGTATGTGAAAAATGTTGAAAGTACTATAAGAATATCGAGACAAGAATTGATTGTAAGCAATTTTTTTTTAGTATAGTATTTGATATGTATGAAATTTTATGATTACCTTAAAATTGTTAATAATGATGATATGATAAGTTGAATAAATTGATTCATGTATACCACGATATGAGTCACATTACATTGGGTTATTATCCATAGGTAAGAAGGATGGTATCTCGGTCGAAAGCAACACTTAGCGGTTATGATTGAAAGCGATTGCTTGGCGACATGGAATTAAAGACTTGGCGAAAATCCGAAAGCATGACTCAAATCAAGTAGACTTAATATGCTTGGCAGTATTGATTAAAAGCATAATTTTAACTAAAACTACTCGTTTTGAGGTTATGTATCACCAAACCCCGAATGAAGGGCGTAAATCCATTCAACATATAGTTCCTGGAAAACTATATGCCTTGTTTTCCCATGTGTATGTTGCATTACACTTGATTACTTAAATAACTTGTTTGAGTTTCACTACACAATAAGTTTTTTTATGGAAATAATTCTCACTAAGCCTATTAGCTTATAACCATATAAATATCTTTTGCAGTTTACCTATTTTGTGGTTGAGGCCACATGGACCCTGCAGCTAGGTATTTTCCTTTTTGGTTAAAGAATTTTTTTATGAAGTTTAGTATTGGATAAGATGTAGACTTTATAGAAATATTCTTGTAATAGATTATAGTTAATTGTAGCTGGGGAATGCCCCTAAGATTTGTAAGACAATTATTATAAATAAATGAATATTATGAATCCTCTTTTCTTAATTTGTTATTGTATCTTCTTAAGCTTCATAATTCCATGTATGGTCCTCTAAATTTGTGAGAGCACGTCTTACACTTAATATCGAAGCTTTTGGGATTGACTAAGATTGTCATACTTAAGCTTTAATATTGAGTGTGGCGGACTGTTACGTTTAGGATACCCCTTGGGACATGACAAGTTTTAAAGAGTAACTTTAGTATTAGATAACTTTTAATGTTAGACTAGTTAGAATTTATAGTGGTAATTTATAGAAGTAATTTAACTTCAAAACTCCAATTCAGTTGCCTAGCTTAGAGCAAGATCACCATGATCTAGAGTTAGTCAATTAACTCCCCATGGATCATGACCTTGAATACTCCCACTATACTATACTTGCACAATTGGTACACTTATTGATGGTTTTTGCACTTAAATTGTTTATTTTCATTAAAAATGTGCATTTAAAATTGTTTAACAAAGGTAAAATCCAGCTAGAGCAAACGCATGCTTCCAAGCAATTTGGTACCGTTGCTAGGGAGCTTTGGCACTAATATTAGATTTGTGATAAGACTTTGAGACTATTCTTTTATTTTGTGTTTGTGTAATGCTTTGTGACATTTTAGCATTGTGTCCAGTCTTTAATGGGCCAGAATATAGTGCATGTTGTGACATTGTTTGTGTCATGTTTATGCCTTGTGTTTTAGAAGTAGGCAACGTTATTTTGGTGTTGTTTGTATTCTGTTCAGATCTGATCTTGTTGTGAAAAGGCCATAAAAAGTTGTTTATCTTGAGAAATTTTGAGAAGAACTCTTACTAGTGCTATTTTAGTGCATGTCATGTGAGGAAGTCCTAAATTTGACATTCCTCTATGATATGAAGATTGAAAGAACATTTAGATGCTATTGAAGAGAAAGACAAGCTAATTTAGATTAAATTAGAGCCATGCAAGGGGATAATGAGTATGAAAGATTGATTGGAGGCAATGGCGGCAATAGCTAAGAAGTGAGAAGAGCTCTATGGGAATATGGCGTGCCTTCCATTAGAGGTTTAGCACCAGCAATAGCATGGCTAGCAATCCAGGCCAATGACTTCGAGCTCAAACCAGCTCTTATATAGATGGTCCGAGTTAATCAATTTGGAGGAAGACATAATAAAAATCCTAATGAGCACATCATGAACTTTTTATAGATTAGTTCTACTCTTAAGAGCAATTGGGTCTTAGAAGATGTTATTAGGCTTCGCTTATTCCCATTCTCTCAAAGGAAAAAGGCAAGGTATCATACTCTTACCGAGTATCCGAGCAATATCAGTATGCCATGTAACAAACTGGAGTCATAGATGTTGGTATTAAACCATCTGAGGCTTCCGGAAAGGTACATGAGCATTGTACCAGTAGGAAGGCCTGTAGCGTAGACAGTTACAATAGGATCGAAATGTTGTTTAGAGCGAGAAATATTGCATATATATAAATTACATACAAGAAAAACATTACACACTACTTATATTGGGTTCTTAACTATTACATCAAAACTATACAAATATTGTTATTAAATTGTTCTTTACACAAAATATTATGCTCTTTCTCCAATCTAAGTCTTGATTCCTTTACTAACTTATATTGGCACCAACTTTTGAGTATAGATCAACTATGATAATTCTTATAACTAAACAAATCTATAGGAGGGTAAAGTAAACCATAACTTAATGAATAACCAAATCTCAATGATAAGATCATATTATATACAACTTTTTGATGTTCAAATAGCCAGAATAGGTACTTGTTTTGGCTAAAATTCATGTTTCAGGTCTAATTTGGACGAAGGAATCAAAACAAGAAACTTTGGAATGAAAATAAGAAAAACTTAGGGGTACGCATGCTTTTTTGAAGACAAAGCCGTCGGCGTACGGCCAGCCTTTATCACCAACAAAATGAAAATCCTTAAGGCTGCCTCTACACCGCCGGCCTTGAGGCGGTGTAGACCAAGGAGGATAAAAATACTGGCTTAACACTACCAGTGTAGATGGAAGAAGAAGCCAGCTTCTGCAGATTTCATTCAATGCCGACTTTCTAAGAATCAAAGCCGTCGGCGTTAAGACGGCTTACAAGATCAAAATGTTTGCACTACTCAAAGCCGTTGTATACATTGCCAGCCTTACAAGCCTTGATTCAATTGAACATACGCCGCCTGAAAGCCGCTGGCATAAAAGGTGAATAGGCCAGTGTAGACTGAAGGCTGGCAACTCAGAGATTAAAGGTTGCCAGTGCAAAAGGAGTTACAACGTACGCTGGAACCTAAGCTGCCGGCGTTGAGGCAGTGTAGATCGAAGATCAGGAGGCACAAGTAGATATCACATACTCGGTGACAAATGAAAAGACAAAGTTTGATGGATTGTCTAAGCCGGCATCAAAGCCGTCGGCTTTGGGATAGCTTTCCATATAAAATGGCAAACCTTTTGTATTTTGATTATATACGCCGGCTAGATCCATATCTAAGCCGCCGGCATAGGAGCGGCCTACACTTGTAACCGAAGATGAAAGCTGCCAGTGCACTGCCTGTGTAATAAAGAAAAAGACTTTACGCCGCCTGTAAGCTGCCGGCATAGGAATTGTAACTGCCGGCGTAAATATTGAAACTGAAAATTTTCATTAATGCTTCTCACGAAATTTTTCCTATATAAAGGGGATTTCACTCCTCTAGTTGAAAGAAAAACACTTTAGTATACAAATAGCTTTAGCATTTCATAGAGATTTGTGAGAGACTTGAGCATTCAAGGAATTTGTAATTGAAGATTGTGCTATTTGAATTGGTGATATCTAATCTCTTTTCTTATGCAATTCATTTATCTTATTTCTTTGTTCATAATGATATCAATTGCATATTCTTATTTGATTATTGAATCATCATTCATGAGTAGTTAAACTTTTCTTTGTGGGAAGTGATGAAATCCTAATCTTACTAAAATGATTTTTGAATTTATATTATAAGATTGTTAGAATTATGGAATATTTGTATTGAATCCTAATTATCTATTTTATTTCTATTTGAAATTGAATTGATAAGAATTCTGATAATTTGGAAAAAGGATTAGGGTTCATAGGAATTCATGAATTAAGATTAAACAACAATTGTGGAAGCAGCGGAGTTTAATCTAATTTAGAAATTGTTCCATGTAATTCATGCAATATTTTATTTTAATTTCTCACTAAGGAGTTAGGAGAAGTTAATTTAGGATATTAGACAACTATAGAATCGGGAGGTTTATAATTATAAATTAGATTCCACCGATAATTTATATAGCGGAAGCTAATAGATTATTTTGTGGTTTACTAAAACTTTGATAGTTTTAGGTCTTGACAATTTCTTACAAATATCCACAATTCTAATTATTCATATAATACAACTTCAGTATGATTAGCAAAGATTAGGGTGGATTCTGCTCCTTCCCACGTTTATCTTATATAACTTTCTCACAATCTTATTGCATTCATTGTTAGATATTAGATAGAATTAGTTAATTAGTTTAAATTGATACATTTTGATTGCCTAAGCATTGGTAAAAGCTAATATCGATCTACTAATTAAATTGATTATCGTAGAAACGATCCTCGACTCGCTTTTATATATTACTTGATTTGAACCAGTATACTTGCTGGTAGTATCCGAACTTACATTTTTATATACATTTTACTCGGATCAAGTTTTTGGCGCCGTTGCCGAGGAACTCAATTTAATATTAGATCACTTTTAGTTTTGCTAGTAGTTTAGGTGTTTTTCTATGGATTGATTGTTTTCTTTTCTTTTTGCAGATTACATGCACAGGAATCAAAGTAGGGAACTTCTATCAATTGATCTCGAAATTGAAAGAACCCTGCATCAGCAAATCAGAGAAAACATAAGGTAAGAAGTGCTACAACCCAAAGAAATGGCAGAAAATGAACCAAGAAACAATGAGGTCAACAATGATCAAAACAATAATCCAAATTAGATTCAAGTTGCACTCGTTAGAGCACTTCCAGATTATACAGTACCCACTGTTCAAGGTCCTGCTGTGAGGAGACCTGCAGTTTAAGCCAACAACTTTGAGTTTAAACCAGCATTGATTCAGATGGTTGAATCACATCAATTTGGAGCATATCCTAATGAGACACGAGATGAACATATTGCCAAATTCCTCCAATATTGCAATACTATCAAACTCAATGGAGTAACAGATGAAGCCATTAGAATGCAGCTTTTCCCTTTCTCTCTTAAGGATAAAGCATTGGCTTGGTTTAATTCTCAACCACCTGAGTCCATTACTTCATGGGCAGATTTGACAACTAAGTTTTTGAAGAGATTTTTCCCTCCTGCCAGAACTGCCAAATTAAGAAACAAGATCACCAACTTCACAAAATTTCCTGGAGAATAATTATATGAAGCTTGGGAGAGATTTAAAGAGGCAGTTAGGAAATGCCCACATCATGGACTTCCGGATAATCTCTTGATTGAAAATTTCTACCTCAGTCTAGATGAGACTTTGAGGTTATTGGTGGATGCTACATCGGGAGGATCACTCATGGGAAAGACATATGATGAAGCTAGTGCATTAATTGAAGAGTTAGCTTTTAGTGCTCATAATTGGAGCTATGAAAGAACAAGATCAAAGATGGGATCTATTCAAGATAGTGAATCCATGCAACAGCTCACTGCTTAAGTTTTAGCTTTAACTACACAAGTAAGTAAACTTGTATCATCTAGTTCTTTAAATACTGATTAGGTTGCTACTTGTGAGTTGTGCTCAGGATCGCATTCAGTTTATGATTGTCCACATGGTACTACACCATCATCAAGTGGAGAGCAACTCAACTATGTTGGAAACTTTGGAAGGGTTAATTATGGACCATATTCAAACACTTATAATCCAGAGTGGCATAATCATCCAAATTTATCTTATAGAAATGAAGCAAATGTTTACCGACCACCTGGATTTAAAAAAAAAGGGCCCGTAAGAATTACCCAACCTCCATTTCAGCAAAATCAACTTTCAATTGAAGAGTTATTGAAGACTTTTATACAGACCACACAAACCACACACAATAATTAGCATGCGATTATAATGCACGATTAATTATTTATTGTTGAAAATGAGTGTTTAATGTGATTTTTGATGTGACAATATAATGCACGATTAATTATTTATTTGTTGAAGACTACACTTAATTAGTGAAATATATATATGTGTGTGCTTTGAGCGTGTTTGTAGAGTTTCCTATAGGTTTTAGCAGGAATAATGATTATCGAGAGCAAGACATATCAAGTAGTCTAGGCGTAACAAAGCTAAAGCTAAGGCTCGACAAGCTCAAGAATGCCAAACCAGAGGTCGAGGCCCAAAAAAGTCAAGAGATCTAGACTTGATAAGATAAAGTCCAAGCACAACAAGGCAAAAAAAAAAAAAAAAAGATAATGCTGGTCAAGGGTCACGTCAAAGGCTTAACATGCTAAAGACTTGAGGCATGACATATTCTAAACCAAGGCTCAACAAAGATAAAAAGCTCACAGGGTTAGCGCGGGTCATGTCGAGGGCTCGACGTAATGAAGACTTAGGGTGTGACAGTTCAAATTTGAGGCACGAAGAAGCACTCATGTGAGAAGGCTAACAAAGACAAATTTAGGGCACGACACTTGTGGCACAACGAGTATCTAAGGTGCAATAGATTAATATCTGGAGCTGATGTGGCAAGAAAAGAGCCGTTGAAGCACATTTAATATTTGGCAAATTACAAACATTGTGTCTAATGAACTTTTGAAATTAAAAAGCTATTTATATATAAGTCTTGGAGATCAACAAAAGAAACGTATGCCAAAATCATTTACAAGCTCTTTATTGCTATCAAACAGTTCATTCTTTTTGTTCTTATATAATATTTGTAAATCTTATAGAGAAAGAAAATACGCTTTAATGCTAAGTTTAAATTTATTGCTATTCATTTAAGAGCACTTAAAGAGAGAGAAAATATTATATTTCCTAAGTTGTGTAATTAGATGAGCTATTTTTTTTAATTAATTAAAGTGGTGGTGCAGACCTCAATAGAGGTAATTTGTAGACCGTGGAGAGTAGAAAGTGAATCGAACTCCACGTTAAAATTGGCTTGATTCTCTCTAACCCAATCTCTTTAGTTTACACTTTATGTTTGTTGTTTATTTATCTGCTACAAATTTATTTGTTCTTTGATCTGCTGAAATTAAAATTAATTTTTCAAAATTTTTGGACAAATACTCAATTCACCCCCATTCCCCCTCCTTGAGTATTTTTAGTGTATTTTCACTAAGTATTAAGGATTTGAGTTTTATCCCTAAGCTAAGCTATCGATTTTTAATTTTAATTAAGAGTAAACAAATAAATTACTTGAACACTTCAATCGAATGTCCTAACAGCATTATTGAGGGTCCTGGGTAAGGAGAAGCCAAAAATGAATTGAAAATTGCAATTATATTCTCATTTAAACTAATGTGATGCCTTGGATCGATATTTGAAGTTAATTAATTAGGATTTAACCATATTCATTGGAACTCACCTCCTTTTGGAATAGAAATATTCCAATTATACCATAAATCATCCCACCAAGGCGGTTTATCTATAATTATCAATTAAAATAGTAATTCGCTCATATTGAAATTACTACTCTAGTTAAAATTACAAGTTGAGTATCATTACATGACCTAAATCTATAATTTTAGCCGCATGAAGCATGTAAGCTCATGAGTTTTGTCAAAACCCGTATATCTCTATGACGAATCTTTTTCAAAATCCCATACGGATTATTGAATTTCTCCTAAGTATCTCCACTCCTATATATCTAATTAACATTAATGTGGCTCAAATCAAATAGACTACAAGCAACAATAGCTAATCCAATTAATCATAAACTAACATCGAAATAAGTCACTAACAATCAATTTCATTGAAGCCATAAATTCAACACCTATGAAAATATAAATCATATCATCTAAATAATACAATCAAGCAATTAATATAATAGAGCAAGGGTTAGAAAACACCTCAATTAAGTTTTCTCCATCAAAGCTTTTAAAACCCAAAAACCTAATGAAAATGGGCATTGCTTGATTACTTTTGACCCAAAATCACCTCAATAATGTGTTAAAATAATAGGGTTTTAGTACCCTTTAATTGATATATATATTAATGTTTAATGAAAACTATGTAATACCCTCTCTACGCTACTCTTACTGCTACTATTCTCCTCTATATCCCCATGTTCTCTTCTAGTATATTCTTCATCCTTTATATTTTGTACGTGATTATTCATTTGAAAATGGGCTCAAGAAATATTCAAAATGGACCCTTCAAGAATAAATAGCCCAGATATAAATGGTAATTTTTCTTCAAATTTGTTTTTCTTTTTCTTTTTCTTTAGTCCTCTTACTCCTTTAGCTAGTCATGTATGGATAGAGATGGGCCTTTTTTTTCCTTTTTATATCTTGATTCGGTTTGGCAAATCATATGAACATGAATTGCTTTTGTCCTTTAAAGTTGATACAGTAGTTGCAGTCCTCTCCACATGTGAACTTATGTGTCAACCCCAAAAAGAAAAATATGGGCCTCTATTTTTAATTATATATAGCTCACACAAGCATTCTTAATTATGGACAACTTTGTAAACTCTACACTATCATGTTTTGTCCAAGCGATTACTACTGAGACCACGTAATCGTGTCCGCTATTGATCTTGATCAGATAATAAGCTATTGTTGTAAGCCCCCATTTTCTCCACAATCAAGTCGATTTCAAGAAGTCGAATCGGAAGATCAAAACCCTAATCTAGATAGTTCGGACCGTAAGTGATCTAGAAACCTTAAGTCCAGCAATCCTAAGAACAAAACCCCAAAACAATGAAAAATAGATTAATTGGGAATATATAGCTAAGTAATAAATCAAAACATGAAAAGATCTGATTTCGAGAAAATTCATCCGTTTCGGATCCGATCGGGATCTGTTTTCAGAAACCGGACCCCAAAGCTCGAAAATAGAAAAATATTCCAGAATACTCTTTAGAATAAAAAAATTATAAGGATTTCAAAAATATAAATTTCATAATTTTTTGGTTTATAAAAATTATAGTTATAGCCTCTTTTATCGTATTTTCATTACTACCGGTAAATTTAATTGTCTAATCTACTATTTAGTTCCTATTCATCACTATTCCATGTACAACTAGCCTATACCCTACACTAATCACATTATCACATATTCCTCAAAACCCATGCCTTCTTTACAAATTACATCATCTTCTTATGAATCTTCATTCCCCATACACTTTAAATCACATCATTACCTATCCTTCAAATCCATCCCATCCTTACAAAATTAATCACCTTTTTTACATCCTTTCTTTTCCAATGCATATTATTATTACACAAATTTCAAATTAAACATCATCATATCACTCTCTCTCCTCTCCCTCTCTCTATTCACGTGAAGAACCCCCTCCCCCCCACCCCCCCCAACATTTTCCCTCTCATTAATTAATTTTTTTCTTCTTATTTATTACAATACAAACCCTAATCTCCACTTCTATATAAACCCCCTTATATTCTCTCTCTCACATTTTCTCTCTTCTTTCATTTTCACTTTGAAAATTCCTCTCAAACTCTCTCCTCCTCTTCCCTACATTGCTGTAAGCCCCCTCCCCCATTCCTACACACAAAACCATTTTATTTCTTCAAATAATCCTTCATCCAAGCCTTAGTAAGTAATATCTCTAACCCTATCTTCATTTATACATGTAATGGCAAGGATATCATGTGTGATTCCATCCAAAAATACCCCATGAACCTAAGCTAGGGTTATGGAATACATGAGCATGAAAACAATACCATTACAAGATGTAGATCTTTTGTTTAAAAGTGAATATTTTGCTATCTTAAGCGCCAAAAGTAATTTTGTTTTTTTGTATCAAAATATTTTTCTACTAAACCGCTTACAAAATGCTTCTATTTTAGTTTCCCACACTTTATTGTCATTTCATCCAACTAAAAAGTTCTTTATTGCATTTGCATTCATCAAATATTGTCTTCATGTATCTCTTTTGTTTTGAGCACATAAAGAGTCATAAATGTTAACCTATATTTTTGTTTTATGTGAATAAATGTTTGTAGTTGTCACACCCCAAAGGGTACCCTAAACGCGACAATCCACTACACTCGATATTTAAACTTAAGTATGACAACCTTAGTCATCCCATGAGTTTACATATCGTGTGTAAGGTGTACTCACACAATATTTAGGATCACACTTTGATTCGAGTAGTATTAAGAAAGCATACATAGCAGTAAGAATATAAATCACAACAAGATAAATAGTTAAACTTTACAAAAGCCAAGGGGGCATACCCCCGCCAAAATAATAGGAGTCTACATCGTTTAGCTCCAATTACACATACCTGAATTTACATTAAAGAGATTTTCCTAGAAGTCCACGCCTATACTAGGTCCCGACTTCCTCAAAAGCTCTTTAATTCAATGCAGTAAACCTGCACAAAGTGTCCTCTCGGAACATCCAAAAATAGGAACACTGTAACAAAAACTATTGGAGCATAAGCTAATTGCTTAGTGAGATTCATTTTCCAAGTAACATACTCGATCAAGCTAAAATATCTATACAAGCAAGTCATAATTAAGCAACCGTATGAATGCACAAGCAAATGAGCAAACGGGCATATAACTTTCCGGTAGTCATATGTGAATGGATTTACGCCCTCCACTCGGGGTTTGGGGTAATTCATAAGTCATGCAACTACAATTCCAAAGTTGGTCCATAAGACATGCAACCATAGTCCCAATCTTAAGTGGGATGGTCCATAAGACATGCAACCACAATTTTTAATGTTGGTCCATAAGTCATGCAACCCTAGTCCCCTTCATTAAAGACCCGTTGCCTCCCAAATACACCTTTGTCCCACCAAAGGCATACTCGATAATGATATGTGACTCACTACGTGATATGTATGTACAATTTATTCATATAATCACGGTATATTAATTAGATAATTTAAAAGTGACCATACAAATTTCAGACATTCCAAATCTATACTAGCTCATACAAGGTTATTGCAACAAAGCTTGCCTCGATATACTTATCGTTCATTCATGCAAGTTTAGATCACCATTCAATCACAATTTTATCTTTTCCTAAGTCTAATGCCACTACTACTACAAGCACATCCAAGAGCATAATTAATTGAGAAATGAACTCACTTGTCCATGTAGTGAAAATCCACTAGTCGTAATAGTCCTCGGGAAGTGGTAACCCGTCCTCCAATTCACCTTAAATACAAAGAATACCCTCAATGAGTATCTCTTATGAAGTTCTATTAAACTTAACAATTTTATTTACTAAGTTCGTTAATTTCCGCTAGGTTAATCCTAACTTAAAAAGGTCATATCTAACTCATTTTAACTCGAATTTAGCTTATAATATACCGTTTATAACCTACTTCGAAAAGATATCTATTTCTAAAGTTAATTCAAACATTTAAGGTCATTTAGGGTCGGAAATATACTGTACAGTAGGGTTGCGAAAATCCAAGATTTTGAGCCTTTGTGAAAAATTGCTATATCTAACTCTATTTAACTACTTAGACCAATCATTTTAGTCCTAAACTTGGCAAGGGAGATTCCTCAAAACAAAATTAAGAGATTACACACTTATCTAATCCCAAACATAAAGTTCAAATGAAACTTCTAAGAATTCATTCTCATAAAATCGAAATTTACAAGTTGAAACTCATTGTCTTGTTTTGAGTAATTCCTTTACTAAAACTTACTTAGCTCAATGAAAATAATTTTCCTATATTATTTATCATCAAAGCATTCCATTTTCAATATAAAATACTTGTTTTGAGATCAAAAAGAAGGTTTTCAAAATTGGTCTCCCTATAATTACGAATTTCCACTTTGAAATTTACAATGAAAACAAGACCTAAATTTTGTCTTTTACAAAACACTTGATCTAAGCAATACCTTTTAGGAAAACTCATTTAAACTTATGAAAATTCATTCCTTAAGATATCTATACCAAGAGCCCTTTATATTTTTGTCTAAATCTTCATTTTAAAGTTGGATGATGGGTTCCAAAAATGGGTCTTGGTCTAGATCCGAATTTTCATAAATTTATTTTGAACATATCTCTTGAGAAAATTCATCAAAACTCATGAAAAACAACCCATTACATATTATATCTCAAGAACCCTTCATTTCTTGAATAAAATCTTCATTTTTAAGTTGGAAAACATGTTTTTATTTTAGGTTCTTGTCTTGATCCGAAAATGAAATTTTTGTTTTTGAAAATAAACTTTGAAAATCAACTTTGATTCTTGTAAGATGAAGTCTTGATGATATACATCCATCAAACCTTCATTTTCTTAACAAAAACTTCCATTTTAAGGCTTGGAAGGGGGTTTTTAACATGGTGCCTTGACAAGTTACGAATTTCACTTTTTCATTCCAACTTGCATCTAAGATCTACTTAAAATACAACCGTGAAAACATAAGAAAAACTTAGTAGTAGGCCTTAAACTTCTAGATCTATACATAAACATAACTAAATCTTTGTAAAACTCTAGATCTACAAGTTATCACATAAACAAGAAGATAAACAAGCCTTCCATATAACAAAAATACTAAGAACAAAAGAGATCATCATCTAGAGGAGTGTTTTCACTTCTTGGCATCATCATCCATAGCCTTTTAAGCTTGTGGAATGTCCTTCGATGCATGAAACATCCATAATATCATCCTATAACATATTATGAGAGCTAAAAGAGGATGATTACCTTGAATATTTGCAAGAAAAGTATGTGGGAGCAAGAAATAAAAATGGTGGCAGCTTGTTCTTAAGAAGACAAGCCAAGAAGAAGAGAAAAGAAAGGGAAAAAGAGAGAGGAAAAATGTAGGGTTTGTAAAGATGAAAGAGGGAAGGAATGAGATGTTTAAATAGAATGGAAAGTGTGTTAAATAATTGACAAAAAAAAATAAATAAATAAAACCAACAGCTGCAAGGAGGAGGGGGCTGGCGTGAATTGCATGTGGTGTAGGAGTGTGTGTAGTTTGATTTTAACTTGCATTTTTTAAAGTGTAACAAATTGCTTCCATATCTAACTAAAATAGACTTTAAAATATCAAATAAATAATAAAAAATAATGAAAAGTGGCTAATTTATGGGGAATGGTCAGCTGCAATTTTGGGAAATGGGAGTGTAAGAAAAAGCAAAGGAAGACATAATAATGTGTAGTAATGATAATAGATGTGTACTTAAGGTATGGGTTGATAAAGTGGCTTTTTGACTAAGAAAATATATAAAATAAATTAAGGAAAAATATTTTTATTTAAGTGGCAGAATTTTTATGATTTAAATAAAATAATCAATTAAATTATTTTTAGAAATTTAACAATTAAGTTACCGGTAAGAGTAAAATAAGCTTATATGAGCTATAACTGATATTTTTAAAATCCGAAAAATTATAAACTTGATATTTTTGAAATCCTTATAAAAATACGAGTCTAAAAATATTAAAGATATATTTTTAATTTTTCGAGCCCCGGGACACGCTTTCCAAAGCAGTATCCAAACGGGTTCGAAATAAGCCGAAAATGAACCAATATGATATTTTAAATAAATCAAATATTATTACGGACTATTCTAAACACTTTAATTATTTTTTGACTCCTCGATTTACGAACTCGGGTTTGCAGGATCTAAACTGTAGGGTTTTACTCAAGATCCGTTGACTTAAGGTCTCCGATTGACTTTCCGGCTTAAGGTTAAGGCTTAGAAAACAGGGGTTTACAGTAGTACTAGGATATTTATGAAGAAGTGCCAAAAAACTCAAAAATCATTTTTGTTTCTTCAAATTAAGGAAGTATATCCTCGGATGGAAATGAAGACCTATTTTAAAAACCTATTTTCCAGCTCAAAAACATGAGTTTTATGTGAAAAATGAAGGGCTTAGGGTATAGATATCAATAAGGGATTATTTCGATGAGTTAAGAGTAGATCTATTAAGAGAAAGTTGTCAAAAAATGAAAGTTCACAAGATAAAAAATTTGAGTTTTGTTCATCTACATGAAAAATTCGTAACTAGGGAATATGGGTATATAATGTAATAACCCAAATTCATAAAATTTAGAAATAATAATCATTAAGAAAATAATGTAAAATTATTGAAAAAGTTTTAAGAAAAGTCATGGAAAATATTTCAACTTTCTCACGTTTTAAATACATTGAAATTTAAATAATTTGATAATTGTTTACAAATTATGAATTATTATGTTTTGAGATAAAATTATAAAAAAAAACAAGGATGAAATTAATATATATATATATATATATCTAAATAAATGGAAATGAGATTCAAGCTAGTACTAATAATAACCAAAGTTATAAAAGAAAACATTGAGGATAATTAAAGAAATGAATGATTAATAAATAAATAATGGATTATTCGACAATTTAGAATTGTAATGAAAGTGGAAACAATATCAATTTTCAATCTAAATTAATTGGAATAAAACAATGAAAAGTGAGTGGGAGAATAAAATCTTAAAACGATCAAAAGCCTTTGAATCACGAAAACTAAAGTTAATTTTTTGTCAACTACCAATGGATGATTAATCTTGAAGTTGATTAGGGTGTAATTAATAATTGAGTTTAGATAGTTTAATTAAAATAAGTAATGCGAATTATAGGTTATAAATGGATAGATTGATATAATCAATTAGTAATAGACTTAATTGAAATTGAGATTCCAAATACTCCTTTTCAATCTTCTGTTTACTTCAATTATCCATTTCATGAACCAAATTTCTTAAATCTCTTTTAGTTAACAAATTTGAACTCTATTTCTTTCAACTTGTTTAATTACTTTGATTATTTTTCTATCAAACCAGATTTCACTATTTTATCAGCTAATTTTAATTTATATATCAATTTCTCTTGATCTACAAGTGATCTAAGATTTTCTTGAGCTTGATATTTAGATTTCTAAAATACTCAAAGGTAGTCTCTATAATTTAAATACTATACTTTCAATTTTCATGAATTTTGAGATTACTACTTATCTAAAAATATCAGTTTCTAAGCTCAAACATAACTAAATATCAATTCTACAAAATTAAATTTCTAAACTTGGTTTGTAAGTCAAATTAGTGATTTTGCTTATTTATATTCTAAAATCTTCTTCTAATTGTTTTTAATGCTCAAGATAATGATCTGATAAGTTTAAATCAAGGTTATTAATCCTTAATTAGCTTTAGTCTTATCCTGTTTAATCCCTCTCTCTCTCCTCTTGGCTGCCATAATTTCCTCCTTTCTTTCTTTCTTTCCTTTATGTTTCTTTTCTCCCTCTCTATTTCTCTTCTCATTCCATTCCAAAATCCAACACTAAGTCTCAATTTCAAAGGAGATTAAAGAGGAATGAGGATAGTAAACAAGATGAAAATGGAGATTAAGTAGGTGGAAGCTTCATCAAGGAAGAAGTGGTAGTAGTAATGATGAAGAAGAAAAAATTGAAATTCATCAAATATGTAAGTGTGATATTGTTTCTTGTTTTTAGTTGTTGTGATTGTTGTTATATGATGATTTAATGTTAGTTATGAGTAAAGCTTAAGTATGAACTTCTAAATTTGTGATATATGAGTATATGCTAGAACTTAAGCTTGATTGAGTATGTGTGGATCAAGGGAATTGATGATATGAATTGATTAAATGAGAAGAAGAAATATGAGTAGAAGTGTCATAGGTTATATTGCTGAGTTAATATGGTGTTGGGAATGGTGTTTGATGATTAAATCATGTAGAAAAGTAGCTTGAAGAAGTAAAAGAAGAGTAAGGGACGCATTTCTGGGCTGGCACGGCCCTTACCACGGGCCGTGGTAGGGGGCATGGCAACTACTGTGCCCACTACTGAGCTACCATAGGGTGGTGGCAAAGGGCGTTGTAGCCACCACGGGATGGTGGCAAGGGGTGTGGTGGCCTCTGCCCCCTTTCCAAATTCCACATGCTCCTTGATATAGGGCATGATGGGGGTGTAGTGATCACCACCACCCTTGGGACGGCCCGTATGGATCCAAAACTCCTTTGTTCTTCTTTCCTTCGTCAAGTTAACTTGATTTTATCATGATTTCATCTTCCGAACTTGGATTAAAGTGATTCTAAATGCTATGAAAAGCTTAAAAAGAGTCCTATAAGTGCTATGTTGTAAGTTCTAGGAAACTCTAGGAATAACAAAGCTTAAAAATGGTTTGTTTCATTAGTTGTGTATAAGTAGTTAAGCTTAATACTATCATGATTTCTTCAAGACCACTAGAGTAAGGAGTTAATATAACAAGTATAGACTTCTTAGACATAAAATGAACTTAGTTAACAAATCTAAGTCTCACTTGGCTTAATCTAGTTTAGTAACTAAATGAGACTAAATATAGTATATACATGTAAAACGACTGAATTATTGGACTTGAATTAACATGATTCTTAGAAATGACTTGAAATAGTAATATGACTAGAATTAGTTGATTTAATAAACTCCACTAAGATTGTTAAGAAATGAGTGACTTGTGTATGGATAGATGTATGCTTTTGTGTTATATTCTTTTCATTAGCCTTTAGCCAACTTTCTATTCTTGTTTGGATTTTATATGAAGGATGATGATGATTTGGTGATGATGCTAATGTTGTTGATGATTGGATGGTTGTTGGGGGTGATGCCTTGGTCTTCCTAGAGAATAGTTAAGACTTAGCTTGGATGCCAGGTGGGTAACAACAATCTCATCACCTTGCTTATGTTTGTATTATAGTTGCACTTAAGTTAATATTAATATAACCTATTATGCATGGGGTTGAGATTTGTTTTTTGTTTGATGATTGAATTGAGTGATAACCTTTGTTTTGTGTGAATTATGCATTATGAATTGTTATGTGTTTGAAATTCATATGGTCATCATCTAATATGATATAACTCTTAGTTGACCCTAAATGCATTGGTCATGCATTGCATCACATCACATTTGCATTGGTCGGGGTTCACGTCACGTATTAATATTCCGATTCTATAGTAGTATATGTTGGGATCAGTGGGTCTGTTGTTGGCTATTAGTAGGGTTGTCGGCTTCACGGGAACTAAGTAGGCATCGAAGGACATCGCCCGTGGGAGTCGGCTTAAGGGATTAATACTTGGGGAAGGTTCTGTAGTTTTAAGAAAGTAGGCCGTTCTCCAAAATACTGCTCGTGTCCTGTGGGGCTCTGGTATGGGCTATTCCCCTAGGCGGGTTAGGTGAGGAGACGAGGCTTAAAAAGAAAATTGATTGATGAAGCAAATGTTTTGGTTCTATGCACAAAATTATTTCAAGAAGAAGTCCTCACTCCTTAGTCTTGTCTAGGGAGTAGATAGAGGCTATGTTTCAATAAAATGAGTTTAAAGAAAATCCTCCATCCTTAGCTAAGTCTAAGGAGAAGTTAGAGGTTAATTTTCAATAAAAAGTATTTACAATGAAATCCTCCCTCTTTAGTGATATTTAAGGGGCAGTTGACGGTTATATCTACAGTATAAAGAAATGATTTTTGTGCTAAGAAAGATATGAGCTGAAAGCTCAAGTTGAGTATACACCCCTTCCTTAGTTCACAGTTCTCCTGGGCATTAATGGCTTATATTCAGTCCTTCAACCCCCAAGAGAGAGAGTAAATCTCCATTGGTTTGGATTCTGGTCATCCAAACTGTGAATATTATGTGGTTGAGTGAGCATTACATATGTTTTTTAAATAAAACTTGTTTGACAACTGATTGTATTGTGATTTGATTTTGTTATCTACTGAGCTATGTTTGAGTTCACACCCCTACAGTGTTATTGCAGGAATAGCAAAGGCTTTGGTTTGGGGATAGATCGGTGTGAAGAAGAACCCTTGATGATAGAAGACAATGTGTTGTGAGAAATAGATAGGCAGTATAGTTTGTTAGGATTTTGTCTCTTGCATAATATAAGCTTTGTTTATGGATTAGAAATGTAATGTTGTAGTTTCAAGTTGTAAAATGTAGATGTTTTATTCTATTTTATTATTTGGTAGGGAATACCGACTCTCTGCGGTTCCGGTGAGCTATAGGAAATCGGATTTCCTTTATTTATCACAAATCTAATTTCATATTAGATGTTTAAATAGTAATTATTCATGTAGAGCCTTGCAAACTTAAATTTGCAAGACGGTTTTCAAATTACTGGTGTACATGTGATATGATAATTTCAGGTTATCCGTTTAGGCCCATTTTTAGGGTGTGACATATAAACACCTATTTGTCAAACTCAAAATGAAATTTTTATTTAAGAAATGAAATCCTTAAGGGATAGGTATAGTAGAGCCTTAAATTTTAAAGTATCAAATGAGTTTTTCTTCAAGAAATCACCTTAAAACCATTGGTACAAAATTCGGATTTAGGAATAGCCCCTATTTGAAAACATGTTTACAAAGTGTAAAATGGGATTTTTTTATGACGAAATGAAGGCCTTAAGGAATATATATAATAAAGACTCAATTTTAGCAAGAATAATTAGATTTTCCTAAGAAATACTTCCAAAACAAAAGAGAATGATCAAAGTCATAAAACTAGTCTTCTTAAGAGTAAGTATTCATGGAGTCTTACAAAAGAAAGAGTTTCTAAAATTTTCTTTTAGTAAATATTGTCAAGAACATGCATACATCAAGCTCATAACATGCCAATCATGATAAGAAATCATCAATATTGCAAGTATAGTTGATCTATATAGTAGAGACATTACAAACATTCACAAAACTATTTTTCGTAATTAGATTTCGCTACTTATCAGAACTGATCAGAATGTTTCGAGACATGAATGTTTTCAAAACTTGGAAATAATATTAGAATTAGATAGGTATTTCCAAGTAGATAGAAATCGGTAAAAAATTTGCGAAATTCTGAGTTAAAATGACCAAGTTATGGCCATTTTAAGTTGGAACTTTCACTTATGGCAAAAATTACGAATTTAATAGTTTGTATAAGATAAAATGGAATAGTTATGAGATGAAATACTCATTGGGGTATTTCTTTCTTTTAGGTGAATCCGATTTGGAGGACGTCTTACCACCCGATTATTACTACTAGAGAAAGGAGTCCATGGCTGAGTGAGTTTTACTTCCCTTTTTCGTTTCTTGATTGTGCTTGTAAATATTAGTAGCACTAGAATGATAGGCAAAGATAAGTAATGGAATTGTATGATGGGCAATGGGGATCATGTATGCTTATTGATGTATTGAGAAAATGTGTTAAGAATATTGAAACCGGGTGTTAATTTATGTATGTTCATATACTTATTTATGATTGTCTGCGAATTGTTTGGTCACCTAAGAAATTGATGCTAATGACCATTTGGTTCAATTAATAATATGGACATAATCACTTCACGATGGGGATGGTGCATTTAATCATAGTAGGTTATCCGTGAACCACAAACGGTTGAACTTGTAGTTGGTTGCCCGTGAGCCACAAACAGAGTAAATAAAATGTTCGGTTGTCCATGAACCACAAACGGAGTAAATAAAATGTTCGGTTATCCGTGATCTAAAGCGGTTGAACTTGCAATCAACTAACCGTAAATGGAGGGTGTAAATCCATTCACATATGGTTTCTAGTTGATCATATGTTTGTATGCTCATGTGATTGTTGCATTTCATAAGGATGATCTAAATAACTTGATTGTATGAAGTGTTGGATACGTGATTGTTAGAAATATTTACTCACTAAGCTAGTGTAGCTTATACCCCTACAATTTGTTTTTGTTTCAGTTTTCCTACATTTGGTTGCGACTAAGAGATCCCTCAGTGCAGGTACAACAAGGATAGAGTTTTCTATAGAAGTTTATGTTTAGCTTTTGTATAGACTTCCCTAGGAAACCCTAGATTCCAAGATGCTGTAAAAGACTGTTATAAAGACTCTAAGATATTCCAGGGGATTGCCCCTTAGATTTTTGTAATCAATCCTGAATACCTGTGGTTTATATTCTGTTGCTTATTATTATCAAGTTGAACTAACTATCTCCAATCATTTAAGTATTTTATTGTCGTAAGGGGACGTCTTGCATCAATACTAGGCTTTCGAAAGACCATAGTGGTAATTCCTAAGTCTCGTATCGTATGCGACGGGCTGTTATGGTTAGGGTACACCTCGAGGCGTGACAATTTAAGTTGGTATCAGAGCACATAATATAAAACATGGCAATAGAATTAGAAGGCTTTTAATTAAAAATAATTAGACCTTAGAGCAATAACGAAACTAAAAGCTTGAACTAATTGAAAATCTTTTCTTGTTATAGGTTTCTCTAAGGGAAACAAGAGAGAAGGCTAGAACCTTTCTAAAGAGGAATGAGGAGACTTTCCTGGCATATAGACTAAGACTAAGGATCTAATGCAAAGACTTTGCCTTGGCAAGAAGACCTAGAACATTGAAAGAGGTATGTGTATTGTGGAAAAGAGGACTTAGGCATACCCGATGGGAATCGGTGGTTAATCAAGTAAGATATGATCCCATAGGAAGGAGGAGATGGTCAATGCTAGAGACTATTTACACGGTTGAAAGGATTGTGGAAGAATATGTGCATGAACCAACGTTAAGAGAAGCTACCTTCATATTGAAGAATGAAAGAGATCCTGCTAGTCCTGACTTTCAAGTATGGCATGAATTAGGACCCTTGTATGTATATGCCCACGATGAATTGCTTGACCATAAAGACTAGACAGCTGCAAATTCCAAGAATCATTTCTGTTGGATGGGGATGTACTTAGATATTATACCATCATCTGGAGTGATCCCACCACCTCAACCAACTGAAATAGGCATCCAATTGGGAAATGATCTAGTAGAGGAGAATGGAAATGAAAATGAAGATAAGGAAGAAGACCCTGAAGAGGACCCAAACTGGGTGGAGGAGGAAGGGGAAGTACCACCCCAGCCTGTTATGATGGAAGAAGATCCAATTCAGGAGCCAAATTTACCTAACATAGACTTTAATAGGGATCTTGAAATTCTTGATAGTGGCAGAGGAGAACCTGAGAATGAATTCGATCTAAGTATATTGAAGGACATTTATGTATATGGTGAAGGCCCTAGAGAGGAGAGAAAGACCCCCACTAACCCCATAGAAATGGAAACATCTGAAGAAGTAATGCTGAGAGAAGCCAGAGAAAGAGTTGAGAGAATTTGGGAAGAAGCTAAAGAAGAGATGAGGAGGGATGAAAATATGGATGTGGAAGAAGAGACAAGAGAGGAGGAACAAGAGGAATCCGAACGAGAAGAATTGACTCGGCCTCTTAGGAGAAGGAGATTAACTGTACGATAATATTTGAGTTAATTTGTTCCAAGAAATGACTAAAACTCTTCCAGTAGAGGCCGTCCTTCAACCCCAAGCCTTGAAGATTCAGAGTAAGAAGGAAAATTATGAAGATGACCATAGTTCCTACAAGTCCAATACAAATTTTGCTAAAAAAAAAGGGCAATGGAGGATGCTAAATTGCTTTTGTGCTGTCATTAGACAAGCTTTAGAGTAGTGCGGTTGTTTTCCGTTCCTTTGTTTTCCTTTCTTTTCGGCTAGTAAAGGATAAGTATTTTGGTAAGTTTAGGGATAGTTAAGTAGCTGAATTTCATGTTTTCAAATCGAAGGATATAACTTAAAGTGATGTAATCTCTTGATAAATTAATGAAATCCTTTATGTTGTGTTTTAAAGAACAAGTTTTCATTTTCTTAGATACATACCATAAAACTCAATTAATGAACACAATTAAGAGACTAATGAGGACTCTAACAAATAATCAAGACGCATGAACCACATTGCATTTACTGCATCATGATTGATTTCTTCCTTGGTTTTTATAGTTCATAATTTTAGTTAAACTTATGAATTGGATTTGTGATTTCAATTTAATTTATTTGGATTTCTTGATTTGAAATTGCCTCAAATTTTATTTGATTTCCGTAAATTTTGAGCTAAGTCCTTTAACTTAACCTAAAAGCAACTTTAAAACTTACAAAGCAATGTATAATAGACAAAATAGAAGGAATCACGATCGAGACCAAGAAGCTCCCCCGATGGAGGTAGGCCGCAACAATCATCCCGCCATACAACCGCAGAATCAGCAAGGGGCAACACCCCAAAACCCACAAGCTGAAATGATGAACGCGATTAGGCAGTTGGCTAACATGCTAAATGCATTTATCCAAAACCAAAACCCTAATCAGGGTCAAAGTATGCAAGATTCTGTTCTACCACCACCAAGGCGTCACGAGAGAACGACTGACGCTTCAGCACCACTTGAGGAGCATTCCTACAGTACGCCTCTACTGCCATCGCCACCTTATCGAAGACCTCACTGAAGTTCTCTACTAGACTTTATAAAGAGCTACCGTTACTTTGATGTAGCCTTTGGTAAGCTAGACGAAGTAGAAGATTGGTTGGCTCAGGTTGAGTGGTCTTTTGCGGCTTATGAAGTTCCTCATCACCTTTAGTTGGACTACGGGACATATATGGTCTGTTCTAATGCAAGAATATGGTGAGAATCCAAAAGAAGAAGTTTAGAACCCCTAATCACTTGGGAATCTTTCCGCCAGGAATTCTTGGAAAACTACTTCCCTTCCAGCCTGAGGGTGAAGTACAGTGCGGATTTCTTACATGTGAAGCAAAGGGGAAGAGCGATAGAACAATATGAGACCGAGTTTACTGACTTGCTGCAATATGCACCAGCGTCCTTCAGGGACAACGAGGAATTAAAGAAATAAGTTTTCCTTGGAGGTCTGGGTGAGAAGTTGAGAATTAAGTTAGAGGAGCTTAGGATGAGGACTTATCTAGGATTGGTAGAAAAAGCTAGAATAATTGAAGGAGTAAGGAAGAGGAAGTACCAGATGGCGGAAAGAGAGTTTTTGGAAAGAGACCAATTGATGCCACCGACTTAAGGTTCAAAGGCAAAAGGTATAGGCCTTATTATGGGTTTAAAGAGAGTGGAGGCAGGAAACCCGGCTAAGTTAAAGTGAGTATTACTTGTTGGAAGTGCAAAGAAGCACACTACCCCAGACAATGCCCATAATTAAGGAACAAATGCTTCTATTGTGGTGAACCTGGTCACACAGCTCAAGCTTGCCTAAAGATAATGGTTGTCACCTATTTCACCTGCAAGGAGAAAGGACACTTGGCCACAGAATGTCCACAAAGGAGAAGTGTGGCAGCTAGACCATATGGAAACCCTGGTGGCGCAAGCATGGTAAGAACTGGAAGTGGGAGTAGGAGCCGAGCAGCATCAGCAATGCACGGAACGAGGCTATGTAACTTTGAAGGACAATGGATGATAGAGGAAGAAGACGATGAAGAGTTGGAGTTAGCTGCGATAACCCAAGGAGGTGAAGAAGATACTAGGTTGGTCATAGGTCAGATTCGAAACCTTCTTTTAGTTAAAATTTCCTTTCAAGTACCGGTTCAATAAAACATAAAGTTATTAAAGAAGACTTAAAACCTTAAAACACAGAATAGTTAGGTTAAAAATTATAGGGCGATGTAGGTATATTTAGTGATAAGCGTTTGTTGAAAATAGGACATATACGAGTGAGTGGAAGCGAGGCTTATGTGTTGTTCGATACTAATACAACACACTCGTTCAACACCACTAGTCTGGCTAGACAACTCGGACTACCGATAGTCATGACCACTTCTAGTTTACGAATCAAAACACCTACAGGGAGTTTTGTGTCAACTTGGGAAATGCTGAAAGATTGTCCTTTGGAAATTCAAGGACATCCCTCTAGAAGCGATTTGATCATACTAGAGATGAGTAAGTACGAGATCATTCTGGATATGAGCTGGTTAACTAGGGTTAAAGATGTAGTGGATTGCCAACGGAAAATAGTAAGCTTCAATAATCAATTTGGAGAGAAGCTGGAATTTTTTGGAGAGACCACAATCCTGAGGGAAGATGGAATAAACTCCTTTGAGTTAATGATGGAAGATGATGAAGTGATGCCTGTTGAAGATGTCTTTGATGAAAAAGAACAATGGGAAGCAAAGCACTTACCGATTGTGGATGACTATTTATATGTATTCCTTGAAGCATTGCCCGAATTACCCTAAAAGAGAGAAATTGACTTCGAAATCACTTTGGCTCCGAACACAGAACCAATTTCAAAGGTACCTTACCGGATGGCACCGACTGAGCTAAAAGAATTGAAAACACAGTTACAAGAATTTGGATCAAAAGTTCATAAGACCTAGTGTGTTGCCATGGGGCGCACCTATCCTATTTGTAAAGAAGAAAGATGGGTCCTTAAGGTTGTGTATTGACTATTGTGAGCTTGACAAGGTTACAATCAAGAATCGATACACTTTGCCTAAGATCGATGATTTGTTTGATCAATTGCAAGGAGCACTCGTGTTTTCACACAATGATCTACATTCCGGGCATCACCAGCTAAGGATAAAACCTAAAGATGTGCTCAAGATAGCTTTTCGCACGCGTTATGGACATTATGAATTTTTAGTAATGCCTTTTAGGTTGACTAATGCACCAGTGGTGTTTATGGACCTTATGAATAGAGTCTACAAAACTTTCCTAGATAAATGTGTAATAGTCTTCATCGACGATATTCTAATCTACTCTAAAAGCGAGGGACAACATAAAGAGCACCTTAGAATGGCGTTGCAAATTTTGAGAGAAAATAAGCTGTATGCCAAATTGTCCAAATGCGACTTTTAGCTAGATCGAATATCCTTCCTAAGACATGTCGTAAAAGGAGAAGGTATAGTAGTAGACCCTGAAAAGGCTGTAGTAGATTGGAAACAGCCGCAAACAGTAAAGGAGGTGAGAAGCTTTTTGGGACTGGCTGGCTATTATCGCAAGTTCGTAAAGGATTTTTCCAAAATAGCTAAGCCATTAACTCAATTAACCCAAAAGAATGAATATTTTATCTGGACAGACAAA
Source organism: Combretum micranthum (assembly GCA_024138025.1). NCBI lineage: Eukaryota > Viridiplantae > Streptophyta > Magnoliopsida > Myrtales > Combretaceae > Combretum > Combretum micranthum. The sequence goes on along the minus strand of JAMXBD010000695.1, from coordinate 150,716 downwards.
CGGCAGCAAAGTTTCTAGGAACTGAATCAACGATTGGTGTCAACACCAATTTTAGTGTTACTAGACCCAAAGAAGCCATATACGGTACACAGTGGCGCTTCAAGGAATGGTCTTAGATGCGTATTAATGCAAGAATGAAAAGTTATCGCTTATGCTTCTCGGAAGTTAAGACCACATGAGAAGAACTATGCTACTCATGATATGGAGTTAGCTGCAGTTGTCTTTGCTTTGAAACTTTGGAGGCACTATTTGTACGAACAAAGATGTGAAAATATGCACATATCATAAAAGCCTTAAGTACCTGTTCACACAGAGGGAGTTAAATATGAGGCAAAGGAGATGGCTGGAGCTAATAAAAGATTATGAATTAGGGATTAACTATTGTCCAAGGAAGGTAAATGCGGTTATGGATGCTTTAAGTCGAAAGAATCATGGAGAAGTAGCGGCGCTTATTATAGGCCAAGAGAAGCTAATTAGAGAATTTGAGAAATTGAAGATTGAGTTTATAGGGCAAAGTGTGGAAATAGAAATAGCTAGCTTGGTAATAGAACCGACCCTAGTTGAGAAAATCAAAGAAGCTCAAAGATACGATGAAGTGATACAAAAGTTGAAGAGGGAGGTTCAAGAAGGGAGATACACAGACTTTGAAATAGATGAGGAGGATGTGGTTTGAATGAAGGGGCAACTGTATGTACCAGAAGACGAAGAGATAAGAAAGGAAATCATGAGTGAAGCCCATAACTCTGGCTATACTGTGCACCCTGGAGGCACCAAAATGTACCAAGATTTGAAAAGTCATTATTGGTGGAATGGTATGAAGAGAGATATAGCAGATTATGTGATGAAATGTACCATTTGCCAACAAGTGAAAGTAGAACATCAAAGGCCGGGTGGATTGTTGAAGCCCTTGCCCATCCCCGAGTGGAAATGGGATCAAATATCCATTGACTTTGTGTACGACTTTCTAAAGACTTCAATGGGTTGTGATGTAGTGTGGGTGATTGTGGATCGATCAACAAAGTCAGCACACTTCTTGCTAATCAGTATGACATACTCGATGGATAAGTTAGCCAGATTTATATCCGAGAGATAGTGCGACTCCATGGTGCAGGATCATTTCAGATCGAGACTCGAGTTCCATGTCTAAGTTTTGGACCAGCCTACAAAAGAGTCTGGATACCAAGTTGCACTTCATTACCGCATATCACTCCCAAACAGATGGACAGTCTAAGCGGAATATTTAAACCTTGAAAGATATGCTGAAAGCTTGTGCTTTGGAATTCAAAGGAAGTTGGGATAACCACATACCTCTTATCGAGTTCGCTTATAACAATAGCTACTACTCAACCATTCAGATGCCACCTTACGAAGCTTTATATGGACAGCATTGTAGGTCACCTCTGCTTTAGGATGATGTAGAAAAGCTTGCCATTGGACCAGACTTGGTGCAGGAAGCGGCTGATAAAGTAAGAATTATCCAACAAAAGATGAAGGAAGCCTAAAATCGACAAAAGAGTTGGGCGGATTTGAAAAGACGAGTTCTTGAATTTCAAGTGGGTAAACATGTGTACTTAAAGGTAAATCCAATTAAGAGTATAGGAAGGGTGCGTACATAAGGAAAGTTAAGCTCGAGATACACCGGACCCTTCGAAGTTTTGGAAAAAGTTAGAGATCTCGCATATCGATTGGCCCTACCCCCCAATTTGTCTGGAGTACATAATGTGTTCCATGTCTCGGTGTTAAGGAAATACGTGCCTGACCTAGAGAAGATCATGGAATTAGAACCCATTTAATTAAAGGAACCTCACCTATGAGGAACATCCGGTACAAATCTTCGATAGGAAAACACAAAAGTTAAGGAATAAGTAAATTCGGTATGTGAAGGTGCTATGGAAGAATCATGAATTTGAGGAAGCAACTTAGGAAGCTGAGGAAGTGATTTCAAAGAAGTATCCCGAGCTGTTCCAGGAACTAGGTACGTGAGTTCAGTTTTGAGGACAAAAATTTGTTTAAGGGGGTTAGGTTGTAAGCCTCCGTTTCCTCCACAATCAAGTTTGATTTCGAAAGTCGAATCGAAAGATCGAAACCCTAATCTGAATAGTTCAAACCATAAGTGATCTAGAAACCTTAAGTCCGGCAATCCTAAGAACAAAACCCCAAAACAACGAAAAATAGATCGATCAGGAATATAGTCCTAAGTAATAAATCAAAACATGAAAAGATATGATTTCGAGAAAATTCATCCTTTTTGGATTTGATAGCGATCTGTTTTCAGAAACCGGACCCCAAAGCTTGGAAATAGAAAAATATTCCGGAATACTCTTTAGAATCGAAAAATTATAAGGAATTCAAAAATATAAGTTTCATAATTTTTTGGTTTATAAAAATTATAGTTATAGCCTCTTTTATCGTATTTTCATTATTACCTGTAAATTTAATTGTCTAATCTACTATTTAGTTCATATTCATCACTATTCCATGTACAACTAGCCTATACCCTACACTAATAACATTATTACCTATTCCTCAAAACCCATGCCTTCCTTACAAATTACATCATCTTCTTACAAATCTTCATTCCCGATACACTTTAAATCACATCATTACCTATCCTTCAAATCCATCCCATCCTTACAAAATTACATCACCTTTCTTACATCCTTTCTTTTCCAATGCATATTATTATTACACAAATTTCAAATTAAACATCATCACATAACTCTCTCCCCCCCCCACCCCCCCCCCCCCCCCCCAAAATTTCCCTCTCATTAATTAAATTTTTTCTTCTTATTTTATTACAATACAAACATTAATCTCCACTTCTATATAAACCCCCTATATTCTTTATCTTACATTTTCTCTCTTCTTTCATTTTCACTTTGAAAATTTCTCTCAAACTCTCTCCTCCTCTTCCCCACATTGCCGTGAGCCCCCTCCCCCATTCCTACACACACAACCATTTTATTTCTTCAAATAATCCTTCATCCAAGCCTTAGTAAGTAATCTCTCTAACCCTATCTTCATTTATACATGTAATGGCAAGGATATCATGTGTGATTCCATCCAAAAATACCTCATGAGCCTAAGCTAGGGTTATGAAACACACGAGCATGAAAATAATGCCATTACAAGATGTAGATCTCTTGTTTAAAAGTGAATATTTTGCTATCTTAAGTGCCAAAAGTGTTTTTGTTGTTTTGCATCAAAATATTTTGCTACTAAACCGCTCACAAAATGTTTCTATTTTAGTTTCCCATACTCTATTGTCATTTCATCCAACTAAAAAGTTCCTTATTGCATTTGCATTCATCAAATATTATCTTCATGCATCTCTTTTGTTTTGAGCGCATAAAGAGTCATAAATGTTAACCTATATTTTTGTTTTATATGAATAAATGTTTGTAGTACTAGGATATTTATGAAGAAGAGCCAAAAAGCTCAAAAATCATTTTTGTTTCTTCAAATTAAGGAAGTGTATCTTTAGATGGAAATGAAGACCTATTTTAAAAACCTATTTTCTAACTCAAAAACATGAGTTTTATGTGAAAAATGAAGGGCTTAGGTATAGATATCAATAGGGGATTATTTCGATGAGTTAAGAGTAGATCTATTAAGAGAAAGTTGTCAAACAATGAAAGTTCACATGATAGAAAATTTGAGTTTTGTTCATCTACATGAAAAATTCGTAACTAGGGAATGTGGGTATATAAACACATATTTTTATATAAACACCTATTTTTCAAACGGAAATAAAAGTTTTATTTAAGAAATGAAATCCTTAGGGGATAGGTATATTAGAACCTTAAATTTTAAAGTATCAAATGAGTTTTTCTTCAAGAAATTACCTTAAAACCATTGGTACAAAATTCAGATTTGGGAATAGCCTCTATTTGAAAACATGTTTACAAAGTGTAAAATGGCATTTTTTATGAAGAAATGAAGGTCATAAGGAATAGATATAATAAACACTCAATTTTAGCAAGAATAACTAGATTTTCTTAAGAAATAATTCCAAAACAAAAGAGAATGATCAAAGTCATGAAACTAGTCTTCTTAAGAGTAAGTATTCATGGAGTCTTACAAAAGAAAGAGTTTCTAAGATTTTCTTTTAGTAAATATCATCAAGAACATGCATACATCAAGCTCAAAACATACCATTCATGATAGGGAAACATCAATATTGCATGTATAATTGATCTATATAGTAGAAACATTACAAACATTCACAAAACTATTTTTCGAAATTGGATTGCACTACTGATCAGAATTTTTCAAGATATAAACATTTTCAAAACTTGGAAATAATATTATAATTAGATAGGTCTTTTGAAGTAGATAGAAATCGATATATAATTTGCGAAATTCTGAGTTAAAATGATCAAGTTATGTCCATTTTAAGTTGGAACTTTCACTTACGGCAAAAATTATGAATTTAACAGTTTGTATAAGATAAAATGGAATAGTTATGAGACGAAATACTCATTAGGGTATTTCTTTCTTTTAGTTAAATCCGATTCAGAGGACGTCTTACCACCTGATTATTACTACTAGAGAAAGGAGTCTACAACTGAGTGAGTTTTACTTCCCCTTTTCGTTTCTTGATTGTGCTTGTAAATATTAGTAGCACTAGAATGATAGGCAAAGATAAGTAATGGAATTGTATGATGGGCAATGGGGATCATGTATGCTTGTTGATGTATTGAGAAAATGTGTTAAGAATATCGAAGCCAGGTGTTAATTTATGTATGTTCATATACTTATTTATGATTGTCTGCGAATTGTTTGGTCACCTAAGAAATTGATGCTAATGACCATTTGGTTCAATTAATAATATGGACATAATCACTTCACGACGGGGATGGTGCATTTAATCATAGTAGGTTATCTGTGAACCACAAATGGTTGAACTTGTAGTTGGTTGCCCCTGAACCACAAACGGAGTAAATAAAATGTTCGGTTGTCCGTGAACCATAAACAGAGTAAATAAAATGTTCGGTTATTCGTGAATCACAAACGGTTAACTTGTAATCCACTAACCTTGAATGAAGGGCGTAAATCTATTCACATATGGTTTCCAGTTGATCATATGTTTGTATGCTCATGTGATTGTTGCATTTCATATGGATGATCTAAATAACTTGATTGTATGAAGTGTTGGATACGTGATTGCTAGAAGTATTTACTCACTAAGCTAGTGTAGCTTATACCCCCACAGTTTGTTTTGGTTTCAGTTTTCCTACATTTGGTTGCGACCAAGAGATCCCTTAGTGCAGGTACAGCAAGGATAGAGTTTTCTATAGAAGTTTATGTTTAGCTCTTGTATAGACTTCCCTAGTATACCCTAGATTTCAAGATGTTGTAAAAGACTGCTACCAAGACTCTAAGATATTCTTTTGCGGGGGAATGCCCCTTAGATTTTTGTAATTAATCCTGAATACTTGTGGTTTATATTATGTTGCTTATTATTATCAAGTTGAACTAACTATCTCCAATCATTTAAGTATTCTATTGTCGTAAGGAGACACCTTGCATCAATACTAGGCTTTCGAAAGACCATAGTGGTAATTCCTAAGTCTCGTATCGTATGCGGCGGGCTGTTATGGTTAGGGTACACCTTAGGCCGTGACAATTGTTGTGTTGCTTTGGTTTAGTAATTCTCGAATATGCAATACTGAATCTTGTACTTGTACTACTGATGATGTTGCAAGTGTTTTGTCATGTTTTGCTTAAGTGTAGCAGAGGCTCTCATCCATCAATAAAAACATCTCGGTGAGTGCTCAAGTTGATCAATTGGCACTCGGAATTAATTATGATGGCTAGATCTTGGTTGCTACTGTGATGGGTGATTCAGCTTGATAGCTATAATGTGCATCTCATTAGAAATCTCTATCACAACTTTATTGGATCAAATCAAATTTCACTTAATCCATTTGAACATGTACTTCCAATAAGACAAATGGATTAATTAGAGTAATGAAAACATATGTTGAACAACAAATTTTGGCACAAACTAATCTAAGTAGATTTATATAATGAAGTTAGAATAGCACATTGATAAAACTAAGATCATGAACCCTAACACATTCTCTTCCTCCTCAGCCAAAGACTGCACTAGTGATCTTTTCACACAAAGAAGGAAATGCATCCTTAGTGAAGATCTTGAAGAATTTTTTCCTAATGAAATTGTTTTTGACTCCTTAAAGGACAAATCGAGACCTAAATCCACCATGGTATCATACTGAGATAAAGTTGCCACTCTTATTCCAGGTGCTTATGGGTCAGCTTTTTGTTTTTTGTTTTTTATAGTCAAGAGCAGAATCCTAATGATGATGATCACAAAATGATGGAACTTAATCTAGATTTGAAGGATATATTCGAAATAGAACTAGGTATTCAAAAAATCAACCTTTGAAAAGAAGAGAAATCCGTTTTTTTTGTGAAAAATGGAGACAGACCCTTATCATCAAGGTTATTGGACCAACTCCTAGCTATCAATCTCTATTGACGAGGTTGAAATTTATTTAGAGGCGATGCCTAAATTTCTCAATGGTGAGCATGGGGAAAGGTTTTTACTTTGTATCTTTTCCATCGAAAAATTATATCTAATTTATCATTTGAAAAGGCCCATGGTTCGTAAATGGGTATTTTCTTGCAATCCGTTGTTGGATACCTAATTCCTCTCTCTTGAATTTGGATATTGAATCCATAGCCTTGTGGGCCAAAATTAACAAATTACCTAATGAATATTATTGTTATGAGGCACTTTAGAAGATTGCTAGTGCTCTTTGTACAATTATACATTTTGATACTGATAGTGCATAATGCAAGAGAGGAAGGTTTGCACGATTGTGTGTACAAGTTTGGTAGTCATCCCCTCTAATACATACTATTATTATTGATGATAAGAAATTTAGATTGCAGTATGAAGGTTTCCCTTCCTTATGTAAAACATGTGGATGAATCGGTCATATTCCTGGTGATAAGTGTCCCAATGGTAGTTCTATAGATAAAAACGGGAATGAGTGGATGGAACTGAAACAGATGCTTCTATTAAAAATAATAATATTCATCTTGACTCTGTTAAAGGTAGAACAATCCCTGATCTTTATAGGGATTAAATCAAAGTGGAATGAAAGAAAAAAGGTACGAAAGTACGATAACAACATGGGCCAGCACCTGACAGAAATAAAAATATATTGACAATACCCTCTAAGTCCTTTTCTTTGCATAAAAAAAAAAAAGACCTTGCAAAAGGATTCGAATATTGAGAGCAACCCCCTATTGGCGATGATACTACATCCTACAAGAATTATAATGATCTAACAAAATCCATCGAACCAAAAAACTTTCCGATGGAAAATAGCAGCTGAAGAGCCCCTATGGATGTGACTCAAACCAACAATGAAGAAGACTTATACCTTAATGTGCCCATCATGTTTGCCTCTCAAAAGTCTAACCTCCTTGAGAACAAACAGAAATCTTCCAAATGACTCCTGGCTTTCAAAAATCAAGCCTGAACAAATGGTTCACAATGTGTAACTAATAATGAACATTAAAATTCTCCACCTGCTATCGAAAGTTCCACTGGACACACAAAGGTTCATATCTTAGCAAATAAACTTCAACAATCGCTCAAGAGCTATCCTTGTCAAAGTGATTCATGCAATCCCTTTGATGAACCCAAAACTACATATACAATAAGTCCCAAAGATCCAATACTGAGATAATTTTTGAACGGGAAGGGAAGAAGTACTGTTCAACGGAGTACGCATCAGAGCAATATTGGAAAGGCTAATAAGAATTGTCTAAGTCACAACCCTAACTATTCTCCATTTAATAACAGCTTTACGGTGATGGAGAGGGACATGCACCTCGATGGTATACCTCTTCATGATGGAGGACATCATCCATGCTTAGAGGTTCCTCATTCTAGCCATCTTCTCATTAGAACTAAGGGAAGCAGTCACTTGACTATTTCAAGCTATAGAGAAGAACCTTATGTTACTGGTAGCCAACGAACAACCGTTTTGGTTTCGAGTAGAGATCCAGCGCTTCCAACACCCGATAGGAGCCAGTGAAGCATGGTATAGAGTTATGTTTTCTATGATTAATGAAATGATGATGGGTTTTGAAAATCAGAATAGGGTAAGTTTGCCCTTTAAAATCTTATCTTGGAATGTCAAAGGGGTTAATGCACTGCAAAGGCATCTTCTGATTCTTCTAGAAACAAGAATGGGTCAGATTACTGCTCTAGGACTCAAACAGAGATTGGAGTTTTTAATAAAATATTGTGCATTGAATCTATTAGCATGAGTAGGAGCATGATTATCCTGTGGAATGAGGAAGATGTTATAGTGATAACCCTCTTTTCATCCAGACAAGAGGTTTACCTCCATATTCAGGTCAATTTATAGTCCTTGTCTTTTTTGCCACACTAATCTATGCTAGTACTATTTTATCATATAGGAAAATTCTTTGAAGTAATCTAATAAAAGCTGCAGATCATTTACAAGGTCCATGAATTATTATTAGTGATTTCAACGAGGTTGTATCCTAAAATGAGAAGTGAGGAAGAGCTCTGGTTAACTAAAATACAATAATGTTATACCAAGAGTGTATGAACGCTTGTGGTATGATCAATATAGGCCGTGTGGGTGATAAGTGTTAAAAGACCCATATTTTCTATACTCAATTGATATAATTTTGTATTAATTTTATGTGAAACTCTTAAGAGAAAGATACTCAAGTGTTGAATATTTGTTTTGCAGGGTTCAAATACTCATTTGGAAGATTTATGGATGATTTGAACAAAAACAAGGAATGATTTAACAAAGGCTACAAAGTGATGATTTTCAATGTGCACAACGTTCATGCATGGCCATTCAGATGCTTGTGCAGAGGGAAAAAAGGTGACCAGCAAGCATCTTGATTCATGCCCCAGCAGCTGCATAAGGAGTGCACAAGGTAGTGCAAAAGCAAATAACTCAATCCGAGAAGAAAAAGAAGATTTGGAGTTCTGCACAACCCCGTGCACGGCCGTGCAGAACTTAAAGATGTTAAAAATCCAATTTTCTCATTGTGCACGGCCCCGAGCATGGCCGTGCAGACCCATTGTGCAGACATGACTTTTCCCTATACTATAAATAGTCGCCTTATTGATTTATTTGGGGATCTTGAGCCGTACATTAGGAACCCTAGGAGAGAAAAGACGCACTTGGAAGAGAAAGATTGCTTGAACATTATAGATTATCATAAGATCATTCAAGGGTTGTATTTCTACATCATGTTTCTATTCTACTTCTCTAGATATTGTGTTTTTCTTGTAAACTCCATGGAGGAGTAGATTCCTAACCCTAAATCTTGTGAACCCCTAAACCCAATATGAATTGAATTGCCTTGATCAATGAAAAGTTTATACCTTTGCATCTATTTATGTATTGTAATTGTTTTGTGATTGATTTATGCGCAAAGTTAATTACATGTATGATTCTTATTAGATGAAAGAGGTTTTATCTAGTAAGTTGGATCTTCATGAATAGGAAAATCACATGTTTCATCTAGAGATCGAGAAACTTTGATTTGCTGCAATAAAGATTTGATCTTTGTTTATGAACTAGGATCTTTAATGCAATCTTGCATTGATATTAGTTAGGAAGAGGTTTCTATTAATTCATGCAAGATTAGGAATTGATTAACTCAAGGGAGTAATTAGTTTAAAAGGAAGTTCATGCAGTGCAAAGTATGAATGGGCAATTAATCAATATATCTTTATATGAAAAGTTAGGATTTAGGGTGGAACAAGATGAGGGGTATGTTGCATATCTTGTGATTAATTATAATTCTTGAAAGTTTTCATAAGGATCTTAGGGTTAATTAGATCAATTAATTAGTAGTTGATGATAATACATATCAATTTAAGAATTAGACTAAATAGTGGAGAAAGGGTAACACTAGTAATTGTTTCTTAGATTCCTGAGGACGATACCTGATTTTAATCATATACTATTTCGAAAAGGTATACTTGGCTTTGCTCGATTGTAGGATTAATTCTAGGTTTATAAATTTTAAAGTTTGATACAATTGGTTTGAGCGCATCAGTGGGCAACACTTTTACGTAGACCAACAAATGTAAAAACATAAGTGAATTGGTCAAGTCAAGGCCGGATAGGGATTGGGTCAATGAAAGTTAGCTACATCTGTTCCCTAAAAGTAAGGTTTTCCACTTGGAATCTACCCATTTGGATCATAGCCTATCATGTTAAACATATAGCCTAATATCAGACAAGAAAAGAAGAAATTGAAACCTTTCAAATTTAAAAATATGTGGCTAAATCATTGTCTTTTTATGAAGTTTATGATTAGTAAATGGGATAAATCCTCTTTCGATATTCCAACATAACTATCTTGGTTCATTGAAGAGCTCAGGAAGTGAAATCGAGAAGTTTTTGGTGATATAAATCAAAAGAAAAACATCATTAATAGGAGATTGCATGATTTGGAATGTTTGATGAATACACACCCTAAATAGGAAACTTTAAATCAAATTCATTTAACCAAGCAAGAACTTCGACTGGTCTTGAGAAATGAGGAAATCCTTTGGGCATAAAAGGAAAGATCAAAGTAGATTTTTCAAGGAGATCGCAATACGAAATTCTACTATCTCTCTACTATGGCTAGCGAAACAAGTCCCACATCATCTAGCTAAAGACCATAATGGGACTCAAGTCTCTAGCCAATCAAACTTAGAGAAATTAGTCATTAATCACATCTCTTGTCTTTTTGTGTCAGGTAAGGATATGGGTTTAAAGGATAATCCTTTACCACGATTGGAGGTGCTTGCCTTGATGAACAAACTAAGATTACACTGAATATTCCTCCAAGAAGAAAAGAAATTTGGGATGTGTTACAAAGTATAGGGTTTAGCAAATCACCTAGAGTTACTGGTTTAAATGCTGGGTTCTATAAATATTGTTGGGAACAGGTAGGGGAAGCAATTATTTGTGTTGTTCAACATTGCTTCCGAAAGGGAACAATACCTGAAGAACTGAACAAAACTTTGATTTTCCTTATCCCAAAAAAATTGGGCGCAAAGAGTCTAAGTGATTTTAGTCCTATAAGTTTAGGTACCATGGTTTATAAAATAATTATGAAAATTATGGTGCATTGTCTATGACCTCATCTGGATTCTTTAATAAGCCTCACACAGTCAATCTTCATCCCAGGCTGTAATACTTTGGATCACATTGTTTTTATACAGGAAATGCTACATACATGTGCCCAAAAAAAGGGGGAGAAAGGATGGATGCTAATGAAAATTGATCTAGGGAAAGCATATGATTGCTTAGAGTGGGGCCATACTCATAATGCCTTTTAGACACTCAACATCCCTGTTAGTTTGCTAAATTAATTAACTCATGCCTTTTCAACTGCTACTTTCTAAGTTATACTAAACGGAGAAATGACTGATCCTTTCATCAATTCACGTAGGGTAAGACAGGGTTGTCCCCTTTTCCCTTACATTTTCATTATGGCAATGGAAATGCCGAGTCGCTAGATATAAGCTGTTGTAAACAGAAGGTTATGGAAACCTATTAAAATAAGAGGAGTTGACATGTAATTCTCTCATCTTTTATTTGCCGATGACCTCATTTTGATGGGTGAAGCAATAGAGGAAAATGCAAGTAATATGATTGATCTACTTAGCATTTTTGGTTCTCTCTTGGGGCAAAAGATTAATCCAACAAAACCCAACATACTATTCTCTAAAGATACCTCAAGAGCTATTAAGGAGAAGATATGTCAAGTTATAAACATGAGGATATCTAAATAGTTAGGTACATATCTCGGCTTCGATTTATCCCAAAGAGGAGATGTAAGCAAAGAAGTATCAAACTGTACTCTTGAGAAATTTAGATGTAAGTTAACAGGCCAGAAATCTAAAATTCTCACTATGTCGGGTTGATTTAACCTTATTAAATCTACCCTAAAGGGAATAATTAATTACTACTTACAAGCAGCTTGTACTCTAAAAAACACCATTGACAAAGCCTAAAGACTGATCAAGAAATTTTTTTTTGGGTGATGACAATAACAGGAAGTTACATGAGATTAAGTGGCAAGAGGTCATTAAGCCTAAGGATAGTGGGGTATGGGACTTTGGAGTCTTCATGAAAGAAACACGACATGTATTGCAAAGCTTTGTTGGTGAATCAAAACTCGCTATCTTATATGGACTGAATGGTCAAGAAGCAATTAAGAAGATGCAAGAATAACAATTCTATGAAAGGATTGAAAATAGTACGTGAAATAGCAAAAACTATGGACTGGGTGGATCAAAACTATAGCTGTCATTTGAGGAGTGGAAGTTAGTGCAAATTTTGGTTAGACAATTGGGTTCATGATGGTATCCCTTCCAAATTCATATATGGCCCATTAACCAAGGAAATGATGCAAATTAATGTACTTTTGGCTCGGATAGATTTGGATAGCCGAAAGAGGAGGTCATAAGATATCCTATTGATGAGAGCATAAAACAGAAGCTTGGCTCCCATATTCTTACGCAAGATTCTAGAGAAGATATATCGCCTTACGGATGGATGTGAGTGGGGAGTTAAATACTATATTAGCTTACGAATCCCTGATGAAAGAGAATATAGAAGATTCTATGCATGATAAGAATAATTGGATATGAAAAACTAATACATATCCTCATATTCAATTTTTTTTTTTAGTGGTTGTGGAAAAACTGTGTTCCCTCCTTTCAACAACTTTTGAGATGAGGTATGACAGCAGACCCTGTTTGCCCACTCCACGGTAATGAGATAGAAGATAGCACCTATCTTTTTATGAATTGTAGTTGGACTAAAGATAAGTGGATGTTGTTGAATGCATCCCCTCTCTTCCTCTCCACTTTCTCTTGACGTTTAAAGGATTGGTTGGAAAATAATGCCAGGATTAGAACCAAACATGATCCCCCTCATCCCCCATGGAGTACAACCTTTTGTTTTGCTTTATGTTACATCTTGATGGCTAGAAATGATTATATTTTTCATAATGGTTCTCTTAGAAATGAATGGAATTACATTGTTCGCACTAGTGGCCATGAGTTTTGGGCAACAATCCAAAAACCTAATAGTAGATGAACTTGTAATGAAGTTTTCAGCTAGAGTATGCTGAATGGAACGAATTTAAGGATCAATGTTGATGCAGCTTTCTACCTGAGAGGAAGTATATATGTGTAGTAGTTATGCAAGAGATATTAATGGGATTTGTAAGGGTAGCTTTGGGGACAAAAAATCAATGCGAGTAACCCCCTGGAGTCTCAATTCTGGGGTATATATTGGGGTCTACGCATGGCGTAACAATATTCTAATCAAACCATATTAATTGAGATGGATTCCCTTGAAGTTGTAAATCTGATCAAGAGCAGAGAAATCAATAATGATTTTTTAACAAATCTTTTAATTTCTTGTAGGCAACTAATTTAAATGACCCCATGGGTCCACTTATCTTAGACGCCTAAAGAAGATAACTCTTTTGCACATGAACTAGCGCAAGGATGTGCTATTGTGGATCATGATTTCACATTTATTGATTTTATTCCAGTTCATGTTTTTATTGCTTTTCTACTTCGACAAAGGATCTTTTACTTTATCGAAATGTTATGTTTTCTCTTCAGATGTAGCTGTTCCTCAGCCTTTATTTGTATCAGGCTGATTTTGTCTTTTGGTTGGTTTGGTCATGAACCCTATTGTATGATGCTTGCATCTTTTGCCTTTTAATGTCTTCAACTTATCAAGAAAAAAAACTAGGCTTGTAATTATTCAAGTTTTGATTTTTTTTAACTTCAACTCGATCCTTTTAAACAGTTCATGCATAAATCACCTCAAAGGCATACAATTGATCATTTTAGAATGGAATTCCATAACTAATGTGCAGTTACATGCATATATGTGTGATAAAAGTGAGGATAAATATGTATTTCTACACATTTATCAAATACCTCCAACTTAAACCATTGTTTGTCCTCAAGCAAACTTATATCTAAATTTCAAATACAAAGCACAGATAAAGAAAGCAAACAAGCACATTCAAGCCATTTGCTAAGTGAACTTCACAAATGCACCAAGTTGATTAAGCTTAAATGGAACTATTTGCAAATTCTAGTCAAAGCTCATATTCATGCTACTCATTTCATGCACATCTAATAACCAACCATTCAACATGTACACAAGTTACTTTCCATAGGCTTAAATAACTAATCTATTGCTCAATAAAGTTTGATCACATCATTCAACTCAAGAGAGGATCAAGTTTAACATCGAATAACCAAAGGAAGAGATCCTTACACTTTGTGCACTCAAGAAGCATGTATGCACTCTTAATTCATATCATAAGTACGATATCATTACATAAATGGCACAAAACTCAAAGCTCTTCCTTTACTTTGTTTTTCTTCCTAATTTTTCCTAACTTTTTACTTTTTTTTTTTTTTTTACTTTAAGCACACATGCATCCCCATTTTGGCTTTGATTTCATCTACATTTGCATTGGGGAACTTTTTATTCTTTCTTTTCATACTTTTGAACACATGCAATCTTCATCATATGTTCAAGGGGCTTTTCATTCTTCTTTTCTTCTTCCTTTCGACACACATGCATCCTCTTTTACATACTTGAGGAACTTTTTATTCCTCTCCTTTCACCAATATGACCATAGGTCATGTGTACTCTATATTTTCATTCATTTTCTATACATACACACTTTTTCTACTCGAGATAGCATTCAAGGCAAGCTTAAGCTTTGCATAATTTACATGACCATATTAAGCTCATGAATTTCAAAGAACTTGCATACATGCCATTTCGCTTAAAAAAATCAAAGAACCTAATCTTCAATCAATGATATTGCCTCAATCTGAAGTCATCAAATCTCAATCTAAATGAAGAGTAACTAAACAAAGTAATGATTTCATGATTTAACTATAAGGAGGTGGCAAGCGTACAACTCATGATCAAGTCTAAAAGGAGGACAAAAATCGAAAAATTTAAGCCAAATTTTCCCTTTTTCGTGTGAGAAATGCAATTTTAGTTCCTTATTTTGAAAAATTTTGGCATATGAAGTAAAAGTTAAGAATGGCATGGATTAATGCAATCTTCTTTAAAGCATAAGGATCAAAATGACTCAAATCATGATCATTTAGCATATGACACATTGGAACCAGCAACAAATCATGAATATTCCACAAGGATAAGTCACACATAACACCTCATTTCACAAGAACCAAAAATTTCAGCAGCTAACAAGTGTTAGACAACAATTCAATACTCATAAGCATAGATTCAACACAAAACCAAATTCTCCTCATAACCCCCAAGTTAATTCAGCACAAATTCTCTACCCCCAACTCAAAAGGAAACAATATCCTCATTAGTTAACACAATTATAAATGAATAATAACAGATGGTAGAGAAAAAAATGGGACTCCCTTAGGGTTTAGGTTGATGAGCTGGTCATATTTATGCACAATTAATCTAAATCCATGCCCTTTAGCTCTTAGTCATCCTCTTAGCTACACAACACATGCTCTAAAGCTTACACTCAATGGTCATCCACTTAAAATGCATACTCAAAGCTCTAATCTTATAATTTTTGTGCAAAGAAAGTAAAAGTATCATAATGGCAAATAGAGAACAAAACGCACTAAAGAAAAATAACTCAAAGGAAAACAAATATTTATAAAGAGAAAAATGACTCAAAAAGACAAGGCTCAACAAAATAGACTCTCATGGTAGGTTGTCTCCTACCTAGTACTTGGTTTAAAGTCCCCAGCTGGACTTTTGTATCTCATGCTCAAGGAGGTTCAAAAACTCAAAATTTAACAGATAGTGAGAGAACAAGTCCGGATAAATGAACAACCCCTTTGCTTTGGAACAAATCCCATGGTTAGATCCCTCCCAAAAATCAAATCTTTCTTCCTTAGGTCCAACTCTAAGGTTTCCCTCAAGCTTTAATCTCTTTTTAAAAACTCCAGCCTTTTCACCATCAACCGCTATCAATAGCTAATCAAATGAGATGTCACTAGAGAAATCTATATGATCATGTTCCCTACACATTCTAGCATGCAACATAAGCTCCTCATCTCCTATTCTTAGCATTATCCTTTGTCCTCTCACATCAATGAAGGCTCTAGCTGTGCTCAAGAATGGTTGGCTAATGATAAGAGGTATGTGATCATCGTCTTTCATGTCCATCATCACAAAATCAATAAGAAACTTATATCTATTAATTTGAACAATCACCTCCTCATATATTCCTCTAGCAATCTCAGGAGTCCGATCTGCCATCCTAAGAGTCATATTGATAAGTGCTACAACACCCTTATTTCTAAGATGATTTTGGGCTCATTTAGTTGTTATTCTAAGTAGAAATCATCTAGAAATAGCTCTCAGTTGCTTAATTTGTCAAATTTCAGGCTCTCCACAAAGAAAAAAAATCAAATGCAATAAAAATGGAGCTAAACAGCCTTATTTGGAAGGATTTAGAACACCAAATAACCCTCCTAACAGCCAGTTTCAGAGACCATTTGATAAAGGGAGCGATCAGAAGATACAGGGCTGTACGCAAGGATGTATGTTAAAAATTCTATTCCAGCAGGCGCAATAGCCTCCCCTACAGGACTGTTTGGAGGGGTGTTTGTGACATTTTTCAATTCTAGCAAGCACAACAGCCTCTTCCATACCCCATTTGGACCCCAGTTTCAGATAACGCATCCTCTCTCTGCTTTGTTATTAGTTTGAAATCTTGGTGACCCATATAAATACTCTTTAGAGAGAGAAAAAGAGGGAGTTATGTATTCTTTCATACTTCATTTTATACACATTTTCCCTGTGGGTTTTGGGAGATTTTGGCTCAAGACAAGTCACAAAGAATACAAGTGAAGATTAAATCCAAATTGTAGATCCATTTTCATTACAATTGAGTTTCAATTTTCAGGGTTGTACTCATGAATTCAACTTTTTCTTTTGAATTTCATTTATTCCCCGTTACTTCTTTTGAAGAGTAGATCCTAGATGTAGATCTTGTTCGAATTTTCATTTTCATCATGTGTTGAGGATTTGATTTTAATACAATCCAATTGATGTTCTTATATTCAAATTGCATGTTCTTAATTGGTTTCTTAGATTTGTATGTCCGAAATGCAAATTTATGTTTGATTTTCATTTAAGTTAATTGAGAAATTGCTTTTATGAACAGATCTATGCAAGTTTATGAGATTCAATTGTAAATCTAGAGATAGATTACAAGGACCTTTTGTTTTTCTCTGTTTTCTTTAAGTTCAAGTGCTTCATGCAATTTTAGGTTGTTATTGATTAAGGAGAGATCTTAATTAATCAATCTAAGATTAGATAAATTGATAAATTCAAGAGGATTGTCAGTTTGTCTGAGGAACTCAACAGCATAAGAACCCAATTCAGATAATCTTTAGTGTTCTATGATTCACATGATAAAATTAAATGAAGAACAAGATCTAGGTCATTTTAGTCATTGATTTTCTAAATCTTGCTTGTTGTTTAGAGTGATCTTGTTATTAGTTCATTAGATTAGTAATTTCCTTAGTTGATAGTATTAATCAATCAATCTTTCTCTTGATTGCTAAATAGTGGAATTTAGAGTGATTACTAGCACTTATTCTTTCCTCGTGGACGACCCCGATCTGAACACTACATTACGAATAAATTAGTTTGCTGCCTATTTCGTTTCGTAGTAGATTTAAGAAAGGGTTTTTATAAATTTAAACTATGATTGGCAAAGAGAATATCATCACCTATTCATGCCCTCAACATACTCCCTAGCTTTAATCTTTTCATCAGCTTAAAAGACATGAGGTTTACTACAACACCTAAATCACATAAAGCATTCTCAATAAATTTACCAACTATGGTGCACGAAACCGTAATCTTTCCTAGATCATCTAATTTAGGAGGTATGTATTCTGCTTTCACATCTACCTGTTCTTGGTGTAGTAAAATCAATTGGTTCATATACTCTTGTGCTATCTCATTTCCCCTCATGCACGATGTTTCACTTGAATCGCCCTCAGCTACCTCTATTACTTTACTGTTCTTTGTGATTTCAACTTTCTCTACTTGAATAACTTTCTCTTGCTCATTTCTAGTATTATGCACCTCTTCATGCTTATCCCCATCAGTACTCCAATCATCGACTAACACCATCTTGTCATATCCACTTAACTTCTTAAACTCACCTTCATCTTTCTTTGTAACTCTTGTTGGACTCTTTTCTTCATTTCCAATCATTTTTCAATCTCTTTCACTGCTTCCCAGCTACCTTTTACTAAATCTCCCTTGATGAAATCCTCTTCTGCCAACTTTCTTCTTATCTCATTACCTGAACTATCCAAGACTTAGATCTCAATTCCAAACTCATAAGTTGGTTTCTCTTCTTTTTCGAGATCATATTGTTCAAATGATCCATCTAAAGGATTCATATTAAGATTTTAATCTTCTTCATTCTCAATTGTATTAACTTCCTTTACATTCACATTGGATGGCTTAACTTGATGTCTAGAATTCTTCTCTGTAGTACTTGGTAGTGTTCCCTGAGGGCTACTTCGAGATGATTAGGATAGCCGCGCCAATCATGTATAAAGGTCTCGTGGTTGTTTATCTTGGCTAATAAAGTTTGTAGCAGTCTGATTGTGCTATCATTCTTGTCTTTCTCTTTTTATGGGAATGATCATTACTAAATCATGGGTGGTGGTGCTCTAGAAGTGTTTGCATCTCTACATCTCATATTTAAGTGGTCTCTCCATCTAGGATTATATGTATTTGAATATGGATTGTAATTCTCAATTCCTCTATCAAATTTGTTCATAAAGTTCATTTGCTCCATGCTTGGACTAACACTAGGAACATGGGAATTTTCCATTAGATAATCTGAAAAGCTCATAAAAAGACCACCATGAGGCGTAGCACTTATGATTAGTATATGACTTGATCCTACATTTGACATAGGTGCATTCTACTTAATTGAGTTGTAAGTGCTGCCACTTGTGCTTAAAGTTTAGAAATCATATTCGACTCATACATGGCAGCTACTTGCCTTAGTCTAATCCTCTCACTATGCCAATTAAATGTATTCCTTGCTATTTCTTCAATGAGCTCAAAAGCCTCAAAAGCACTTTTTTTCTTCATCAAACTACCTTCAGCTGCAGCATTAATCATTGCTATCAATTGATCACCAAAAGAAGTATAGAAAGTCCTAACCAAATTACATACAGAAAACCGATGTTGTTGGTAACGCTTAAGGAGTTCCTTGAATTTTTCTTAAACTTCATAAAGTGCTTTCGCCCTCATATTGGTGGAATGAAAATATCTCATTTCTCAATTGAATGGTTTTGTTAGGTGGAAAGAATTTCTCTAAAAACTTTTGTGCTACATGATCCCAACTTATTGATGAATGGGGGAGTAATGAATTTAGCCAACTCCCTTGCCTTATCCATAAGAGAAAAGGGGAATAACCTAAGGCCTTTTGCCTCGTTTGATACCCCATTACTCTTGATAGTAGAACAAATTTGCAAGAAATTCATCAAATGATCATGTGGGTCTTCTAAAGCTTTTGTAAACCCCTAAATTTTTCATAACTTTTAGAGAATAATTCTAGAGCTAAAAACCAAAATCAAAACCATAAAAACTGACCCAAGTTAAGACCGATCTCTAGAAATTATAAACAAGATCAGATATAAATTTCATAACCTTAAAGAAAAAGAGAATCTTTAGAAACAAAATGGAAAAATCTAATATTTGTTCAACTCAAAATCTGTACGATAAACAATTGATCTACTAATCTTTAACACGTAAATCAGGACAATACACTCAAATATTATTTAATGACAAAATTATAAAATCTTAAACCTTTCGGTGAATTTTAGAATAAAAACTTTAAATTATTATTGAGAGTCAAACCGAGTCCACCCATAGCCCTAGACTAATTAGATAATCTCGAGAACTATAAAAATATTAAAAAAATCATTAAAAAAAAAGTAAAACTTAAATTTTGAACCAAAAATATAAAACGGTCATAAATACTATAATCTAGCGAATAAAACTTAAAAGCTGAAAGTCAACTAGAAATCCTAAAGTCAATAAGTCTATAAACCCCAGTAGATTTAGATCCGCAATCTCGTGCTCTAAATGTTAGAATAATAAAATTGAGATAATAATAGACTATAGTCCATAATAATATAATAAAACCTAAAAAGATCATATTAGTGAAAAAATTGATCATTTTGAACTAGAACAGGATCAGTTCTCAAAAAACGTGTCCTGGAGCTCGAGATAGTAAAAATATTCTGATAACACTATTAGACCCATAATGATATGAGGATTCCAAAATATCAGTTTTAGAATTTTTTAGTAGCTAAGAATACTAGATATAGCATTTTTATGCGTATTTTATTTACTACTGGTAATTTATTTATCTTGTTTACTATTCATTATATTATTTTCTACTATTCATTACTATTTATCCATATTTACTTTTTCTTACACTTATTCTTACACCTATCTCTTATATCTCTATATCTCTTATAATTTTCTTTTCCCATAAAATTTTACTACGTTTTTTACTTAACTTCTCTTATACTTCATTACACTTTTTCTGCTTAAATTAATTTTCCCCCTCTCTTTTGTTTGTGGTAGCTGCTGCCCCCCTCATGTTTTTCCCTCCATTTTCTTTTTTTTTATTATTTATTTTTACATTTTTTATCCCTTCCTTTTTCCCTCTATAAATAACCCTTCCCTCCTTCACTTTTTATACACTTTTCTTTCACTATAACAAAAACTCTATCAAAAAATTTCTACAACTTTTCTCTCTAAAAATTTCCTTCTAACACTCTCTTCTTCCTATCTCCATACAACAACCATGTTCTTACAATAACCAATACACTATTTCTTCTTCCATCTACCAATAACCTTATGTAAAAATTCCTACATTCATCTTCATTTTCAAATATGACCATAGTGTATGTTTCCTAAACCCATGAGTGTTAAGAAAGCAACAATATGTTCATGTTTTATTCTTGTTCATGCAAAAATTTTATTGCTATTATGTTATGTTAATTTATTCTTGTTTCCAATCTAACTCCTATATGTTAGTAAATATAATTATGTGTATATATATATATATATATTTTCTTAGAGCACATAAGCTCACTAACATAACTATTATTTATGCTCATGTAATTTATTTATTTCTTTCTTGCAATTTATTTACTTATTTTATGCAATTTCATTAAGATTAGTCTTTCTAGTCTTAAACTTGTCTTCATCAAGTCAAAACAATTTTTCTTCTTTCTTTTTAGACTTATCCATAATCTAAGTCCGAGGAGCCTAGAAATCCCATGATTTTTTTATTTGTTTTCTTCTTTTCTTAAAGGACTTGCCATGTCTAAATTCGGGAAGCCTTGATACAAGTTAAGACTTTGTAATACTTGACTTTTATTATGTGCTTATTTAATTTCTATGTTCTTTATCTTTTATATGAATTATTTTTGCTCATGTTATTTAACTATAAGTTCATACTCATGCATGATCATCTTGTTGTTGTCTTAATAAAATAAAAGGATTTGTTTCTTTAATAAAGAAAATAAGAATTAAACTCTTTATAATAAAATGATACTTAGGAAAAATTCCCATTAACACTTAGATTTATATTTTAACACAATTCTATTCAAAAGTTTTAGACAAGTTCATCATAGATTTTAGTGTTGTTATTATGATTTTTTTAAAAAAATTTAACTGAGTAGGTCTTTAATCTCTTTTCAAACTACTAAAATAAAATTTTCATCTAAAACATTAAGTTTGATAATTCTTTGATATATAAAATTTTCTTAAAAACTTATTTATAAGATTATCACCAACACTTTAACGAACACTAAGAACCAAACAACTTTTCTAAGTCAAGTTTAAAATCAACTCACTAGTTAAAAATTCACTTATGAATAAATCGGTGTTGTCACGCCCTGGAGGTATCCTAAACGTGGTAGACTGCTGCACATAATATTAAAGCTAAAAAATGACAATCTTAGTCATGCAGGAGCTTCGATATCACGTGCAAGGCGTGCTTCCAAGATAGTAGGAGGCTTAAAGGGTTATTACGTTTAAGTAGATAATAAAAGCATGCAAGAACTTATGAAGGTAAACATGCAATGATCATTAAGATAAAATTCTTACAACTTCTTAGGGGCATTCCCTCGTACTTAAAGTCTTGTTAATCTAAATCATCTTAAAAACATACATGAATATAACAAAAGTCTACTATAGAGTTTTTTTTAGAAGTCTACATCCAAAACTAAACATGTAAACTTCTTCCAAAAACTCCTTGTAACTTTGGCTCATACCTGACAAAAAGGGCTCCTTGGTGCCAACCACAAGTAATCAAGCTGTAACAAAAAGCTATAGGGGTATAAGCAAAACTAGCTTAGTGAGATAACTCCCTTATTCAAAACATTTCCATAAAGACATACAAGTGTTTTAAACAATCATATGTGTATGCAACAATCATATGATAAATCAAAATACACACGATTAAACGGAAATCATATGTAGCATGGATTTTATACCCTCCATGTCGGGGGTTGGGTGGTTACCGGCTCATTCAACCATCAATATTTGCAGACTTACCGACTCCTACTTACCCATGTAGACTTCCCGGCTACTACTGGCCACCACTACAACTCCTCGTTTTCCCACACGAAGAATAGTAGCAAAAAATATATGTGACTCACAATATGTCATGCATGAATATTCTTTTATATTGGTTTATCCAATTATTGTTAATTTCAAGTTAAAGCTGACCAAAACAATATTCATCATACCATTGCAAGAAAACATAAATTATTCATCAATTCCTCTTTCGATATACTTAGCTTTTTATTCAACAACCACATCATTCAACATACATCTAATTCACATAACATTTCTTTTTTATTTTTTCTTAATCTCTAATGCCACTACTTATAATCACATTCAAGGAAACGAAATTAGTAAGTGATTAACTCACTTCATGACGATCGCTCCTAGTTAAAATAATCTTCCGGGAAGGCAATATCGGTTCCTTCTTCACCCAAACAAGATGAAATACCAAAATGAGTCTTTCATAGAATTTCTATTTTAGAGATTCTAATTCTATCTTCAATTTCCGGTTAAAACGGCTATAACTTGCTCATTTTAACTCGGAATTTTGCATATTATATGTCATTTTCTACCTACTCGAAAAGATATATTCATTTCCAAGTTATTTTTACTATAAAATGTCATTTGGGTCTTGGATCAGAGGGGTATAGATCTACCACGAAAATTTTCTTCTTGAAAAACAACATTTTCTAATCCTTTCTTCACTAAAGCTTATTGAAGCAAAACTTAAATATGTATGTTGTCACGCCCCATAGGGTACCCTAAACGTAACAGTCCGCCACATGCCATATAAGATTCCCGAATTACCACCTTAGTCTTTCGAGAGTCTCATATAGATGTAAGGCGTTCCTTTACACAATAGAGTACAAGTCCGAATGGAGATAAAAGCTTAATTTGGCATGCATGGGCAATAGGATATAATTCATGAACATAAAAGAATATTACATAATTCTAAGGGGCATTCCCATGCAAAAGAATATTTAGCGGTCCATTACAGTCATCCAAGTCTTAGAAGTTTTCTATGGAAGTCTAATACAAAAATTATAACTTCTAGGGAAAACTCCTAGCTTCGGTACCTGTTCAGCCGGGTCTCTTCGCCTAAGCCATAGATGCGTAAGCTGCAAAAGGAATGGTCTGTAGGGATGTAAGCTAACTAGCTTAGTGAGTGTAATCTCCCACAAAAACATTTATATCACAACAATTCAACCAAGTTATTAATCAAGCAAGTGTATGCATCAAACACATGAGTTCAACATACATATGACCAACCGGAAATCATATGTGGATGGAATTGCGCCCTCCATCCCGGGTTAGCAGATTAACGAATCCTGCGGTACGACAATATCCCGTTTATGGCTCACGGCTAACCTACGATTATTTGATGTCGTTTATGGTTCACGACTAACCTACGATTATTCGATGTCGTTTATGGTTCACGACTAACCTACGATTATCGATGTCGTTTATGGTTCACGACTAACCTACGATTATTCGATGTCGTTTATGGTTCACGACTAACCTACAAATGCTCATGCTCCATCCCCTTGTGATATGCACATGTCAATTTATCATTTACTCAAGTAGTTGATTAAGCCAATTTACTTAGGCGATCAATCAATTCATCAGACAATCCATCATAGCTAACTATACAATCAAAGTTTATCACCCGGTTTCGATATTCTTAATTTGTTTCTCATATCATCAACAATCATATAATTTCCCAATAATCCCCATTATTCATATTCCATTCAATTGGCCTACATTCTAGTGCACTACTTTACAAGCACATACAATAAATGAATTGGGAAGAAAAACTCACTCCGCCATCGGTACTCCGGTCTTCTAGTAGTAATAATCCGGAGGTAACTCGTCACCGTCCACGGGTTCACCTATTCATATAAGAAATCACCCTAATAAGTATTCTATCAACTTAGGACACTAAAACTCTAAGGAAACTTAGTGAAATCGGAATTCGCGTCATTTCCGAAGTTCCGTTTTAAAATGGCCATAACTTGGTCGTTTTAAGTCGGAATTTCGCAAATTATATACCGATTCCTATCTACTTCGAAAGAGATTTCCAAATATGAAGTTTAAATCAAGTTTTGAAAATATCTAAGCCTCGGAATTGAGGGATCAGATCTGTACAGCGGGTTCCTTGATTCCAAAAATGCGGTTTTGATGAATGCATTTGAGATTCCTAAGTGTAATATGATGCTAAATGCAATGGAAATGATTTTCCCTATCATGAATGTCATGATGTGGACCTTAAGGAGTCTATGTTCTTATAACTTTTAGATTTAACGATTTTTAGAAAACAAACTTTCCTTAGAAACCATTTCCTCTCAAAGCTTAGTAAGTTAATTTACTACACTTGATCACATTTACATTTTGTATGGATTTTCTTTAGGAAAACTCTATTTTGTTTAAAGAATATTTGACCCCTATATTAGTTATATCCTAAGGCCTTTATTTCTTTAATAAAATCTACATTTACAAACTTTTAAGTGGGTCTTTTACTATGGGGTTTCCAAAAATCCGAATTTACACAAGTCCATTTTCAAGTTGATTCTTTAGGAAAAATATATTTTATACTTGAAACTTTAAGTATCTATTATACCTATATCCTAAGGACTTCATTTATTTAAGAAAATATCATTTTTGAAGTTGGAAAAATAGTGTTTTCTAACCCTACATCCATTATTACGAATTTTGGTTTTCATAACTTTTAACTCAAAACTCCTATGGACTTCATTTCTTGTTTTCAACATTTTCTTTAGTAAAAACTCCTTTAGACTCATGAAAAATACTACTAAACATTATCTATTACCCATAGGCTTTATTTCTCTAAAAAAATATAAGTTTAGAAGTTGTTAAAAGTGTTTTTGACCTTGGTTTTCAAAGTCATCCGAATTTTCAAAAGTCTTATTCTTGTAAAGTACTTTTCTTTTTGACTTCATGGACCCATATATATATAGATCTATACACTAGAAAAGTCATTTACTAAAGACAAAAGTGTTAAAGACTATTTATGCACACATGAACAAAATAATAATGAAACTATAAATGCCTACATGCTCATGAGTAACAAGATGATGGATCTACCTTATCAAAAGCTTAAATGATTTTTAAAAACATAAAAACCATATTTTTATAAAAGATCCTTTGTTTAAAAGACTTTTTGATGGATAAAGTTAAAGCTTTTGATAAGGAAACTCCTTTAAAAGATGGATCTACCATGAAATGGTTTGGGATTTTTGTGTTGTTATCTCATTGTTCCTACTACAAGATCATGGGAACATGGAGTTGAGATAACCAAAAATCACCTAGCCATAACAAGGTTTTATGAGTTGGAAGTAGTGGAGCATAACTTACTTGAAATGGATGTAAGATAGAAGAGAAAATGAGAAGTTGAGAGTGTGTGTGTGTGGCTCCACAAGTTTCGGCCAAAGGGGAAAAATAAGGGGAGGAAGAGAGCTTTTGCACACTTTGTGAGTTTTGGAAAAGAAAGAATGAGGAGAGAGAGAATAAGGATAGTTATATAGGAAGTGAAATAGGTTAAATGGAAAAGGAAAAAAAAATCAAATTGAAGCATGGGGGGGGGCCATATGCGCCGGTTTGGAAGCTAAGGGGGGGGGGGAACTTGTTTGTTTCATTTTGATTTAACCTTGATTTGATCCTTGCTTCATTAGTCATAAGTGAAGTGAAGGGAAGTGACAAAAGGTTATGGAAGAAAGGAAGAGATGTGATTGATGGTAAGGGTTAGATTTGTAGGGTAGGCTAAAAAGTAGACTAGGTAGTGTAGGTGGTACTTTATGAATAGTAATGAATAGTTGACAAGACAATTTAATTTCCGGTAGTAATGAAATACGAATAAAAAGGCTATAACTGTATTTTTCATAAACCGGAAAATTATGAAAAATATATTTTTGAAATCCTTATTTTATTTCGGTTCTAATGAGTACTCATAAGTATATTTTTGAAATTCTAGTTCCGGGGCACGTTTTTCTATAATGGGTCTCGGGATGACCCGGAATTGAAATTTTCTTGAAATCAAATATTTTCTTAGTTTGAAATATATTCAAGAATTATAATCAAAAGTAAATTTTCTTAGAAAAGTTTATTAACTGGAAACCGAGGAAAAGCCGGAATTAGGGTTCCTAATTCTCACTCCAGGCTTGAGCTATTCCGGTTTAGGGTTTTGGTTTTCGGTTCTAGGGTTATCTTAGCTACTTGAAAAACCGGGGTTTACAACCTACCCACCTTAAAAAGAGTTTTGTCCTCAAAACTGAACTGACGTACCTTGATTCTCAAACAACTCGGGGTATTTCCTTCGGATTTCCTCTTCGGCTTCCCAAATCGCTTCCTCAGAAGTGTGGTTTCTCCACAACACTTTAACGTATCTAATCTCTTTGTTCCGAAGCTTCTGAGTCTTCTCATCCAATATTTCTACTGGGTGTTCTTCGTAGGTGAGATTTTCCTTTAACCGAATCGGTTCTAACTCCACTATCCGCTCAGGGTTAGGTACATACTTCCTTAACACTGATACGTGGAACACATTGTGAACTCCTGACAAATTCGGCGGCAGGGCTAGCCGATAGGCCAAATCTCCCACTCTTTCCAAGATCTCAAAAGGTCCAATATACCTTGGGCTTAACTTCCCTTGAGCCCGCATTCTCTTTATGCTCTTGATTGGGTTTATTTTCAAATAGACATGATCGCCTACTTGAAATTCCAGCTCTCTTCTCTTCAGATCAGCCCAACTCTTCTGTCTGTCTTGAGCCTCTTTCATTTTCTGTTGGATAACCCGGACTTTGTCTGCTGCTTCTTGAACCAATTCAGGACCAATAGCTAGCTTTTCCACATCATCCCAAAACAGAGGGGACCTACAACGCCGTCCATATAGGGCTTCGTATGGTGGCATCTGAATGGTTGAGTGGTAGCTATTGTTATAGGCAAACTCAATCAGGGGTATATGATTATCCCAACTTCCTTTGAATTCCAATATGCAAGCTCTTAACATATCCTCTAAGGTCTGAATGGTTCGCTCAGACTGTCCATCTGTCTGAGGATGGTAGGCAGTACTGAAATGCAACTTGGTGCCTAGGCTCTTTTGTAGGCTCATCCAGAACTTTGAGACAAATCTTGGATCCCGGTCTGAAATAATCCCTGCGGGTATACCATGAAGTCGCACAATCTCTTTGATGTAAATCCTAGCCAATTTGTCCAATGAATAGGTCATATTAATTGGTAGGAAGTGTGTTGACTTCGTCAAACGATCCACTATAACCCAGACCGCATCACATCCTGTGGATGTCCTCGGGAATCCACACACAAAGTCCATTGAAATTTGATCCCACTTCCATTCTGGGATAGGTAGTGGCTTTAATAATCCACCTGGCCGTTGGTGTTCTACTTTGACTTGTTGACATACGACGCACTTCATAACATAATCCGCCACATCCCTCTTCAATCCATTCCACCAGTAGTGGCTTTTTATGTCCTTATACATCTTTGTACCTCCCAGATGCACCGTGTAACCGGAGTTGTGAGCTTCGCTCATGATCTCTTTTCTCAATTCTTCATCTTCCGGTACACATAGTCTTCCTTTCATTCTAACCACTTCTTCATCATCCAGGGCAAAGTCACTATACTTCCCTTTGAGTACTTCTTCTTTGATCCTCTTTATCGCCTCATCATATCTTTGGGCTTCCTTAATCCTGTCGATCAAAGTGGGTTCCATAACCAAATTTGCTATCTCCACTTCGACGTCTTGCCCTATGAATTCAATTCTCAACCTTTCGAATTCCTTTATCAGCTCTTTTTGTTCTGTGATTAGGCTCGCCACTTCTCCATAATTCTTTCTGCTCAAGGCGTCTGCTACAGCATTTACCTTTCCCGAGCAGTAATTTATCCCCAAATCATAGTCCTTGATGAGTTCCAACCACCTTCTTTGCCTCATATTTAACTCCTTTTGTGTGAACAAATACTTGAGACTCTTGTGATCTGTGTACACTTCACATCTTTGCCCATACAAATAATGTCTCCATAACTTCAAGGCAAAAACCACAGCGGCCAATTCCAAATCGTGTGTGGGATAGTTCTGCTCATGAGGCCTTAATTGCCTGGAGGCATAGGCAATGACTTTCCCTTCTTGCATCAGTACACAACCGAGGCCATTCCTAGAGGCGTCGCTATGCACTGTGTATGGCTTTTCGGGATCAGGCAATACCAAGATTGGAGCTGATACTAAGCGCCGTTTCAACTCTTGGAAACTTTGCTCCCTCTTATCTGTCCATTCGAATTTCTCGTTCTTTTGTGTCAGTTGAGTCAGAGGTTTGGCAATCTTAGAGAAATCCTTTACAAACTTGCGGTAATAACCAGCCAAACCTAGGAAGCTTCTCACTTCTGTTACTGTTTCGGGCTGTTTCCAATCCACTACAGCTTTGATCTTTTCTGGGTCTACGGATATTCCTTCTCCCGTCACTACATGTCCAAGAAAAGATATTCTATCCAACCAAAAATCACACTTGGATAGCTTGGCGTACAACTTATTTTCTCTCAAGGTTTGTAACTGTCACGCCCCGAAGGGTACCCTAAACGTGGCAGTCCGCCGTACACAATATTAAAGCCTAAGAATGACCACCTCAGTCACGCGAAGGCTTCCATACTATGTACAAGGCGTCTAACACATAAAGGAGACAAATCGGAATGATACATTTTAAGTTGATACAATTGAGTAACAATGTAAAGGAAATACAATCCACTATACTCCAAATACAAAACACTATACTTCAAAATACAGTTCATCAAACTTTAATTACATTCATCCCAAGACTTCACTACATAAAACTATTACAAGGCAAAACGTAAAGCTTAGCCAAAAACTTCAAGCATTCTCATAACTTGCCGGAATCTCGAAGTCATTCTCGACTTCAACCATCTTGGTCCCCACTTAGCATTCTTGGAATAACCTGCTCATTTAAACAACTATTGGGGTATAAGCTACACTAGCTTAGTGAGAATTCCCTTAATTCCGTACCATAACAAACAAGTTATTAATCAATCATATGCTATGCATGAACAAACACGTGAGCAAGCAATTATGTATAGGTAACCGGAACCCACACACAGAACGGATTTACGCCCTCCGTATCTTGGGTTAGGAATGGTATTGAGTCTACACGACCGCTGCTAGTCCCCAAGCCCTAGCTCTTAGCACTCGACTCGGCTAGGCTCATACAAGGATGCATCCACATGCGCCTTAGTACCCGAGAATGAGCTCTGATACCGGGTCTCCGTACTTAAACGAGTCCTCGGACCATACCGATCGACCTGCGTAGGAGTAGCACGCTACCAAATGCAATATGTCTGATGCGATGCATGATCAATCTACTTTTTGCTTAGGTCAAGATATTTATACATTCTTTAGAGTGACCAGGCAATATCATACACATAAATAATATGAACCGTGCAGTTTATCCAATCAAATCGTGGTTTCGATACGCTTTAGTATTCCTTGGCATACATTCATCACAGTCTCATCATATATCCCATCCCCATTCACATCGATTTTTATCTTGTTCCTAAAATTCTAATGCGACTAATTACAAGCACAATCAAGGTAACAAAACAAGGAGAAAACTCACTCAGCCATAGGATCACCGGTCTTCTAGTAATAATAATCCGGTGGTAGGGAATCGTCGAACTCGGGATAACCTAAAAAGGAAGAAATACTCTAATCAGTATTTCAACTCAAACTAATCCAACGACTTCATACGAATTTATCAAATTCGTAATTCGCGTCCTAAGTGGGAATTCCAACTTAAAACGGCCATAACTTGGTCATTTTAACTCGGAATCTCGCAAATTTTATATCGATTTCTATCTACTTCGGAAGAGCTTTCTAAATACGAAGCTTAAATCAAGTTTTGAAAATATCTAAGCCTCGGTATTGAGGGATCAGATCTGTACAGCGGTAATATAAATTCCAAAAAAATACGGTTTTCATGAATGCACTTGAGATTCCTAAGTGTAAAATGAAACTAAATGCAATGGTAATGATTTTCCCTATCATGAATGTCATGATATGAACTCTAATGAGTCTATGTTCTTATAACTTTTTAGTTTTAAAGAATTTGAAAATAAACTTTTCTTAGAAACCATTTCATACCAAAGTTTAGTAAGTGAATTTACTACTCTTGACCACATCTACATTTTACAAGGATTTTCTTTAGAAAAATTCCACTTTGTTTAAAGAAATTTTGACCCTTATATTAGTTATATCCTAAGGCCTTTATTTCTTAAATAAAATCTTCATTTATAAACTTTTAAGTGGGTCTTCTACTAGGGGGTTTCCAAAAATCCGAATTTACAAAAGTCCATTATCAAGTTGATTCCTTTAGGGAAAATATATTTTATACTTGAAAATTTAAGTATCTATTATACCTACATCCTAAGGACTTCATTTGTTTAAGAAAATATCATTTTTGAAGTTGGAAAAATAGTGTTTTCTAACCCTACATCCATTATTACGAATTTTGTCTACATGACTTTTAACTCAAAACTCCTATGGACTTCATTTCTTGTTTCCAACATTTTCTTTAGTAAAAACTCATTTAGACTCATGAAAAATACTACCAAACATTATCTATTACCCATAGGCTTCATTTCTCTTGTAAAATACATGTTTAGAAGTTGATAAAAGTGTTTTTGACCTAGGTTTTCAAAGTGATCCGAATTTACACAAGCTCATATTTTGAAAAGTGTTTTCCTTTTTGACTTTATTAACTTATCTAACCATAGATCTACATACTAGGAAGGTGATTTACTAAAGACAAAAGCATTAAAGACTATTAATGCACATAAACACAAAATAGAAATGAAACCTTAAATGCCTACATGATCATGAGTAGTAATATGATGATCTACTTTATCAAATGTTTAAATGAGTTTTGGAAACATAAAAACTATATTTTTATAAAAGATCTTTGTTTAAAAGCGCTTTTTGTTGAAGGAACATCAAGCTTTTGGTATGAAAGCTTCTTTAAAAGTTAGATCCACTTTGTAATGGTTCGGGATTTTTGTTTTGATATCTCATTGTCCCTACTAAAAGATCATGGGGACATGGACTTGAAATATCCAAAAATCACTTAGCCATAACAAAGTTTTATGAGTGGAAGTAATGGAACTTTACTTACTTGAAGTGGAAATGGAAGATAAGAAGAGAAAAATAGAAGTTGTGTGGATGTGTGAGGGGCTTGGGAAGTTTCGGCCAAGAGGGAAAAGAGGGAGAGGAGAGGAGAGAAAAAGAGAGTGTTTTGAGAGCTCTTTCACTTTGTGAAAATGGAAAAGTGAAAGAATGAGAGAGAGAGAAAAGATAGCTTATATATGGAGTGGATTTAGGTTAAAGAAGTAAAAGAAAATTCAAATGGAGCATGGATGGGGGACAAGTGGCGCCGGTTTGAAAGGCTTAAGGGGGGGGGGGAACTTGATTTGTTCCATTTGCTTTTCCTTTGATTTGATTTGGCATCACTTGTCATAAATGAAATGAAATTGAATGGACAAAAGTTATGGAAGAATGGGGTTGATTTGAGTGATGGTAAGGGTTAGACTTGTAGGGTAGGCTAATAGGTAGACTAGGTAGTACTTTTTGAATAGTGAGGAATAGTTGACAAGACAATTTGATTTTCCGGTAGTAAGGAAATACGAATAAAAAGGCTATAACTGTATTTTTCATAAGCCGGAAAATTATGAAAAATATATTTTTGAAATCCTTATTTTATTTCGATTCAAATGAGTACTCATAATGAAAGTTTTGAAATTCTAGTTCCGGGGCACGCTTTTCTATAATGGGTCTCGGGATGACCCGGAATTGAGATTTTCTTAAAATCTGATCTTTTCTTGGTTTGAAATATAATCAAGAACTATATTCAAAATTAGTTTTGCTTATAAAAGTTTCTTATTTGGAAACCGAGGAAAAGCCGGAATTAGGGTATCTCGGTCTTTCTCACAAAGCTTGAGCTAAACTGATTTAGGGTTTCATTTTCTGGTTTTCGAAGTTTACTTGATTACTAGGAAACCCAGGGTATAAAAATAATAATAATAATAATAATAATAATAATAATAAATTGTGTAATGAAATAAAATGAATAGTGCAAACGAATAATCAATTACCGGTAGAAATGAAAATACGATAAAAAGGTTATAACTGTAACTTTTATAACCCGAAAAATTATATAACTGATATATTTAAAAATCTCGTGGAATTACGAGTCTAACGGTACTAATGGTATATTTTTTATATCTCGAGTCCCGGGACACGCTTTTCGAAGTCTGTATCCGAACGGGTTCGAATAGGTCAAAAATTTACCAATCTTATGTTTTCAAATAAACTTATTTTACTACGAGCTATTCTACATATTTAAACTATCTTTCGGCCTCTAGAGTTAGGGGCGCTAGATTGCCGGACTTACACTATTGTATTCCGGTTAGGGTTTCCGGGTGATTTTCCGGTTTAGACCTTTGCCAATTTGGAAACTGATATTTACGTTTATATAGCATATGTAGTTGAGAAATTTATTTCAAATTTTATTTTTATAAGTCTTTAATATCTCTTATTGCTTTCGGAAATCTTGAATTGAATTATTATTATATCCGGAGTTATATCGGTAATGGTTACCGGATATGATTTTCTTGAGTTTGAGTCAAATATCGATCTTTGGAATGATTTTGGGGAAATCTTGATTTTATAATTTGCTTTGAAAAAGGATCTTCATAGTGTTTTGTTTTCGAATTTATTTTTGCTTCGAGTTAAGGTTTTATGAACAATTGGTTAACTTTAAGGATTATCTAATTTGTTATTTTGTTTCTTGAATTCTTCCTTCTTGAGATTATGAGATTTCAGTTTCTAACTCGTTCTATAATTCTTGAGAGTTTGATTTGATCGTTAGGGCTTTATTGTGATTTCCGTCTCTTAGGATTATTAATCTGGTCGTTTGGGGAATTTCCAAGTCTATATTTTATTATTGGCAGATAAGGTTTTCTTAATCATGCCAAAGCCTAATTATGGAATTGGCCTTTGGTGATTTCCTGATCCTTCAAATTGTCATGTTATGGATTAATTTGCTTTTTAGCAAATTATCACTGTGTTTTATTTTTATCCCGATTTTTATGAATTATAGATTAGATAAGCAGTTTATCTTACGTAATGTTTTTGGACTTAAGGACTTTTGTAGTCCTTATTTTATTTTAGATTTTCTCATGATTGAGAAATTTTTGGATTCGTTCGTGATTTAGGATTTGTCGAAATTCAGTTTTAATTTGGAGTGATTTTTAGGGTTTATTTTCAAAGTTCATCTTGGAATTATTTACTGAAATTTTCCGGGGCTTACAGTAACGCCATTCTTAGATGCTCCTCATGTTGTTCTCTGGTCTTTGAATAGATTAGGATGTCGTCTATGAACACAATTACACATTTATCCAAGAGCGGTTTGTATACTCGATTCATGAGGTCCATGAATGCAGCAGGTGCATTAGTTAATCCAAACGGCATCACTAAGAACTCGTAGTGCCCGTATCGTGTGCGAAAGGCTGTCTTAGGCACATCTTCCGGTTTATTCTCAACTGGTGATAACCGGAGCGCAAATCAATGCGCGAGAACACACTTGCCCCTTGGAGCTGATCAAAGAGGTCGTCGATTCTTGGAAGGGGGTATCGATTTTTGATGGTGACTTTATTCAATTCCCGATAATCGATACATAATCTCATAGACCCGTCCTTCTTCTTTACAAACAACACCGGTGCGCCCCATGGCGACACGCTGGGTCTTACGAATCCTTGATCCAACAGCTCCTGTAATTGGGTCTTTAATTCCTTCAATTCCACCGGAGCCATCCGGTATGGTGCCTTTGATATCGGCTCTGTACCTGGAGCTAGAGTGATTTCAAAATCAATCTCTCTTTTCGGTGGTAAACCGGGTAAGACTTCAGGAAATACATCCTCAAACTCATTCACCACGGGTATGTCACTCTTTTCTCCTCTTTCCTCTCTAATCCAGGCATCTTCTATTGGCACAATTTCTCGTCTTCCATCATTAGCTCGAAGGAGCTTAAACCAAATCTCTTCGCACCGTGATCTCTCCAAGGAAGTCTACTCTCTCCTTCTGTGGTCATCAAAACTTATCATCTTTCTTGACAGTCCACAATGGCTTTAACCTTACTTAGCCAATTCATCCCAAGAATAACTTCATATTTACTCATCTCCAAGACTATCAAATCACTTGTGAGATATGTCCTTGGATTTCTAGCAAACAATCCTTTATTATCTCTCGAGTCGACACAACACTACCTGTGGGTGTCTTAATCCTTAAGGTTGTGGTTGTCATGGCTATGGGTAGACCAAGCCGCTTAGCCAAGCTGGTAGTGATAAAGGAGTGGGTGGCTCCCGTATCAAACAACACATAAGCTTCATTCCCATTTACTCCTATGCGTCCTGTTACCATAAACATTTATCACTACTTGGTCCTAATCACTCAACAACTATCTATTCCAGGGTTTCCATATTTCAGCTTTTCCTCTTACACAGGTTTTAAATTTCCTTTATAAAAACTTGCTACGAAGACAAAGAACTTTATCTTAAAAGGAACTTGTTACTAACCTGTCACCAGGCCGCCATCCACATCGCCGTCTTGATCCAGCGCGGCCAGCTCCATGCCTTCCTCCTCATCATCCTCGATCATCCATTGGCCTTCAAAATTGTACAGCCGCATACCATGCATGGCCGAGGCTGCACGGCCTCCACTTCTGCTACCGGACCTTTGGGTGTTATCATTTCCTGGATTCCCGTAAGGCGGGTAGTTCCACTTTTCCTCTGGGGCACTCGGAGGTTACATGGCCCTTTTCCTTGCAAAGGTAGCAGGTTATAGTCATCTTCTTTGGGCAAGCATAAACCAGATGACCTGCTTCGCCACAAAAGAAACACTTGTCCTTCAGCTGGGGACATTGCCTTGGGTAGTGGCCTCCCTTGCACTTCCAGCAGGAAATTGGACTTGGTTTGGTTAAACCTCCCACCAGAATTATCCTTAATACCGTGGTAGGGCTTGAACCTTTCCTCTGTAGCTCGAGCTGGAGGCATCAAAGTGCCTTTTTCCGAACACTCTTTTGTCCGGTTCAGCATACTTTCTCTTCTTGGCCCCTTCAATCAAACGGGCCTTTTCGATCACCTCAAGGTAGGTCGACAATCCAGATTCATGTATCTTTATCCTTAGGTCCTCATCGAGACCTTCCAGGAATACTTGTTTCTGCAGCTCCTCACTATTTTGTATGACTCAGGAGCATACTGCAGTAGGTGATTGAATTCTGTTTCATACTGCTCAATCGTCTGCCTCTTTGTCTCACATGCAGGAAATCTGCGCTGTACCTTACTCGAAGACTGGCGGGGAAATAGTTCCCTAGGAACTCTCTTCGGAAGGTCTCCCAGCTAACTGGGGTTGCCAAACTCCTTCGTTTAGACTCCCACCATACACGTGCATTATATCTTAACATGTATGTGCCGTACTCCAAACGGAGGTGTGGTGGGGTCTCATATGCTGCAAAAGAACGCTCAATTTGAGCCAACCAATCTTCCGCCTCATCGGGCTTTCCAAACGCCCCATCAAAGTAGCGGTTACTCTTTATGAAATCAGGGAGGGAACTCCTCTGGTAACCTCTTGGTGGTGGAGGGGGTGGATAACGAGCATTATATGATTGCTCCTCTGGTGGCATGGGAAACTCCTCTTTTCTCCTGTATGGAGGGGGTGGTGGAGGTGGTAAAGGTGCAGAACCCCTTAGACTTGGTTCGGAGTTTTGGGGTTGGTTCTGGTTTTGATTCTGGATGAATGCAGCAAACATATTTGTCAAATTCCCAATGGCATTCATCATAGCTGCCTGGGGGTCAGGCTGAGCAGCTTCAGGTATGCTAGCTTGGGGTTGATCTGGTTGATTCGCACTACTAGCCTCACTTGGGAGTGGTTCTTGCTCCCGGTTTCGGTTCCTCCGGTTTCGTCTGTTACATATTGTCTTAATAAGTTTTATTTCTTCTTTAGAGTTTTGCGGTGTATAAAACGTTGGCTAAAGAGTTTTCGAAAATTCTAGGAATAATTTAGAGAAACATAGAATTCATAAAAAGGCTCAAAGAAAGTTTAAAGTTCCAAGTCGTTCATAAAAAGGCTCTCAAAGTAAAGAAATCATAGCAATCAAAGGAATTCCAAATCAAGAAATCATAATAAAAGAATTTCTGAATCAAATGATGATATGAATGAGATTATGATTATGCAATCAAGTATAATGAATGTAGTCTACTACTAATGCAAAAGTATGATGCTTGTGAAACTTCATTCTTGGAATCAACATAAACTTCATTGACTTGTTTGTGCCGTACAAAAGTTGTTTTCAAATAAGCTTGCAAAATTGGACAACACAAAACAATTCTTCCGAAACTAACCGACAACTTCTATCTAATAACATCTAAGGACATGGAAAGGGAAACAGACAAGGAAAACAACATACTAGACCATAAAGAGATCCTAAGGCAATTTGGCATCCCGCATTGCCTACTATTCAAAAGAAACTATTGGACTTATGGGATACTACATCCTTCATTCTAATCAGAGTCGTCTGGTGAGGGGCTGGGGAGTCGTCCTCGACTAGAAGATGCTCCATCATCCTTTCGGATGAACTGACTCAAATAGGCCCTAACAGTCAACCTCCTTCTCTGAGCGGGTCGGGCTAGAGGCTCTGGTTCCTCCTCTTCCTCTTCTTCTTCTTTCCTTCTTCTTTCTCTTGATCTCCTGCTTCTTCTTCTCTCTCTCACTTCTTGATCTCCTACTTGATTTGTTTCCTCCATATCAACTCTATCATCAGATTCATTCCTAATTCCCATTTCTCTCTCTGCTTCTCTTCCTGCTTCTTCCCACATCCTACTCCACCTTTCCTGAATTCACTTATCCAAGGGTCAGCTTCATTCATTCCCTCCACAGGTTCTGGAGCTACCGGTTCAGGGGCTACTGCCTCAACCTCAGGGGGCTCGCCTACTGGGTATATCTTTCCATACGGTGGGGTCGAATTCTGGTTCTGCCCTCCCACTATCGGGTATGTCCAGATCCCTATTGAAATCCCATACAATTGGTTCGGGTAGTGGGTTGGGTTGTTCTGGAGCCATGACTGGAGGGGTAGGGGATCTAGGTATTTCTTCTTCCATCCAGTTTGGGTCCTCTTCTGGGTCTTCCTCCTCCTCAGATTCTTCCACATTATTTTCTCTCCCTCATTGTTTCCTTCATTCCCTTCATCTTCCTCAACAGCTGGGGCATTAATCAGGTGTACTCCCCCGTTTCCTACTTGTGGAGCTGGAGCTCCTCCTAGGAATGGGATAAGATCGAGGTATCTAGCTTGCCACACAAAATGATTTCTGATATCTGCCAAATTCCAATCCCTATGATCATCCAGGTCATCACGGGCATGTACATAAAGTGGTCCTATGCCATGCCAATTCCCAAAGTCTGGGTGGGTGGGACTTCCTTCATTCTTAAGAATAAATGTGGCTTCTCTTAACATGGGTTCTCCCGCATATTCTACCATCACCCTCTCTAGGGTATAAATAGTCTCCATGATTGTCCATCTTCTTCTCCTTATTGGATCATACTTAACTGATCTATCACAGATATCCATCTTGTGTATCTAAGGCCCTCTTTCCATAGCTTATACATCTCTTTTATTGTCCTAGGTCGCTGGACCAATGCAAAGTCTTCACATAAAACCTTAACCGAAGCCGGTATTCCACCATGGTTTCATCTAGTCTTTTGGTGAAGTTCCTAGCTCTTTCTCGGGTTTCACCCAAGGAAACCTACAACACGAAAACTATTAATTAGCCTAGCTTTTAACTCCAATTTTATCCTAGTTACTTAGTTCTAGGTTTGATTTTAACTCTATTGTCATGCCTAATAACCTAGTGCTCTGATACCACTTAAACTGTCACGCCCCATAGGGTACCCTAAACGTAACAGTCCGCCACATGCCATATAAGATTCCCGAATTACCACCTTAGTCTTTCGGAGTCTCATATAGATGTAAGGCGTACCTTTACACAATAGAGTACAAGTCCGAATGGAGATAAAAGCTTAATTTGGCATGCATGGGCAATAGGATATAATTCATGAACATAAATAAATATTACATAATTCTAAGGGGCATTCCCCCGCAAAAGAATATTTAGCGGTCCATTACAGTCATCCAAGTCTTAGAAGTTTTCTATGGAAGTCTAATACAAAAATTATAACTTCTAGGGAAAACTCCTAGCTTCGGTACCTGTTCAGCCGGGTCTCTTCGCCTAAGCCATAAATGCGTAAGCTGCAAAAGGAATGGTCTGTAGGGATGTAAGCTAACTAGCTTAGTGAGTGTAATCTCCCACAAAAACATTTATATCACAACAATTCAACCAAGTTATTAATCAAGCAAGTGTATGCATCAAACACATGAGTTCAACATACATATGACCAACCGGAAATCATATGTGGATGGAATTGCGCCCTCCATCCCGGGTTAGCAGATTAACGAATCCTGCGGTACGACAATATCCCGTTTATGGCTCACGGCTAACCTACGATTATCGATGTCGTTTATGGTTCACGACTAACCTACGATTATTCGATGTCGTTTATGGTTCACGACTAACCTACGATTATTCGATGTCGTTTATGGTTCACGACTAACCTACGATTATTCGATGTCGTTTATGGTTCACGACTAACCTACAAATGCTCATGCTCCATCCCCTTGTGATATGCACATGTCAATTTATCATTTACTCAAGTAGTTGATTAAGCCAATTTACTTAGGCGATCAATCAATTTATCAGACAATCCATCATAGCTAACTATACAATCAAAGTTTATCACCCGGTTTCGATATTCTTAATTTGTTTCTCATATCATCACAACAATCATATAATTTCCCAATAATCCCCATTATTCATATTCCATTCAATTGACCTACATTCTAGTGCACTACTTTACAAGCACATACAATAAATGAATTGGGAAGAAAAACTCACTCCGCCATCGGTACTCCGGTCTTCTAGTAGTAATAATCCGGAGGTAACTCGTCACCGTCCACGGGTTCACCTATTCATATAAGAAATTACCCTAATAAGTATTCTATCAACTTAGGACACTAAAACTCTAAGGAAACTTAGTGAAATCGGAATTCGCGTCATTTCCGAAGTTCCGTTTTAAAATGGCCATAACTTGGTCGTTTTAAGTCGGAATTTCGCAAATTATATACCGATTCCTATCTACTTCGAAAGAGCTTTCCAAATATGAAGTTTAAATCAAGTTTTGAAAATATCTAAGCCTCGGAATTGAGGGATCAGATCTGTACAGCGGGTTCCTTGATTCCAAAAATGCGGTTTTGATGAATGCATTTGAGATTCCTAAGTGTAATATGATGCTAAATGCAATGGAAATGATTTTCCCTATCATGAATGTCATGATGTGGACCTTAAGGAGTCTATGTTCTTATAACTTTTAGATTTAACGATTTTTAGAAAACAAACTTTCCTTAGAAACCATTTCCTCTCAAAGCTTAGTAAGTTAATTTACTACACTTGATCACATTACATTTTGTATGGATTTTCTTTAGGAAAACTCTATTTTGTTTAAAGAATATTTGACCCCTATATTAGTTATATCCTAAGGCCTTTATTTCTTTAATAAAATCTACATTTACAAACTTTTAAGTGGGTCTTTTACTATGGGGTTTCCAAAAATCCGAATTTACACAAGTCATTTTCAAGTTGATTCCTTTAGGAAAAATATATTTTATACTTGAAACTTTAAGTATCTATTATACCTATATCCTAAGGACTTCATTTATTTAAGAAAATATCATTTTTGAAGTTGGAAAAATAGTGTTTTCTAACCCTATCCATTATTACGAATTTGGTTTTCATAACTTTTAACTCAAAACTCCTATGGACTTCATTCTTGTTTTCAACATTTTCTTTAGTAAAAACTCCTTTAGACTCATGAAAAATACTACTAAACATTATCTATTACCCATAGGCTTTATTTCTCTTAAAAATATAAGTTTAGAAGTTGTTAAAAGTGTTTTTGACCTTGGTTTTCAAAGTCATCCGAATTTTCAAAAGTCTTTTTCTTGTAAAGTACTTTTCTTTTTGACTTCATGGACCCATATATATAGATCTATACACTAGAAAGTCATTTACTAAAGACAAAAGTGTTAAAGACTATTTATGCACATATGAACAAAATAATAATGAAACTATAAATGCCTACATGCTCATGAGTAACAAGATGATGGATCTACTTTATCAAAAGCTTAAATGAGTTTTAAAAACATAAAAACCATATTTTTATAAAAGATCCTTTGTTTAAAAGACTTTTTGATGGATAAAGTTAAAGCTTTTGATAAGGAAACTCCTTTAAAAGATGGATCTACCATGAAATGGTTTGGGATTTTTGTGTTGTTATCTCATTGTTCCTACTACAAGATCATGGGAACATGGAGTTGAGATAACCAAAAATCACCTAGCCATAACAAGGTTTTATGAGTTGGAAGTAGTGGAGCATAACTTACTTGAAATGGATGTAAGATAGAAGAGAAAATGAGAAGTTGAGAGTGTGTGTGTGTGGCTCCACAAGTTTCGGCCAAAGGGGAAAAATAAGGGGAGAAGAGAGCTTTTGCACACTTTGTGAGTTTTGGAAAAGAAAGAATGAGGAAGAGAGAATAAGGATAGTTATATAGGAAGTGAAATAGGTTAAATGGAAAAGGAAAAAAAATCAAATTGAAGCATGGGAGGGGGGGGCCATATGCGCCGGTTTTGGAAGCTAAGGGGGGGGGGAACTTGTTTGTTTCATTTGATTTAACCTTGATTTGATCCTTGCTTCATTAGTCATAAGTGAAGTGAAGGGAAGTGACAAAAGGTT
Source organism: Combretum micranthum (assembly GCA_024138025.1). Lineage (NCBI taxonomy): Eukaryota > Viridiplantae > Streptophyta > Magnoliopsida > Myrtales > Combretaceae > Combretum > Combretum micranthum. Next base: position 109,022 of record JAMXBD010000695.1, on the reverse strand, counting down.
ATGGAAGAAAGGAAGAGATGTGATTGATGGTAAGGTTAGATTTGTAGGGTAGGCTAAAAAGTAGACTAGGTAGTGTAGGTGGTACTTTATGAATAGTAATGAATAGTTGACAAGACAATTTAATTTCCGGTAGTAATGAAATATGAATAAAAAGGCTATAGCTGTATTTTTCATAAACCGGAAAATTATGAAAAATATATTTTTGAAATCCTTATTTTATTTCGGTTCTAATGAGTACTCATAAGTATATTTTTGAAATTCTAGTTCCGGGGCACGTTTTTCTATAATGGGTCTCGGGATGACCCGGAATTGAAATTTTCTTGAAATCAAATATTTTCTTAGTTTGAAATATATTCAAGAATTATAATCAAAAGTAAATTTTCTTAGAAAAGTTTATTAACTGGAAACCGAGGAAAAGCCGGAATTAGGGTTCCTAATTCTCACTCCAGGCTTGAGCTATTCGGTTTAGGGTTTTGGTTTCCGGTTCTAGGGTTATCTTAGCTACTTGAAAAACCGGGGTTTACATATGTACTTGAAAAGAATTTCCTTGGGCATATAAATAGACTTATGATTTATGCACGGTGCTATAGGTATTGCCTTATTTAATTAATTTCCTTAAAACAACATTTTCTAGGTTTTGGAAAATTGGATTTGTTAATCTTTACTTTATGTGGTTGAAGTAACTTATAAATTTTTTTATGATCAAAATCTAATATTCTATATTTTGATTCTTTAGTTTATCAAAAGTGAGTTGAAAATAAAGTTTGGTCTTTTTAAGTTGCCTACTAATTCTATTTTAAAGTTTCAAAAATTTTCTTTAGTAGTACTAAATGAGTTTATTCCTTGAAAGTTAGTTTTTTAGATTATTGACAAATTTCATTTTTTTTTCTAAGTGGGTTTCTTAAGACTTGTAAGTTGATTTTCATAAAAACTTATTTAGCCCTTAGTTTTAGAAAGTTAGTAAAAATAGTATCAAGTTATTATCTATATATCAAGATTTCTTATGTTGTTATTTGAAAAGAAAGTATCTTTAAACTTTGAAGAAACTTCTTTATAAATAAATTGAAATTTCATGATGAGCTTATGTAAACTTTTAAAACGAATTTATTTGAAAACTTTTTTTTTCTAAGTCTTGGGAAAAACATTTATTTAGTGATAGAATTTTATTATTTCATAAAAAAGATCTCTTTTTATTTGGACAACAACTTATTAGCTATGCATGAATATGATCCTGTAGTTTATAAAAGATAAAAATATCACAAGATAAGATAATAAAAAATATAAGAAATAAATGATCATATTAATAATAATTGCAAAGTATTGGGAGCCTTAGCTTCTTCAAGGCTTCCCAGGACTAAGAATAGACTAGTCCCAAAAGAAAAAGAAAATTGTTTTAACTTGATGAGGATAAGTCTAAGACTAGAAAGACTAGTCTTAAAATAACTTGAAGGTAAATAAATTACAAGAAAGGTAAATAAATTGCACTGGAAATAAATAAATTGTAATAACAAGTGAGCTGATATACTCTAAAAGACATATATAACTACATAGATATATTTAGTTAGATATAAATATGAACAACGTAAAGGAAAATAGATTTATGAACAAGAACAAAATATGAACATATTGTTGCTTTCCTAACCTTCATGTGTTTAGAAAACATACACTATGCTCATACTAAGCAAATGAGCATAAGGAAGGCTTAAAGGAGTATTACCTATAAAGAAGAAAAACTAGAGAAACTTTGAGAGAACTTTGGAGAGATTTTTGGATAGTAATGATAGTATAAGAAATGTATGAAAGAAATGGAAGAGAGGGGTGGTATTTATAAGAAAAAGTGGAGGTGATTTGTGATAATTAATTAAATAAAAATAAAAATAAAAAATTAGGGGGGGGGGGGGGGGTGGGGTGGGTGGGGAAGAGAAATGGGTCGGCCCTACTTATTGTATAAGGGAGGCAGAAATTTATTTTTTTGTATTTTTATTAATGAAAAGAGATGTGAGAGATGTGAAGTTGTATTAGAAATGAAAATTGTAAGAAAATAGGTATATAGGTTGCAAGAATAGGTTGTAAGAAAAAGTAGAGATAGATAAATAGTGTAAAATAGTAATGAATAGTGTAATATAAAGTAGATGTGACAAATAAAGTACCAGTAGTAAGAAAATATGTGTATAAATGCGATATCTGATATTTTTAGTTACCAAAAAATTATAAAACTGATTTTTTTGAAAAATTTATATTTTAAGAGTCTAACGGTATATCCAGAACATTTTTACTATTCTGAGCTTCAAGACACGTTTTTTGAAAACTATATCTGATCGGGTTCAAAACAAATCACGGTTTGACTAATCTGATATTTTTAAGTTTCCTTATGTTATTACGAACTATTCTACATACTAAATCTCTTACTTGTTCTCTGAGGGTTATGGACACGGGATTGCCGGACATAAATTGTTGTGTCTAACTAGGGTTTTGTTGACTTTATAGTTTTCGGTTGACTTTTTATTTAGGGTTTAAGCTCAAGCGATTGTAAAACTTTGGGGGTTTACAAGTGTATAATTTAAGGAACTAAGTTTTATGAAGAAAAAATCCATTTTCTTTTACGAAATTGAGGAAATACAAATAATAGGATTTTTTCCAACAAAGGTCCATGTATTGAAAAATTATGAATTTAGAAAAGAGTTATTATGAGAATAAGAATTTAAAACAAGATATTCCTTTAATTTTCCTCATAAGGTAAAACTTAAAACATTTTTTTATACAACTTAGGATGATTTTTCCTCATAACCACATATATGTTCATGTTTTGGAGAATAATTAATTAAAAGAAGTTTAGCGTAAAAATAAAATATTCATGAACTCAAAATAAATATGGAAACATGAATTTCTTTAATTCAGTTTCACATTTACAAATCTAAGAATTAGAATTTTGTTGAAAGAATCAAACTTAATAAATTATTTAAAGAAAACTACACCTAGGTTTTTATCACAAAACCATGTTAAATTGTTAAGAAAGAATTTATGAATAAATATGAGACCTTAAAAAAAACACATATATTGAATTATGATTTTTCTTGTTAATCGAATCACATATTTACAAGTCAAACAAATGACGCTTCGCTAAACTTTATCTTTCATAAAAATTGTTTACAAATTTTATATTCTAAGACAACATCACTAGAATCATGTATATAATATGAGTCTATGTATATATTAAAAGGATTTTTCAATTATATAAATATTTATATGTTTGCTATAGAATTTTGGATGAAATAAAACTGAGGCTGAAATTTTTGTGCTAGAGCTGTGCCGACCCGTTTTCCAACCCAAATGACTTCAAATGTTCAAAATAACCCTAGAAATAGATAGATCTTTTCTACTAAGTAGAAAACGACAACTTATATGCAAAATTTTGAGTTAAAATGAGAAAGTTATTACCATTTTAAGTTATGATTTCACATAATCCAAATTTTGAAGAAAATAACCAAATAAAATTAGAAAGTTTAAGTAGAATTTCTATGAAATACTCATCTCGGATATTTCTTTTTTCTAGGTGATGAAGAATACGGGATTCCTTCATGAGGATTGCTACGACTAAGAAGATTGCGATATGAGCGAGTGAGTTTTCCCTCTTAATTTTGTTATCTTGCCTGTGCTTATAGATGGTTGCACTAGATCTATAGGTACAAGATAAAATGAACATGTATAGGGCATGGGTTTATATGCATATGCTCTTATGTATGTAAGACAATGAATGATAAGCATATCGGAACCCATAAATGATTGTATAACTATATCATTAATATTACTTGTTGCTTATGTGTGTATGATGATTGTTTAATTGCCCTTAAGTATACCTTAAATGGACATGTATTGCATCCGTCGAGTCACATATCGAAAGCTGCTACTCCTACGTGAAGAATCGGAAGGTCCGAGGCTAAGATAGCTCGAAACCATGCTCATTCTTAGGAAATTAAGGTATACCGGGTATACATTCAAAGGATGAGTTGCACCGATCGATTGCTGAGAATAGAGTGCTTGGGGACTAGCAATAGAAGATCGTGAAGACCGTCAATTTCCATTCCCTAACCCTTGATATAGGGGTAAATTCGTTCTATATATGGTCTCCGAATAACCATATATATTTGTGTAATCATGTGATTGTTGCATAGCATGCATAACATATGCATAAAATAAATAAACTTGTTTGAAATCACAGTACGAATAAAATGGAATATCTCACTAAGCTCCTTGTAAGCTTACACCCCTAAAGGCTTTTGTTGAAACAAGTATGTTTAAGGTCACGTTCAAGAATCGAAATATTAAGGGAATCATTAGCAAATCTTTGAGCTCTTGTGGAAGAAGTGGAAACATAGGATATATTTCCTTTCATGAAATGTTTTTATGAATTACATATGATATGTTAATGTTTTGGGGGATTACTAGGAAATGTATTTATGTAAACTTGAAGACATTAGTAGGGGTATGCCCTTAAGAGTTGTAATTGGCTTTACTTATGTTTAACATTAACTATTCCTCTTCCCTTGTTTCTTATTTGTTATCAAAGTAAATTACACTACTCCGGTGCATTCCCTCTGATGTGTTATACGCCTTGTGCATGATATGAAAGCTTTTATGTGACTAGGCAAGTCATTCCTAAGCTTTAATATTATGTACGGTGGATTGGCACGTTTAGGATACCCTTTAGGGTGTGATAGCTCCTCTACCAAATTGATTGACTTGCACCATTTGAATTAGAGTAGGCTTCAACTTAAAATTGTTTGCTTATATAACAGGCCATGCTATGGATGATGTAACTCCATCAACTGTAAGCATGAAATACTCCCACATCTGTCTATCATTATCGTTTCCACTAGCTATGTATCCCTCAAATCGATTTTGATCATTTCCATCTGATTGCTTCCATGGTTTTTAAATTCTCAAGATTGACTCTTCTTTCTCTTAAACACTTGTGAAATGTCCTATCTATTTTAGGATAAAAAGCAATGTCAAATCCGAGATTCTTTCACCTGACATACATAGACAAACCAACTAAAGAAAAATATTTTTTTTTTTGGCTTTTCTCAAAATTTTCAGATTTTTATGGAGATTTTCAAAATTATTAGATTTCAACAAAATGAAACAAATGAATATTTTACAAACCAAAAAGGTTTTCTAATTGAGAAGTTAACAAAACCTAAACTAAGAAGATAAAGACAAATGCAAAGACACAAAAAAAGAATATCAGACACACCAAGATATATTCACAAACACACAAAAACACAAAAGTCACAAAACTGGAATTTTTTTTTGAAAATTTAAAAAGAAAAAGAAAAACAAAAGGAAAAAAATGCCTAGTATAAGGACTAACTACTTATCTAATATTAGCGACAATAGCTCCCTAGCAACGGTGCCAAAATTAATAACTTGATAAACTTGAATCACTCTCGATTTAAGCATTTTTATAAAATCATTTTGAGTTGCATGATTTTGTAAAAAAATCATTTTAAGCGAAGAAAAAGCCAGCAATTGTTCTGGGTTATGCTAGTAGTATAGTATAGTGAGTTAAAGTCGTATCCTTAGAGAGCTAATAGCTAAGTACTAGGTATTTGAGTTTTATCCCTAAGCTAAGATATTGAATTTTGATTTTAATTAAGAGTAAACAAATGAACTACTCAAACACATCAATCAAATGTCCTAACAACACTATTGAGGGTCTTGGGGTTAGGAGATGCCAAAAATGAATTGGGAATTGCAATCACATTCTTATTTGAATTAATGTGATGCCTTGGATCGATATTTGAAGTTGATTAATTAGGATTTAACCAAACTCACTGGAACTCACCTATCTCTTGGAATAGCAAAATTCCAATTATAGCATAAATTACCTTACTAAGGCAATTTATCTATAACTATCAGTTAAAATAGTAGTTCGCTAACACCGAAGTTACTACTCTAGTTAGAATTACAAATTGAGCATCGCTAAATGACCTAAATTTATAATTTTAACTGCATGAAGCACTTGGGTTCATGAGTTTTGTCAAAACCCATATGTCCCTATGACGAATCTTTTTCAAAATCCTAAGTTGCACTTGTATGGATTATTGAATCCCTCATGAGTATCTTTAATCCGATCTATCTAGGTAATGTTGGCCTGGCACAAATCAAATAGACTACAATCAATAATAGCTAAATATCCAATTAATCATAAATCAACATTGAAATGAGTCATTAACAATCAATTTCATTAAGCCCATAAATGTAATACCCATGAAAATATAAATCACAACATCCGAATAATACAATCAAGAAATTACCATAATAGAGCAAGGGTAAGAAAACACTTCAATTGAGTTTTCTTCATCAAAGTTTTTAAAACCTAAAACCCTAGTGAAAATGGGCATTGCTTGATTGAATTGAACCCAAATCACCTTAACAATATGCTAGAATAATAGGGTTTTAGTGCCCTTTAACTAATATATACATATTGATGTTTAATGAAAACCATGTAATACTCTCTTTATGCTACTCTTACTGCTACTATTCTCCTCTACTTCCCCATCTCCTCCTCTCGTATATTCTTTATCCCCTATATTTTGTACATGATCATTCATTTGAAAAGGGCTTAAGAAATATTCAAAATGGGCCCTTTAAGAATAAATAGCTTAGATATAAATACTAATTTCTCTTCAAATTTGTTTCACTTTTTCTTCAGTCCTCTTACTCCATTAACTAGTCACGTGTGGATAGAGATGGACCTTTTTTCCTTTTTATATCTTGATTTGGTTCGACAAATCATTTGAACATGAATTTTTTTTGTCCTTTAAAGTTGATACTATAGCTGCAGTCTTCTCCATGTGTGAACTTATGCGTCAACCCTAAAAAGAAAAATTTAGGCCTCTATTTTTAATTATATATAGCTCACGCAAGCTTTCTTAATTATTGACAACTTTGTAAACTCTATGCTATCATGTTTTGTGCAAGAGATTACTGTTGAGACTATGGAATCGTGTCCGCTATTGATCTTGGTAAGATAATGAGCTACTGTTGTGTTGCTTTGGTTTAGTAATTCTTGGATTTGTAATACTGGATCTTGTACTTGTACTACTGATGATGTTATAGGTGTTTTGTCATGTCTTCATCAAGTCTAGTAGAGGCGCTCTAGTTCGTAAATAAAAACATCTTGGTGAGTGCTCAAGTTGATTAGATAGTGCTCGGAATGAGGCTATGATGGCTAGATCTTGATTGTTGTTGTTATGGGTGATTCAGCTTGGTAGCTGCAATGTGCATCTTATTAGCACTCTTTGTCATAGCTTTGTTGGATCAAATCAACTCCACTTGATCTGTCACGCACCGAAAGGTACCCTAAACGTGGCAGTCCGCCATACACAATATTAACGCCTAGGATTGTTTGCTTCAGTCATGCGAAAGCTTCCATACTATGTACAAGGTGTCTAACGCATGGAGGAGACACATCGGAGTGATACATTTTCTATTGATACAACTTTGAGTAACAATATAAAGGAAATACAATTCACTATACTTCAATTACAATTCACCAAAGATTTCACTACATAAACCTATTACAAAGCAATTCACAAAACCTAGCTAATATCTTCAAGTATTCTTACTTCCTGCCGGAATCCCAAGTTCATACTCGGCTTTAGACATCTCAGTCCCCAAGTAGCATTCTTGAGTTAACTTGTTTAATCAAACATCTATTGGGGTATAAGCTACACTAGCTTAGTGAGTGCGAACTTCTAAGATCACATTTATAACACATCATACAAACAAGTGATTAGTCAAACAAGTGATATGCATCAAACATATGAAATCAACAAACATATGACTAGCCGGAAATCATATGTGGATGGACTTGCGCCCTCCATCCTGTGTTAGCAGATTAACGAATATTGCGATACTACTCAATATGTCGTTTAGGATCATGGTCAACGTACTTATAAATTCGTTTGTGGATCACGATTAACTGACTTTTACATCGTTTAAGATCACGGACAACAGAACAATGCTAATGCTCCATCCTCATTTATGATATGAATGAGTCCATATTTATTTTCAATTCCAAATAGTCAATTATACCAATTCTTTAAGTAATCAATCGATAATCATAGACAATCAATTTTAATTCATCTATACAAGCAATAGTTAATCACCCGGCTTCGATATTCTTATATTCCATTTCTCACATCAACAACAATCATACATAGTTCCCATTCATCCTCGTCATGCATATCCATTTTATCTTTACCAAATATCTAGTGCAACTATCATTACAATCACATACAATAAATGGAATCGAAAGTAATACTCACTCGGCCATTAGATCACCGGTCTCTTAGTAAATGTCATACCCCGCCCCCTCAGGCGACGGCGATGTGATGCCAGGGTAGGCAAACCCACCACTGGCCCCCTAGTGGTAATGGCCGACACCACCATTGCATCATGGTGACCCCAACCAACGCATGCCCCGTAGGGTACCACGGACACTATAGGTATTGTTACCCTCAGGATGGATTGAACCCAGTCTGCAGCCTCTAGGGATCGAACCCATGACCTGAGGCTTTTGCCTGCCCCAAAGGCAGTACCTCTCACCAGTTAATCTGCAGCTTAACTGGTGAAAGGTGCTGCTTTTGGGGCAGGCAAAAGCCTTAGGTCTGGGGTTCGAATCCTAGAGTCTGCAGACTGGGTTCAACTCTGCCTAAGAGTAACAATACCTATAGTGCCCGTGGTACCCATTAGGGCATGCGTTGGTTGGGGTCACTATGATGTAATGGTGGTGTCGGCCATTACTACTAGGGGGTCAGTGGTGGGTTTGCCTACCCTGGCATCACATCACCGTCGCCTACGGGGGCGGGGTGTGACAGTAAAAGTAATCCGGTGGTAGGGAATCATCGATTTCGGGATCACCTAAAAAGGAAGAAATACCCTAATGAGTATTTCAACTCAAAACTAATCCATCCTATCTCATACAAACTACCAAATTTGTAATTCTCGTCCTAAGCGGGAATTCCAACTTAAAACCGCCATAACTTGATCATTTTAACTCAGAATTTAGCAAATTATATGTCGATTTCTATCTAATTTGAAAGAATATCTAATTCTAATATCATATTTAAGTTTTGAAACCTTTGAAGCTTCGAAAAGATCTGATCAATTCAGATCAGTAGCAAATTCCACTTCCGAAAAATAGTTTTGTAAATGTTTGTAATGTTTCTACTATATAGAGTAACTATACATGCAATATTGATGATTTCTTATCATGAATGGTATGTTATGAGCTTGATGTATGCATGCTTTTGATAATATTTACTAAAAGGAAGTTTTAGAAACTTTTTATTTGTAAAACTTCATGGCTATTTACTTTTAAGAAAACTAGTTTCCTAACTTTGATCAATTCCATTTGTTTTAGATTTATTTCTTAAGAAAATATAATTATCCTTGTTAAAATTGAGTCTTCATTATATCTATTACTTAGGACCTTCATTTTTATATAAAAATTATTATTTTACACTTTGTAAACATGTTTTCAAATATGGTTCATCCCAAAATCCGAATTTTGTAAAAATTATTTTTGTGGTGATTCCTTTAAGTAAAAATCATTTGATACTTAGAAAATTAAGGCTCAACCATAGCTAGCCACTAAGGACTTCATTTCTTTAATAAAAGTTCTATTTTGAGTTTGGAAAGCATGGGTTTTCATACTAATACTCCATTATTATAAATTTCTTAAAATGACAAACAACTCAAATTTTTCTACTTTATTTCTACTCCTTATTCTACATGTTTTTCTTAGCAAATCCTATCTTAACTTATAAAAATCATTGTTTGATGATATCTATGACCTATGTTCTTTATTTTTCATATAAAACACAAGTTTTTGAGTTGATAAAAGGGTTTTTAATGGTCTTGAAACCATCAGAATTTCACAAAGTTAGGATAAACTCAAATTTTATACTTTGAAATCTCTTCCTATTTTGAAAATCTCTATTATATACATATACAACTCAACACCATGCATGATTCATGAGTGTTGGAAATTTCTAATTTGTCATGTACGTAGATAATGTCAACAAGAAGTATGTGGCATTACTTTTCTAACTTTGTTTCTACAATGCATCGTGTATTTATGTAATACCTACAAGCTATTGTCATGAAGGTTATGAGATGATCTATCTATATGTATGCATATAGTACTAAGAATTCTTTTTGAAAAACTTTTACTTTGCAAAATTTTGAAATTTACTAGGCTTAAGAAAAATAATTTTTCTTCTTGTAAAATCATACTTGCTTTTATCAAAACTCAACCTTGATGACCTATATAGCCATCACCTTCATTATTTTAATAAAAACCTTCATTTTGGGGTTAGAAAATAGATGTTTAAATAGGTGGTTTGCCTAAGTACGAATTTTACAAAATTTTAAAGAATGAAAACATTGTTCAGCCTATTCTGGGAAACCATTTATTGTTCTAAGATTATACTTTGATAAATCTCTCTTATCTTTGTTAAAATTTGGTCTTTATGACATGTATCCCCTAGGACTTCATTTTTTTTTTTTTTTTATAAAAATCATCATTTTGGCTTTTGGAAATAGGTGTTTAAATAATGGTTATTTTCAAATCCGAATTTTGAAAAATTCATTTGAGTTTGTTTTCTTTGTAAAACTCATTTAGTCTTTCAAAAACCATTTCCTAATCAAACCTACCCCTTAAGGCTTCCATTTCTTTAATAAAAATCTTGTTTTGAAGTTGAAAAATGGGTATTTATATTTCAAGCTTCTTTTACTACGAATTTAAAACTTATTTTTTAGATTGAAATATAACTTTCGTAAACTTGCCTTTGTTTTAAAAATATTCTTTAGTAGATCGAAACTTTACTCATCAAGATCATTCATTTATGATATCTATTCCCTAAGCCCTTCATTTTAAATGAAAAATGCATATTTTGAATTTGAAAAATAGCTTTTCTAAATATGGTTCCTTTTTTTAATCCGAATTTTCAAAAATGATTTTTTGTTGAAAATAAAATAGATCTTGAGCTTTCTAAAACTTTGCTACTACAAGTTATTTATGAACATAAAACAAAAGTATAATGCATTTATGAACTCAAAACACTAGATCTAGTTTACTATACTAGTTATAAATGCATGAACACTATGATGGTTATGTGAATAATGAATATATGCACAAATCATTAGCAATAACAACATAACTTGAAAATAAAACAAGATAATAGCAAACTAACTTCAAATAACAAGATCTATAACATTGTGATGGTAAGAATCTCATGTTCAAGTGTTTCCACATCCCTAACTTGAAGCTCATAGGGATTTTGTGTGGAATCACACATGACTGAACTTGCCATTACATGTTTTAAGATCATAAAGTATAGATCTATAACCTTTTGGATGTTTGGAACAAGAAACTTGAAGAAAAATGTGAGTGTGTGTGTGTGTGTGTTGGTTACGGTTTGGCAAAGGAAGAGGAAGAGAGAAAGAAAAGTTTTGCAAGAGTTTTGCTTTGTGAAAAGTGAGAGGAATTTGACATAAAGGAGTATATATAGACTTGTGAATTAGGGTTTGTGTAATAAAAAGAGAAGAAAATAAAATAAATTCGAGAGAGGAAGAGGGAGGGTGAGGCGTCGGTTTGGAGAAAGAGAGAGGGAGAGAAAAGTGTGTTGTGTAAGTTTTGAAATTAAATAAGTAATTTAAGTAATAAAAGTAAAGTAAATTGTAAGGAAAATGATAAAATTGTAAGAGTAGGGTGTAAGGATGTAAGAAATAGGTTAAGGGTAGTTGTACTTGTGAATAGTGTAGAAGAATTCAAAAAGTAGATTTGACATTTAAAGTACAGGTAGTAATGAAAATACGGTAAAAAGGTTATAACTGTAATTTTTATAATCCGAAAAATTATATAACTGATATATTTGAAAATCTTAAGAAATTATGAGTCTAACGGTACTAATATCATATATTTAATATTTTGAGCCCCGAGGGCACGCTTTTCGAAGTCTATACCCAATCGGGTTCGAAATAGATCAAAAATTTGCTAATCTTATCTTTTAAAGCATCCTAGTATTATCACGAACTATACTATACCCCTTACTCAAATTTTGACTCCTAGGTTTAGGAATACGGAATTGCCGGATCTAAACTACTAAGGTTTCTTAGGAATTGTTGACTTAGGTTTTCCGGTTGACTTTCCGGTTTAGGGTTTGAACTTGATATTACCATAAAAATTAGGGGTTTACATGAACTACTATATTCCACTTAGGGTTCCTAGTTATTTTTCGGTTTAGATCTTTGCCAATTTAGAAATTGAGGGTTTATGTTTATACATCACGTTTAGTTTGGAAATTTATCAAAAAAATTTATTTTTGTAAGTATTTAATATCTCTTAATGTTTTCGGAATTCTTGAATTGGGTTTTATTTCCGAAGGTTTATCGTTATTTACTTTTTAATAATTTGTTTTTGGGTTCTATATTACCTGATTTTACAAGTCAAGATTAAGCATAGAATTTGTCGTACGTAGTGGTTTTGAATTTGGAGACTGTTGAGTTTTTATTTTATTTTTAAGGAATCTCATTTTCTCAAGATTAAGAAATTTCTGGATTCGTTCGTGATTTAGGACTAGTTGAAGTTCAGTTTTAATTTGGAGTCATTTTTAGAGTTTATTTTCGATGTATATTTTGGAATTATTTACTGAAATTTTCTAGGGCTTACATGATCCATCTCAACATGTACATCCTATAACACAAATGAATTAATTAGAGTAATGAAAACATATGTTGAGCAACAACTTTTGGCACAAAATAATCCATGTAGATTTATGCAATGAAGTTAAAATAGCATATGGAAAAAAATAAACTTGTAATCATTCAAGTGTTATTTTTTTACTTTAACTTGATCCTTTTAAACAGTTCATGCATAAATCACCTCAAAGACATGCAATTGATCATTTTATAATGGAATTTCACAATGAATGTGTTGTTACATGCATAAATGTGTGTTAAAAGTGAGGATAAATGTGTATTTCTATATATTTATCATTATACTTGTTCATAAGTTTTTAGCAAATATACTTTAGCTCTAGATATTGTCAAATTCATGAGTAAATATGCACACGTTTTTATTATTTCTTAGTAAGTTTAGTTTTAGTTCATTAACTTAAGAAATCTACTAAACTTAGTGTTTTACTTCTAAACAATAAAATAAGCGTGTATACTAGTGTATTTGACAAAGATAACTTACCATAACTTTAAAAATAAAATTATCTGAGTTTGATTGATGTGTTATGTGTGATTGTTTTACCTACTTCTTCAAAATACGTCAAAGGTAGTGTTTTGGATGTGATTTCTTAAAAGTTTTTCTGATATTAAAGGTAAAAATTTGAAGAAGTGGGTTGTGTTTTAGTTATCAATGTAGATAAAATGAAAAAGAGGGTTTCATGATAACAATAACAATTAAAGAAGTTTGTGTTTATCTAGTTTTATATTTGATAAATGATATATTGTACTAATTAAAAAATTAATATAGTAGATTTTTAAAACCTTATATTCATCTTCTAGTGATGATTATATACAACAAGTGTAAATTTTCAAATCCCAGTTGCTATTTATATAAGTATTAAGGAGTAAAATAAACTTATTCTTGGATGTGCCATTTTCAAGATTAAAGACGAAAACTTTTTGAAAATTGGACAAGTTTGCCTTCCTCAAGTGTTTTATGGTAAAACAAGTAGTACCATATATTTAAGTAGCTTTGAAAGAAATTTGAATGTAGTTTGTGAGAATTAAGATTTATAATGTCGATAGGACGAAAATTTATGATATGAGACAGATGTTAATTAATATATAAACAAATTATTAATTATTTCAAGATAATAAAATTAAACACAAAGTTTGAGTTTCAACTCTCACAAAAAATAGATTTTAGATTAATATTTAATATTTAATATTTATATAATTTATTTATAAGCTATCATTAACTACCCAATATATACTAAAGATTTAGTACTTCGCACTATAATTTAGGATTATATAACTATTTTAGTAAAATTTTACATATGTCATGTCTTCTTGTCTTTGGCATCTTTCATTTTCTTGAAAATTTATTTTCTTAATGTCTAAACTTAAGTTAAGAAAAATCTGAAGAATTACAATATGAATATAAAGAAGTGGGTGTCTCGACCAAGTAGTGCACAAAGAAATTCATGATAGTTTTATTTTATGCTTTATGTTAGTTGACTGTATATAAATAGTTAGTCAAGTTCAATAAAAATAAATTTGCAAAAAGAAGTAATTAGAATAGAATAGGGTTTTGGCTCTATAGAATATGACGATTACAATGGCTCGGAGTTAATTCTATGCTAATTAGCATTAACTAGTTGTTAGTTAGATTTCTAAAACAAATTCACAAGCAAAGTGAAATAAATTAGAAGAACATACATCTATCTATTCAGCCATAGAGAGATTCACTTATGAAAATTATGTTAAATCTATTAAAAAATGTAGAATTAATATTAATTAAGTTTAAAATAGCCAAATATGTAGCTAAATTAAAGAAACGTCATAGAGTAATATAGATGTACCTATTTATATACCCACTAGATCTAGTAGTGCAATAGAGAAAAATAATTAATAATTTTTAATAGATAAATAAACTATTAGGTAGTACATGAAATAAACTTTCCAACGACTATCTATATATGAAATTTCTATCTAAAATAGGTAAGATGACCTTGTTTAAATTTAAACGATAAAAACTAGCATTTAAAGTGTTTTTTTTTTAATATTTTTTAGCTAATTAGTAGTTCCACTAAGCTATTTTAGGCGAATTATGAAAAGGTATGTTTTATGAGCTTTAAAATGACTCTTTGTACACTAGGATTGAAAAAGTTATGTTAGAGATACCAAAAACCCTATTTTAGGACATCTAGACACAAATAATGTAATCCCCCATAAATAAGATAAATGCAAACAAGTTTCGTGGATGAAACTTTTGGGCAGAAGGATGCAATCTTCTATAATTTTTGTGATTTAAAAATGTCAAAATACATTCAGTTTAATTATTGTTTGAGAATCATAAACATGAAGGATTTGTAACACTATAGGTTATAAACTACAGAATGATAGAATGTCTATGATAATGATATCGTTGTAATTTCTACTTATTTTACTATTCAATCCTATTAGAGCTATTAGTTTAGGAAGCTCAAGTGATCAATGTAAACCCCTAATGTTTTCGGTGAGGTTTGGCAAGTTCGCCTAGGAACTATTTTAGAGATATTTTAAGAATCTTGAATAATTCAATTCAAGATAGAAAAAACCTTAAACAATTTAACTCGATATATAAAAAATATATAATGAGACGATCCTTAAACAAATAGCATAAATTTCATATATATATATATAAATTTAAGATATCAAATTATATACTTATTAAAAAAAAATCCAAATCAACTCTATAAGTATCAAAATTTAATAAAATCAATAGAAGTGAACGCGATAATTACCAAAATGATAATTTACTCCAATGCTTCCCCAAAGCTATGACCATATCAATAAACTCAATTATAATATGATCCAAATAATAACACTTAACATTTATAGGCACGATAACAATTTTACAAGAATGATTATTTAAAAATACCAACTCAAAACTAGCTAACGATTTCCATGTAAATTAAATTTACACTCAGAAACGAGCATGACCATTGTACCTAAATTACAATCCTAAACAATTACCAACTACCCTCTACAAGATGGACTACCAGACAAATTTCATATGTTATTGCAAATTTTCTTACCTTTATTCTATGAAAAACCGGCTAAGAAAGAGCTTTCCTTCCCTTTATCATTATTAAATGGGTACACCCCATCACCATGAAATTCTCTTTAGCACAAGTCAACTTCAATATACCTTATGTACAAATAATATTACTTCTCCATGTAGGCTACAATACTGCTAAGTCCAACTCCTCCTTCATGCTTCCATGCCTTCTTTTTTTTTTTTACTTGTATAATGATCATTTCCTTTGGTTTATTTTTTGTAATAATCTTTATATTTTTTTTCCTTCCCTTCCTTTTTTTTTTTTTTTTCCTTTCTTCTTTTCAGTACATATACATCTTATTAGTGAGACACAGATGTCGAGAATCGAGATACATACATACTTATATACATATCAACCTCTGCAAGTTTCCTTTCCTTTCTTTTATTATTATTTATACCGTTATTAATCCTTTTTCTCCCCTTTTCTTTTATATTAACTTTATTCATTTTTTTTCCTTCATAGCTAAGCTGGACACCAACTCTTCCCTTACATGTATACATTTTCTTTGCTGCCTCAATCCCTCTCCTCTAACATATAAATGCACCCACATATGCCTTACCGTGCTCTCTCTCTCGTACATCAAATTTCAACAAAAGAAAGAAAGTCAACAAGCAGCATCCCAGCCTAATAGCACCAAAAAGGAAACCATACCCACATGCAAATTGATCTCTCTTTCTGTCTTTTGCTTTAATTTAACTAATAACTATGTCTCAAAAGGTAAGTCTACGACCTTCTTTCTCATATTCCTTTCCATTTCCGTTATTATATGTGTATATATTTATATATATTTCTTTTTCTTTTTATCACTTCTTAGACAAGACAAGGACACACACCAACTTCTTTTTCTTTTGCCCTTTTTTTCCCCAGCTTTCTTTACTTTTCCTTATCAATTTTAATCTATTAGTTAGCTTAATTATCTTATCCTCCCAAAAATTCGCCTAATCTAGGAGCTCCAGGAGGTAAGTTGGCAATCTCCTTCTCTTTTCCTTTCTTGTTTCGTTTTCATTCCACCTTTTCCCTTTACCCTTAAGTTTCCAATCCATATATATATGTAAATATGTAAATTTATGTAGTTATGTATGTCCACATTCCAATCTATTATTATTCCTATAAAATTTAGTTCCTCTTCATCTCTAAAATAAATATACATATAATATTACGTTTCCAGTCCCTTCTCCGCCTTTAATTTTTTTTTTGGGCCAACCACACATCACCAACAACCTTGGAATAAGATCCTTCTAGATGCCAATATTATGCCTTTTCTTCCCTTCTTTTCCATTTCCACTAAACACAGTGAGTGAACCCCAAGCTTAGAGATAGAATGGGACAAGCTTCATTTGCTAAAATAACTACAACTATAGAAGTATTATCTAGACCTACATGCACTTTTAGATACATATATATGTTTGTACATCTACAAGATAAATAAATAAACACAAATAAAATGTTGAACAATAATAACCAATGCGTAGATTATGACTATGATTATACTAGAATCTATGAGTATAAAAGCTGCAATTTGCGGATTAAATTTTGAAAATATAAACATATATATAAGTAAACAAATAAAGAAAAAAAAATAACGATAACCGACATCCTTCTTCTAGACTTAGCCAAATACTACGAAAGGATGGTAAGATGGAGTCTTGATCTAATGCTTCAAATTAATTTACTATAATGCTCATTAGGATCATGTTCCCTATTTAACCATACAGAAAACTACATATAAAGTTCATGTGATTAAAATGCTTGTGATAAAGCCTTGGAAGACTCTCGGATAAGTGGACTGTCAATGACATATACTACAAGTTTGGTACCACTTGAAAATGAAGCTAAATAAAATATTTATGTTAGTGAAAAGCATAGGTGAATAAACAAATGAGTGATAACAATTCTAAGTGATTAGAAGACTAGAGAGCAAAATTGTCATGCTCCAAGGGTACCCTAATAGTTATATACAATCCACACATGTATACTAATACTAGTTATACCTTCAGGGGTGACATAATTTCAAACAATAGGATTTTTTAGTTGCATCGATAAGAAACGACAATTATATGTAAGCCATAAATTAGTAAAATAACTGTCATCACAAGCCTGAGTAATATAATATTACAGACCAAATTCTTATTCTATAAGTCTCCAAAATACATAAATTGATATTTCAAATACTAACTAAATAACAACTAGGAAATAAAAGTAAAATAACTTATTCCGACTATCTTATAATCTCCTAACTTCTAATTCTTATCAGAATCATGCTCCTGGAAGTAATAAGCCAGTGTCATAGTGTCAACCTGAAAAGTCTTTAGGAGTGTGAGCGAAACCACATGCTCAGTGAATAACCAGACATATTACATATCAAGCAAGTTTATTAACAAATCATATGTAATGCAACAATCAAATATATACATCGATATAAACTTGGATGATCTAGAATCCAAATAGGAAAAAGATTTACGCCCTCTTTTTAGGGTTGAACAATATTTACTTAATGACCACCTGCCCAGGAGAGACTAAGTACATAGAAAAATCAACGATTTTCGTTTTAGGATTGTCATTTTAACTTAAACGTATTTTAACTGACCATTTTCTGCATTAATCCTTAGAAACTCCGAAGTATTAGTAATTTTAAAGCGATACCATCGGTGATATCTTTTGTTGCCACTTAGTTCATGTGGAACCGACGGAATAAAAAAAATCTTGGAAGAAACTAACATTTTAGAAAAACCAAGCAATAATAAAGAACCGAAATACTAATACGCAGTGCAGTTCACGTAATGCATGATTGTTTTAATTATAAAGCCAATAATTTTTAGTCAGGATTATGGTGGTCATACAATACATACACAACATATAACATGCTTTTCTCAAATCATCAGACAATTTGTATTATCACTTTTATTATCTTGGTTTGTCAACTAAACAAACAGCTTACAACACATTCTCAATAGATTTCCACAACAACCATATTATTATCTTTGCATTACATATGCCACTAATTACAAACACAAACAATGTAATAAATCTGAGTTACTCACCTGCTCATTTTGTCTAATCGTAATAATCAACTCGAAAGTCCTCAACATTATCAAAATCACCTATTGGGATGAATAAAAATATTCATCAATAAAATATATATTATATAACTAAACTCCTATGAATGCCGAAGTGTCATGTATTGGTATTTGATTTAATTTCTATTATCTGTATTGGTCTTTTAAGATAATAATCCTCTGATAACAGATTTTCATTATTTAATATTTATTTTCATTTTGCTTGTCTTGATATTAAAATATTTTATTTTAATCGGGTAGTTATAGAGTTTTTATTTAATAACTCAATACTTGATTATTATCATCATCATCATTATTATTTTTATATTGTTCGTTAGTTTGACCATTTTACGATAACTAATATTTAGTTTCATCGTGTTTCTGTTGATATCATTTCATGTTATTATATGTTATTTATGGGTATCACATTATTCTTAATTATGACTTGTTTACATTTTTCTTTTTTATATACTTATCTATATAAAGTAATTATTATACAATTATTATAATATAATATTTTTAGTTAATATAGCATAAGTGTTTTATATTTAATGGTTATTAAAGTTTAACAATTAATAAATATTTAAATACACTAATCTTAAAGTATTTATATTTATTTATTATTTAAGATTAATGTTCTGTTTTCTTCTTTATATATATATATACATATACCGTTATGTACGAAACTGACTTCGTCTTGGAAAAATTTACACGTACGTCGACATTTAATGCCGCTGGCGTTGAACTCTAGGATACCAGTGTTCATGCAATTTTCACATGTTCTTGTTCCAAGGAATGCTGACTTCGAAGGCCGCCAACTTTATAGCGTATGCCGCTGGTATAGATAGTCTATGCGTCATCGTTCTTCATTTTATGTAAAATAAAACTTTACACAGCTTCGTCCAGTGCACAATATCTCGAAAGCCACTACCCTATCCTACGTATATCGCTGGTGTGGGTACTGTTCATCATCTTTCTTGTTTTTCTTTTATTTGAAACTTATATTTTTTACACTATATATGTATTATACTTGTGTTTAAACTACGTTTAAGTGTTTTTTTGATGATCTATAGCTATTGTTCATGACTTACTAACACATATAACATTCCATAATCATCATAACCTATGATTTCCTAGCCTCAACATAATTCATAAAATAAAATTAGGGTTTTAAGGCTAGGTATTACCTTGTATGGGCTAATATTGAACATTGTTTAAGCTATTGTTGATTACATATACTAACTTAAATCAAATTTATTCTTACCTTAGTTTTTTCTCTTCCTAAGCTTGAAGATTGTTAATGGAGCTAAATTAGTGTGCTTGTATTGTTGTTTTTGGGTTGTTTTGTGAGCGAAATATGGCTGTGTTTGTAAATCCCCCCCGAAATTTTCGATCCACAAATAAAGACCTAAACCCTAAACGGAAGTCAAACGAATCCTTAGGACAAACAAAACCCTAGTTTACCGTAACCGTTTAACTCCGGCATTGCCGTCTTCTCAAGTCATAGAAAACGAAGTGGGAAAAATTAGCTCGAATAGTTCGTAATAACCATAGGTTTTATAAAAGTTTCAGTTTCGCGAAATTCGGATGTCCGTTGAACCCGAACGGACACAGTTCTTGAAAAATGTGTCCGGAAGCCCGGAATAGGAAAAATACTCCGAATACACCGTTAGACTCGTAAAAATATAAGATTTCCAAAAATATCAATTTCGTAATTTTTCGATAACTAAAAATATCAGATATCGCTTTTATACGCGTACTTTCTTACTACCGGTATTTAATTGTCATGTCTACTTTTACATTACACTATTTTCTACTATTCTACACTATTCATCTATCTCTACTTTTTCTTACAACCTACTCTTACAAACCTTACACCTATCTCTTACACTTTTTCATTTCCAATACAAATTCACATCTTTCATTTCTTACTTTAATTAATCAAAAGACAAAAAATTTTTTTTCTCTCCTCTCCATGCATGAAATGGCGCCGGCCCCCTCTCTCCATACATCCATGTAATTTGTTTTTCAATTATTTAATTAAACACAAATTATCTCCCCCATTTTCCTATAAATACCCCTCATACCTTCACTTCTTTCACACCTCTTCTTCTCTAAAGTTACTCTCTCAAAATCTCTCTCAAAATTCTCTCAAGAGTTCTTGCAAGAGTCCTCTTAAGTTTAGCTTCTTTAGGTAAGAAAATTCTCAAGATTTCTTCATGTTCATTTACTTAGTATGAGCTTAGTGTGTGTTTTCTAAAACCATGAAGGTTAAGAAAGCAACATTAGGTTCATGCTTTGTTTTTGTTCATAATCAAAATTCCTCCATGATCATTTATGTTTCTATTATGTTCCTTTATACTTCTCTATAATTCCTTTATGTTATTTCTATATAGCTATAAATATTATTTAGAGCATATAAGCTCATTGTATTACAATTTATTTAACCTTCATGCAATTTATTTACTTCATTCCAAGTTATTTAAATTCAAGTTAATTTTAAGACTAGTCATTCTAGTCTTAGACTTGTCCTCATCAAGTCAAAACAATTCCTTTTCTTTTCGGGACTAGTCTTTTCTTAGTCCCGGGGTACCTTGAAGAAGCTAAGGTCCCAATACTTGATTTATTTACTTAAGCTTTCTAATTATTATGTTCCTTTATATTTCTATAGTTTATGATTCATATTCATGCATGAACATAATGTTTTTGTCTCAACAAATAAATGAAGAAGTATTTTTTTTAAGGAACTTTCCTAAATTAAAATAGAAAATGGATGAACATGCGTGGAAATAATTATTCTTACATAAACAAAGGTTTTATGAAAACTCATCTTTCATCAAGAAGTAGAAATTCTTTTATCATAAAAATATCATTTTACTACTTTTGAATCCAAGTTTTGAAAAATGAAACCACACCTTAGGAATTTAAAGAAGTTAAATATTCATCTCAAAAACTCAAGAGCTTTCAAAAGTAAAATAAATATTCCATAGAATCTCAAGTTCAAAAGACTTAATTTTACAAGTTGAGACAATTTCATTTACTTCATACATATGTTATGAGTCGTTACAAAAATGTATATACCTTTCAAAAAGTTTACAAAGCAATTGAAATATTTCTCTTTCAAATAAACTTTGTTTACAAGAAGAAAAACAAGTGGTTACAAATTCGTGGCAAATCTGGTCGCTACCTTTTCGGAACCTAAACGGCTTAGTTTTGTAAAAATAAGCTTAGAAATGCGTAGATCTTTTCGAGTAGGTAGAAAACGACATATTATACGCGAAATTCCGAGTTAAAATGAGCAAGTTATGGTCATTTTAAGTTGGGATTTCCCCTTATACGATTTTTCTACGATTTTAAGTAAAGTTTAGAATTTTCAACAAGAAGAATTTCATAAATACTCATTTTGGGTATTCTTCTTGATTAGATAATCCCGAGGAGGAGTGTTCGTATCCCGAGGATTACTACGATTAAGAGGAATTTCCAACGACCCATCCAAATCAAGAAAGGTGTCACCATGGCCGAGTGAGTTACTTCCCGTTGATTTTTCTCATACTCTTGCTTGTGCTTGTAAAATTAGTTGCACTAGAATCTATGCAAACTCAAAACAAAGTGTATGATAACATGTTGAAGGAATGCTAAGAATATCGAAACTCAATTTGTTTGAAAAAAGTGGTATGTACATTATTATCTTGAATTGTTTGAAATTGGTTGATCACTTGAAAGAAGTTAAAATTAACTACTAGACTTTAATTAAAGAAACTATTCATGCACTTCATATGTTGAGTCACATTGCATTCGCTACTATACAATTGGTGGGACAAGTGTATATAGTGGTGGTAGACAGAACCGGTATATCATGTAAGTGGCGAGTAGGAGCTGGTAAGAACTACAAAAGTGATGGCTAGTAGGAGCCTGTAATAAACTACAAGTTTTTGATGGCTAGTAGGAGCCTGTAATAAACTACAATTTTTTTTTGATGGCATATAGGTGCCGGTAAGACCTATAAAAGTGTTTTAAAAGTTGTGGCTGTAATTGGCCTGAATCCCCAACCCCGAATGAAGGGCGTAAATTCATTCAACATATGATTCCCGGAAAGTCATATGTCTTGTATGCTCACGTGATTGTTTCATTTCATATGATTGAATAATAAACTTGATTGTCAAATTTCATCGAGTATGAATTTTTTTTGGGATGTACTCACTAAGCTTATTAGCTTATACCCTATAGATATCTGTATTCTCAGGAACACCTATTTTTGAGCCTGAGGCCATCCCGTATCCGAATACGTTTGATGTTAAAGCTTTTGGAGGAAATCTACTCGAAGACTTAGATTAGAATTCCTTTGAAATCTTTAAGGTAGTATTTTGGATGTTATGAAGTTTATCTCGATCCTTGGATTTATCAGGGGTATGCCCCTAAGAAATTATGTATCAGACCTTTGGTTATTTATGATATGACCTTATTTCTGAATTCTTGAATGTTTATCTTTACTTGCTTAAACTATGCTTCCCAAAAGCGTCTCCTATTACCGTGTTAGACGCCTTACATATAATACTAAGGCTTTTGCATGACTAAGGTAGCCATTCCTAAGCCTTGATATTATATGTGGCGGACTGCCACGTTTAGGGTACCCATCGGGGCGTGACAGTGTTTGTATGTGTTTTTGTGTGTGTTTTTGAGCAGTTGTTGTTATGCTTTTAAGTGCTTTGTTTGTTTCTAAATTAATGTGCTTATATAGGTAAAGATGAAGTAGCAAGCTTTCGGCCAAAAGAGAGGAGAAGTTCCACTGAAAATGCAACTTGTATTTGCATATAATCTCATACATTTAATGTGATGTTGAGTTTGGTTGTTTTGATTGGTTTTCCAACAATTTTTCTTGGACTCTCTCAACCCTCTTTGACCTATTTTCTATAAGATTTCGGCTGTGCAAAGTTTGAGAACATCCTAGCCGTATGATACATTCTAAATCCACTAGATTTGTACAATGAATTTTATAATATTATCTACTTAATTAGTTATCTTAGTTTTAGGGTAATTTATTAAGTTAAACGGGTATTTTTATATAAATTATTTAAGAGTTCTGTCTCCAAAGATTTATTTAAAGCTTCTACAAATTTTCTAGATTATCATTAAGTTTAACTTTGAGTTTTAAGTTTATACGATTAATTATTTTTAGGGGTTTATCTTACTCGATTAGGGTTTTCTAAGTTTAATAGGTTAATTTTTGTTTCAGTTTCTAAGAGATTCGGAATTCTTTAACTAGAACAATAGTATGATTCAAATATTTATTTAAAGTCTAGATTGTTAGTTATAGATCTGTTTTTGTTCTTGTCATGTATTTATAACCTTAATGGTTCATCCTTAAATTATCGTTTCCTAATTATAAGCTCTATTGTTTATTTACTTTCTAATATACTTGAAATCTCATCTTAATTATTTCCATATTTTGATTTTTCAATACCAGCTACGAAATCTTGTCTTTGGTATCTATTACTATTTAGAAGACTTTGCTTTAAAGTTTAAAGTTATTTATAGATTCACGACTATACATAGTTTTATTCTATAGTCTTTGATGAGTCTTACATTGATCTTCTATTTTTATATTTGTATTTATATCTATTTATACTAGTATGAAAAGTTCTCAGGGTTTACAAAAAAAAATTCTTTTAAGGGAAACGTTAAGAAGATGACGTGATGTTAAGTTGATATACATCCTTACATATACAAACGTATTAAATTAATATTTTATTTTTCACATCCATAACATATGATTATAAATGTATATATGCATGCTACAAAAATTACAAGGTTAATCTTGGATGATAAAAATTAAAAAGAAGGAGGTGAGTAAAAAATGAATAAAATAATATATGAAGGCTTCTATAAATATACAGAACTTAGACGCTTGTAGGTAGACATTGAGACAATATATAAGTCAGCTGTATAACATGATATTATATTACAACGAAAAGTTTTATTATATCGATGAGGAAACATTTTTGTTAATTATTATTTGTCATCCCCATGCCGAGAGAAGAAATGGCTATGCCTAAAATACATGTAAGTAAATATAGGTGAATACATAGTAACCTCTATGCAAATGAAATAAGGAACCAACATGGTCTTGAGAGAATCCACAACTCTTGTGCATACGGGGCCTTGGAGCATCTCAAAGACAAATAATCTTATAAGTAATTAGTTAAGAGAATGTTAAACACTAACAATAAAATAAGGAGACTGTCACACCCCTAGGATATTTTAAATGTGGCAGTTCACTGTATACAATATTAAAACCTAAGGATGACTACTTTAGTGACGCAAAAGCTTTCTTATTATGTACAAGGCATGCTTCAAAACAAAGGGAACAAATTAGAGTAGCATAATTTATGATGGTAACAATTAAATGACAATGCAAGAGAACTTTTCGTAATTAAACTTAAACAAGGTAGATTGCATTTCATAGGGGCATACCCCTGCTAATGTTCACAAATGGTTCGAATAGTATAGCTATTCACAATAATCAGTTGAGTGAAAATATATCATATATCTACATAAAAAGGTCTCCAAGAAAAACTTCATTCCAAGCTCTCGAATCTTTCACCTTAAACTCAAAATCCATTAGTGATTTCCTTGTCATCTTATTCCTCGAGTAAAGTGTCAATTATTCCTATTTCAAATGAGATCTAAGGGAGTGTAAGCTTACAATATGCTTAGTGAGATACTTCTCATCATTCGTACCTCCAATCATAATAAACAAGTTTATTAATTAAAACATATGCTATGCAACAACATATGAAACACGAAAGTATGTATGGTCATCCGGAAACTGTACATAGGATAGATTTAATACCCTCCATATCAAGGGTTAGGGAATTCAAATTGAGGCTATGCATCCTCTACTAATAGTCCCCGAGCACTTTCTCATAGTGATCAATTGGCATGGCTCCTTCCTAAGGACTCATTCCTCGAATGTTTCTAATTTCCTTTAAAAGAAATAGATCTATGCATGCAGTAAGATTCATAGTTCTTCCGACTCTTCACGTAGGAGTAGTAGCATTTAATGATGTAATTCTATAGCATCATATGCATGCTCAATTTATTATTCAATTTCAGATCAAGTTATTTTTGGTTTAAAGGTGATCTACAAAATATCCACATACACAATAGCATGATAGTTGAAACATATAACATTAATTAACCATCTTAAGGTCTCTATATACTTATCCTTTATTGATCAAGCATTGAAGAAGCACAATAATAACCCCATGATATCCCACATGCAAATCCATTTTTATCTTTTCCCTATATTCCAATGCCGTATTGTGCAAGCACACACAAGATAACAAAATTAAGAGAAGAACTCACTCGTCCATTAGAGTAATTTCTAGTTGAAATAATCATTCAAAAATGGTACATCAATTCCTTCATCACTTAAACAAAAGAAATACCTAAAATGAATATTTCATAGAGATTCTACTTAAAATTCTAGGTCTATTTACTCTATTCGCGTCATTTTTTCCCAGTTACGAAAGTTTCAACTTAAGATGGCCATAATTTGCTCAATTTAACCCAGAATTTCGCGTATGAGTAGTTGTTCTCTATCCACTTCAAATATTCTATCCATTTCTATGGTTATTTTTAACATTTA
This sequence comes from Combretum micranthum, assembly GCA_024138025.1. Taxonomy (NCBI): domain Eukaryota; kingdom Viridiplantae; phylum Streptophyta; class Magnoliopsida; order Myrtales; family Combretaceae; genus Combretum; species Combretum micranthum. The sequence goes on along the minus strand of JAMXBD010000695.1, from coordinate 82,467 downwards.
GGGTCATTTAAATTTTGGAATAGGATGGTACAGGATACGTCCGAACATTTCTAGACTTCAATTCTTCCATTTTTTACATTTTTACCTTACATAGACTTCTCTAATGTCAACAATATTTTATTCCTATACTGATTTATGATAAAAAAAAAAAATAATAGTCCATAATACATGTAGGATCCTAGTGATGTTGTTCAAAATAACATTTTTATTTAAACAATTTACATGGAAGGTAGAAAAATTTAAGTTCATAAAAATGGCTTTTGGATTTTCTTAAAATCTAAATTCCTAGATCTTTGTAAATATGTACTTTAACTAAAAACCATGGTCTTATTTTTGGTTCGCATCCTTGAATATTTTCAACTCCTAGTAAGACTTTGTTTAACTAATTATTTTTCAAAACATGAATCTTTATGTAAACTACTTGTAACTAAATCTTATTTTTGAAAATTTTGTGAACATGAAGCCTAAGAAAAATTGTGGTTTAATTATTTGATTCAGACCTTTGAATGTTTCATGCTTGCTTTCAAAACTTCATTTAGCAATCAATTTTTACCAAACATGGATTTTTTTTTTCTTGTCTATGGTGAAAATGCTTCAAGTTGCATTTCTTAAAAAATTTACTGAGTCTTGGCATTTTGAAAATTTAGGTTAATGTTTTATTCTAAATTCTTGTTCATGATGAAATGGGTTTTCATGTATATTTGAGAAAAGAACTTTAAGTTGTAGAATTTTTCCCAAGCATCACATGAAGTCACAACATAAAAAAAAAGGAGGTTGATTTTTGTTTCAAGATTTGCTTTTGCTTAAATGAATCTTAAAACTTTGAAAAATAGATTTAGAAAATTATTTACACAACAAAGGATTATCAACATTAAAATTTGAAGGATTTTCTTTATCAACATCACTACGAACATCTGTATACATAAACTGCACTTATTAATTTTTAATTTTAGTAAGACCAACTAATAATAAGAAATAAACAAGATCATGAATGAAAATATAAGGAAATCAAAATAGAATTATAAAAGTCTTAGATTATGATAAAGGCTTTTTGGGACTTGAAATAATCTAGTTAACATATGTAATAAATAAAAGCAAAATAAAAAAAGAAAATTGAAAGTTTTAGATTTTTATCAAAGCTTCCGAAGGCTTGAAATATTTCTAGTCTCATATATAGAAATCAAGATATGTATAAAGAAAGCATGAGAGTCTTAGATTACTATCAAGTCTCCCCGAGATTTAAATTATTCCAATCTCATTCGGACTTAATTATTGACAAGTCTAAGACTAGAAATTGACTATTCTTATATAATCATGAAATAAATAAATTGACTGAAAAAATCAGTGCATGAAATAAAAAGAGTTAGATTAATGAACATTTAGGCTTTAAAAATTATATTTACTACAAATAGATAATATCATATAGAATTTCAAGTTAATATCATTAACAAAATAAGGATAACATGAATATGAATCTAGCATGGCAATGAGATTGGAACTTGATGTGTTGTCTTCTTATTTCCATTCCTAGCTTTAAGCATCATGGGAGTTTATTTGGAAAACAAATAAGATATATACATACATATATCACATAACGTATTAAATGAAGAGGGGTTTAAAGTGTTTACTTAAAATAGATGATGTAAGAAGAAAAATTTGGGAAGGCATTAAAGGAGGGGGATGTGTGGTGTGAAAACAAGAGGAAGAGAGGGGAGAGTTTGAGAGAAATTTGAGAAAGAAATGAGTTGTGTAAAGTGTGAAAAAGTGAACGAGGAAATGGGCATTTATAAAAGAAAAATGGAGGAAATAAAAATGTACAAATAAATGAAAAAAAAAAGAAAATGGAGGGAAAAGAGGGAGGGGGCATCAGCTACCCGTGACAAGAAAGAGAGAGAAAATGAAAAAGAAGAGAAAAGTAAAAGAGAAGTTAAATAATAATATTAGTAAATGTTTTATGGGAAAAGTAAATGTAAGAAATATGTGTATAAATGTGTAAGAATAGGTGCAAGAGATGTAAGAAAAAGTAGAGTAGGGTGAATAGTAATGAATAGTAGATAAGACAAATAAATTACAAGTAGAGATAAAAATACACACACAAAAGCTATAACTGACGTTTTCATGAGCTGATAAAATTGTATATAATATTTTATGAATATATTAATATATTTCTAGTATATTTTTTTTAGAATATTTGTCTTGTTTTGTGTGTTGGTATCCTTCTTTGGAAATTGATCCCATACGGGGTTGAAATAATTGAAATTTTATCGAATTTGATAATTTTAGGACTTAACTATATATTTGGATCATAATTTGATTTTAATCTATTTTTATAATTTATTTAATATTTGAGGGTCATTGGGATTATTTAATTAAGTCTAGGGCTTCTAGGGTTGAATGTTGACTTAGGTTGATTATAGGGCTTTGGTTTCGTTTTTGACTCTAAGGTTCTATTTATGAGTTGACCGTAATATCTAGGGGTTTACAATTTTAATATTAATGATTATCCGATTTGTTGTCTCGGTTTATGTGTTAACAACTGGTGTACAAAAAAGGTTTAGTTTAACTAATAAAATTTTGACTCGATAAATTAATACTATATTATAGAAAGTTATTTCTTATTTTGTTATTAAAAATTATTTGGATATATTGCCTCGATTTACATGTTAGAGATCAGATAGACAAATTGTTTAGCATAAGGTTTCCAAGTTGATCGATTATCAGATTTCATTTCATTTTTTAAGGTACTTGTTTTCATAGGGTTTGATATTTAGGATCTTCCATTCCCATATTATTCATCAAATGTTTATGGTTATTTGACTTATCTAATATTGTTTAGGGTTTTTTGGACTCGTGATTAGTTTGGGTTGGTTCTAGGGTTTCTAAGTTTAGGTTGAATCGAATCATTTAGGTAGTATATGAAATCCTTTTGATGATAATACGTTTTTTATAACTTGCTTTAGGGTTTCTAATCCGTCTAATACTCTAGAGTTATTGAAATTTTTATTTGATCTCGTTTAGGATATCTAGAGTTTAGTTTTAAATTGGCACTTTTTTTTTTATTCAAGTTTTGATGTTAGCTATAAGATTCTCATCTAAGAGTATTGAAAAATCTAGGTGCCTACAGAGGCATATATAAATACATATAAAATGGTTACCTTATATTATAGTTTATAAATGTAAATAAAGAAATCCCAAGCACTCTATAAAAAGTATGCCCTGATATCAAATTGAAAATAGTATATCTTGAAAATAATATGCAAAGTACAATGCGAGTGATTTTAGATATTATTAAGTGTAAGAGATACAATAAGTTATTGTTTTTTTTTTTATTTTTAGTATGATTCTACATAACTTAAGAAAAATATATCAAATGATCCATTTATAATATAGGTAACTGTAAGCCCTTAAAAATTTCAGTAAATAATCCTAAGGATGAACTTTGAAAATAAAACCCTGAAAGTCACTCCGAATTAAAACTGAACTTCGATAAGACCCAATTTCCGAACGAATCCGGAAACTTCTGAATTATGAGAAAAATGAGAAACCTCAGAAATAAAATAGCAACTCAATACACTTCCATTCTAAAACTTCTACGTACGACAAAATTTATGTTTAACTCCAACTTATAAATTCGGGTAAATAGAGCCCTAAAACAAATTGTTAAGAAGTAAATAGTGATTAACCTTCGGGAATAAAACTTAATCCAAGGAATTCCAAGAATGTTGTGAGATATTAAATACTTATGAAAATCGACCTTAAGATAAATCTCACCAATCAGATATGTCAAATAGGTATAAAACTATCAGTTTCCAAATTGGTAAAGGTGTAAACCGAAAAGTCAACCGGGAAACCTAGGTTCCTGAAACTCCCAAGAAACTCCATAGTCTAGATCCGGCAATCCCGTGTTCCCAACCAAGGAGTCGGAATAAGAGGAAAAGGTGTAATTGGTTCGTATTAAGCCTAGGGTGCTCTAAGGGATGAGATCAACGAATTCTCGACCTATTCCAATTCGGCCAGGTACCAACTTCGGAAAGCGCGCCCTGGGATTCGAAACGTTAAAGATATGTTATTAGTGCCGTTAGACTCATATTTCTATAAGGATCTCTAAATTATTAGTTTTACAAATTTTCAAATAGCTAGAATTACCTGATTTTGCAAATTTACTTGTATTTCATTACTACCGGTAATTAGTGAGTCTTCCAGTACGATTTATTATTATTCATTACCTAATTTTTATTATTATTCTTATAACGTATACCCTAGTTCTACTAGTGATCGGGTAAACTTCGGAAACCGGAAAACGAAATCCTATATCGGTCTAGTTCAAGTTTAGTGAAAGGAGCTTAGAAACCCTAGATCCGGCTTTTCTTCGGTTTCATAACAAAAGAAGTTTTATAAAGAAAATGAATATGAATTATTGTTTTAGAGTATATTTTAAACCTTAGAAAGTTTTAAATTCGGGAATTTTTCAATTCCGGGCCTTCCCGAGCTCAATTACAAAAAAAGTGCCTCGGGACCACAAACTCAGAAAAATATTTCGGAATATTCATTAGAACCGTAATTTTATGAGGATTTCAAAAATATCAATTTTATAATTTTCCGGGCTATAAAAATTTCAGTTATAGCCTTTTTCCCGTGTTTTCGTTACAACAGGTAAAGTAGATGTCTTATCTACTATTCACAAGTACAACCTACACTACACACTACCCATACCCTATTCTTACATCCTTACAACTACTCATTACAATTTTCTTTTCCAAGAAATTTTGTTTCCTAAATAATTATTACATTTATTACATTTTAATTACATAAAATACAAAATTTGTAAAAATTCAAACTCTCTCTCTCACTCCTCCCTCTTGGCCGGTGCCACCTCCCCCTTTCTCCCTCTCATTTTTTTAATTTTTGCTATTTTTAATCAATTAAAAACCCTAATCTATTCATATATAAGCTTCTTTTTCTCTCTCTCTCTTCATTTTTTTCACTCTTCAAAAATTTTTCAAAGTGGAAAACCCTCTCCTTCTTCTCCCCTTAGTGTCGTGACCCCCTCCTCTTCCCACACTCACACACACAACTCAACTCCACTTCATTTCATCTTCAAATCTTCTTTAGGTGGTGATTCTAACCCTCATTCCTATCTTATCTTGTAATGGCAAAGCTATTCATGTATGTTTTTCACATTTAATCCCAATGAGCATATGCTAGGGACATGAAAACACTTGTACAAGAATATCAAGCCATCACAAGAAGTGGATCTAGAATTTAAAGGAGTTTTTGATGAGATAATGTGATGTTCATGCATGTAAAGTAGGAATCTTGCATAGATATTTATGTTCATGCCATGAAACTCATGAATCATGCATGATATTTGATGGATCTAGTGTTTAGACATTCAGATCTTCATCTACATTTATGTTCATATGATTATTTTGATTTTCATGCATCGATGATCATAAAAATGTAGCCTTGCCTATGTATAGATATGTTAGATGGTAGATCTTCATATATAAAAGGCAAGAAATTTGAAAAAGAAAAGGTTTTGTTAGAAATGCTTAGTTGGAAATTCGGATGATTTTGGAACCCTATTTTAAAAGCCACCAAAACCACTTCAAAACTCATATTTTCCATGAAAAATGAAGGGTATGTGTAATAGGTATCTTGAAGGAATGATTTTTACAAGTCTAGATGAGTTTAGGCATGAGTAACATGTAAAACAAGTAGTGGAGTTAGAATGGAAAATCTTGAGATAGTGATTAGATTGTTAAATTCGTAATTTGGATTAATGCCTACATAAACACATAATATTCAAGCTTAAATTGCATGTTTTATGAGTTAAATGAAGTCCTTAGGCAATAGATATAATAAAGCTTCAAATTTTGGTGCATTAAACAAGTTTTCTCCTAAGAAAAGTGCAACAAATGAAAATTTCCAAAATTCGGATTTTTGTGAAAAGCTTGTTTAAAAACATATTTACAAAGTGAAAATGTGAATTTTTATGCACAAATGGAGGTCTTGGATAGTATAGAGAACAAGGACTTGTTTTTAGTTAGATAACAAGTAAATTCTAGGAATAGGATCCTAGAATACTAGGAGATGCAAAATTTTGGAAAGAATGGATTTTAGGAAATGGCTAATGGGAAGTCTTGTAACAATTAGGAGTTCTTAAGAGTTCATTATCAAAAATCATCAAGATCATGCATATATTGAACTCATTACATGACATTCATACTAGGAATTCATTCATATTCCATCTATACATGAGTTATCAACTAGAAACATTTTTACTAAATGCGAAACAATTTTTCGGAAATGGAATCGTTACAGTATAGATCTGATCCCTCTGTTCTGTGACCTTAATGTCTTCAAAACTTGAAAATAATATTAGAAATAGATAGATCTTTCGAAGTAGATAGAAATCGACATAAAATTTGCGAAATTCCGAGTTAAAACGACTAAGTTATTGCCGTTTTAAGTTGGAACTTCCGCAAATAGCGAGATTCACGATTTTGAGTAGTTTAGATGCATAGCTTGAATTAGCAAAGTGATGAGATTCTTATTAGGCTATTTTTATTTGGTAGGTGATCCCAAGTACGACGATACCCTATCACCCGACTACCGTTATTAAGAGACCGGTGTACCATGGCCGAGTGAGTATCACTTCCAATTTCAATTATTGCTTGTGATTGTAATGATAGTTGCACTAGTTACTTAGCAAAGACAAAAATGAATATGCATGATGGGATTATTTGGGAATTATATTTGTCTGCTGTTGTTATGTGAAGTTGAATCTAAAGAAAATCGAAGCCGGGTGATAAGTCGTTGCTTGTATAGAGAGGAGCTAGAATTGATTGTCTGCGAGTATTGCTTGATCACTTAAAAGAATTGGTATAATTGATTATTAGACATCAAAGATAAACTTGAACTCATTCATATCATGATGGGGATGGAGCATTAGCATTTGTTGGTTTTTCATGATCCATAAAACGAATATTTGTTGGTCTTTCGTGATCCATAAAACGAATATATGTTGGTTAATCGTGATCCATAAAATGAATTGTTGTTCAGTTGACCGTGAGCTTAAACGGCGTCGTACTGCAGGATTCGTTAATCTGCTAACCCGGGATGGAGAGCGCAAGTCCATCCACATATGATTTCCGGCTGGTCATATGTTTGTTGAACTCACTTGTTTGATGCATTTCACTTGATTGATTAATTACTTGCTTGAATGTTTTGTCTTAATTGTGATTTGGAAGTTTTTACTCACTAAGCTAGTATAGCTTATACCCCAATAGTTTCCTGTTGCAGTATGAATACCTTTGGCTATCTCCGAGGACCCGTGGACATCAGGTATGGCTCCTAGATGTTAAGGAGCTTTTGATAAGGCCGGGTCCTAAAAGTAGAAATGGACTTCTAATCTTGTTTCCCGAAACCAGTATATGAAGGATAATACAAGGAATTTTGTGAGCTTGAGAATTCGTAGCTTCTGTTATCGGGGGTATGCCCCCTAGTTCATGTAATAGAATAATTCTCTGTAAGACGGTCATGATTTACATTCTTGCTGCTATGTATGTCTCCTTAAGCTACTACGAAGCAAAGTATGGCCTATGTATGTTGAAAGTAAGCCTTACACCCGATGTTCAAACTCATGGAAAGACTAAGGTTATCTTACTTGAGTTTAAATGTTGAGTGTGGTGGACTGTCACATGTAGGGCACACTTTGGGGCGTGATAGTAACTATATGTTTATAGGTATAAATATGTAGTTGACAAAAACTAAATCATGGTTACAAAATGAGGTCTACAAAATATACTTATATAAATGCACAAGACTATATCTTTACTACATTAAAGTGTATATAAATATTTAATATATTTTCCTATGAAGGAAATTTAGAAGATAAAACACATGGATCAAATGAAAAGCTAAAAGAACAATAACAAGGAACGATAGTCAAATTCATGATTACCAAAATCATTATTTTACTGTTCACTTGAATGAATGGAATCTGTAGAATCATACGAAATCGGTAAAATCATAAACATATAAAATCATACACCTAAATTCATAATTCGACCTAAAGTCTGCACCTAATCAATTTTGAATCCATTTTAATTAAGAGAAAAGATAAAAAATCATAAACTTGTAGAAACGAATATTTCACTTGGGATTTTGACAACCATGGTCAAATTGATTAAACTCTATTGATGTATGTATGAAATTCCCAAACGGATACCACCATTGGAAAGTATATGAAAAAATCGCATGAAAACGACTATAAATTTGTGAAAAACGGTTTAAAATGAAAAAAGGTTCTATCCCATTGGAATTTGGACATTAAAAACTGTAGTAGAATGTAACTATGTTATAGTTTAGGTTGACTAATGGTTCAAATGGCTTTTCCTTTATAAGCTTTATTATTCTTACTACATTTAGATGAATATGGTTTTGATTTGGACCTCCTTGAATATTACTTTGATTAGTTATGGCTATGGTCAAGTGAGTACTGTTCCTATGATTATTGTATTTGATTGTGCTTGCATATTAGTTGTGCTTTAATAAATATGATATGAATTGGTATGCTTGGGGATTCAAGTATCATGCATGTGTTTGATATTACATGGTGATTTGACAAAATCCTTTAATCATGTGATGACTAATTGCTTGGTGCACTTTGTACAAATTTGTGAGTGTCTTCCATAATCTTGTTTGCTTACCCTGAACGAACTTAATAACCATTTAGCTTGAATTAAATAAATGATTCATGCATTGCATGACTTGCATTGTTATAAGGCCGTCATTGTTATCCGATAGACTAGGTAGGCTATGATCGAAGGTATTGAAGTACCACCGGCCCTACTCTTTGTAATGGAAATTACCTCGCTTAAGAATTGTGGCCTAAGGAGTGAAGACTTTACCAATGTCATCGCTGAGGGTGGAGGGTCTACCCATGTTATCTATCTTGGGATAAGTGGTTGATGTTAAAAAAGAGTGAAGGTACAAGAAGTATCCACTCACTTGTCCTAGGATAAGTGGTTTGTGTGAGTGTGTGTGTGTATGTGTGTTTTTTTTTTCAAAACGATTTAGGAAAACTTTTTGTAAAATTTTTGCTTTTGTCACGTTGAGTTAGATCTCCATGACAGTTGAGCTTTTTTGTAATTTTTATAAAACTTGCTCGTGTCACATCGAGTTGGGTCTCCATGGCACTCGAGCATTTTTGTATTTTTTTTATAAAACTTGCTCGTGTCGCATCAAGTTAGGTCTCCGTGATAATTGAGCCTTTTTCCAGATATTGTTTTGAAATAGTTTGTATATGATCCTGGGATGGAGTGCTTGAGTTGAAGTTGTATATATGATCCCGAGATGAAGGTGCTTGGAGCTAACATGTAATTGATCGAATTTCCAACCCTTATCATGGAGGGTGTAAATCAGTGCTGCATACAGTTTCCAGTTAATTGTATATATTTGTTGCATAAACATAATTAATCATGCATGGCATATGCTTGTTTAATAAACTTGATTAAATCTTGCATGAAACGTACAGTACAAGGGAGTTGCTTGCTAAGCTTGATGTAGCTTACCTCCTAAAAGTTTAATTTTGTAGGTTGATCGAGAGTTAAGTTTAGTAGCAAAGCATCCTAAAGATCAAGCCAAGTTAGATGCATGATTAGGAAATTGATAAGCTAAACTTATTTGAGTGGAAATATTTAAAATTTGATTACCCTTTTTTAAACTACCTTTTCTCCTTTAAGTGATATTATTTTATAATAGTTAAAAGATGAACTTGGGTTTACCTTGTCTTATCTTTTGGTAGGGTATTGAATTATTTATGATCCTTGTGATCTATGGAATATTGGTATCTAAAACTATTTTTCACATTAATTAAATACATATGTATAACACAGTGAGAGAATAATTAATTAAAGTTTTGTAAATTCTGACTTCCGAGGCGATCCTTATATTGCAGGTGCATACGTGATATGATGTCTTTATGAAGATCTTACTAGGCCCCCTTTTAGGCCGTGACAAATAGAATATTCATACATATATTTTTGTAATAATATATTACATTATCTTAATGGGGGAATTAAGTATGTCTATAGAATTTTCAGAGGATCATTATGACGATTAGATAACATGGAGAGACGAGTAACTTAGACCTACTACATTGCATGTGTTTGTAGTATATTGCATTCATTTAATCATATATAATTCAATTGATGTGTGTGGGGTATTTGGGTTATTGTATGCTGTTTGGTACTTAATATTGGTTGATAAACATGATATTTGAAGAGAACATAAAATTCTTTTCTAATAATTGATTGTATGTATATGATTTAGTAAGTGTTTGCGAGTTGAGTGGTCACATTACTAACCTGATTAATAAATATCTAGTTAATAATAAACAGTTATGCATTGCATGATTCCATAAATTGATATTACCATTAAAGGTCATTAGAATGGTTAATATTTAGGGAGTTTCTAGGTTTCTAGGGCAAGTTGAGATGATAAAATACTAAAAACATAACATAAGTGATGACTTAAGAATATTTGGCTCTATTCCTCCTTCATTGGCTTTTTTAGTTTCTCTCAGGCTTGATCACATGATATAGTTCTTAAATCCTGGTGGAAGGGTGAAAATCTACACCTTGTTTGGATTTCGTCATCCAAGCTTGTATTTGCATAATTTGTTTAGGTGTTGCATTGCATATGCTTGTAACAAAACTTGCTTATTATCGCTTGATGTGTGGTATGGTTCGGTTATTTCACTGAGCTATGGTTTGCTCACTCCTCTATAGATTTGGTATGTTTTAGGGCTTGCCATGGCTAGTCTTGAGATGGGACTTGACTCTAGTATGAGTTAGTTGTTATTAGGATATGAGTTTGGTGAGGGTAAAGATACAAGAATTATAGTTACTTTTGGAAGAAAGACTTATTTTGGAACTTGTAATATATGAAGTTTGTAGACTTTATGCAACTAAAGTGTGTAATGGTATTTGTATTTATGTGATATATATGTATACATTATTTCTTATTCTAATTAATCTCACGCTTGATTATAAAAGCCACCCTTGGAGTTGTAGAGTGTTCTAGTTGTATGATGTTTTGGTGTCTTTCTAGAAGCCTTAGAATGATCAATGCAACTATTTCGTGATTCTAGTTTGTCACACGATGCCTTACTATAACGAGGGAACCCTTAGGGGCATGGCAGCTATCAAGGCTTCTAATGGATGCTTGGTTTCTCTCTTTCTTTCCTTGTTTTAGCGTGGAGACAACAACACTTGAGAGTAGGAAAGAAGAGAGAAAAAGATGAGCAAAGGCAAGTTGATGTGGAGTTATGTGATTGTGTGTGTGTGTATGTGTTTTGGGGAAGAGGGGGAAGGGAGTTTCAGATGTGGTAAATAAAAAATGGATGCCTGTGTGTAACCTTTGTAGTATAATAATAATAATAAAGGGAGTTTAATTTTTCTATTAAAGAGATTGGAATATTATTAACCTAAAGGTCTCTATATTTCATTTTAAAAAGAAAAGAACCTCTCATTCTCTTGGGAGGGAAATTCTATGGTCCCATCATTAATTTTGACGGAACCAGAGCTCACATCATATCCAACCGTGATCGAACTACTAAAATAGTTAATTTTCTAATTACTATTTTTATTTCAATGGTTAGATGATTGATTGGACAGTCTAGTTGATAGGACCGTAGAAACTCCCTCTCTTAGGAAAGGAACCTTAATCACTAATTAAAAATGAAAAAAACTCCTTGTTTACTCCAAAAAGAAAACCTTAGCCACTATTGAAAGAAAATAACTTTCAATTCTCCGTCCCTTCAACTTTTTCAAATCATTGTCTCTTCTAAGTTGTCCTTCTCTAAAAAAGGTATTACTTTTAACCCATGAAGTAAATTTACAAATCTATGGTTTTAGGGCTTTGGTCATCATACTTGACATATAATAGATTTCAAATTACAGTGATTTCATAATTTGATTATTGATGGTATTACATATTTTTTATAGTTTAGATCAATCTTTATTCAATAATATGATCATAAAAAATTTGAATTGTTATTTTGTTCATAAGAAGAGGACGAGCATTTTTTAGGTTTTGTGAATATAAAGAACAATTTGTTTGGCACAATTTTGGTTCAATTGCTGGGATAAAATTTGTAGGTTGGAATAACACAAAAATTTTTTACATTCAAATTGAGGTTTTAGTAGACAAATCACATATCACTTGAAAGATTGGGATGTTTAGTTTCGTACGCTTGTGTACAAGGTTACGCAAAAATTTCTTACCATTTTTTATGTTCTACACAAGCATCCTATGCAGCTTGTGTATGAGGTTATGTAGAACTTTCTTGCCATTTTTAGTGTTCTGCACAAGCACCCTACATAGCTTGTGTTAGGAGGTTGTGTAGAAACACAAAATACCAAAATTTCATAATTAAGTCTTTTAGAGAGAAATAACTTTACTTACATTTTATAGTGTCTTTAAAGATATTTATTTTACAAATTATAAATTATTTTAGGACAAGGATATAGAATAGTGGATCAAGTGGAATCTTTAACTAGTTAAACTATATTTTCGCATTGAGGTAAGTTTATTTAGTTATATATGTGTGTATATATACAAGTATATATATGCGTGAGTATGTGGGTGTATGTTGTTTTCTTGTTTAGAGGAGAAATTGTCATGTAGGTGATATGAAAATTGCCACTCGAGTGCTTTGTGATTATTGCATTATAAAGTATTTCTAGTATCCTATGCTATGTGGTGATATGTTTGGAGATGTGACTTGGATGAGTATTGATCATTGAATGTATTTATTTAATTGTGGATTGATATTGATGGTTAGAGTTGTTATGGTAGCGAAGTGAAGTTGAATTGATGGCTTACCTAAGCCTAAGATATATTCCATGTTTTTTTTTTAATTTTGGAGATGTGATGAAAAAGGAAATGGGATGTGATATGTGTTTTCCTAGGCACACCTATGTAAGGATGTCATAATTTTTCGAGTGGTAGGAATATCCTGTGCTGTTATGCTAGACATTAGGGTGCTATCAGGATACCTAATTGTAGGGGTATCTTGTGCTGATATGAGAAATGAAATTGATACTATAATTGTGTTTAGAAAGCCAGTAAAACCTTGGATATATTTCAACTAAGCTAAGCAGGATCTAATAATTAATTAATTAAAAACTAGAAAATTATAAGTTGTTACCTGTTTTATAATTATTGGCATGTGATTAAGGGTTGAATGAATCTGTAATAATCAAAAGTCTTCTTATTGATAAGAAGTATTAGATACATACATATATATATATATATATATGTAATTGACTATCCTTATTGAGTAGGCAGCTCAACCGTTATCATCTTTTTTTTTTTTTTTTAGGAGATAGAATGCAGTGATTCACCCTTCTGATTTTGAGAGCTCGCTTGTTAATTCTATTATATGGGTTAGCTGTATCATTTGAGTTAGGATATTTTGGTATTATTATTTGAGAAACAACTTGAACCTAAGCAAAACTTATTTCAAATTTTGTACAAATTAATATTTACTTTAGTTTTATATTCTTGGCTAGGATGAACATTTTTAACTGTAGTTGGATAATGATTATTGAACTTAGGCACATATCTAACTATTTGAGCTTTAATTACTTAATTAAAGTAAATAGAATTTGTTAATGGTTTATTATAATTTTGGAGTTGGGGTTACACTGTATGTGAAGCCTTGAAAGGGAAAAGAGTGCAAAGTTGAGTGTGTGCGAGTGTGTATATGGTATCCAATGAAGAGAGAAAAGGGCGAATAAAATATAAAAAATAGTTCTCTCGGTGACCCCTTTGCAGGCGTAATGTGCAGCAGATGGAGGTAAAAAAATGAATTACTTGGTGAGGAAGTCAGAAGCATGTAGATTAGGTTGACTTAATGAGTTAACCTTTCCATGATTTAAGGATTACCGATCATATGTTGTTTTCTTCGTGGAGGGGTTATAGTACATGATTTGTATTGGCGGTTGAAATCAAAGGAGAAGGATAAAAGCTTTGTTTAATTTAAACGTATCTAGTTTACATGTAATTAGAATTAGGTTGGGTCGTTATATACTGTCCATGGATCTTGTGAAGGAAAATTTGGTGTAACTTGTGCATAACTTGCTTCTTTTGGCTTTTAATGGAGGGAATATGCTTCAAACATATGAATTTTAATAGATATGAGGTCCTCACTTGAGTAAAGTTCTTACGCAATAATTTTTATTTTACGCGATTAAAATTTTTCGGACATATCATATAAGTTTTAGTTGTTCATTTAAGTAATAGAGCAACTAATTCATTACTTTATACATTTGAGCTGTTATTGAAGTAATTGAGTTATCGTTTATGATTCAAGGTATTGGTTTGATTTTCCCAGTCTAGAGTTTGTGTTTTAAGGCTTTAGGAATATTGGGGTTAATTTTGAGATGTTCAATTATTCTTTGTTAGGATTTTCACACTGCCTTCAGGGTTTAGAGCTTCCCAATCAGGTTTAGACTTCATTGGTTAGAATTTTGGTTTTATTAATTAAGGCTTGGTGACTAAAATTAAAATTACAATCAAGTTGACTATTTGCATCCACAATCCAAATTTTCCAGCGGCTTACAAATCATGCTTTTTTTGATAATGGTATTTTATAAAACACACTTATGAGGGACACAAGTCAAGTAGTTACTTGAGGTTTGATGTTGTTTGAAGAAGAAGCCATTTGAGTCTTTTGAACTTGAAAGTTCAAATCTTTCAACAGAGAAAAAACATATAAAAAATTCAATTCTTCTTGTAGAACCAGCCCTTTATTTTTTTCCTTTCTCTTTTTCTTTATTTTTTTCAAATTATTTTTTATTGATTGTATGATTAGTGGTATTTAATTCCATTGTTTTATAATATTTATAATTGCAGGTCAATAGGAAGTTGGCACATGGATGGAAAAGTTAATAAACTTGACAAAAGCTTTTTTTATTTTTAAGTAGTTAAATATTGAGAGCTGAATGTGTATTTTTTTGTTTAATTTTCAATTGCGCAATCCATGAAATAAGGATTAGTTGTATTAGCTGCTGATGAAAGAAATATTTTTTATGATAATGAAAAACGGTTAAAAAAAAAAAGGAGTCATCATTTTTTTTTTCCATCAAAGCATAATTTCACCTTTGTTTTTCGCCAAATATTTTCAAACTAAACAGTGCTTTGTAATTTCTCCTGTAGTCCTGTTGTGAAGTTCAAGAAGTTCATCTAGCTCTTCCTTGTAGATTCCTGGGAATACAGACAATGAGTTGGTAATTGAGGCATGAGCTTGGTGGATATTCTCTAATGATGCAGATTAGTGTTCCCTGTTACACTGTGGAAACGGTTAGACACATGATTGGTTTTTAGTGTCTCTGGAGAAGTGCTTGTGCATGCTCAAGAACATGGACGACTTACTCGAAACGTATATTTTTATTGTTCTGTTATGTTTTTAGCAATCTTGCCATTGAAGTTGTTTGCAGACAGGTTACTGCGAGTCCAAAGGGAAAGCTATAAAAGCTATGCCATGTGAAGAATAGACCGAGAGTCAAATGTGAAATATTCTTTCTTAGCAATCTTGCTGGAACTGTCTTATAGTAGCTTTAAATTGGGAAGTGTTCCAAGGAAGCTTGGAATAGGACCATCAAGACTGTTGTTGCTGAGATCTCTATTAACAAGAGGAGAAAGAAAGAAGTGTGTATGAGCATTGTCTAGGTAGAAATGAAATTACGAGATCTCTTACACAGTTTCCAGTGCTTGCATTTTGTGAAAATCCGGTAGAAAACCATCCAAACCGTATACTGATAGATCTCTGCAAGGCACACAGGCAGAAAACATGTAAGATATTATTTTGGTAGATTAAGGTATTGCTTCTTCATCGGGGCATACAGTTTGTTCACTCTTGGTGCGTTGTCCCCAATGCAATCTAACCACTGCCAAACGGTAGTGTTGGGAAGACATGGATCACCAGTCCAATTATTCAACTTGTCAAAGGCATGAATCAAGGTATCGAGTTCGTTTACGGTTTACTGCTCCAGGATAGCCATATTAGTAGAATTTTTATATTACCTTATAAAGTTTGTAGGTAGTAACTTATATGCTTAAAGTTCAAGCTGTTGATCGAAAAAATGGGTAAAGCTTATGTGACATTTACCCCAAATTATATTTGATGAAACTAATGGTACTCACAGTCATCTTGCGAAGTTTTGACGCTAACTAGAGGAACGCCGGACGTGTACACGTCAATGGAGCTTACCATGGGTGGATAATTAGAGCTACTATTTTGACGCCATTGAATACACTAAGGTCTCATCCGATGCTATGTTACCACATACACTTATAGCATAATTAAACACCGGTCGAATTGTTATCGAATCTTTGCCATCGATATATGTCAATTAATCTCGTTTCGTTATCACTCAAAAGTATATATCTCTGTGAAATATATCTCCACGTAGTTACGGTTGTTTGCTTTGTTGAATGTGAAGGATAAATCGATACTGCTTGCTTCGTTGTACGCTTCGACTGCATAGATTATTGCTTCACGAGGAACATAGTTGATCGTCGGTTCCTCTAATAACGCTACAGCCATATGTTGAGTTACACCTGGGAGGGTGTATCCTTCCCATACTCTGTTATGTGTATCAGTCGGATACCTGCTCAATCGAAGTTAAAAGGAAAAAAGTTATTAGTCCGTTTGAATTTTTTGTTTTTTATTTATATCTGTATCTAAACTTTATGTGTAAAAGTGTCTAATTTGCAGCTATATTTTATCAATGTTTAGTTTATTTGATATTTTTATGATAATTATCATATATTTTTCAACTATATATATTTATTGATAGACAATTTGTTAAAAAAAGTTTGAAAAAAATGCCCACTATTTACCATCTGCTAGATGCCAACCGGATTATTGTATGATTGAGAAGGAAATAATATTCGTAACCGTATGGCTTAGTGGTTGGAGTATTAGTCTAGATGTCAGAAGTGAGTCAAGTTCGATCGATTCTTCCTTTAAGAAGCATCGATAACAGTGAAGTTTGTGTGAAAATGAGTTGTTAATGCTCACCCGGCGATCCAACTGTCTATATTCCTCCCATAATTATAGCGATAACTTTTGAGACAAGCTATATCTGCAAGCATATGTTCAAACATGCTGCCTACCAAAGGCCAAATTTCCAAGGTTGAAATGAATAGGAATTGGTTGTCTTGCGTTCTAGCCAAGCAAACATTAACATTGTCCCCTTGAGTTGGGTAGATCAACACGTAATATACCGGCGGCCATGCCTGTGTGGTCACAACTTTAGTCCATCTATTTCCATCGATTTCTAAATCGAATGTTGGTGGGTGGGCATTGCTGTCGTAGTTTCCATTGAAGAAGGATGCTCTAATGAGGTATCTACCTGGTGTTGGTGTTGGCAATGGGTAACAATTCTTATTTTGTTCCTTGAAAAACCGTAGATCGTTGAATTGGCCATATCCGTAATTTTAATCTAGGATTTGTGCGTTCATGCTTGTTCTTATGAAGTTTTCATCTGCTTGCCAGATACTTGCATCAGAATCTATGTAGCTATGGTCAGTCCCACAGTCAATTCTTAAGAGTGCTGCTCTTCCTATTACATGAAAATATATTATCTAGTGAATTCCTTATCAAACCTTGTAAGGTAACAAGCTCAAACAACACAATGACCAATAGATGAAAATTTAGAGAGAGGATGTTCCAAGTAATTGGAGCATGCCCGATCAACAGGACACGGGTTCAAATTATTTAGATTTTCATGGATGAGTTGATACCTTTCCAAAACCATTTACTATTCTTTGTTTGTGAAGCTTAACATCCTTTTATTTAGTTGCTTATGGTTTTTTCCTTTTTTTTAAATAATCTTTTCGTAATTTATAACAAAGCATTACTTGTACATTCTAGAAATTAAAAAGGTTTTTCCCATAATGATGGGTTTATCTTTTGTACATAATATCTTATTTGTAAAGGAATTGCTGCATTAACAATGACATATTATGATAAGCGATTCAACCATTTATGTATAATGCATGTTTTTAGAATTGAAGGAATTGTAATCCTTTTTAAATAATATATCATTTTATGTATATGATTATGAATTAATCACATAAAGACTATAATGTGCAATACAATATGCTTATTTAACATATAATAGTATCTATACCTAGACATAAGCACGGGCTGGGTCGAACCATCATCGGTGGGTCATGGTCAGCGGTCCGGCCCGCTGTACAAGTCATGACCTGCTAGCCAACCCATTGGCATGGCAGGTCAAAGCCGATTCAAGTTCTCGACCCGTCGACTCCGCGAGTAGGCGAGTCAAGATAAAAAATACAAGAAAAAATAAAATATAAATATTTAAACTTATTTTAATGTAAATAGACAGTATTTATTGTGAAATCGTCTTTTTTTTCCCCTTCATTTATTTCAGTACGCTTTTTTAGTCCAAGTATGTGTACTCTAGAGTTACTTTCCTATTCAAATATGCTTTCTACAATAAACTTTGCTTGTTTAACACAAGTTTGTAATTTAAAATTCTCCATATGTCTATTGTGTGATGATCTAATTATGTGTTTTTTTTATCAATTTAATTAAAAAATTAAAAAAGAAAATCATTCATGGTTCAAGAGCCATGAACCTATCCTAAACCGCTAGTTTGAACCCCCCAGCTTGACCCTTCATGGTCATGAGTCGATTCTAGTTCAACCATGGCCTCAACCGTGACTTGACAGTTTTGGACCAGTTCAACCCTGTGCCGATGACTATCTATATTATATTCAAAATTTTATATGAAGATTATTGTTAATACATTTATTCCAATAGCTTTTAAATAAATTTATCATTTTATTGATGGAATATACCATAAACAAAAATCCGGGAATAGCAGGGAGTATTAGTTAGCGTATGTACATAATGGAAGTCCAACCAACTAGGAAAATCATAATTCATAGATATCAATGTCATGCGTGCTAATGTGAGTAAAGTAGACGATTAATTACTTGGAGATAGACATAGGTACGAGCTTGGTTGAACCATCGACTTGACTTAAATCGTCACCGATGGGTCATAGCCTATGGCCCAGTCCGACCATACAGGTCATGACTTGTCAGCCAATCCGTCGGCTTAGCGGATCGAGATCGGTTCAAAGCCTCGAACCGATGGTTTGACCTAGCTTGAATTGTCACCAGTGGGTCATGGCCTGTGGTCCAGCCTGATCGTATAGGTCATGGCTTGCTAGCCAACCCGTCGGCCTAGCATACCAAGGTCGGTTCAAGGCCTTGACCTGTCAACCCGGTGATTAGGATGAGTAAAAAAAAAAAAAAAAACTAGAAATAAATATTTAAACTCTTTCTTTTTTTTGTAGGTATTTAAACTCATTTTAATGTGAATAGATAGTATTTATTATGAAATTATCTTTTTTTTTTTCCCTTCATTTGTTCAAGTACACTTTTTTAGCTTATGTGTGTGCACTCTAGAGTAACTTTCCTTTAAGTGTGTTTTTTTTAATAAACTTTGCTTATTTTGCATAAGTTTGTAATTTAAAATTCTTCATATACCTACTGTATGATGATCTAATTATGTGTTTTTTTTAATCATTTTAATTAAAAAATTTAAAAATGAAAAAAATCATTCACTGGTCAACCGCTAGTTTGAACCAGCCTAGCCTCGGCCCTTCATGATCATAGACCAGTTCTGATTTAATCATGGCTTGAACCGTGACCCGTAGTTTTGAGCCTGTTCAATCTGGCGACGATGGCTACTTGGAGAAGCAGAATTCACTGCCAAAAGAAGCATCAACAACAGCATGGTATAATTACGACACATCCACATCCTCTTTTGAAACCAACTTTGAGAAAAAACCATGTTAGGAATTTTGCTACTGTAGTTAACAAAAATCAATGCATATATTGGCAGTTTTATGCCAGCCATATTATCTTATGTCTATGATGTTTCTAGGAAATGAGCTTTACACTGATGGCAACGACAAATTTGGAAGTTTTTATCTGTCCGTTTTTAATATTGCTTCATCCTTCTACATCAGGGTGTTGTTCTACGTTGTATTTTTTTTTTTTGGGGGGATATTAATTGTATAGTGTTTGCTGAATTAATAAAATTTTGTTCATACGATGATAGTGATTTTGCACATTGTCGTCATCCAATTATTTTGTTGTAACAAAATAGACAAGGTTCATATCATATGTCTTTATCTTTCGTTGATAGTAGAAACGGAACGGCACAGTCATCTTGGGTAAATTACATGGGCAATTTCATGGTATATAATATCTCAATGGAGATGGTCATCGCCTTGCTGTTAAGATATGAAGAATATCAAGTTTAATGTAATGAGAATTTCAATGGCTAGATCACCTGCTGCTTCCGGCCAAAAAATAAAAAAATAAATAATGGCTAGATCACGACTGAAAGAAGGGATCTTAAAATGATTCTTAATCTACTATTAATTTCAAGGAGAATGAGAACTGTAAATGTAATAGTGTAATGATGAAAAAAAAAAAAAATGTAATTGTGTGGAATTATATTAATTATTGGGTGAATGTCACATTTTGTACCTAAATTTTTACCTACTATTATAATTAATTATTATGAATTTGAAATTCTTAATTCAATTTTTTTAACAAACTATATAAACATTGACAATTTTGACGATAAATTACTTAATTTTTCTTTTTCCATGTTCAAGTAAATAGTTCGATCATCGACTACAAATGGGTTCAACAAGTCTGTAAATAGAACATCAACACTTTATCTTTTTAATAGTTAATTATAAAAATAAAGATAATTCATATATTAATTGTGGGATTTAAAAATATTAATTATTATATACAATTATAATAACCAATCACGATTTTCTGGTACCAACGTAGCGTGTTTAATTTAGGATACATTTTTTCCCTACTTGATGGGGCGCGTGACTGCAAACAAAAATACGGAAGGCAACTGGTAAAACTATGGAGAAGACAAATAATTTTATACGAATTTTAAGTAAATTTTCGAACTTTTGTTCGCAATGCTGGATCATTTTAATAACCGTTTTCTCTCTTCATATTTCTACTTTTCTTTTCCCTTTTTACTCGTGTTGATAATTGTATTATTCTTGAAACAGAATCATTTAGATACTTTCCAAACAGTTAAAACTATATTAGTAACATCCCTTTTTGGCAATATACACAATGAGGATTCATGGGAAATTATTAGAATAAAGTCCCATTCATTAAAAAATGATAGCTAATATATATAATTCTCTTAATATACTATCTTTTATTTGATAGCTATGATGTGAATTGATATTACGAGTGGCCTATACTTTATTAATTTTGGGAGAACAAAAAAGAAAAAAAGAAATCAAAACAAGATATATAATATTGTAATTAAATTTAATATGGACAAACTATATGTAGTAAAAATTATGTTTATATCGATAATATTATATGGTGTATATTATAATATATAACATGTTATAATTATACCATAAAATTTAATATATAATATACATATGTATGATACAATATACTATGTTTAGTAGTGTTGCTAGTTCTACTTCGGTAGAGTTAGATGTAATTGTTCGACTGAGCTTCATGTGTTAGGCTTGTAAAATAAAATGCAGTTAATGGTGCAATGAGGTTGGGCTCATACTGATTAGACTAGTCAAACAATGTAATTAATATAATCAAATAATGTAATTAATATAGAGTCAAATAATGTAATTAATATAGTGGTAGGAGAGATATTCCAACAATATATATATATATATATATCTATGTATGTACAAACAAGACATTGAAAATAGAAAAAGCTTTTCTAGAAATTGTTTTCCTTTTATATCTTCTTCATGGTATCAGAGCCTTGGCGGTGCTCTATAAAAATTTCTATCATAGGTTCTTAATCCCTACCAATCTTTTTCTTTCCTTCCCAATGGCAAACGAGGACTCTCCTATTATTATTCAAAACACTCAAGAACCTTCAAATCCATTAACTATAATCACAATTCACAACTCAATCAAACTCACCTCCATAAACTATCTCTCTTGGAAAACCCAAATGGAAGCGATTCTAATCGGCTATGACTTGTAGAAGTTCATTGGTGGTTCTCATCCTTCTCCTCCAGCCACTATCACAGTTAATAACACAATTACTCTCAATCTAGCATATCAAATATGGCTAAGATAGGACAAACTTCTATTCGGAGCTCTTATTAGTACTCTTTCACCAAATATTGTGCCACTTGTCACTCAATCAAAAACATATCAAGAGGCATGGCAAGCTCTCGCCAACACTTATGCTCGACCCTCTCGAGGATACATCAAGAAACTCAAGGATAATCTTAAAAACATCACTAAATGCTCTCTTTCCATCACAGATTACATTCAAGCTATCAAAACTCGTGCAGATGAGCTTGCTGCCTTGGTAAACCTCAAGAAGATTTGATTGAAAAAATATTGAAAGGTCTTGATGAAAATTACAAATCTATAATAGATGTGGTAAATAGTCGTGACACTGTTATTTCCTTTGATGAATTACATGAAAAACTCATCAATAAAGAGCTGGCTCTTCAAAATTTTTCAACCTCTTCTATTTTACCAGCATCTACATATCTCTCTAATATGCGCTCAAATCAGTGGTCTGCCCGTAACCATTCTCCTTGGTCTGTCAATGGCTCATCTCAATAATTTACCCCTACTGCAACACATTCCACCAGACTTGCTAATACTCGGGTACACCGCTTAGCCCATTCATTTCTTGGTAAATGCCGGTGGTGTCATGCACAAGGACATGTTGTTTCACAATGCTCACTGTTTTGCCAACAATATACTCATGCACAACTACCACCTCATCCTACCGCACTAGATCAATCTTACGTTACACCTCCTTAGCAAGCACAAGCTCTTGTTGCTAACTCAACCTCTTCTGGTCATCCATGACTACTTGACAGCAGTGCATCGCATCATGTCACTACTGATCTCAACAATCTTGCTCTTCACAATAGTTATGATGGCACAGATGATATTATGATTGGTGATGGTTCTGGACTTCCTATTACACACACTGGTTCAATATCTCTTAACACTTCCTGTCACTCTTTTACAATTTCTAATGCTTTATGTGTTCCCACTATGAAATGCAATATGATCTCCATTTCTCAATTTTGCAAGACCAATAATACCTCTATTGAATTCTTACCATCTTCTTTTCATGTGAAGGACCTATGCATGGGCACAATACTTCTAAAGGGTCAAACTAAGGGTGGTACTTATGAATGGCCAAATTCTTCCTCACTGTTGCTTTCTTTCTCTAGTATCAAAACTACTTTGCCTACATGGCATCATAGGCTTGGTCATCCATCTATGTCAACTTTCAAGCATATTTTATATGCAGCCAATTTACATGTTTCTGGTTCTATGAATCTCAAGTTCTATTGTAATTCTTGTTACTGCAATAAAAGTCATAAATTGCCTTTTTCTTCTTCCTCACTCTCTACCTCTTCACCCTCTACCTCTTCACCTCTTGAGGTTGTTTTCACTAATGTTTGAATGTCACGAGTTCAATCCATTGATAATTTTAAATATTACATAATATTTGTTGATCACTTTATAAAATACATCTGGTTATATTCTCTTAAGTGAAAATCTAATGTCCAAGATGTTTTCATTCTATACAAGGCTCTTGTTGAAAAGTTCTTTAATTGTTCAATTAAAACACTCTATTCTGACAATGGAGGGGAGTATCAAGCTTTATCATCCTTCTTAATAGTAAATGGTATTTCTCATCTTACTTCTCCACCTCATACACCAAAACACAATGGGTACTCAGTATGTCGTCATCGAAACATTGGTGAAAAAGGTCTCTCTCTATTATCTCATGCATCTATACCTCTCATGTATTGGTCATTTACTTTCATTACTACCGTCTATCTTATAAATTGTCTCCCTACTCCCACCCTTCAAAATGCGTCTTCATTTTTCAAACTGTTTGGTACTATTCTAAACTATGATAAACTTCGTAGTTTTGGTAATCTTTGTTATCCTTGGATTTGTCCTTGCACTACTCACAAACTTGAATCCTGTTCTTCTCTGTGTGTTTTTATTGGTTACTCCTCCACTTAAAGTGCATATCATTGTCTTCAAATCTCTACACATCATTTGTACACATCTTGTCGTGTCCGATTTGTTGAATTTGTTTTTTTTTTGCCACTTCTCATCCCTCTCTTCCTCATACCTTCTCTTCCACTGTGTCTGAATGGTGTTCTATCACTCTTCCCCTTGCTACCCGTTCTAGCTCTACCATATCTACCCTGCCTGCCCCTATAGTTTGCAACCTAATACGGTTGTTCAGTTTTCCCCTTCGTCTGCTATTGTTCCTCTACAATCTGGCCTCGATCCTCCTTCGTTTGCTGAACTTAATCCTTCTCCAAACACACACAATTTCTCGCCCTCATCACCCAGAATTATCATGACTCGATCCAAACATAATATCCATAAACCAATCCAAAAGCTTAATCTCAACGCTAAACTTCATTAACATATACTTGAACACACTACCATCAGTCAAACAATGAAAGATCCCAAGTGGCACAAAGCAATGTCCGAGGAATTTGATGCTCTTATTCGTAATGGCACATGGGAACTTATTGCTCCTCATCCTACCCAAACCTTAGTAGGGTATAAGTGGATTTTTTGCACTAAACACTTGCCTAATGGTTTTGTTGATAGTATAAAGCACGCTTAGTTTCCAAGGGCTTTCATCAACGACCTAGAGTTGATTGCACTGAAACATTCAGTCTTGTCATCAAACCCACTACTGTACGCCTGGTTCTCAGTCTTGCAGCTAGTAACGGTTGGCACCTACGACAACTTAATGTCAATAATGCTTTTCTTCAGGATACTCTTATAGAAGATGTGTTTATGTCTCAACCACCAAGTTTCATTGATCATAATCATCCTCATTATGTGTGTAAACTCCACAAAGCCATCTATGGTCTCAAACAGGTGCCTCGTGCTTCGTACCATGAACTATGCCAATTCCTTCTTGATTATGGCTTCACTAATTCAATGGTTGACACTTCCTTGTTCATCTTCAACAATCATGGCATTCTCATCTATCTCTTAGTTTATATTGACGACATCATTATCACTAGGAATAGCAACCAAGTTGTACACAAGTTTATCCGACAACTTTCTCATCAGTTCTCTATTAAGGATCTGGGTATGTTGAACTACTTTCTTAGTGCTGAAGTCATTCCTCACATTGATGGTATATTTCTAAGTTAAGGAAAGTACACTGATGATCTTCTTCAGAAAAATCATATGACTAAAGCTAAACCTGTCTCAAAGCCTCTAGCAATCCATCTACCACTCACCTTAAGTTCAAGCACATCCTTAACTGATCCTACGAAGTATCGAACAATTGTTGGGAGTCTTCAATATCTCTCTCTCACTCGTCTATATACTACTTACACATTAAATAAGCTTTCTAAATTTATCCATCACCCAACCACTGATCATTGCAATGTAGTTAAACGGCTTCTTCGTATCTCTGTGGCACCTTGGATCATGATATTACACTTCATCGCATTTCTCCTCCTAATTTGCGTGCCTTCTCTGACGCCAACTGGCTAGTAATAAGGATGATCACACCTCCACCAATGCTTATATCATTTATCTTGGTCACAATCCCATCTCTTGGAGCTCTAAGAAACAACGGACAGTTGCTCGTTCCTCCACTAAAGCAAAGTATCGTTCTGTTGCTGCTATGGCTGCCGAACTACGTAGGGTCTGCTCCCTCTTAACAGAACTTTGTCATGCCCTATAGGGTACCCTAAACGTAACAGTTCGCCACATGCCATATAAGACCCAAGAATTACTACCTTAGTCCTTCGGGGGTCTTATATAGATGTAAGGCGTCCCTTTACGACAATAGAATACTTGAAGCGATGGAGATAAAGAGTTTAAATCGACATTCAATAGCATTAGAATATAAATCAAAACACATATAAATAGTTACAAAGACTAAGGGGCATTCCCCCGTAAAAGAATATTGTTAAGAGATTTATTACAGTCATCCAGAGTCTTTCGGTTTCCTACAGAAGTTTAAATAGAAATGAATATAACTTCTAAAGGAAATGCGTAGCTCCTGTACCTGAGCCGTAGGGCGCCTCTGTCTAAGCCAGATAAACTAATGCTGCAACAAATAGAAACTGTAAGGACATAAGCTACACTAGCTTAGTGAGTGAGAACTTCCAAGATTACATTCATAACACATCATACAAGCAAGTGATTAATCAGACAAGTGATATGGATCAAACATATGGAAATCAACAGACATATGACTAGATAAGTGAATAGAATTTCGCCCTCCATCCCGGGTTAGTAAATTAATGAATACTGTGGTATTACTAAAATATGCCATTTTTGGATCACGGTCAACCAACTTATAATTTCGTTTGTGGATCACGATTAACCAACTTATTATTTCGTTTACGGATCATGATAACCAACTTTTACTCCGTTTTTGGATCATGGGCAACCAACCAATGCTAATGCTCCATCCTCATTTGTGATATGAATGAGTCAATATTACTTATCAATTCCGAATAGTCAGTTATTCCAATTCCTTAGGTGATCAATCAATAATTGCAGATAATCATTCCTAATTTATCTATACAACCATTAGTTAATCACCCGACCTTGATATTCTTATTTGCAATTTCTCGTATCATCAGGAAACATACATAATTCCCATTTATCCTCACCATACATATCCATTTATCTTTGCTTAAAATCTAATGCAACTATCAATACAATCACATACAATAAATGGAATCGGGAAGAAATACTCACTCAGCCATTGGAACATTAGTCCTCTAGTAGTAATAGTACGGTGGAAGCGAATCATCAATCTCGGGATCACCTAAAATGGAAGAAATACCCTAATGAGTATTTCATCACTTAACTAATCCAAACTATTAAACAAATCTATCATTTCTGTAATTCTCATCATTTGCGGAAGTTCCGACTTAAAATGGCTATAACTTAGTCATTTTAACTCAGAATTTCACAAATTATATATCGATTTCTATCTACTTCGAAAGATCTATCTAATTCTAATATTATTTCCAAGTTTTGAAAACGTTTAGGTCTCGAAACATTCTGATCAGTAGCAAAATCCAATTCCGAAAACTAGTTTTGTGAATGTTTGTAATGTTTATACTATATAGATTAACTATACATGCAATATTGATGATTTCCTATCATGAATGACATGTTATGAGCTTGACATATGCATGCTCTTGACGATATTTACTAAAAAAAAATTTTAGAAGCTCTTTATTTTGTAAGACTCCATGAATACTTACTCTTAAGAAGACTAGTTTCATGACTTTGATCATTCTCTTTTGTTTTGGAATTATTTCTTAGGAAAATCTAGTTATCCTTGCTAAAATTAAGTCTTTATTATATCTATTCCTTAAGGCCTTCATTTTTTCATAAAAATCCCCATTTTACACTTTGTAAACATGTTTTCAAATAGGGGCTAATCCCAAATCCAAATTTTGTAAAATTAATTTTTAAGTCATTTTTTTGAGTAAAACTTGTTTAATACTTTAAAATTTCAAGCTCCATTATTCCTATCCCCTAAGGACTTCATTTCTTAAATAAAACTTTCATTTTGAGTTTGAAAAATAGGTATTTTCATGCCATTACTCCTTAATTACGAATTTCTTAAAATGACAAGCAACTCAAAATTTCCTACTTTATTTCTACTCCATGTTTTACATATTTTTCTTAGCAAATCCCATCTCAACTTATAAAAATCATCACTTAATGATATCTATTATCTATACTCTTCATTTTTCATATAAAACACAAGTTTTGAAGTTGATAAAAGGATTTTTAAGGCATGGTTTTGAAACCATCCGAATTTACATTTGATCATTTCAAATAAATAAATTTCCTTTTTGAGTTTCTTGTCTCATGTACTTAAAGATCTACAAACTACAATATTTATATATACAAGACAAAGGTCTTTATGATCATTAATGCACCAAAACACAAAATATTCATAAGATCATGCATGTCAAGTATAATATGAGCATTTAAATGCTAGATCTATCACTTAGGATGCATGAAATGGAGTTTGAAAACATGAAAATAGATTTTTGTGCAAGATCTTTACTTTACTTTACTACTAAATGCATGAACATGAAGATCATCATATAAAAACAAATTCAAACATAAGATCTATTCTTATGATGGCTTGATATTCATGTAGTAGTATTTTCTTGTCCCTAACAAGAGCTCATGGGGACTTAAAGATGAAAATACTTATGAATGGTCTTTCCATTACAAGGTTTAGTGGTAGAAACGGTAAGGATCTATTACCTAAAGCCTGGAACAAGAGGAGATGAAGAAAGAAATTTGTTGAGTGAGAGTGTGTGTGTGTGTTGGAGGCTCACGCCAAGGAGGGGAAATGGGTGAGGATTTGTGCAATTTTTGAAAAAAAGTGAAATGAAGAAAGAGAAGAGAAGACACAAAAGAACATATATAGGAAGTTAAATTAGGGTTTGTGTGATTAAAATAAAAAAGGAAAATAAAACAATTGAGGGTAAGAGGGAGGGGTTCACGCCGGTTTCAAAAGGGGGGAGAGAGAGAGAGTTTAATTTGTTTTGTTTTATTAATTTTGTGTAATAATAAGTCTTAAAATATAATAATTTCTTAAGAGACAAATTTTCTTAGAAAAGAAAATATAATTGAGTGTTTTGTAAGGATGTAAGAGTAGGGTGTGGCTTATGAGTGTAGTAGGTTGTACTTGTGAATAGTAGTGAATAGTAATCAAAACAATTACTTTATTGGTAGTAAAGAAAATACGAGAAAAAGACTATATCTCTATTTTTTATAAACTGAAAAATTATAAAATTTATGTTTTTGAAATTCTTATTAAATTTTGGTTTTAAAGAGTATTCTGGAATATTTTTTGAATTTCGAATCCCGGGCCCGCTTTTCCTTAATAGATCTCGAAAGGCTAGGAATAGAAAATTTTTCGAAATCAGATCTTTTTATGGTATGAAATATACTTTAGAACAATATTCTATATTAAATCATTTTACAAAAGTTCCTTAGTTTAGAATCGAAGGAAAGCCGGATGTAGGGTTCTTAGGTTTCTCACCCAAGTTTAAGCTAATCCGGTTTAGCGTTTTAGTTTCTAGTTCCCGAAGTCTACTTGGCTACTAGGAAAACTGGGGTTTACAAACTTGGTGTCACTCTTCTTCATCAACTAGTGATCTATTGTGATAATGTTGGTGCCACGAACTTTTGCTCTAATCCAGTCTTCCTCTCACGCATGAAACATGTTGATCTTGACTATCATTGTAAACCCTTAAAATTTTACTATCGGTTAAGCTTAAACCCTAATTAGAAGGTTAACCGGAAACCTTAAAGTCAACAAAACCCTAGTTAGACGTAACAGTTTAAGTTTGGCAATCTTGCATTCGTAACCCTAAGAGAGTAAGTATAAGATTAGTTGGTAGAATAGTTCGTAATAGCATAAGAGAGCTTAAAAATATAAGACTAGTGAAACCGTAATTCGTTTTAAACCCGATCGAATACAGTTTTTGAAAAACTTGTCTTGGGGCTCAGAATAGTAAATATATTTTGAATATACCGTTAGACTCGTAAAAATATAAGGTTTTCAAAAATATCAGTTTTATAATTTTTCGTTAACTAAAAATATCAAATATCGCATTTATACGCGTATTTTCTTATTACCGGTATTTTATTAGTCATATCTACTTTACATTACACTATACATTACTATTCTATACTATTCATCTATCTCTACTTCTTCCACTACCTACTCTTACACTCTACATACCTATTTTTCTTACTTTTTACCTTTCACTTACAATTTATATCATATCTATCTTATATATTATTACATTTAATTAACAAAAATACAAAAAATCACATCTCCCCCTTCTCTTTTCCTCTATGGTCGGTGCCCCCTTTCCCATTTCTTTCTCTATTTTATTTCAATTTTTTCTATTTAAATCACTCAAAATCCTCTCCTCATTTTCTTATAAATACCCCCTCTCCTTTTTCACTTCATTCACACATTCACTATCCACAAATTTACTACCAAAAACTCTCTCAAAGTTTACTCCCATATGCTCTTCCCATTACTCTCCTAAAACACTTCCAAGCTTTCTTCTTCTTCATACACAAAACCTATGTACATATACTACTCTCATATTCTCTTTAGGTAAAAATTCTTTTAATATTTTTACTACCATGTCATGTAACTTAACATGTTATGGAAGCAACTCTATGTTTATATTTTATTCTTGTTCATGAATCCATTTTCTATTATGTTGTTATTTTGTTCATATTATTGTTGTTATTATGCTTCCATAATTATAGCTAACTAAATATATCTATGTAGCTTTATATATGTTTTAGAGTATATATGTAAAACCCTAAATTTTAGGGTAATGTCAAGTTCAAACCCTAAACCGGGAAGTCAACTTGAAGCCTTAAGTCAATAAGTTCCCAGGTAATCCTAGCAATTTAGATCCAGCAACCCCGCGTTCCTAAACCAAGAAGTCGAAATATGAGTAAGGAGTATAATTTGGTTCGTAATAATATTATTGTGCTTAAAAAAATCATATTAGTGAATTTTCAACCTGTTTCGAACCCGATCAGATACAGATTTTGAAAAGCATGTCTCGAGGCTCGAGATATTAAAAATATGATATTAGTACCGTTAGACTTGCAATTTCATAAGAGTTTCAAATATATCAATTATAGGATTTTTTTGGTTATAAAAGTTACAATTATAACCTTTTTATCGTATTTTCTTTACTACCGGCACTTTAATTGTCTAATCTACTTTTTGATTTCTTTCATACTATTCATCCAGTACAACCAACCATACTCTACTTCCTACATCCTTACAACCTATCTCTTACATCTTTACATCCTATTTCTTACAACTTACTTTTCCAATACAATTTTTACTACTTAAATTACTTATTTAATTTTGAAACTTACACAACACAACACATTTCTCTCTCTCTCTCTCTCTATAGAACCGGCGCTCCTCCCTCTATTCCCTCTCTCCAATTTTGTTTCATTTTTCTTTTATTCAACTAAAGTAAACGCTAATCTCATTTTCTATAAATACTCCTTTATACCTTCTCTATTTCACTTTCCTTCTTTCTTCATTTACACTTTAGAATTTTTTTGCAAAGCTCTCTTTCCCTCTCCTCTAAATGTCGTGACCCTCTCCCTCAACACACACACACACACACTCTTTTGTTTTTCTTCAAGTTTCTTAGTCCACACATCTAATAGGTAATAGATCTACATTCTATCCTCTTAAAAACATGTAATGGCAAGATCATTCATGTGTGATTCCACTCAAAAATCCCCATGAGCTTAAGCTAGGGATGTGGGAACACTTGAACATGAGATCTTTGCCATCACTATGTTATGGATCTTGTTACTTCGTTTATTTACTAAGCTATGTTGTTATTATTAATGATTTATGCATATATTCATCATTTAAATCATATCCACATAATGATCATAGTGTTCATGTATTTATGACTAGTATAGTAAACTAGATCTAGTTGTTTTGAGTTCATAAATGCATTAGGCTTTTGTTTTATGCTCATAAATAACTTGTAATACCATGATGATAGTAGGAAAATGTTAGAAAGCTTAAGATCTATTTTAGTTTCAACAAAAATGATTTTTGAAAATTCGGATAAAAAAGGAACCCTATTTAGAAAAGTTATTTTTCAACTTTAAAATGAGTATTTTACATTAAAAATAAAAAGCTTAGGGAATAGATATCATAAATGAGTGATCTTGATGAGTAAAACTTAGATCTATTAAGGAATATTTTCAAAACAAGGAAAAGTTTACAAAAGTTATGTTTCAATCCCAAAAACAAAACTCAAAATTCGTAATAAGGAAAGCTTGAAGTGTAAACACCTATTTTTCAACCCAAAAACAAGATTTTTATTAAAGAAATGGAAGCCTTAAGGAGTAGATTTGATTAGGAAATAGATTTTGAAAGATTAAATGAGTTTTACAAAAGAAACAATCTCAAATGGAAATTGCAAAATTCGGATTTGAAAATGACTACTATTTAAACACCTATTTCCAAATGTCAAAATGATGATTTTTGTAGAAAAATAGAAGTCCTAGGGGATACGTGTAATAAAGACCTAATTTTGATAAGGATAAAAGAATTTTATTAAAGTATAATCCTAAAACAAGGAATGGTTTCAAAGAATAGATTAAACAATGTTTTCATTCCTAAAAAATTTTGTAAAATCCATAATTAGGTAGACCACCCATTTGAACATCTATTTTCTAACTCCATAATGAAGGATTTTATTAAGATAATGAAAGTGTTGAGCATATAAGTCGTCAAGGTTGAGTTTTGGTGAAAACAAGTGTGATTTTGCAAGAAGTAAAACTATTTTTCTTAAGACTAGTAATTTCAAAGGTTTTGCAAAGCAAAAGTTTTCTAAAAGATTTTTGATATCATATATCATTGAGAATATACATATAGATAGCTCATCTCATGACATTCATGATAATAACTTATAGACAATGCATATACATATGATGCACTTGGTAGAAACAAAGTTAGGGAAATAATGTCTTATACATCCTATTTGGCATTATCTAAGTACATGAGGAATTAGATTTACCAACACCCATGAATCATGCATGATAATGAGTCACATATGTATATAATAGAGTCTTATAAGATATAATAATAACTAAGTATCCATCAAAGCTTTAGATTGATGCTTGGTTTGAAATTAGGAGTTGAATTGTGGGATGGGAATTTTGTATAGCAATCTGTACCCTACTGTTCATTGACCAAACAACCCTGTTTTTTGGAAATAACTTTAAAAATAGATAGCTCTCATCGAATAGGTAGAAATCGATAAATAATATGCAAAATTCCAAGTTAAAATGACTAAGTTATGGTCATTTTAAGTTGGAATTTCCTCTTAGACGAACTTTAACGAATTTGTTAGAATAGAATTCTTAAGTTCATTTAAACTTCATAGAAATACTCATTAGAGTTATTTCTTTTGGTTAGGAGACTTGGGAGATGGACTAGACTTTCTCGAGGACTATTACAATTAAGTGGATCTTTGCGCCATGGCAAAATGAGTTCACTATCTTTAAATTTTATGCTTACGATTGTTCTTGTAATGATACTGGCATTAGCTTCAAGATAAAATTGGAATGTGCATGTGAATTCAAATTGATTGAATCGATGATAAGAATACCAGAATGGAATTGTTGTAAATATTGTGTGATTTAGTATAGAATTGAAGTGTCTGCAATATCTGTGATCACCTATAAATCGTTAATTAATATGCCATGATCTTATAATCAAACTGACATGCATACCATATGTTGAGTCACATTGAATAGGTTATTATACCTTTGTGGGAAGAAGGCATAATAGCTGGGCAACGAGGGGCCTGCAAACTCGAATGTTAGCGTAATGGTTGGAATTGAAATGGTAGTGGTGTAGGCACTTGTATCAACTACAAATTGTGAGTGTGTGGGCACCTGTATCGACCATAATGTAAATGAGAAAAATTAAAATCTATGGTCGTATGGGCCTGAAACACCTAACCCCGAATGGAGGGCGCAAATCCATTCAACATAAGACTCCCGGAAAGTCTTATGTATTGTATGCTCACGTGCTTGTGTATTTCATATGATTGTTAATATAACTTGCTTGATACATTGCTTGTTGAACTATTTAATTTATGGAGGTAAAACTCACTAAGCTTGAAAGCTTATACCCTTATAGTTTTCTATTGTAGTATGATTATTTATGGCTATCCCCGAGAGGCTACTTTCCTCAGGTACAACTTTTGGAATTTAAGGAGCTTTTTGAAGAAGTTAGGACTTAGATGCTAGGAATAGACTTCTAGTTGAATCTCCTCAATTATATATAAATATGTTGATGTAAGAGACTCTTGAGGACCTATGAACTCTTACTATTTTGATGGGGGTATGCCCTTTAGTTCATGTAATAGATTAATTGGGATCTAACTGTTATGATTTATATTCTTATCGCTATGTATGTCTTCTTAAGCTATTTCGATTTAAAGTATGGTTCCCTATATGTTGAACGTGAGCCTTACACCCGGTGTTTAAACTCATGGAATGACTAAGGTTGTCATATGCAAGTTTAGATATCGAGTGTAGCGGACTGTCGCATTTAGGGTACCTTTTGGGGCATGACAATATAAGCTCACTTGTTATTGCAATTTATTTACTTTCATTGCAATGTATTTACTTTCATGTTTTAAGACTAGTCTTTCTAGTCTTAGACTTGTCCTCATCAAGTCAAAACAACTTTTTCTTTCTTTTCTTTTCTTTTATATCGGGACGGAATTTATTCTTTGTCTCGGGAGCCTTGATGAAGCTAAGACTCCCAATACTTGAACTTATATTATGTTTCTTATTAGTTTAATTTCTATATTTCCTTTTTCTTGTAAATATCATCATATTCATGCTCCTATTCATGATTATTGTCTAAAACACAAAAATAGAAACCAAACTTTTCCAAAATAAATTCATGTTATAAGAATTTCCAAATGAAGCTTAGGATTTTTGTTTCAACAA
This sequence comes from Combretum micranthum, assembly GCA_024138025.1. Classification (NCBI taxonomy): domain Eukaryota; kingdom Viridiplantae; phylum Streptophyta; class Magnoliopsida; order Myrtales; family Combretaceae; genus Combretum; species Combretum micranthum. The sequence continues at coordinate 47,736 of JAMXBD010000695.1, read as the reverse complement.
ACTTTACTTTTCCAAAAATCAAAGAGAACTTACCATGATTTAGAAAAACTAATTTATTTTGAAAAAGTCTTTTCAAAAATCATAAGAAGGCTTGTTTTTACTAAATTTATTTTAAAAGTTGATAATTCTTTGTTATACAAAATTTTCCTAAAAACTAAATTTAAAAGAAATTCCCTGACAAAGAAATAAACAAGCCTTGCGTCAAGTTAAACGATCAAAACAATTATCAAAACAATACTTGAGAAATTATAGTGCAAACCACACTAGTGAGAGATTTTTCTAAAGAAAAATTTAAAAGTCTATTTTTATGAAAACCACCCAAGAAACTACTAAATAGAACAAAAAGATACTCATTTTAAATAAACTAAAAAGTTATGGTTTTATCTCAAGGATTTACAAAAAGGAAAATTTTTAACTTTTGATTTTTCACACTTTCAAAAGATATTGTTTTTCATAAAGTCATAGTTTGGACAATAATACTTGAATCATGCATGAGATATGAGTATGTATATGTATAAAAAGGGTTTTTCAAATCTATATTGATAACTAAGTAATAATCAATGGATTTTTGAATAAGTTAAGGCTTGAAATGATTGTTTTTGGGCTGGGAATTTTCGTGGTAAATCTGGTCACCCATGTTTTTCGAACTAAAAGACCTTGTTTGATAGAAATAACTTAGAAATGTGTATATTTTTTCGAATAGGTAGAAAACGGTATATTATATACGTAATTTCGAGTTAAAATGAGAAAGTTATTGTCATTTTAGTTGGAATTGTCTTCTATACGAATTTTGATGAACTTAATGACATAGTTTTGTCAAATTTCAATATAGCTATCAAGAAATAATCATTGTGGGTGTTTTCTTATTTAGGTGATTGTGAGGAGGATCTCCTGTATCTTGAAGATTACTTTGACTGAAAACCGGTGAACCCATGGCCAAGTGAGTTTTATTTCCATAATTTATCTTACTTGATTGTGCTTGTAGTTTAGAAGCACTAGATTTAAGGCAAAAATTGAATGGTATGCATGTAATTTTGTTTGAATGAATGATAAGAATATCGAGACGAGAATTGATTATAATCAATGCTTGATTTAGTTTTGAACTTGATTTGTTTGAAATTCTATGGTCATCTTAAATTGTTAATAATTATGCTATGAGCTTTTAATTAAACTAAAATTATGCATATCACTCGTGAGTCACATTGCATGAGATCACTACCCTTGTGGGGGAAAGGGGTAGGTATGATTGTTGGATCTTAATTAAAAGCTTCGGGACGTTTGGTTAGAAGCACATTAATTAAAGCTTCGGGACATTTGGTTAGAAGCATATAAATCGCCGCCCCTAATCCTGAGTGGAGGGCGTAAATCTATTCAACAAATGATTATCGGAAAATCATATGTCTTGTATGCTCATATGATTGTTGCATTTTACTTGGTTGATTAAATAACTTGGTTGATTAAATAACTTGTTTGATTATTGCTATTCAAATATACTTATCTGTGGAAATAATTCTCACTAAGCTAGTAGCTTATACCCTTATAGCTATTTGCTGCACTTTCCTTACCTTTGGTTGAAGCTACGTGGGCCTTGTTCCCAGGTACCCCTTTTTGTTTAAGCAGTTTTTGAATGAAGTCCAACACTAGTGTAGATGTAGACTTCTAGGGAAAACTTATTGTATATGATATATTTTTGTTAGTGTACTTTTGGTGGGGGAATGCCCCCAAGATCCTTGTAAGACTTTATATCTATGAATTAATATTGTGATTTCCATTTATTAATTGTTATTGTATCTATTAAGCTCCATCTTTCAAAGTATGGTCCACTAAAATTGTAAGAGCATGTCTTACATTTAATATATAAGCTTTTGGGAATGACTAAGATTGTCATCCTTAAGCTTTAATATTGAATGTGGTGGATTGTTACGTTTAGAGTACTCTTTGGGGTATGACAATCATTTTATACGAGAACAAGTTCAAAATGGCTCACTTCATGTCTCCTACATCTCGTCCCCAGATTAGCTCGCTGATGCACTTACGAAGCCTCTTGCTTGCTCTCAGTTCCACTCACTAAAGACCAAGATTAAACTCTGTAAGCCCATAAATTTTTTTATAGTTTTATTAATTTTCAGCAACCGGAAATAAAATGGAAAACCCTAATATCTATTATAGTCAAAACAATGTGTTTAAATCCGACAATCCTGTGCTCTCAACCCTAGAACAAAAAAATTGAGCTAATGATAGATTATGGTCCGTAATAACATAGTGGAACATAAAAAGATCAAATTTGCCAAAATTAAGTTTGTTTCATACCCAAATGGGATTAGTTTTCAAAATTAGAGTTCGGACACATGGAACGGGAAAAATATTCTGATAACACCATTAGGCTCATAATAATATGAGGATTCATAATATAACAGTTTTATAATTTTTCGAAAACTAAAAATATTAGATATAGCCTTTTATGCATATTTTTAGTAGTATCGGTACTTTAATTGTCTTGTTTACTATTCATTGCTATTCACTACTATTTATCTATCTCTACTTTTTCCTTACAACCTATTCTTACAACCTATACACCTATTTTTTTACAAATTTTTATTTTCAATACAACTTCACATCTCCTACATCTTACTTTTCATTAACAAAAATACAAAAAATTAAAAATCCCTCCCTTTCTCTTGAAGAATTGCGTCAACCCCTCCCCCTTTCACTCCTAATTATTTTATTTTAAAATTATTTAATTAACACAAATTATCCTCCACTTTTTCCTATAAATACCACTAATTCCTTCCATTTCTTTCGCATCTTTCTTACACTACCAAAACTATCTCAAATTCTCTCCAAAAGTTCTCTCAAAAGTTCTCTCTACTTTTTTATTCTTTTATAGGTAATAATCTTTTAAGCTTTCTTTATGTTCATTAGGTTAGTATGAACATAGTGTGTGTTTTCTAAACCCATGGAAGTTAGGAAAGCAACAATATGTTCATACTTTGTTCTTGTTCATACATAAATTCTATGATATGATATTGTTAGTAGATTAATCCTTATGTTCATGTAACTTTGCATGAACATAGTGCGTGTTTTCTAAAAATCCATAGAGGTTAAGAAAGCAACATTATGTTCATATTTTGTTCATTGTTCATACATTATGTTTTATTATTATACTTTTACTATTATGCTCATATTATTGTTATTGCTCTTATTGTTATGAAGTTTTTCTTATTGATTTTGATTTCAATAGAATTTCAATATTTCTTATGTATGTTTTGTTTCCGCATTTCTGTGTTCTGTATTTCCGATAAGTTTCTTTAAGTCTCTTTGAACGCCTAAAATGTGATAAAAGATTTAGAATTTTCGCCCGAGCTTAATGAAACAGTACGAGACATACCCAACCACAATAAGAACCCTTCATTACTCCTTTAGGACCTAAGAACCGAACGATACCTAAACCACCTAACCAAGAGGGAGATGCTTCAATCGAGATTGAACGGCTCACTAGTCAGATAAGAAATTACATGCAGCAGACTCAAGCCAGTTCAACATCTATACCTATAAGACATGTGCAAGAAACGACACAAGACGAGCCACCATCGCCTCAATTCCACCAAAGCCTCTTACCATGATTCATAAAGTGTAACCAATATTTCAACGGAGCTTTTGGAAAACCAGATGAGGCAAAGGATTGGATAGCACGCATTGAGAGGTCCTTTAATGCTTTTGAGGTACCACACAACATGAGAGTCAATTATGGGACCTATATGCTCCGCTTACATGCCCGAGTATGGTGGCAGTCTATAGAAAGAGAGTTGATGCCTCCAGTTACATGAGAGATATTTAAATATGAGTTTTTGGATAAATATTTCCCTAGGATCTTAAGAGTCCAATACAGTGCAGATTTCCTCGATATCTCACAAGGAGATCGTAGTGTGGAACAGTATGAAACCAAGTTCAGTAGATTGTTGCAATACGTTCGGGAACCATTGTAAACCCCTGAAATTTCGGAATCAGTTTAGCATAAAACCCTAACCGGAAGTCAAACGGAACCTTAAAGGCCAACAAAACCCTAGTTTGCCGTGTTAATCTAAATCCGGCATTGCCGTTTTCTTTGGCCCAGAAAAACGAAGTTGGGATAATTAGCTCGAATAGTCCGTAATAACCATAGGTTTTATAAAAGTTTCAGTTTCGCGAAATTCGGGTGTCCTTCGAACCCGATCGGACACAGTTCTCGAAAAACGTGTCCGGAAGCCCGGAATAGTAAAAATATTCCAAATATACTGTTAGACTCGTAAAAATATAAGTTTTCCAAAAATATCAATTTCATAATTTTTCGGTAAGTAAAAATAACAGATATAGCTATTATACGCGTATTTTCTTACTACCGGTACTTTAATTGTCATATCTACTTTACATTACACTATTCATTACTATTCTACACTATTCTTTTATCTCTACTTTTTCTTACACCTACTCTTACACTCTACATAACCTATAATCTTAACTTTTTACCTTTCCCATAACTTTATATCACATCTACCTTACAAATTACATCTTTTATTTATCAAAAGTCAAAAATAAATCACTCTCTCCCTCTCTACACTCAATGGCCGGCGCCCCCCATGCCCACATGCCTCAATTTTGCTTCAATTTCAATTTATTTTAATCACAAAAAATCACTCCCCATTTTCCTATAAATACCCCCCTCCTCTTTCACTTCTTTCACACATTCACTACTCACAAATTCATACCAAAACTCTCTCAAATTTTCCTCTCAAAGCTCTCTCAAATTTCTATCTCAAAACTCTCTCAAAATAATTCCACAACAACTTCCACCAACAACAAAAACCCATAACCACATAACCATATCAAAATCTTCTTTAGGTAACTCATTTGGAATTCTTTCTTCTTCTTCATGTCATGTAACTTTACATGACCATAGTGTGAGTTTCCAAATACTACAAGTTGTGGAAACTACATTATGTTCATGTATTGTTCTTGTTCATGCCAATCCATTTATGTTTATGTTGATTTATTATTGTTTATATATCTATACATATTCTTTAGAGCATATAAGCTCACTTGCAATTTATTTATTTCATGCAAAGTAATTTATTTACTTTTCCATTGCAATTTATTTATTTATTCCTTGATGAAATAAGACTAGTCTCTAGTCTTAGACTTGTCCTCATCAAGTCAAAACAAGCTTTTCTTCTTTCATTTTATTTCTTTATGGGACTAGTTTATTTCTTAGTCCCGGGAGCCTTGAAAAAGCTAAGACTCCAATACTTGACTTTATTCTTTATGCTTTATGTTATTTTGTTTATTATTATCCTCATAATCATGTTCATTTAGATTGTTGTCCAAAAAGCTTTATTTTCTAAAGATAATCAAATAAAAGAAGGCTTTTTGTCACTTAGGAATAAATTTTTGTGAAACATAAAAATATAAGATAAAAAAATAAACTCATTCATTTTCAAATTACAAAAAGAATTCACTATGAATTTAGAAACTATTTTTACTTAGAAAGCTACTTAAATCTTCGTTACTCTACCTTGTTTTTCAAAAGAAAATATTCTTGTTGACAAAAATGGTTCTTTTCATAAAGAAGGAGAGATAAGGTGGATGACTGAGGAAATTTTAAATAAAGACCTTTGCAAACAAATAGACAAAGAGAATTTATGATTTGAAAATAATAAAGTTATTTCTTTTCAAGTTACAAGAGGAAAATAATAGAATTATAGAAATTAGTTTTTCTACAAAAAGTCCTTAAATGTTCCACTTTGTTTTTATAAGGAAACCAAATTTTCATGCATGAGTAATTGTTTTCGGAATAGAGAAATGAGAAAAAGAATGAGAGATATCAAGTAAAGATTTTTGCCAAAACAAGTAAACAAGGGAATTTACACAAGAAAATGAAGAAAAGAATATTTTCTAGAAAACTTCAAAAATTATTATTAGTATAACTTAGAAAGTAGAAATTTTATTTTTAAAAGTCACTTGGGAAAAGATAAATAAAACCAACATAAAACGTTTTTAGAAAATAAAGAAAACAAGGTATTCGTTTCAAAGAAATTCACAAAAACAATTTCCGAAAAACTTCAAACCAACATTGTTTTACTTAAGAAAAATACATTGGACAACAAGGCACTTGAGCATGCTTAAATATGAGCTATATAGTTACAAAAAGAGAATTTTTCAATATATAGATAACTAAGTATTTATCAAATAAATTTCGATTTCTTGAACCAAAGTTGTTTTTATTTGGAAATCCGTGGTGAATTTTGTCGCCACTTTTTCAGAGCCTATATGACTTTGTTTGTGGGAAATAACTTAGAAATGGGTAGATCTTTTCGAGGATAGAAATCGGTATATTATTGCGCGATTCCGAGTTAAAATGACCAAGTTATGCCGTTTAAAGTTGGAACATATTCTATACGAACTTTGACGTTCTTTGACATTGTTTTGTACAAAGTTCAAAAATCTTCAAGAAAAACCATTATGGGTATTTCTTTGGTTAGGTGACCCCGAGGAAGGATTTCTTCACCCCGAGAACTATTACGATTAAGTGGAGTGTGTGAACGACTCATCCCTTAGAGGAATAGACGACAATGGCATCGTGAGTTTATTTCCATTAAATGCTACACTTGTTGTGCTTGTAAATAGTTGCATTAGAGTTAGGAAAGACAAACCGATATGCATGTAAATAATTCCTTGAAATAATTCTAAGAATATCGAAGCCCGAATTGTTCTAAGTGATTGTTTTAGTATAATATTGATTTGTGTGAAATTCCTTGATCACCATAAAGTGGAAAATATGTTATGACTTTAAAATTAATGAACTCATGCATACCACGAAGTGAGTCACATTACATGGTTGGGTTTATTAATCCTTGGGTGAGAAGATAGTAGGCTCATGTCGAAAGCAACACTTGGCGGAAGATCCGAAAGCGATTGCTTGGCGGCTTAATGGAATATGCTTAGCGGTTGATCCGAAAGCAAGGTCAAATCAAGTAGGTTCAGAATACTTGGCGATGAGTGCTCGCAAGTATAAAAGTTTTTATTGAATGCTTGCGATGTGTGCTCGCAAGCTTAAATTTTCTATTATTAAAACTACTTGTTTTGAGTATCACCAAACCCCGAATGGAGGGCGTAAATCCATTCAACATAGTTCCCGGAAAGCTATAGATTGTTTGCCCACGTGTTTGATGTATTACATATGTGTGATTATCCAACTTGTTTGAATCTTGTTACAAGAAGTTATTTATGGAAATATTTCTCACTAAGCCTATTAGCTTATACCCCGATAGCTACCTTTTGCAGTTCCCGTACTTATGACTAAGGCCACGTGGACCTTGTGGCAGGTAATCCCTTTTGTATATTAGAATTTTAAATAAAGAATAGCTTAGCGTTAGCATGTTAATATGTGTATAATGGATTAGAAATTTAGGGAGTTGTTCTTAAGTTCGTAAAATTATGCCATGAACAAATAGTTATGGTGATTCTTTTTTCTTAATATGTTTTTATATCTCTTTAAGCTACATAATTCCATATATGGTCCTCTAAAATTGTGAAAGTAAGCCTTACACTTAATATAAAAGCTTTTGGAATGACTAAGGTTGCCATACTTAAGCTTTAATATTGAGTGTGGCGGACTGCCACGTTTAGGGTACCCATTGGGGCGTGACAACCATATAAACAAAGTGAGGAGCTCAAAAGTCAAGTGTTTCTAAATGGTTTAAAAGAAGATCTTCGGACTCGATTGGAAGAATTTGATATCGGGAGTTATCAAGGATTGCTAGAAAGAGCACAAATAGTAGAAAATGCCCAAAGGAGGAGGCAAGAAAGAAATAATAAGGAAGTAGATTTTTGTGCTGCAATGACCCCAAGTCGAAAAGTTGGAACACTTCACTTGGATGAAGACCCAAACAGGGAAGAAGACACAATATTAGATAAGATACAATGTTGGAAATACCCTTGGATTAACTAGCTAGACTAAGAGTAGAAAAGCTCGAGACCATTATAAGCTAGTATGAGCCAATGATGGAAAATAAAACAAAACTCGATTAATTTAACGAATTCCAAGACACCCCTCATATAACTTCTTGTAAATGAAGAACTTTGAAAGATCGAAAATCTATGATGACCGTTGCATAAAAGTTAAAACTTCAGTAATCAAATCTCAATTACCAAACTCCATAAGATCTTCATAAGTAATAATTATAAAAAAAAGCAATGAGATTTCTTAATTTCAACCCCATCAAGATGATCACAATGATAAGAGTTTAAAACAATGATGACTTTATTATTTAAAGAAATATGGATCTCAAAGCACAATATTGTATATACAGCTACATAAGAATGGAGAAGCGAATCCACAACCTTCGTTGGTCAGAGTAATCGAGTCGTGGAAGGTCGTATTGTCGTGAGTCGTCTAGTGTCGGTCAAGTCGAGTCGTCTGTGGTCTCAAGTCAAGTCCGTGTCGTTTTCCCAAAAGAGTCGTGTAAGTGAAGGTTGGAATCGCTAAGCCAAATCTTATTAATTTGTATGTGCTATATTTCATAAAATATTTACCATACAAAATTTAGAAATGATACAAACCAAAGCATAAACCGGAGCTAGAAATATAACTTGAAATTCACAATATCTTCACAATAAATGATACACACGTAACAAGTTTTGCGGACAAAACTTTCTTTAAGGTGGGGAGGATGTAAGCCCAAAAAAATTTCAGTAAATAATTCCGAAATAAACATCAAAACTAAACTCTAATAATGACTCCAAATAAAAACCGAACTTCGACTAGTCTTAAATCACGAACAAATCTAGAAATTTCTTAATCTTGAGAAAATGAGAATCCTTAAAAATAAAATAAGAATTCAACGATCTTCAAATCTAAAACCACTACGTATGAGAAATTCAATACGTAACTTTGACTTATAAAATAAGGTAATATAGAACCCAAAAATAAATTATTAAAAAGGTAAATAACGATTAACCTTCGAAAATAAAACCCAACTCAATAATTCCAAAAACGTTAAGAGATATTAAATAATCACAAAAATAAAATTTCTTAAACTAAATATGTTATATAAATATAAACCTTCAGTTTCCAAATTGGCAAAGATCTAAACCCGAAAATTACCCGGGAACCCTAAGTGGAATATAGTAGTTTTAGTTCGGCAATCTCGCGTTCTTAGTCCTAGATGCTGAGGTGTAGTTTAAGCTTGTAGAGTAGCTTGTAGTAATATAAGGTCGCTTAAAAATATCAAATAGGTAATTTTTTTTTTTTTTACCTATTTCAAACCCGTTCCGATACAGACTTTGAAAAGCGTGTCCCGGGGCTCAAGATATCAAAAATATACCATTAAAACCGTTAAGTTCGTATTTTCATAAGGATTTCAAAAATATCAATTTTATAATTTTCCGATAACTAGAAATATCTGATTTTGCAATTATATTCTTATTTCTTTACTACTGATAATTAACTAGTCTTTTTGCACTATTTAATACTATTAATTACACAATTTTACTACTCTCATAAGACCTTATATTTTTAGATAAATATTTTATATATCATATAAAATTCTGTTTTTCTAAAATTTAGTTTGTTTCGGGTTTTTATGTGATCGGTTTCTGTTTAAGACCTGATACTAAAAATAAAATAAATTAATTTAATAATTGAAAAATATTTTTGTTTTCATAAAATAATTTTGTATAATTTTTTTGGTTATAAAATTATCAATTATAGCTCATATTCGCGTATCTTAATCATATCGGTAACTTATTTGATAATTCACTAAAATAAATAAATTATTTATCTTATTTTAATTATAAAAAATCTGCTACAGAAATTTAGAATACATTTTCTATTTTTTTCTTATTTTTATTTTATTTATTAAGAAAGTACTCTTACAAACACATACCTTTAAGTACACCTTTCACACATCACTTCTTTTTAACTTCAATCTTTCTACACTTCATGTATCACTTCATGGCATATTTTTTACTTCTTTTTGCTGCCCTTTTGTCCTTTGAAACCCTTCAAAATTGATTAAATAAATCTCTTTCAATTCTTCTTCAAGAAGCTACATATATCATTAATTACACATTACAATTTCAAGTTAAAAACTAACTAAATTCCCTCCCTCTCTCCTCTTCAATTCACACCAGCTATAGGACTTTTATTGCTGCCATTTATCCTTTTTTTTTTTTTACTTCATTTAAGTGTCTTAAAACTCCTTCTACCTTTCTCTCTCATTCACACATCAAACATTTACCATTCCTTTACACTTTTCCTCTCTATTTTTCCTCTCTTTCTCTCTTCTTTTGTTCTTGTTCTTGCAAGAGCACTTGCTGCCCCTATTCTATGTTTGAGTTCCCACATATATTTCTTCAAGATCCTTTGATAAAACTCTTGTCCAAAGCTTCCATAGTTGATGTAGGTAAAGTATAGTGAGAGTTTCATGCATCAAATGACCTTCCATAAGCTTTAAAGCTAAGGATGATGATGCCAAAAATGAAACACTCCTCTTATCCATGATGATTCTCTTGTATTATTATTATTTTCTTGCTAGAAGTAGTTATATTTTGTAGATCTAACTTTTATATAACTTTGCTTATGTTTATGTTTAGATCTATGAGTTTATAGTTTACTACCATGGATTTCTTTTATATTTATATTCATAGAAAGTGTAGATCTTAGTTTTGAACTCAAACAAAAATGTTGAAATTTGTATCAGGGCAATACCCACATTTAAAAACCACTTTTCAAGTGTCAAAATGAAAGTTTTACTTGAAATAATGAAATCTTAATGGGTATATATCATCAAGACTTCATTTTATATGGTTCAAAGGTGATTTCCAAAGATTATTTTTCAAAACAAAAATCCTATTTTCGGATTTAGGCTAAGGCATAATTTAAAAACATGTTTTTCAACTTAAAAATGAAGTTTTTATTCAAGATATGGATGGCTCTTAAGATAGGATATGTAAAGGATTATTTTTCATAAGTTTAGATGGATTTTATCAAAAGATATGTTCAGAAAACAAATTTTGTAAATTCGGATCTCAACCAAGACCAATTTTGAAAACCCATTTTTCAACACCAAAATGAAGGATTTGTTTAAAAAATGAAAGGCTAATGGAATAGGTATCAATAGGAGATGTTTTTGATAAGTAAATGGTAGATCTACTAGTAGAGATTCTCAAAATAGGAAGATTACAAAGTATAAAATTTGAGTTTAATCCTAACCTCGTGAAATTCGGATGGTTTCAAGACCATGCCTTAAAAACCTTTTTATCAACTCCAAAACTTGTGTTTTATATGAAAAATGAAGAGTATAGGTAATAGATATCATCAATCAATGATTTTTATAAGTTAAGATGGGATTTGCTGAGAAAAACATGTAGAACAAGGAGTAGAAGTAAAGTAGGAAAAATTGAGTTGTTTATCATTTTAAGAAATTCGTAATAATGGAGTAATGGCATCAAAACACTTATTTTCTAAACTCAAAATAAAATTTTTATTAAAGAAATGAAGTCCTTAGTGGCTAGGTATGGTTGAGCCTTAAGTTTCTAAGTAACAAATGAGTTTGCTTAAAGGAATCACCACAAAAACAATTTTTACAAAATTCAGATTTTGGGATGAACCATATTTAAAAACATATTTACAAAGTGTAAAATGGGAATTTTTATTGGAAAAAAAAAGGCCTTAAGGAATATACATAATAAAGGCTTAATTTTAACAAGAATAAATATATTTTATCAAGGAAATTTTCTAAAAACAAGTGGGGATTATCAAGAATACAAGACTAGCCTTTCTAAGTTGATTTTTCATAAAGTTTTACAAGGAAAAAGTTTTTAAAAATTTCTTTTATTAAATATCATCAAGAACATGCACATATATATCTCATGGCATATCATTTATGATAGTAACTTGTTCATATTGCATGAATACTTACTTCGGATAGTAGAAACTTCATGAACATTCACAAAATCAATTTTCTAAAGTGGTTTTCGCTACTGACCTGAACTGGTCGGATCTTTTTGAAGCTTAAAACTTTTCAAAACTTAAATATGATATTAGAATTAGATAGATCTTTTGAGGTAGATAAAAATCGATATATAATTTGCTAAATTCTGAGTTAAAACAACCAAGTTATGGCCGTTTTAAGTTGGAATTCCCACGTAGGACGAGAATTACGAATTTTCTAGTTTTGTTAAATAGTTTGGATTAGTTAAGTGATGAAATACTTATTAGGGTATTTCTTCCTTTTTAGGTGACCCCAAAATCGATGATTCCATACCACCGGATTACTTTTACTAAGAGATCGGTGATCCAATGGCCGAGTGAGTTTTTCTCTTATTTTGTTATCTTGCTTGTGCTTGTAGCTAGTTGCTAGTTGCTAGTTGCTAGTTGCATTAGAATTAGGAAAAGATAAAATTGTGATGAGTTGTGATATAATCTTGGTTGAATGAATGAAAAAGTATATCGAAGCGAAACTTGTTGTAAAATCATTGTATGAGCTAGCATAGACTTGAATTATCTAAAATTCTCTATGATCGCTCTTAACCTACATAATTAATATGCCACGATTATATGAATAAATTGTACATGCATATCACGCATTGATTCACATTGTATTAGCTAATATACCTTTGGTGAGACAAAAGTATATTAGCGGAGGCGAAGGAGCCTGTGTTACCATTAAGGATGCGAAATCGCTTAAGTTAACGGAAGTGGGGTAGGCACTTGAAACAACTACATAAAACAACATATGTTGTAAAACTAAGAGAACATAAATTTTCATGTTTTGTTCTTGCACATGTCAACAATTCCGATTTTATTATCTTGTTATTATTATGATATTATATTGTTATTGTTGTTATTATGCACCTAATCTAACTCTATATGTATTATTAAGTATACGTATATCTATATATTTAGAGCCTAATGCTTACTAACATGTTCTAACTTGCTCTTATTATTATTGCTTTTTCTTATCTTATCTTTTTTTTTTTCTTTTCTTTGGGACTAGTCTATTATTAGTTCTGGGTTGCTTTGATGAAGTTAAGGCTCCCAATACTTGACCGGGTTAACTTGATGAATCTAAGGTTCCCAATGCTTGATATTAATATTATGCTCTTATTGCTTCTTATATAATATATATATATATATCTTATCTTATTATGATATATTGTTTTATTTCTTAGGACTACATATTCATGTTCATGCATGAATACATTGATATTGTCTCAACAAAGATAAAGAGGGGATTTTCTTAAATAAAGGAAGATAATAACACTTTTCAAAATTAACTTTTATCACTTAGGAAATAATTTTTCATAAAAGCTTGGGATTCTATTTTAACAAATCTTTTCAAAAATTTAGATAAGCTCATCACAAGTTTTTAGTAACAATAGAACATAAGAATTTCAACAAATGATATATAAAGTAGATATACCGCACATACTCTTTTCAAAATAATAAAATGGAAAAATTCTTCTTTGTAAACTTAAGATTTCAAATTCTTGATTAATAAATGTTTCATTACGTTTCCTTGTGAAAATTTGACCAATACTCTAAATGTATTAAGGATTAGACAAGCTTTGTGAAATCATCAAGAAAGTTCTTTTCTAGAAATAAAATTTTCTTAAGAATAAAAATTCGTAAACAACTTAGGAAATCATTGCTATTTGTTAAAATGAAATGAATGCTATTTGTTAAAATGAAATGAACTTTAGGGAAAACTAAGAAAATGAAAGCTTTAATAAAATTTTGATCACCATCAAGTAATGTGTAATATAAAGATAAATATTTCATAATCAAGGGTAAATGTATCATTTGTTATAAAATAAGAGGGTTCTATGGTCAACCCTAATAAATGAGATATTATTATCAACCCTAAGATTAATAATGGTTAACAAAATCTTTAAAGATTGTTGGGTTATGTTTTTCCTAAGCTAACCTTGTCTTATAAATAGACCCCTTTAGCCTAGTCTTGCCTTGCCTTTTCCTAAGCAAAAACCCTATGTAAGTGGGTCTCTCTCTAGTCTTTTTTAATTAATCATTTAGGGTTATCTTTCTTATAAGGTTCTTTTCATATGTTTGAAGGAGATTCAAAATCTAGTGAAGAAACCCTAAAGTGGATTTGGAGATTTTTCCATTTTATTATTTTGAAAAGAGTATATGCGGTATATCTACTTTATATATCATTTGTTGAAATTCTTATGTTCTATTGTTACTAAAAACTTGTGATGAGCTTATCTAAATTTTTGAAAAGATTTGTTAAAATAGAATCCCAAGCTTTTATGAAAGATTATTTCTTAAGTGATAAAAGTTTATTTTGGAAAGTGTTCTCATCTTCCTTTATTTAAGAAAATCCCCTCTTTATCTTTGTTGAGACAATATCAATGTATTCATGCATGAACATGAATATGTAGTCTTAAGAAATAAAACAATATATCATAATAAGATAAGATATATATATATATATATATATATAAGAAGCAATAAGAGCATAATATTAATATCAAGCATTGGGAACCTTAGATTCATCATGTTAACCCGATCAAGTATTGGGAGACTTAACTTCATCAAAGCAACCCAGGACTAATAATAGACTAGTCCCAAAGAAAAGAAAAGAAAAAGATAAGATAAGAAAAAGCAATAATAATATTTCGATTCAAAATATAGGTATGATCTTCATTATAGTTTTCTGATTTCTAAGATTTATAGATTATAGGAATATGATTATAGCGATTAAGAGTAGTTAATTGATTGATTTAGGGTTTTTGTTTCAAATCAAGATCTGCAAGTTCTAAGTAAGTAAGGATCCATCTAATCTTGTCGTTAAATGCATAGTTGTCAAAATCATGATTTTACCCATACTACTCTACGAGTTTATGATTTTAGGAGGCCCTACTGAGTTGACTCATGGGTTGTTGGTCCCGAAAATAATCAAGAAGGGGGGTTGAATTGATTATTTCAGAAAATTAAAATTTTTGCCTTTTAAAAACAATCCCCTTTAATTTTAAGTTAAGAGAACAATCTAAACAATTAAACAGCAATAAAATAAACTATGGAAATATAAATAGAGAAAGGATAAGAAGATCAGGTAGATATTTATAGTGGTTCCACCTTGTGCGTTAGTCCACTCTTCCAGCTCCGAGCCGGGGACCCCATTATCCTACGGGTTTTGTTCACTATATCCAATAAAATCAATTACAAGCTTGTACAATTCTCTCTGCTCGATTCTCACAGCTATCCTCTAGCTTCAATCGATCTACAGAGTGTAAACTAGTAATTGAACTAACTCACTTGAAGTCAACAACAAGTTGCTTCAATTATCTAAAAGATAAAAGTAAAGATTGCAATAAAATTTGCTACAATTCTGCACGTGGAAAGAGAACAAAGAAAGTTTGCTTTTTCAACTCTTAAGAATTTTTCGGTCAATGATTGAGTCAAGCTGCTCTCGGATTTTTTTTTCTTTTTCTTTTTCTATCATAGGTTCTGCGTCTTGTTCTTCTTTTTAACTCTATTCACGTCTCATATCCTTCTAACGTTCAGAAATTGTTGCACTCGAGATAAGATAAATATCCCAAAAATCTCGGATGAAAATTTGTAACTTCTTATCCTTAATTTGATTTATCAAACGCTACTGATATTCTTCAAGAGAGAATCTCGTTCTTCTTGTTTTCTTCGGTTCCATATTTCAATTTGAATTCTTGATATGCTGAAGTAAAATAAGATCAGCTTGAATTTCGTGATTTGAGATAATCCACTTGTTTTCTATTTGAAAGCTTCTGATAACATTGATCTTGAAGATAAATCTGGAGAACTGTTGCTGATATCACGATCTTCAACGTGATCTTTGTGTGTCATCTTCTTAAAGATAACATTCTTCTTATTTTGATTTTCTAAATAATAGTTTTCAAATTCAAAACCACGACGTACGAAAATTTTCATATTTGACTCCAACCTATAAAATCGGGTATCATTATTATTTTCTTGTTTAAAGTTATTATATTTTGTAGATCTAACTTTTTATAGCTTTGATTTTCGTCTATGCTATAGATCTTGTTATTTAAGTTGTTATTTTTGTTATTTCTTATGATTTATGCATAGATCTATCATCCACATGTCTATCTTAGTGATTCATGCATTTAAAACTAGTTTAGAAGACTAGATCTAGTGTTTTGAGTTCATAAAATACATTAGGCTTTGTTTTATGTTCATGAACAACTTGTGATAGCATGATGATAGTAGGAAAGTTGTAGAAAACTCAAGATCTATTTTGTTTTCAATAAAAATCATTTTTGAAAATCTGGATAAAAAATGAACCATATTTAGAAAAGTTACTTTTCAACTTCAAAATGTGTATTTTTCATTTAAAATGAAGAGCTTAGGGTATAGATAACATAAATGAGTGATTTTGATGAGCAAACTTTAGATCTATAAGTTTAAAGTTTATTATCATGGGTTTCATTTAGATGTATGTTCGTATTATGTGTAGATCTTAGATTTGAACTTGAACAAAAATTTTGAAATTCGTATTTTGGCAAGACCCCCATTTAAAAACCACTTTCCAAATGTCAAAATGTAATTTTTACTTAAGATAATGAAGACTTAATATATGTATATCATCAAGACTTCTTTTTACAAGAATCAAAAGTGATTTTCAAAAGTTATCTTCAAAATAAAAAAATCTCATTTTCGGATTTTGGTCAAGACATATTTTAAAAACATGTTTTTCAACTAAAAAATGAAGCTTTTATTCAAGATATAAAAGGCTCTTAATATATGATATGTAAGGAATGGATTTTCATAAGTTTAGATAGATTTTATCAAAAGATATGACCAAAAAAGAATTTTGCAAATTCGGATCTCAACTAAGGCTAATTTTTAAAACTCATTTGTCAACTCCAAAACTCATGTTTTATGTGAAAAATGAAGGGTATAGGTAATATGTATCATTAAGTGGTGATTTTTATAAGTTAAAATGAGTTTTGATGAGATTAATGTGTAAAACTAGAAGTAGAATCAAGATGGAAAATTTTGAGTTAGTAGTCAATTTGTGAAATTCGTAATTTTGAATGAAGGCCATAAGAACACCTATTATCCAAGCTCAAAATGAAAGTTTTATGTAATGAATAGAGTCTCTAAGTAATAGGTACCATAAAGTCGTAAATTTTAATGCCTTTCACTTTCACAAGTTTTTCCCAAGGGAATCATTCAAAAAGTGAATTTCTAAAAATTCAGATTTTTGAGTAAATCATATTGGAAAACATATTTGCAAAGTGTAAAATGCAAATTTTTGTGCAAGAATGAAGTCCTTAGTTGTTATGTATGATTGAGCCTTAATTTCCTAAATATCAAATGATTTTTACCTAAAGAAATCACTCAAAAAAACTAATTTTTACAAAATTCGGATTTTGGAATTGACCCTACTTGAAAACATGTTTACAAAATGTAAAGTGGAAATTTTTATGTAGAAATGAAGGTCATAAGTTATATATATATATTGAAGATTCAATTTTAACAAAAATAATTATATTTTCTTAAGTAATGAATCTAAAACAAATGGAAATGATCAAAGTTAGAAAACTAGATTTTTCATAAGTAGTTGTTATTATGATCTTGCAAAATAAAAAGTTATAAAATTTTCTTTTAGCAAGAATCATCAAGGTCATGCATACATCAAACTCATCTCATGTAATTCATGTTAGGAAATCATTCATATTGCATGTATAGCTAATTTATATAGTAGGAACATTACAAATATTTGCAAAACTATTTTTCGAAAATTGAAATTGTTACTGCCTAATCTGATCCGGACTTTTCAAAGCTTCAAAGTTTTCAAAACCTGAAAATAATATTAGAATTAGATAGATCTTTCAAAGTACATAGAAATCGATATATAATTTGCGAGATTCCGAGTTAAAATGATCAAGTTATGGCCATTTTAAGTTAGAATTCTCGCTTAGGATGAGAATTACGAATTTGATAGTTCATATAAAATCGTTTGGATTAGTTTGAGTTGAAATACTTATTAGAGTATTTCTTCCTTTTTAGGTGATCCCGAATTCGACGAGTCCCTACTACCGGATTACTTTTACTTAAAGACCAGTGATCCAATGGCTGAGTGAGTTTGTTCCTTATTTTGTTACCTTATTTGTGCTTGTAGCTAGTTGCATTAGAATTATAGGAACAAGATAAAAATCGATATGAATGGAGATGGGATATATGATGAGACTGTGATAAATGTATGCCAAAGAATACTAAAGCATATCGAAGCCACGATTTGATTGGATAACTACACTGTTCATATTATTTCTGTTATTATGTATGATATTGGTTGGTCACTCCAAAGAATGTATGAATATTTTGACCTAAGCAAAAATTAAATTGGTCATGCATCGCATCGGACATATTGCATTTGGTAGCATGCTACTCCTACGCAGGTCGATCGGTATAGTCCGTTGATAACTCGTTTGGATAACGAGACTGGTGCCAGAGCTCATTCATGGGTACTAAGGCGCATGTGGATGCATTCCTTGGATGAGCCTAGCTGAGTCAAGTGCTATGAGCCGAGGGCTTGGGGACTAGCAGTGGTCGTGTAGACTTTAATACCGTCCCTAACCTAAGATACGGAGGGCATAAATCCGTTTGTGTGTGTGTTCTGGATACCCATGCATAATTGCTTGCTCACGTGTTTGTTCATGCATAGCATATGGATGATTTATAACTTGCTTATTACGGTACAGAATTAAGAGAATTCTCACTAAACTAGTGTAGCTTATTCCCCAATAGATGTTTGAATGAACAGGTTATTTCAAGAATGCTAAGTGGGGACCGAGATGGTTGGAGCCGAGAATAATTTTGGGATTCCGGCAAGAAATGAGAATGCTTGAAGTTATCAGCTAGATTTTTATGTTTTGCCTTGTAATAGTTTATGTAGGGAAGTCTGTGGATGAATGTAATTGAAGTTTAATTATTTGTATTTTGAAGTATAGTGATTCGTATATGAAGCGTAGTGATTTGTATTTGAAGTATGGTAAATTGTATTTCCTTTACATTGTTACTCAAGTGTACCAATATAAAATGTATCTCTCCAATGTGTCTCCTCTATGTGTTAGACGCCTTGTACATAGTATGGAAGTCTTTGCGTGACTGAGGTGATCATTCTTAGGCTTTAATATTATGTACGGCGGACTGCTATGTTTAGGATACCCTTCGGGGCATGATAGATTTGCTGCTTATGCTTGACTGTGGTTAGTAAAGACCACGACAGTAGTGTGATACTAACGCTGGCAACCTAATGATCATTGTGTAGCGGTGTCCCGAGTGGAGTTATACCTAAAAATGATTCTAGTAGATTAGAGTCGTTTCGGTCCTTATGGCGGAATGCAACGATGTGTGGGGAGTACCCAACATCAATATATATGATGTATGTAACTATTTTATATAAAGTTTGAGAATCAGGGTCATGAGTTACTCCGAGTTTAGGATTAGTCATTAATAGTCCTAAACTATGCTGCTTGTTGGTTAATCAAAAGATAATAAACCTGTGAATGTTGCATAAGCATATGATGCATGTGAATTTTCTTGATGTATGTTCACACACATGTGTATGTGGTATGGCGTACTGGGCATTTTCGCTCAATTCTTTATTTTTCAGGTGCAGGTGAAGATGATGTTGGTTGAGAATTGTCTGGATATGAGTTTTATGTTAACCATAGGGGACGATGTTAGTAGATTCGGCTTTCCTACTAGTGACTAACAGATTCTGGATAAAAAGAATAGGAGAAAAGATATTTGAAGACCATACAAACTATATAGAGTTTGTTTAGATTATTATTGGAGATGTTTATGAGATAAGTTGTTATGTTTTGGATTTTATGTAAGTACTTTTAGATAATATCAATTTATGTTTCTAGGAGACGAATTGTAGTAATGATAAATTCAAGTAACCTTTTATGTGAAATTTGAAGGTAATATATTTGTGGTTTAGTATTTTATAGCCTTGGCGTGTTCTTTTTAAGAGGATGATATGTGGCAAGTTGTAATGCCGTTACATAATGCTTAAGAACTATACTTTCAACTCTTAGAAATTATGTTAAAGAAATCTTAAAGAGACAAAAAAATATATTTTGAGACAAATTAAATTAAAAGGAGGAAATACTCATTTAAAATGATTCAAACAATTTTTCCATCAACCAAGGTAGAAATTCCAAAGTTTTGCTTTTCTAACTTCTAGAACACATTGTTTTACAAAATTAATGTTACGACAACTTCATTAGATTCATGCATGTGACATGAGTCAATATATATATATATATATATATTCAAAGGATTTTCCAACTATACTAATATCTACATTTTGGTTCAAGTATTTTTGGATAAGGAAAAGTTTGTAAACTTGTGTTTTGAAAACTACAATCTTTTGTGATAAATATGTACCTTATGGTTTCGGAACCTAAACAACTTTATATGAAAAAATAACCTTAGAAATGGATAGATCTTTTTGACTAGGTAGAAAATGGTATATAATATGTGAAATTTTGAGTTAAAATGAGTAAGTTATGGTTATTTTAAGTTGGAATTTCCATCTATACGAATTTTACCACAACTAGAGAATAGAATTAGAACTTTTTACTAGAAATTTCATGGAATACTCATTTTGGGTATTTCCTTTATTTAGGAAATGAGAAGGAAGACGTGTACTAGTTGAGAACTATTATGATTAAGGGAGTATCGACGAACCATGGCTGAGTGAGTCTACTTCCCTTATTTTCATACTTATGATTGTGCTTGTAATATAGTAACACTAGATTTAAGAAAAGATAAAATGAAAAGTGTATGTGATTATAAAGTAGGTGAAAGAACTTTAAGCATATCAAGCCATGAATTTCTTATAATGAGTTATATGTTCTCTTAGCATGTTGAAGTATTTGAAATTGGATGATCACTTGCTAGAAATGGTAATTCAAAAGGATAGACTTTAAATAAAAATTGAGACATGCACTTCATTCATTGAGTCACATTTCATTTGTTATTATACAATTGGTAGGATAAGTATATGATAGTAGTGGTTGACATAACTGGCAATATCTGTATGTGGCAAATAGGAGCTAGTCAAATCTATAAATTGATGGCGAGTAGGAGCTAGTAAGAACTATATATTTTTTATAGCGAATAGTAGCCAGTAAGATCTATAAAAATGGTTTTAAGGAAATGTTGGCTGTAATTAGCTGTAATACCTAATCCTGAATGAATGGCGTAAATTCAATCAACATATGATTCCCAGAAAATCATGTCTTGTATGCTTACGTGCTTGTTACATTCCATTTGCTTGTTTAAATAAATTTGGTTGTTATTTCGTTTTAAGTATGATTATCGAGTTTATTCTCACTAAGCTTGTAAAGCTTACATCTTTATAGATATTTGCATATGCAAGAACACCTACTTATACTCAATGTCTCATCATATTCGTGTAAGTCTTCTTTTGGGACCTTTGGAGGAAATCTAGTTGAAGGATTAGATTAGAATTTCTTTAAAATTTTTTGATGAAGTGTTTAAGTTATTTGTAAAGACTGTTAACCTTTATGAGGTCCTTGGAGATTTTAGCAGGGGAAATGCCCCTAAGATTCATGTATGTTCAATATTACTTACTTAGACCACACTTCTCAAAAGCGTATCCTATTACCGTGTTGTACGCCTTATATGTAATATCGGGACTTTCACATGACTAAGGTAGTCATTCTTAAGTCTTAATATTATATATGGTGGACTGCCACGTTTAGGGTACCCTTCGGGGCATGACAGAAAGCCTTGATGAAGCTAAGTCTCTCAATATTTGACATTATTATTATGCTTATTTGGTTCTTATATTCTTTATTATCTTATCTTGTGATACTCTTATCTTTTTATAACTACATAAACATATCCATACATGGCTAATGTGTTGTTATCTAAATGAAAAGAGATTCTTTTATTAAATAAGACTAAACTCTTGAAATTTTGTTCCTTAACAAATATTTTTCACCAAGACTTAGAAGGTTGTTTTTAACAAATTCCTTTCAAAAATTTATATAAGCTCATCATGAAATTTCAAAATATTGATAATGAAAATTTCTTCAAAATCTAACATACTTTCTTTCCAACAAATGGTAACATGAAAATCTTGATATAAAAATGATAACTTTATACTATGCCAATTTTTTCCAACTTCCTAGTAAAAACTAAGAACTAAACAAGTTTTCAAGCTAAGGTAAAAATCAACTTACAAGTCTTAAGAAACCTACTTAGAGAAATAAAAATTTGTCAACAAACTAAGAAAGTATACTTTTAAAGAGTAAACTCATTTTTCTAAATAATAAAAGAATATATATATATATATATATATAATAAGGAAGTATACCAACAAAAACATTAGGTACCACTAATAACTTGAGAAAACCTTTGAAAACTTTATTTTTCAACTCTAATAAAATTGGTAAAGACCAAACTTTTTTTTTTTCAACTCACCCTTGATAAACTAAAGAATAAAAATATAGAACACTAAGTTGTGACAACCCAAGTGTCATGCCCCAACGGGTACCCTAAATGTGACAACCTGTCGTACACAATATTAAAAATTAAGAATGACTATCTTAGTCACTCGAAAGCTTCTATATCGGTACAAGGCATACATTCACATCAAAGGGAGACCGGTAGAGTAATGCATTTTAAGATATTATCAGCAGAACATTCAAAATAACACTTAATATATTTCATCGAAATATAGAGTCTTACAACTTCTAAAGGGCATTTCCTTGATAATTTCCATAAGAACATAGTTTTACTAAGATAAATAACTACAGCTAGAAGATTTTAGAAGAAATTTACTCTGACTTTAAATAGAGTTCCTCCAAAAGCTTCCCAAAATAAAGATTCTACCCGGATGATCAAAATGGTCTCGGGTACGAAACAAAGGCCCTGCAATATTAAAAGTCTATTGGGGTATAAGCGTAACTAGCTTAGTGAGATATTCATTATGCAAAAGTACTCATAACAGGCATTCAACCAAGTTCATTAAACAAGCATATGAAATACAACAACCTTATGATCAAACAGTACATAAGACTATCTGGTTTCGTATGTATGATGGATTTATCCCTCCATCAGTGGTTAGGGAATGATTTGAACTAGGCCCTAAACGACCTCCTTAAAAGTTGTGCACGTCTTGGGGTTCCAACGAACCGTACTACTAGTCTCCATGCTTTCCTTACCCAAAGCGATCGATTCGGCTCGATTACAACTTGAGACCATATTCCCCAAATATCCTAAATCCTCAAGATGTAGCTAGGTAGCTTACCTTTCCGGTCCCACGCTGAGGAGTAGTAGTAAAAATGCGAAATGATATTTTAAGTGATATGCTTGAGTAATTTAGTATATGGGGATTCCAATTTGACTTAATTCATTTAAAGCGATCAAGCAATAATTGCACACATAACAATACATACTTAGAAACAATTATATCAATCACAGATCGGATTCCGATATACTTATCATTTATTGATCGCACATAACAATTCACATACATAATTCCCATGATATCCCACATGCATATCAATTTTATCTTTTCCTAACATCTAGTGCTCTATTCTATAAGCACATGCACGGATACATAAACGTAAAGAAAACTCACTCGTCCATAGTGATCTTCTATGAGTCGAAGTAATCATCGGGGAAGAGAAGATCTTGGTTCTTGACACCTAAACAAAAGAAATACCCGAAATGAGTATTTCATCCAAGATTTACTCAAATTCTCTAATTCTATCTTATTGAATTCGTGAAAATTCTTATGAATGGAAATTCCAACTTAAAATGGCCATAACTTGCTCATTTTAACTTGGAATTTTGCATATTATATACCAATGTCTACCTAATCGAAAAGATCTATCCATTGCTAAGGTTATTTTTATCAAAAGAATCCATTTAGGTCTAGGAACAGTGACGTATAGAACTGTTACGAAATTCCAGTTTTCAAAAACACAATTTTCCAAGCTTTTCTTCATCCAAAAATTCTTGTACCAAAATATAGATATTTGTATAATTGAAAATTTTTTTAAACATATATATATTGACTCATATCATAAGCACGAATTTAGTGAAGTTATCCCAACAATGATTTTTGTAAAACAAGGTGTTCTAAAAGTTGGAAAAGTAATGTTTTGAAAATTTTTATTTTAGCTTTGTTGGAAAAGTTCTTGGATTTATTATAAGTATATATTTTCCTCTTTTTAACTTTATCTATCTTTTGAAAACAATTCATATTTTCCAAAATAATTTTATATCTACAACTTCATTTTTAGGAGTTAAAAATGTAGTTTCTAAATATTTTCTTAATAGTGATAAAAACTTTCTTAAAGTTCACTTGTTCTTAGTTTTTCCTAAAGTTAGTTCCATAATAGTGTTCTTCTAATTCTATTTCCTAAGTAAGATTCATCTTAAAACTTATCTAACCTTAGTATGTTGATGAAAACTTTATAAATGAGTTTAAGAAAACTTTTGTTAGACGAAGAATTAGTAACATTAAGTTTAAAGAAACTTTCTTATTTCATCGGTTTGAAAAGAGAGTATGTTAAAATTCTACTTTATGTATTCTTTGATGAAACTCTAATGTACAATTATTGCTAAGACTTGTTATGAGTTTACTTAAATTTTTAAGAAAGGTTTGTGAAAGTAAAACTGTTAACTTTTAATGAAAATCATTTCTTAAGTAACCAAAATTTATTTGAAGAGAGTTCATAAAAATATTTTATTTATATTTTTGTTGAGACAATGTCAATATCCACATGCATGAACATGAATATATAGTTATGTGAAATATAACAAGATCAGATAAAATAAATGTAACAAGAGTATAATAGTAAAGTCAAGTATTAGAAACCTTAGCTTCATCAAGGTATCCCGAGACTAAGAATAGACTAGTCCCAAAAAGAAAGGAAAAAAAGAAAAAAATTGTTTTGACTTGATAAGGACAAGTCTAAGATTAGAAAGACTAATCTTAATAATATCATGAAATAAATAAATAAATTGCAAAGCATATAAATAAATAAATAAATAACAAGTGAGCTTATATACACTAAACAAATATCTATATATATATATATATAATATACATAATACTATATAGAAGTTAGATTAGAGCAAATAATAACAACAATATAATAACAATAATAACATAATGGAAAATATGAACATGAACAAAAACAAAACATGAACAAAAACAAAACATGAACATATTGTTGCTTCTCTAACTCTCATGAGTCTAAAAAACATACACTAAGCTCATGCTAAGTTATATGAATATAATGAGTATATGTAAGAAATTTTTACCTAAGATTATGTGTTTGTTGAAGAGGAAAAGAATGGATTGTATTAATATGTGGGAAATTGTTTTATGGAGAGAAGAGAGAACTTGAGAGAGAATTTGAGAGAAAGTGTTTGTGGAGTAATTTTGGTAGGGTTTTAGTAGGAAATGAGTTGTGTGAAAGAATGAAGGAGGAAGAGGGTATTTATAGAGTTTTGGAGTAGAAATTAGATGCAATTAAATAAAATATAAAAGAAAATAAATTGAGAGTGAGGAGAGAGAGAGTGTGGAGGGAAAGGCTCGAAAAGAGAGCAAAATTGATTAATTTTATTGTTTTGTAATAAAAAGAAGTAATATGTAAAGTGTGATGTGATTAAAGTTATATGGGGAAGGTAAATTATAAGGTATAGGTATAGTAGTGTGTAAGAGTAGAGTGTAAGAAAAAGTAGCGATAGTGAAATAGTAATGAATAGTAGAAATAGTACTATGAATAGTAGACTAGACAATTAAAATACCAATAGTAAAGAAAATATGCGTAAACGACTTATATCTGAATATTTAGTTACTGAAAAATTCTAAAACTGATATTTTTCAAACCTTATATTTTTACGAGTCTAATGATGTAGCCGTAATATTTTCACTATCCTATGTACCGAGGCACGGTTTTCGAAAACTGATCCCGTTCGGATCTGAAAGACACTAGAAAAGTATGAATTAGATATTTTAAGCTTTCCTATATTATTCGAACTTTTATCCATAATTATCTCAACTTCATTGTTTAGGGTTTAAAAACATGGGATTGCCAGATCTAGATTCACTAGACTAAACATAGATGTAAACCCCTAAATTTTCGGAATCGGTTTAGCACAAAACCCTAACCGGAAGTCAAACGAAACCCTAAAGGTCAACAAAACCCTAGTTTACCGTATCAATCTAAGTCCGGCATTGCCGTTTTCTTTGGCCCGGAAAAACGAAGTTGGGTTAGAAGCTCAAATAGACCGTAATAACCATAGGTTTTATAAAAGTTTCAGTTTCGCGAAATTCGGTGTCCTTCGAACCCGATCGGACGCAGTTCTCGAAAAACGTGTCCGGAAGCCCGGACTAGTAAAAATATTCCGAATATACCGTTAGACTCGTAAAAATATAAGTTTTCCAAAAATATCAATTTCATAATTTTTCGGTAAGTAAAAATAACAGATATAGCTATTATACGCGTATTTTCTTACTACCGGTACTTTAATTGTCATATCTACTTTACATTACACTATTCATTACTATTCTACACTATTCTTTTATCTCTACTTTTTCTTACACCTACTCTTACACTCTACATAACCTATAATCTTAACTTTTTACCTTTCCCATAACTTTATATCACATCTACCTTACTTATTACATCTTTTATTTAACAAAATACAAAAATTAAATCACTCCCTCTCTCCTCTCAATATGGCCGGCCTCTCTCTCTCTCTTCCCTCTCATTTGTTTTAATTTTGCATTTATTTTAATCACACAAAAATCACTCCCCATTTTCCTATAAATACCCCCCTCCTCTTTCACTTCTTTCACACCACTTCTACACTAAAATTACTCTCTCAAAATCTCTCTAGAATTTCTCTCCAAGAAGCTCTTCAAGAAGTTCTCTTTAGCTCATCTTCTTTAGGTAAAAGTTCTTCAAGAAGTCTCCATGTTCATCTACTTAGTATGAGCTTAGTGTATGTTTTCTAAAACCATGAAGGTTAAGAAAGCAACAATAGTTCATACTTTGTTTTTGTTCATAATCAATATTCCTTTATGTTCATGTTTCCTCTATATATTCATTATGTTTTTCTTATGTTCATTTATGTTTCTTTTATGTTCATAACTATCTACTATATCTAAATAACTATATACATATTCTTTAGAGCATATAAGCTCATAATCTTGCAATTTATTTACTTCAATGCAATTTATTTATTTCAAGTTGTTTTAAGACTAGTCTCTAGTCTTAGACTTGTTCATCAAGTCAAAACAAGATTTTCTTCTTTCATTTTATTTCTTATGGGACTAGTTTATTTCTTAGTCCCGGGAGCCTTGAAAAAGCTAAGACTCCAATACTTGACTTATTATTTATGATTTATGTTATTTTGTTTATTATTATTCTCATAATCATGTTCATTTAGATTGTTGTCCAAAGTTTTATTTTCTAAAGTTAATAATAAAAAAAGAAGGCTTTTTGTCACTTAGGAATAAGTTTATGTAAAGTATAAAATCAACACAAAACAAACTCATTTCTTTTCATGTTACCAAAAAGAGAACTCACAATAATTTTATAAACTACTTTTGCTTTACAAAGATACTAAAATCTTTATTATTTCCACCTTGTTTTTCAAAAGGAGATATTTTGTTAAAATGGTTCTTTTCATAAGAAAGAAAATAAGATGGATGACTTAGGAAATTTCTAAGAAAGACCTTTGCAAACTAATAGGCAAAGAAAATTTATAGTTTGAAAAAATAAAGTTATTTTTTCAAGTTACAAGAGGAAATAATAGATTATAGAAATTAGTTTTTCTACAAAAGTCCTTAATTGTTCCACATTTTTTTATGAAGAAAACAAATTTTCATGCATGGATAATATTTTTGAAATGAGACATGAGAAAAAAAGAAATATCAAGTAAAGATTTTTCAAAACAAGTAAACAAAGAGAATTTACACAAGAAAATGAAGAAAGCATATTTCCTAGAAAACTTCAAATATAGTATTAATGTAACTTAGAAAGAGAAAATTATTTTCAAAAGTCACTTAGAAAGATAAAACCAACATAAAACGTTTTTAGAAAATAAAGAAAACAAGGTATTCATTTCAAAGAAATTCCAAAAACAATTTCCGAAAAGCTTCAAACCGACATTGTTTTACATAAGAAAAATAATTTGGACAACAAGACACTTGAGCATGCTTAAATATGAGTTATATAGTTAAAAAGAGAATTTTTCAACTATATAGATAACTAAGTATTTATCAAACAAATTTTGATTTCTTGAACCAAAGTTGTTTTACTTGAAAATCCGTGGTGAATTTTGTCACCAGTTTTTCGGAGCCTATGTGGCTTTGTTGTGGGAAATAATTTTAGAAATGGGTAGATCTTTTCGAGTAGATAGAAATCGGTATATTATATGCGCGATTCCGAGTTAAAATGACCAAGTTATGGCCATTTTAAGTTGGAACATTCTTCCATACGAACTTTAACGTTCTTTGACATTGTTTTGTCAAAATTCAAGAAGATCTTCAAGAAAAACTCATTATGGGTATTTTCTTTGGTTAGGTGACCCCGAGGAAGGATTTCTTCACCCCGAGAACTATTACGATTTAGTGGAGTGTGTGAACGACTCATCCGCTTAGAGGAATAGACGACAATGGCATCGTGAGTTTATTTCCATTAAATGCTACACTTGTTGTGCTTGTAAATTAGTTGCACTAGAGTTAAGAAAAGATAAACCGATATGCATGTAAAATAATTCCTTGAAAGGATTCTAAGAATATCGAAGCCCGAATTGTTCTAAGTGATTGTTTTAGTTTAATATTGATTTGTGTGAAATTCCTTGATCACCATAAAGTTGAAAATAATTATGTTATGACTTTATAAATTAATGAACTCATGCATACCACGAAGTGAGTCACATTACATGGTTGGGATATTATCCTTGGGTGAGAAGGATAGTAGGCTCATGTCGAAAGCAACACTTGGCGGAAGATCCGAAAGCGATTGCTTGGCGGCTTAATGGAATATGCTTGGCGGTTGATCCGAAAGCAAGGTCAAATCAAGTAGGTTCGGAATACTTGGCGATGAGTGCTCGCAAGTATAAAAGTTTTTATTGAATGCTTGGCGATGTGTGCTCGCAAGCTTAAATTTTCTATCATCAAATCTACTTGTTTTGAGTATCACCAAACCCCGAATGGAGGGCGTAAATCCATTCAACATATAGTTCCCGGAAAGCTATATGATTGTTTGCCCACGTGTTTGATGCATTACATATGTGTGATTAACCAACTTGTTTGAATCTTGTTACAAGAAGTTATTTATGGAAATAGTTCTCACTAAGCCTATTAGCTTATACCCCGATAGCTACCTTTTGCAGTTCCCGTACTTATGGCTAAGGCCACGTGGACCAGTGGGCAGGTAATCCCTTTTGAATATTAGAACTCTGGATAAAGTATATCATAGTATTAGCATGCAAATATTTATATAATAGCTTAGTAATTTAGGGAATTGTTCCTAAGTATGCACAGTCTTTGCTATGAACAAATCTTTATTGTGAATCCTCTTTTCTTAATATGTTTTTATATCTCCTTAAGCTTCATTATTCCATATATGGTCCTCTAAAATTGTGAAAGTAAGCCTTACACTTGATATAAAAGCTTTTGGAAATGACTAAGGTTGTTATACTTAAGCTTTAATATTGAGTGTGGCGGACTGTCACGTTTAGGGTCCGTTGGGGCGTGACAATAGAACTAGGTTAACTTTAGGGTTCCGGTTTGACTTTTGGTTCTTAGGGTTTACTATATTACCGAAAAATCTAGGGGCTTACACCAAGGATTTATAAGTTTTATTTCAATCACATAAAGAAAAGTTTCACAACAGATCCAATTTTTTTTCAAACCTTAAGAAAAATTGTTTTATAGGAAAATGATTAATTAGACAACACTTATAGCATCGTGCATAAATTATGTGTCTAATTATGTACCAAAGGAATTTTTCCAACTATATACATATTTAAGTTTTGCTTAACAAGTTTTTGAGTCAAGAAATGACTAAAAAATTTTGTTTTTAAAGGCTGGATTTTTCGTGATAAACCTGTACCCCTCTATTCCAAGATCCAAATGACTTCTTACAATGAAAATAACCTTACAAATAGATAGATCTTTTTGAGTAGGTAGAAAACGACATATAATATGCAAGTTTCCAAGTTAAAATAAGCAAGTTATGGCCATTTTAAGTTAAAATTTTCACAAATCCGATTTCTACCGTAATTAGAAGATAGATTTAGAAACTATAAGTAGAAATTCTATAAAAGACTCATTTTGGATATTTCATTTTGTTTAGGTGTAGGAGGAACCGATATCGCTTTTCTAGAAGATTATTTCGATTAGGAGCGATCGCCATGGAGTGAGTTAATCCCTTACTAATTACATTTCCTTGAATGTGCTTGTAAGTAGTAGTACTAGAAAATTAAGGAAAGATAAATGAAATATTGAGTGAATTTGATGTATTTTGTTTGAAGTTGTTGTTGAATAAAAAATAAGCATATCGAAAGAAGAATTGATGAATAATTTATGTTCTCTTGTAATGGTATTATGATTATTGTTTGGTCACACTTAACTTGAAATTAAAAATATTCGGGTAAACCAATATTAAAAATGATTCATGGATGATACATTATGAGTCACATTTATATTTTGCTACCATTCTTCGTGTAGGAAAACGATGAGTTGTAGTGATGGCCACTAGTAGTCGAGAAGTCTACATGGGCAAGAAGGAGCTGGTAAGTCTACAAAATTATGATGGTTGAATGGGCCAGTAACCACCCAACCCCTGACATGGAGGGCGCAAATCCATGCTACACATGGTTTCTGGCTAATCGTGTGTATTTTGATTGCTTATATTGTTGCATACACATATACTTGTCTAAATTACTTGTTTGATTTTATGGAAACGTTTTGAAGAAGGGGGTTATCTCACTAAGCTAGTTTTGCTTATACTCCTATAGCTTTTTGTTTTAGTTTGATTACTTATGGTTGGCACCAAGGAGCCCTATTTGTCAGGTACCAGTTAAAGTTATTAGGAGCTTTTGGAAGAAGTTTGCATATTTTAGTTTTTGGCATAGACTTCTAAGAAAAATCTCTATAGTAGACTTTTGTTACATTTGCATATGTTATTTAATTGGCTTAGAATAGTAAGACTTTAAGAGTGGAGGAATGCCCCTAAGAGTTATAAGAATTTGAACTTAATGATTATTACATGTTATCTTTATAAATCTTTGCATACTTTTATTATCTGCTTAAATGTAATACCTCTTTGACTCTCCTCTTATCGTAGAAGCATGCTTTGCACGTAATATCGAAGCTCTTGCATGAATAAGGTTGTCATTCATCAGCTTTAATATTATGTGTGACAGACTGCCATGGTTAGGATACCCTTCGAGGTGTGATAGACTCACTCCACCGCCGTCCATCTTGCGAAAGCATGATAAGACTAGTTAAACAATGTGATAAGACTAGTTAAATAATGTAAGTAATATAGTCAAATAATGTAATTAATATAGTCAAATAATGTGATTAACATAGAGGCAAACAATGTAGTTAATATAGTGATAGGAGAGATATTCCAACAATATATATATATATATATATATCTATATGTTCAAACAAGACATTGAAAATAGAAAAACCTTTTTTAGAAATTGTTCTCCTCTTATATCTTCTTCACATATGACCATTTTGATACTTAAGTCAAATAGCATGTTGGAGGTGCAGTAAGTAATAAATATAAGTGAATGTCAAAGAATGTTACTTTTCGAATTCTATTGGATGAGGTATTTTTAGTGGAATGATCCCTGGCGGTTACTCATGTAGTAGGATCATGGGATAATGAGTAATAGATGATGATTATTGTAAATGTGGATTGAGTTCACTAATCCATGTTTAGTTATGCTAGCATTGAGCAATTAGAAGGGAGATGCTCAAGTAGCTTGGGTCAAGACTTGTTCTATCATGGCATTCGGTAGTGTGTCTCCTGAGCCGAGGGAATCAACGTTAGTGTGCAACTTTGAGCTGACCATAGTAGGTCATAAGCTCAAAGGGTTGGCCGAGATGGGTGATGGGTTGGACTGAGCCTTACAAACTTGTAATCCATATTTGACTATAGACAAGTAGTAATATATATATATATATATATATGTATATAATGTTTATAATGCAGGACAATATATTTATTAGATAAACAAAATATAAATTTTTCTATATAAATGCTTTAGACAATTATATAGTATATATTTCAATAAATATATTTGTCAACTTGTTAAATAGTTTAATTATATAAATATAAATGACATGAAGATAGGACACAAGTGGCTTGGTATTGAGTCTAGAATTTTTCATTTTCTAGTTTAATTTCTTTTAATTCAATTTATATAAAACCCTAATCCACATGATATAAACTCTCAATTAAGAATTAAAAATATAAAGATTTAAGGGGTTGCGACCAACGAAAGTCAGGATAAAATGTAAATTAGGATCAATGGGTTGTTGATCCCAATTTAGCCACTAGTATATAAAGGAAATTGATTTAAAATTAATTTTAAAAAACTAGAGAACTTTTTATTTGAGGGCATATAGGTATCGCCTTAAACTTTTTAATTAAATTCATTCCCTTAATTTCATAAAAATTTGTTAAAGTTACAAATAGTTACAAAGTTACAATTTTACAAATAATTATCAATTCAAGTAGTGGTGATTGGTTTTTTTTTTTTTTTTTTTAAGTCGCCCTATAGGGGCCGATGTACTGTTATTTAGGATTAGATGTCACGTAGTTCTTTTTATGAAAAATCTAGGATGTTAATTTATTTTAATTTTTGAACTCTTTTAGTTTAAGTTTATTAATGTTTATTAAGTTTGATAAAATTGGGTACTTTCATAATATGGATCCTAAAGAACTATCAATTTGAGTTTTATTAAGAAAATAGGATTTTTCTAAGTGGAAAAGCTATTTTATTATTAGCTAATAGTCTTATAGCCTAGCGACATCTAGTTCAGGTTCTCATCTTTGTGGTACCAAGTTTGATTTTCTATATTAGCACGTTATAATAGTTTTATGTGGCCGCGTTATAATAACCCTTGTGGCCTAATGAAAAAAAAAAAGAAAAACAATTTTATTAATTCAAGCATAATATAATACACATTGTAGTAACGAAGTGCATTTTTTAATAAAATCCTTAAGTATACATTACGAACATATTTTCCTATAAAAATTCTAACATTAATTCAAATAAGTTGGGATCCTGTCGGTATTATGGTTCTAACTTTCACGTAGTCCATTTGATGCAAGAGTTCTGGCCATTGGTTGATACACCAAAAGTCGCTCTTGTTTCATCTCAATGCATTATACATGGCTGTTAGGCTGAGAAAAGTACATTTTCCTTGTGTCTCTTCTGTAATTAGAATCAAATTTTGAGTTTATACTTACATCTATTTCAGGCGTGTAAAATGCTTTATCAATAATTTCGTTAACGATAGATAATCTAGAAGGGTTTTAAAATCTTGGATTCCTTTGTTGTTATTTCTAGTTTTGTAGTAATATGCTGATGTGCTCCAACGTTGAATGACAAGCTATTTTCACAGAGCATATTGGTTTTGTGTGTTGTATAAATGATTAATAAGGTAAATGGTTATAAATTAAAACACACACACACTCACTCTTAAACACTTAGATTACTTCCTTACTCAAAGAGTTACTCTTGTACTTCTATGTAAAGCTTGAAGAAAGTTTCTATAAGACTCAGCTTTACTCTATTCTTGCTACTACACTTATTCTTTTCCTAATTTAAGTACCTTTCGGGATCAAGCGAAAGGGAAAAGTGTGATGCTCATTTGCATGTCTTATTCCTTGCCACCTGTTTTTGTAATCGTTACTCTTTTCCGGACCGATCCTTTAATGGTTTGTTCTAAATTTTTATTCTTATAGTAATTCTTTCTTAATTAATAAATTCTTAACACATGAACCTTTAAAGGGTTGTTAGAAGAAAACTAAAAACTTTTAGTTATAACTATTATTTTTTATTTCCTTAACCACATAAAAATAAATTTGCTTGAACCTGTATTGATGAAAATTCCGTCTGTTTGCCATAAGAGTTCCATCATATGCACAATAGCTACATTCCGATCCGCAGTCTATTCTAAGCCATTCATTCTGATGCATCTACCACCACAAACGAGGAAAACTTTTAATATAAATTTTTTTTCCCAACTTTTGTTAATTTCATTTTTTTCTTATAATATGTAATCAAATATAAAATAAAGGGTAATATAATGTATTTTTATTTAAACTTTTAAAGAAAAAAAATTTATAGAGATGTGTGGAGATCTTTTAAGGGACGCTTCAAAATAATTATGATGATGAATTTTAAATTTTTTTTTTCCTATATCACGTTTATAAGATAAGATATAGTGTTTTGTACACTATATCATGTAAGTCCATATCGCATTTATAAGGCAAGATCTGTATGTATATTCCGTTTATAAGATGTGATATACATTTAATATACATGTATATATCATATAGATAATGGGAAATATAAAGCTGCACATATCCCATTTAATAAATGTTATTTTAAATTTATATTTTTGTAATTAATTTTAATTAAATTTTATTTAAGTAATTGCATTTGATAAGAATTCTTAAAAAAAAAAAAAAAAAATTCTTTCTATTTTGATAGGAATCCTAAATAAGAAATAATTTCCTTATAACATTACAAGTATAAACTTCAAAAGGAAGATTTGCCATGAAGACTGTTTTTACTGCATACGGTTTATAGAGCTTATGATCATCATAAATTTGGGGCGAAGAAATTACTACGGTCTCGTTAGTTTCGTTAGTCTTAGCAGTATTTTGACAATTGACATGACGACGATTTTGTCAATGTCTAGGAGAAAAAGATATCGGTAAATAGTGGATAAGTCTTTTAGGTTTTGATCCATGCACATTTAGCATTTTATGATTAAAATTGACTGCGTACCACCACCAAAAAAATAAAATAAAAAATAAAAAACCTTTCTTGAACATATTTTACTATTTTACCCTTTATAGTACAATAAAAATACTTAAATTAAATGCATGGAGAGAGTACTTCCATCATTGATTTTTTTTCCTTTTTTTTCTCTCTTTTTTTTTTTTTCCTTTTTTTGTTGGTTACTATTAGTTTTGGCAAAACAATCATTGAAAAGATTGAAACTAGTATAATCTCAATTTCAAAATAATAACAAAAATATATATATTTACAAGCTGACTTATAAATTTAGATTAAAATCGAGTTCAAGATAAACAAATTTAATTTTAAATTTGAGTTTGACACGGATTTGTTTGCTAATAAAGTTTGGCTGACTTTGTTGTACATGAACTAAGCAACTCCAAGGACTCCACCCCGTTGCAACCACTATGCCAGCTGGACCATTAGCTATATTTCCAACAGTAAAACTAATAGCCACCGACCTTCAGCTACTATCTCCGACTCCTCACAACTCTTATTTGTGCAGTCCTAACCTCTTCCAACCTGACGCGGCCTTTATATATTCGTTTATACACATTGGCGATAGGGGGAATTTTAACTAGGGTCACATCAACCAGGGTGTACGAACATGTACAAACACAAATATAATTTTTCCAAGGGCTATAGAAAGACTAAAGACGTTTTATTACTTTGGTAAATTTTAAGTACTATTTGTCTGTTTTGTTCAGTAAATCGTATAAACACATTTAAAATATATATCATGTTCAAGAACCAGAACAGCATGGCATGAAAACAAAGAAATACCTCAAAAACCTTAAGCACCATTTAGACAAGTAACAAAAGTTTGACCACCTTATTACTTCTCGAAAAGCCTGTTTCATTGGCTCAGAACATAGTGTGAGCTAAACAGTACAGTTCAGTCAGAAAATTTTTCTTACATCCACATGTGCATATAGACAGAATGTGCCTACGAAAGACCTTATATAGCATTCTTTGGTGTCTCAAATGTCACTCAAAGCTAATTCCTTAGTTTCCGTTCTCCTCAAGTAATATTGGAAATATACATCTCTTTTTTACATAGTGATTTTGAAGGGTAACAAGTGATTCAGCCCTTGAAATTCTCCACATTTATGCAAAATTTACGTGGAGTAATATTAGGCTGAAAGGCCATAAGAAGCATATATCTTCTAGACCTATCAAGGGTCCGATATGCCTTGTCCGAAATATGTCCAACCTATATCCTTATTCATATAGCATACATCTTCTTATAATCATTCTGTAGGATCTCAGTATCTGACATCACTGAGACTGACCAGGATCGCGATCTACTTCCCAACGATGATTTACGGATGTTCCTCAAGTTAGAGGCCTCAATCCGATGTCTGATCACCCAGTAAATCATAGTGCCTATTGTAGTTGCCATTATGGTTGTTCCAATAATTGTTACTCCAATTGCTAGCCACTTCTCCTTTTCTCCCACAACCACAAATGACAGGGCTAGAAAGGCTACCGAGATAAGAACACAAGCGAGCCACATCAACTTGTTGATTATTGCCATCATTTGCTTCTTTGCTTTACTCTCGATAACTACCACTGATGTTTGCACCACCACCACAGCCAGGGATATAAAAAGAGCCACCGCATCGAATATGAAGAAGATCACAAATGGTGCTTTAGGAGCGATATTAGCTTCACCAAGGGAAAGTCCGGGAGGAATGTCATTGGGGTCGTCAACATATTGGCCCGGGACAGTGAAAATGGCTGCAAAAGCAACTGTGGCGATGAGCACTGCAACGACAGTTGTGGAGTTTATCGCATTGTTGAGACCTTCTGCATGCATTTTGTTTACGCGCTTGGCAATCCCTTGCACACGCTTTCTTGTTTGACGAGTATGCTCTAGCTGGTAATGGACCTCGTGTTTTATATCGCTCACTGTCTGTTTTAACTCACGGGCTGCACTCGCTTGTGGTTGTAAGGTTTTAGCACTTTGGACACCGTGTTCCGTAAGAATGGCTACGACATCCTGATTTCCTGTTTTTTCAGCAGTGTCAATGGCAGTCTCCCCTGCCTTGTTGACAGCTTTTGTGTTAGTTTCACTGCATGTGAGAAGCATCTTCACAATCTGCACATCAAAGCATTTCATAATGTTAGAAATCATCTATCCTACTTACTGGAATCATATTTCAAACTGACAAGTTATAGATTGCCATCCAATTTCACTTCTTAACTTATATCAAATAATTTTTAGCATAGGTCCTGTTATGAACCCTGCCTTCTTCACATCGCAAGATTGTGTCAGCTCTGTCTCACGTCATTTCTAATTAATATAGTAAAAATCAAAGTTGAACTTTTCACCTACAATGTGAAGAAGGTGCATGTTTTAAACTTACCCTCTTTCTTGGGTAAAGAAAAATCTTTTGAGGAAGAAACAGAACCTATTCGGTAGCATAACACTGTAGTTAATATTGTACTATATTCTAATTGTCAACCCTGAAACAAACTGTCGACATAATACCAATTAATCATGTTTAATTGTTTTAAATGAAACCTACACATATAGGTCTCCCAACTTTAAACATAATCACCTAAATAGGGTTAGTACGGTTGACTACTTCATTATGCACCCATTGAATTTGTTAAAGAAGTTTGATCTGCATCCACTGACTGGGTAAAAAGATAGAAGCAAACTGTCTTTGGTCCAAGATCATGGCTTGCTCAAATGCATATTCACAGTTGTATCAAGGGTGAAGCTGCACATTTCAGTTTTTCCCTTCTTCTTTTGTAAGATTGACAAATCAATGATTTGATCATATTTGCTTCAACAACAAAAACAACATAACCTCAAATAGATGGTAACACTTGCATATATTAGAGCCAGAACTGTTACAACTATCCAGTCGGTGCTAATTTGTTAGTTAACCACAAAAACACATGGTTCAGTAAAATCTGCATTAGAAGATAAGCTTGCAATGGAATACCTGAATTCTGCCCTTGCGAGCTCCAATGTGCAATGGTGTGTTACCCTTAGTATCAACCATGTTGATCGTGGATGGATCTGCCTGCATTAACTCCTTGACTACCTCAGAACTCTGACCTTTAGCTGCCATATGCAGTGCCGTCTGCCCCTTCTTATCTGTCCTAGCCACAATACTGGGCTCTGAGAAAGAAGTTCCTTTATTACTTCCAAATGCCCATTTCTTGCGGCCGAATGCAAGGGTGTCTTCCCGTTGCTTCTAGCAATAGCTGCCAAGCCACTTCCTGACCCCAATAATAACTTCACGATCTCAATATGCCCTTGTGTTGCCGCGGTATGCAGTGCTGTTGTATTTGAAGTATCAACAGTCAAAGCCAATTCAGGATGTGCCTCCAAGAGTACCTGTAGAATTTCTGCAATCAACACGAAACAAATCAAAACTCAAAGTTGTACAAATCCTATCATAATGGACAATTTTACGGTGTATTCATATAATAGAAGATGTTTTTGGGATTTTCAATCAGATATATATTAAACTCAAAAGACCCTGCTTTGGAGAAGTATAAGTTTTGGGGGACTCTAAAAGAACATACCTAAATCCCCTTGCTTGGCAGCAATATGCAATGCATCAAAACCGTTCCTTGCCTTGATTCCAGCATCCACAAGATCATAGAATTTAATCATCTCCCTGACTAGATCAGCATGACCATATTCTGCAGCAACATAAAGGGCAGTCTCTCCAGCTTGGTTTTGCTTGGCCAGCATTTCATCCAGGTCCACCATCCCGGTATTCGAAAGTATATCAAAAACCACATCAAGGTTTCCAGCTCTTGCAGCCGAATGGAGGGGTGTATCATCTCTCTGACCAGTTAGCTGTTTGGTCATCATCTTCTTTTGACGAGGCTGGCTCGGTTGTGCAGCGGTGATTGAGGTTCCATCTTTTCTTCAGCTTATACTTTCTTTCTTCCACTGGTTCCAATCAGCAGCTTATCAAATCTTACTGCTTTATCCCTTTTCACACCAAAAACCCGATTCGACGAATCACAGATTATAATCCACAACAATCCTTGTCAAAAAAAAAAAAACTCAGGGTACAGCAAATTTGAGACAAAAAATATTGGCATTTGATTCCTAGCTTTTGTAAAATAATGTCTCAACCCTCTCAATCCAAAAACAGATACGAAAATATCCTGCTCGTGATAATATATCAACAGCATTAAAGCAACACCAAATTGTGGGTTTAATAATACAAAAAATTTTCTGAAACAACCGGCATGTGTATATCATGATAATGTCAACATGGGAAGAACAATAATTAACATTTATACAAAAAAACGAAAAAAAAATAAAAAAAAATCACATGGTAACAACTAGTATTAAAAAAAAAAAAAAGAAATTGAAGATTTTGTTTCTGGGTTTGGCTTATTATCCAGAAATAAATTAAAATCATTAAAAAAAATCTTTTGCCAAAAAAATGAAGATTTGAAGCAATACCGCAAATTCAAACACCAAATTAAAAAAATATATATTAAATTTTTTTTTTACCTGGGATTGAGGGAATGAGCTTCTGTTTTCCTTCTCCTTCCCAGAAAACTCAAACCCAAGCGTCAAGGGAGGAAGTATGGAATCAATAAAACGAAAATGAAACAAAACAAAGAAAAAACACTTTTTTTTTTAAATGTAAAATGTTATACAGGTGCTTCATTATTTTTTATTGTTATGGATTGCTATCAAATTGGACACATGTTTTTTCAAAAACTTTTTATTTAGGATGTGAACGAGAATCCAAATCGCACTCAGAAAGAAGGAGATGCATGAAGGAAGACTTTTGTAATGGTTAGTGATGGTGACAATGATAATGAAAGCTTTTATGAATGATTAGCGGAAAAAAAAAAAAAGTAAAAAACAGAAAAAAGAGAAGGGAAAAAAAAAAGAAGAGAGAGTAATAGTGTATGTTACTATTATGAGGGTGACAATGAAATAATATATATAATATAATAAAATATAAAAGAGAGAGAGAAACTAACTATAACAAAATATTAATAAAAAACAGAAGAGTGTTAACTATATTAACAGAACAACGCGCATATGCGCGCTTGTATTTTAAACAGAAGTATGGCAAGCAATATTGTTGTTTTTCTTTTGTTTTTTTTTTTTTATTTTAATCATTTTTAATCGAGTTTTATATGTACGAATAAATTTAAAAAATTTTCAATTGAAGAAAATATGGTGAATAAGTTTTATAAACTGTTTGGAATTCTGTTGTTTTATGGATATTCGAGGAGAGCATCGCTATTTTAGCAGTATTAATCAAAATATTTTTCCAATAATAAATCACATCCTTTAGCAATCAGGGATTTTATAATACATATATATATAAGTATGGCATATAATACTTATACTACTTTCTTACGAATTTAAGTATATAATATTTGAGGTTAAATTATTTTATACAATAAGAGTTCAATAAAAAAAAGTTATTTCAATAAAATTTCGACTACATATATTTAGAATTATAAATAAAGATTTTTGTTATTGCAGGGGAAGTTAAAGTTCATAAACATAGTGATTTTGTTTAAGACTTCCTTTTTTTTTTTTTCACCATGACATTCTTCCACAGCACTTAAAAAAGAAATTAAAAAAAAAAGTCAACTAAAAATAATTACTAAAATTGACTGCAAAATCACATTTATAAGATGAGATGTTATATATTTATATAGTTATATCACAGGTATAAAGAGTGGTTCACATATTGCCCCCACACCACCCCCTACCTTTTTTTTTTTTTTTTTGTGGTCATTACCTATTGCCATTTGTTAACATGATGTCTTAGCTTTCATATACATATATACGCATTGGTTGATATACATGTTATTACGCTTTAAACACGTGATATACATGTAGATTGTGCTTTAAACATGAGTATAAAGGTAATTTAGATTGATATATGCATTGTTCGTATATCCCATCACAAATATCATTTTAAAGCTCTATTTTGTTAATTAATTTTAATTTCATTTTTTTAAGTAATTATTTTCAATAGAGGTCCTAAATAAAAATAATTTCCCTTGCTTCTAAAAAAAGCTTAGCAAAATGAATAAAAGTCTACTGCCATATCTTCATCAATATTAATATTTATAAGTAGTATAATAAAGAAAAAAAATACTAAATTTGGATATTTTGAAATTTCAATTTTGATAATTAAGCTTTCAAGTAATAAATTTAGTATTCAATTAACATTTACAATAGGTGAGAAAAAATTATTGTTGTTTTTAGTAGTTTGCCTAATTTGGCTATTTTGATTGGTGAGATGAGTTAGTGCCCTATCATTGAACTTAACTCCTGTCAAAAGATCTGAAATTGCATTTTAGAAAACCAGTAAACGGTGGCTTATTATTAAATATAAAAAAAAAGAAAAAAAAATTTCATTCAGCATAGAATATTTCTATCACATCACCTATAATAATTACAAAGAAATGAAAGTTCCCTCAACATTAATGCCCACTTGTTCTTTTTCATATCCAATTCCCTTAACATTAATGCCCACTTGTTCTTTTTCATATCCAATTCACGGCAAAACAAACCTAAACCCATCCACAATCCAACATATTTGACATAATCCATGTAACATCCTCATTCTCACTATTAAAAGCTTAATTTGTAATTGAATTATAAAACCATTAATAAAAAAGAAAGAAAAAAAAAACTAAGCTCATGAATAGTTCAACATTTCCAACCCAACCCATGTTTCAAACCCTCAAGCATTACCAACCCATCCATAAAAACTGAAATTTGAATATTGACGAAGAAATCATCATCAAAAGTAATCAAAACCCATAAGTTATATAAAAATTCCAACACGGCCTATATTTCAAAACCGTACGCAACCCCATTTTCAATCCATAAAGATTACATTTTTAACATAATATGAAACAACTTCACATAAATAAAATCTAAAAACCATAGAAAAATTCAATAAAAACTAACACACTTATGTTTCCAAACAGAACTCATCTTTATTTTATCAATCAAAGCTATCTTTCACTTTTATTCATTTCCCAAGAATCCTCAAAGCTTTAGATTCTTTTTTTGATTGGTGGTTGAGTGGGAAAGAGCACCACAATAATGTTGTTTTATCTACTTTTTTTTTTTTTTTTTTAAATAGGGACACAGATTTAACACATTTCAAGTGGGACATTCGTTATACTCGAGATTTAGTGGGTTCGTATGGATCATGCTTCTGCTGCGTTAAATAAGGCTTTGATTGGGTTTTTAATGAAGGATAGGGTTCACTGTGGTAAACAAGGTTTCCATTAGGGTTTTAATAAAGCTGTGGCATAATTTAAGTTAGGGTTAATGATAAAAATAGTACTTGAACTTTTTAGGAAAAGAACAAATAAGTAGTTGAAGTTTGGTTTTAAACAATTTAGCACTTAAATAACTTTTTTCATACCTCAGTGTGGTTTTGATAATTTTGAT
The DNA here is from genome assembly GCA_024138025.1 of Combretum micranthum. Classification (NCBI taxonomy): domain Eukaryota; kingdom Viridiplantae; phylum Streptophyta; class Magnoliopsida; order Myrtales; family Combretaceae; genus Combretum; species Combretum micranthum. Next base: position 5,170 of record JAMXBD010000695.1, on the reverse strand, counting down.
ATATGAATAAAGTTTTTATTGACTTTTTTTATACCTAAAGTAAGTGAAATGAGGTATAAAAAAATTCCACAAAAAGTTTATTCAGGTTTCAAAATTGTTAAAATCAAACCTTAGGTATGAAAAAATTCAATAAAAATTTTGTTTAGGTACCAAATTATTCAAAACCAAAAGATAAGTACCTAATTATTCTTTTTACAAACGTTTAGGTATCATTTTTATCGTTATCTCTTTAAGTTATTGACCTATTTGAACTTTAAAAGACGAAATTAGGTTTTCAATCTATGATTGTGACTCCCCTTTCTCTCAATAACTCTTTGTGGATTGACTCTTCTTCTTTTTTTCCTTTTTTTAATTATTAATTATAACTCGTTTAATGATCATTGGATTTTTAAAATGCAAAATTATCCGTCATTGAAAAATTTCATAATATCGTAGTATAAGATATTTAAATAGAAATAAGAAAAAAAGAAAGTATCAACAACAAAATACATCTTTTTTAATATGATACTAATAATGCCTGAAAAATTTGATATGACAACTAAAAGATAATCATAATAGTAAAGGACTTAAGGTTTGCGAAGTGATGTCTCATACATTATATTATAAAAAGATGTATTTGTCATCAATGATATCAACCAAAATAATTAAACATTATATTAACAACTATAGATATTGTAGAGTTATTTCAATAAGTGGGCTTGGAGCCTAATTTAATACAAAAACTGGCCTTTTAAGCTAATGGCAAGACTTAAAAGATGGTTCTAATAAGGGATATTATAGGAAGATTTAGCTTCGTAAGCTTGAAATAAAATCGATAGTCCAATTTATCTAAAAAATGTGTCTGTTTTCAAATCAAATATTTGAATCCCCATTTCTTTTTATGTATTTTGTCAATAATATATGTACTTATATTTTAATGTAATTCATTGAATGAAATTTACTTCTGGCAAAAATAAAATAAAATAAATCATAATAAAAGAAAGAAAGAGATCATAATTCAGTAACCGATAAGCCATGCAAAGGGAACTTGCAAGGAATGCAAAGAGAGACAAGTAATGTAGTTGATTCTAATCACTATGCAATTATTCATAAAGAGTTATTTTATGATTCCAAAAATCGAATCTCCTACCCAAAAAGATAATTACAATGGACAGATATACATTTAACTATAAGTTCAAATAAAGAAAACATGTTTTGAGTGATGCAAATGGGAATATATATATGGAGAACTCATGTTTAATTCTTAGTTTAACTAACAGATAAATAAGATGGCACAGTGTTTGTGGCAAGATGTGTGTGTGTACGTGCAAACATTATCCATATGGGAAAGCTAATACAATTATAACATCAAATTAATAATATTAAGTGTGCACAATATGTTATGCAACATGATCCTTAATATGCAACTATACGTTTATATAATATTTATTCTCAATTTGACAACTAAAATTATACATTATCTATTTATGAGACATATATTCTTTCTATCGTAATTATCCCATGTAAAAATTTATGCCCAATTAAAATTTAATATATTCAAATAGTTTTAACATATCTATAATCAACAAAGTTGAGATACTTGCTTTTGTTATGAAAATTTCTAGTAATATGTTTTAGAAAATTCTATGTTTTAGAAATACTTAATATATTAATTATATATGAAACCCATAAAGAAAGCTGTCTATTCCATTTGGCTTGCCATATCAAATACTTTTAAATTACTAACCATGGTTGTCAGAATCGGCCCGGACCAACCGGTTCAACCCGATTGATCGAAACCGGTACTAAGGCCGGACCGGGTCTCGCCTAAAACTCGTTTTTGCAATGAACCGGTGGAGACCCGGATTGACCCGGTCGACCCAGGCGATCGAACGGGTTGAACCGGTCCACCAGGACCGGTTGAACCGAATCCAAAAATAAAAAAAAATAAAAAATTAGAAATTTAAATTTTTATTCATACTTTATTATAAATTTATAAAATATAATAATTAAATCATATTTAGTTAATAATTAATTGATATTTGATCTAAATATAGATTTAATTGAGTGATTATATACATATTGGTCTTTTATAATTAAATTATCCCTTATCTTTATATTTTTTCATGACCACGATTGAACCCGGTCCGATCCTTGACCCTTAACCTCCTAGCCTGTTCGGGTCAAACCCCGGTCCGGTTCTAACAACATCGTTACTAACTATATTAATACACGAATACCTGTCCACATTTCCAAAGTTGAGACAAAAAAATATTGCATCTTAAATTTTAGACACTAAATTTCAGAAAAGCAAAAGTTCTTACATGTGTCTACAGCTTTTAACCCTAAATCTACCTTAGCGCCTTAGCCTCTAAGAAAAAATTTATCTTCGTTGCTTTGACCTGATTTTCCCCTTTTATACTAATTATAATGCCTCTGATGGAATTGAGAAGGCCTATTGTTTGTAATGGTTTTGATTCAATAATCTACCTATGTCATAATTGAAATGAAAGCTTTCTGAAATTTAACAATATTCTCGAAAAACCAATTGAGGAGTAGGCGTATATTCGCATGTGCTCCGTATGAAATTAAACTATAAATAACGAATGATAAATTGCTTCTGCACCTTCTAGGAAATAACATTACGTAACAGAGAGCGTAATACCTATTAATCACTGAAACGAAGAGTCAACATTTCGTTTTAGTGGCTACGCCATTACAAGACATCACCAATAAGATAATATTGCACAGCAAACTATAGGGACATGACATGAATATCCTGAAATGGGGCGGTCCATGCACCACAGTTGACTTATAGGACCGTATTATCCGTCATCATCATGTATAAGAAAAACTTCAAAAAGGATAACTGTTAAGAATCTTTGTGGCTCAGTTGCATAGATTGATAAAATAGAATTTTATAGTGTCTAAGTTATTAATTTTTTAAGAAGATTATATTTTATTTAAAGATTTGAGGAAGGAGATCATAAACTATTTATCAATTGCCTGTAATTTCTTTTCGTCATATTAATTAGTACAAATTCCAAGGAATTTGGAGCAGTTAATGATCATTTTTCACCCTTACTCTTACAATTTTTCACCAAGGTCTTATTAACAATTAGAACCAATTAGATTCTGTGAAATCCTATTTAATAGGATGAACTAGTGACCTCAATCTACAATAGTGTTCATATATTGCATGAGGTGTAGAAAACCAAAAGTCAGTTATATTAATTGTATTGTAGTCTTTAATTCCATTTTCATCCCTATCATATACTACCACCAGACATCGGCCTCTAATCAACCCGGTTTAGATCCATTGGTTTATGGGTCAAGGGTGTGATGACCTGAAACCGACTAGGATTGACATGAGTCGTCACGAGTCAGGTCAATCCAATGGGACACAAGTCAGGTCACGGCTCTTCGACCCATGAAATTATTTATTTATCTTTTTAAATCTAGTGCCATTCACATGTTTTCAATACATTCTCCATCATGGGTTTGTAACGTTCTAACCTAAAGGCATTATCAGCCTACCACATATCCTTATCAAAGATGGACACGCTAAGGTTATAAAATTCCTCTAATCCACAAATATATATCATATATCACCAATTTCTCTCAATAAAGTAACATTAATACTTAAAAAATAAAATAAAATTTCCTTACATCATCTGCTAGTATGAATTGAAAACCAACTTAAAACATCATAAGAAAATCATTAAATATCTCAAAAGCTAAACAAAACATCATATGCTCTTTCCAAACCACTATCTCCAATCTAAACAATCTAAATATCAGCAGAATAATTCGGTCTACTATTGCTCTCTTGTAGTCTACGAACACATCATAGCCCCATAAATCATATACTATTGGATCTTTACCTATTCCTGAAAAAGATAAAAGAATGAGTGAAATGCGCAGTATGCCGAACCGAAAACATATGCACATGAACAAGCAATAAGCAATATCACATACAACTTAATAATTAATACAACAAACACAATTTATTATCTTTAATTAGCCAGAACCATTGTACACTAATCCTAAACCCAGAGCATCTCAAGGCTCCCTAGAATCATCTCTAGTTGCAACTCTACTCAGGACAATGCCACACAAAGATCATCAGGTTGCCAGTACTAGCATCACAGTCTGTCAAGTATTTTACTAATTGCAACCAATCACAAGAAAAAAAAAAGATTCAATTAAAGTCAAATAATATTAGGTCAGTGTTTACGATTCTTAATCTATAAGCACAATCAACATACAAAGTAAGATCGTACCTGAACTTGCTTTGGGAACAAGAAACCTAAATCAACTATAAACCCCTAATTTTTAAGATAAATTCAAGTTTAAACCCTAAACTAGAAAGTCAACTAGAAACCTTAAGTCAACAAATTCCTGGGAAACCCTAAGAGTTTAGATCCGACACCCCGTGTTCTTAAACCAAGAAGTCGAAAGATGAGCGGAGAGTGTAGGTTGATTCGTAATAATATTAGGATGCTTAAAAATACCAGATTAGTGAATTTTCGAACTATTTCAAACCAGATCGAATACAGACTTTAAAAGGCATATCTCGGGGCTCGAGATATTAAAAATATGTTATCAGTACCATTAGACTCATAATTTCATAAGATTTCCAAATATATCAGTTATATAATTTTTTCGGGTTATAAAAGTTATAGTTATAACTTTTTAATCTTATTTTCATTACTACTAGTACTTTAATTGTCTAATCTACTTTTTGATTTCTAATCACACTATTCACAAGTACAACCACTCATACCCTATTCATACATCTTTATAACCTATTCTTACAATATTACATCATTTTCCTTACATTTACTTTTCCAATACATTTTTATTACTTAAATTACTTCTAAATTTTGACTTTTCTACACAAAACAAATATCACACACTTCTCTTGTCACGCCCCAAAGGGTACCCAAAACGCGATAGTCCACCACACTCGATATTTAAACTTAAGTATGACAATCTTAGTCATCCCATAAGTTTATATATCGGGCGTAAGGTGTACTTGCACAACCTTTAAGATCACACTTTGATCGAATAGTCAAAAGAAGGCATACATTAGCATTAAGATAGAAATCACAACAAGATAAATAAGTTAAGTCTTTACAAAAGTCAAGGGGGCATACCCCCATCAAAAATAATAATGGAAGTCAATCCG